>OX387302.1:6171678-7405014 GCA_947562105.1 Shargacucullia verbasci | reverse complement strand
TTTAAGAATTCCGCTAACTGACAACCCTAGCATTTTGACAGTGATTTGATAGAAACCGGGCGTACAGCATCAATTGATTGATTTTCTATTGAACAAAACATCGCCAAATATATTAAAACAATGTCGAGAGGCAAATGGGAAGGCATTTTTGTTGTTGCCAAGCAAACTTGAAGGGAGATGAGTGATTGGGGTTCATTTGAAACCTTTATCTTTCTTCCCCTTCGTGTTGGCTCAATGTCTGAATAGACACGTTAACTTGTAACAGTATCATTTTAAATATAACATAGCTTAAGGCCTGTTTTAGGCAGATGTGTAGTACTATATCTACACAAACACATTTCAATGATGAAAATCATTTGTCTGCATAATCCTCTGGGGAATACAAGCGTGATATTTTGTTAATCATGACTTTTATAGAATACTAGCTTCCGCTCGCAGCTTCGCCCGCCTGGTTTACGAACTCGTACAGTTTCCCGGGATAAAAAGTAGCTAATGTGCTATTGCCAGACTATAATCTATCTCTGTGCCAAATTTCATCCAGATCCGTTCAGCCATTCTGGAGTGAAAGAGTAACAAAGATCCATCCATCCATCCATCCATCCTCACAAACTTTCACATTTATAATATTAGAGCCGGGTACGTCTTAAAACCTCGCCCAGACACCGGAGGACGGGCAGCAGCGTCCTCTCACTAATCGGTGAGCCAGTGCGACCCCCAAGCCGCCTGCCAAGCGTGGGGATTATGGCAACACCCCCCCCCCTGGGGGAGGCCTTCGTTCAGCAGTGGACGTCTTCTGGCTGATGATGATGATGAATATTAGTAGGAAGTTGGATAGTAGGATAGGATGATGACGTTATCGTTTTTTACGAAATAGAGAGTTTTTCGAATCAAAATTTTTCAACGTCATCCAATTTTTCATTTGTTTTCGCCACTGTACTTTTCGTCGCTAACAAACGCTCCAGTCACATATAAAGTTTCAGGCACAAATTTTAGACTACAATTGTTAGTTGTTACGAAAACTATGTCCAAGAAAATAAATGTTGTTATTCCGTTGTTATCTATGATCGCTTTTGTTTTTTTAACATCCCCGTTTTGAAAGGATTATGCTCCTTAACAAATAATTTTTCTCCATATGCCTGAGACGTTAAAATGAAACTGTTGTGTAACAAATCTTGAGACACAGTCATAATTTAATGTAACTCTAACCCCGATTTCATGTTTACCACGGGGATTTCAAAGGCTAAACCACAAAACAATAGCCATTTACAACTACAAGAATAACACATAAAAACGGGAACATTACATACAAAACAAGACCGTTTCATACAAATAATGAAATGATGCATATAACTACGGCCCAGGCAATAGTGTGCTGACAAGTGATTCATTGTAAAGACGGTTCATTATAAAGAGCCACAGCTTATATATGATGCAACGCTAAGTTTGAAGAAACTGAAACGGTTGTGCCATTAACATAATTATCTGGACTCCCATGAAACGATATCCAACCTAAAACAGCTGCTTGGAAGATCTACCGAAAAATCTTTTTTCAGTGTGAAACACTGACTCACTCCAATTTATTGGTTTACACTGGAATTACAAATGGGATCACAAAACAATAGCCATTCCCTGTGCCTTTAATTTTTCATACAAAACCCGTACATTCCAAACACCAAAACAGGAAAATTACATAAAAATCGAGACCGTATTCATACAAACAACGAAATGATGCATAAAACTGTGGCTCACGGACAATACACTGCTGACGTGTCGCTGTACATTGTGAAGAGCAGCTTTTATTTCATGCAAACTGGGTACGTGTGAATGGTGCATAGTTCTGATGAAACTAGGTTTAGTCTTTGTCAGTCTGTATGCGGGAAATTAAAGTTAAAACCCCGTGTGGTTAGAAAAATCATGCAAGTAAAAACAATGAGTGTCACATTTTAACATTTTCCGGGACAGACTGCCTCTCGACGTTATCTCGGTATATCGCTACGTGACAGTACGGCTAACGGCGGTGGCTAAGTAGCCGTACTGTCTCATTATATCGCTCATTGTTAGTCATGGTTTGACGTTCTGCCCATAGGCGTCAAAGTCTGTGGCCGTATTCGTTCTATCAAAAAATTAAACATATATGTAATATGGTAGTAGACGGTATGATAAAATGTATGGGATTTTGAAGTGTCATATCATGATATTTGCAAATAGTCAAGTGTCCCGGAACGTGTTAAGGGAGTCAACATTATTTCCAAACGTTATTGAGAATTACTAAAAGATTAACTTTAAGCTCTCTTTATATCCTTGAAATTGGACTGTTTGTCAGGAAACACCCACAGTTGTTTAAAAACATATGTGAAAATAGTTTGTTTAGCCAAAGGGATCCTACAAAGATCCCTTTGGCTAAACAAACCCCTTTTTCCCTTTTTCCCTAAAAAGATGCCGAAATGTAGAACTACCCTCCACCATAGAAACAGTGTGTTTATGTGTGTTAAAATTTATAATAAAATACCCCAAATTTAAGAGAATTAAGAATAAGTTTACTTACTTAAGAAAATAATGTTATATGTCTAGTGAGGAGCCCGCTGATCGGTCGATCTGCGAGGTTACGCAGCCCTTTCCGCGGTCAATCCTTGGATGGGTGACCATTTTTCACACCCCTCCGTGCCTCGGTAAGCACGCTAAGCAGTTGATCCCGGGTATCATTATGAAGTCCTTTGACAGTGTTTACGGGTGTTAGCAGCCCAAAAAAATGTTTGGAATACAAAAGCGTGACGTCATAGTTTTTCATTGCCATTGACATGTTGATAAATTAAAAATTGAAAACACCAAAGATAAACACGAGATTAAGTTTTATTGAGTTTTTAGAAAAAAAACTATTTACTAAACCAGATTTCTGAATTTATTTTTGATGCAGTCATCTAGCCTATTATGCATAAACAATACCTATCAGTAGCAGCATCAAGTCTGGAGAAGTATTTAACGGCTTAAATATGTAATGAATGGTCACCCATCTAAAACATGATCGCGATCTGCGTGGCTTAACCTCACAGGTCGAGCTAATTGCGGTGCAGACAGACAGCTTGTTAACACCTTTCAAACAATACTTGATAAAGTGCCTTCAAAGTTTCAGTTCAAAATAATCTCTGTATTCTAAGTTCGGTCTGAATTGATTGAAGTCTAGACAACATTTTCATAATTGGAGTCTACACGTCAAATTAAAAGCTACTGTGTGTAGTGTAACATTAGAAGTTTATTTGAGATATTGTATTTGTATCATCAATAATGGCGCCTACAGATGTATCGATTACTATTAGTTTAATTACATATTGTACTATTACAGTTAATTAATTAGGTAATGAGACCCAATAGATATACAATTAATATGGGGCCGCCATCTTGCCTACAGATGTTTCAATTTTCTAATAACAAGGTCATGAAATTTTCCTAGAAATTGTAACACGTTTAAGCTTAGAATCACCCCTATATTCCATACAGGGTTAGGCAGAGATGTGGTCAATTGTAGGTTTACGTTTTGCCGATGCCATTATTAAGTCCCATGTAATAAAAGTGTAGCCTAGGGCCATTTCCCGCGGACAATTCAAAACTAAGTATTCAAGACAATCCAAATAACACTTTGCCGTATCTGGGATCGAATCCGGGATCTCATGTTCGGCCACTGCTCAGATCTATGAGCTACGTCCAGTACACATCGGCACGGTTTATGTCTCCTTTTGCTTGACAACTTGTGGAAGCAAAATCGACGACGCGAACACTCGCCTCAGACATAAAACACTACAAATTTACTCCACATTAATTATTTCATAGTGTTTAGTCTCATCTTAAGACCCCTCGATACTAATTAATAACTAATCTTTTCACATACTATTATATAAATTAATTCACATTGCCAGTAGTGCATAGTTACCCTCAGTCTTAAACATTAGCAAATTATTATACTAAATAAGCAGAATCATTGTTCTAAAGTGCTAAAATTCTATTTTCTGTTACTAATTTTACTATTCATTAACTGTTCTTGTTCACTGACTGTAGTTATCTTCTTTTTCTATTTTGAATCTCCATTATAATCCACCTATTCACTTCCAAATACTTAGCAGATTCTTTTCACTTTCCAGGTGCCATTTACTTGTCAAATAGATAATATGATGACACGTAGGCTTGCATCTCGGGACATGGAGGAAAAACTGAGGGCCACTCTAAAAGAACTGGAGTCCTCAAAAAACCTATGCAGTCAGCTGCTTCAGGAAAGAGATGACAGCGAGGTTGAAGTCAAGATCATAATTGACAAAAACACCGAGCTCAAGAACCAGTTGGCTGAACTGCATATTCAGCATATGGACATCCTCGATCAGCATGAACATCTACGTCAGGTGGTGTCTGACTTTCAACAGTGCAGTGACACTCATGAGATGGTATTGAAACGCATATCTGAACTTGAACTTGAATTGAGTGAGGCCCATAAGACTATTTCCCATATGAACTCGGTGAATGTCAGCACACAGGCTGCTAACACTCACAGCCTTTATAATAAGTTAGTTGGTGATGTGTCAGAGCGCTATGTGAAACCTGTGATAACCATAGACCTGACCAGGGACGATACCATTACTAAGTGCCCAAATTTATCTAGCCATAATAAAATTAAGAGATACATTAAAATTAATAAATTTATCAAAAAGTACCAAAAAGCCACACAAAAGCTAAATATGTTTAAAAATAATATAAGTCTTAGGAAAGAGCGGCATAACTTAATTATGCAATTAGATATTTGTACTAAGAATCTAGAATTAAGTAAGCAAATGCATGTAGTTGATACGCATTATCTGCAGGAGGAGTTGCTACGCCGTGAAAATACCTTAAAAGACATCTTCAATATGTATGAAGCAAGCCAACAACAACTGAGAGAGCGTATGCAGGAGGCCAGCGAGCTGGTGGACCTGGTGAAGTACAATGCGGAGAGATATGAGTCTCTGACAAATAATCTCTCCTGTAGCTGTGCCAGCCACCCACCACCTCCTGAGCCGCAATATGTTGCACCATCTCCTTTACCCGTGGTAGCCCAACTGCCGAGTAATGTATTAACTAGTCATATTAGAACAATAGTCTACTCAGATAAGTTAGGGGCGGGTTTTGGATCATTACTGAGTAATCACCTAAACCATAACATAACAAATCATTGTTACCATTACCTTAATTTTAATGACATTGTTAAGAAAATTTTAGACACAACAATTGATGACCAGACCACTGTAGTTCTTCTATTAGGTAACAGCTTAGGTATTACAAAAAGGGACATAGTAAATGGTATCAACTCCCTGTTAAAATTAAAACTAAGTAAAATCATTTTATGTGCCTTGCCATACTCCATGTATCTGTCTGAGCAAGACAACAATTACATTTATAACTTAAATAATTTATTGCACATGTTGTCATGCCGTCATAGTGACCGTTTATTGTATTTTGATACTAACAATTTTGTTAGAGATTTTTTATTAACCCCGGAAACTATGTTCGTTTCCAAGAAAAGTCGACATTTATTAACTACATTGTTAGCATATAATATAAACACTGTTATAACCAATAAAAGTATTTCTAATCTATGTATTGAGCCAGTACTGTGTAGTCAGTCTAATAATTGTCCCACAATTAATTGTTTAAACTGACAGCTTCGACAACAGAGAGACAGATTGATAATAATATTCTACTTTACCATCAGAATATAAATCGTTTCACTGGCAAAATCTTAGATATTGATTTGCTGATAGACAAATACCATATGGGTATCTTATGTTTCTGTGAGACTTGGTTGAAACCCGATAAAATGTTATTTAATGTAAACAATTTTGCGGTCGCTAGTGCGTTCAACAGATTATCAGCGGAGGGCGGTGGCACTCTGATCTTGTGTAACAGTTGTTATAGACATAAGGAAAGAAGGGACATCACCTCCTGTTCTGTTGATCGTTTATGCGAGGTAGCGTGTGCAGAGATAGAAAGCCATACTATTCTATGTGTGTATAGACCACCAGCGTCAAATTTTTGCTCATTTTTAACTGTAATGGAAGAAATACTTAGAAAACTTTTTAAAAATAATAACTTTGTTTTTGTATGTGGTGACCTGAATATCGACCTTTTAGCTAACTCACCGGAAAAATGTAAACTCTTGGCACTATTTAAGTCTTTTAATTTAAATCATATTTTTAATGAAGCCACTAGAATAACTGCTTATTCGGCTTCATGCATCGATAATATTTTTACCAACTGCGAGATAAAAGAATCCTCTTTGATAAGCGGTGTCAGGTCCGACCATATGGGTCAATTAATCAAATTTGAATTGAATAATAGGATACCTTCGAATAAAATTATTGAATTAAGACCTTTATCGAAAAATAATCTGCAAACGTTAAATAATAATATTGATATAAAAATCTCTGCCAATCGCTACAATTCAAGAGACCCGAATAAAAATTACTGCAACCTATTCGGTACAATTTGTCAAGAATTTAATAAAACCTGTCCAATCCGGAAGATCAAACCTTCAAACAAATCTAAATTCAACGAATGGGCTACAAAGGGCATTAGGAAAAGTAGGGATGTATTATACGATCTATATTATCAGAAATCGTTTACTTCTGATCAAGCTTTTCATAAGTATGTTAGGAATTATTCTAAAATCTTCAAATTAGTTTGTACTTGTGCCAAATCAAAGTTAATAAGCAGTAAAATCGGAAACTCTAGTAATAAAATAAAAGCAGTATGGCAGGTAATAAACTCTGAAACTGGGAATACGAAACAGCGGGATACTGAACTGATCCTTAAAACAGACGGAGGTACAATTTCTGATAAGTTTGAAGTCGCCAACACCTTAGATAACTTTTTTACTAATATCCCAATAGAGGTAACGAAAACCCTTGCCTCGTCCTGCATTCTAGCTGAATCATTACTTAAAGATAATTTCCGTAAAGACATACCATTATTTAAATTCAAACATATTCATATTACAACAATTAAAAAAGCATTTAATAGTCTTAATGTCAAAAATACTGAAGATTTATGGGGTATATCTGTTAAAGTTATTGTTAATTTAATCGACACTATTGCCCCCATACTTACTGAGATATTTAATCAATGCTTAGACAACGGTACCTTCCCTGATTTAATGAAACACAGCAAGGTAATACCAATATACAAATCAGGCAGTAAGAATAATCCCTCCAACTATAGACCGATCTCTGTACTTCCAGCTTTAAGTAAAATTTTTGAAAAAATCTTGCTTGATCAAATGCTTACACACTTTAATTCAAACGAAATATTACATGGTCGCCAGTTTGGTTTCACGAAAGGTAGATCAACTACAGACGCAGGAGTAAAACTAATCACTCACATTTATGAGTGCTGGGAGGGCTCGCAGGATGCTATTGGCGTCTTCTGTGATCTCTCGAAGGCATTCGACTGTGTAGACCACAATACTCTAATCCGTAAATTAAACCACTACGGAATTCGTGGACTAGCTGCTGACCTTGTTTTATCGTATCTATCGCAGAGGCAACAAAAAGTTAGTGTAAATGGTGCTTTATCTAAAGGATCTGTTGTTAAACTGGGTGTGCCCCAAGGCTCAATTCTCGGCCCTTTCCTATTCTTAGCCTATATAAATGATCTTCCGTACATGATGAGCGAAATATCAGATATTATTTTATTTGCTGACGACACTTCCCTCATTTTTAAAATAAGTAGAAAAGATAGGGAAATTTTACATGTCAACAAGAGCTTAACTATTCTTTCTAAATGGTTCGCGGCAAATAATCTATTGCTAAATACTAATAAAACCAAATGTTTAAAATCCTCCTTGCCAAATGTTCCCCATGTAGGCCTACAACTAATGCTAGATAGTAATGAACTTAATATAATTAAAGAAACCGTGTTCTTGGGTATTACAATAGACTCAAAATTGCAATGGGGTCCTCACATCACAGCACTATCAAAGAGACTAAGCTCTGCGGCATTTGCAATTAGGAAAATTAGACAGTTAACTGATATAGCTACAGCCAGATTAGTATACTACGCATATTTTCACAGCATTATGTCCTATGGCATTCTGTTGTGGGGATCAGCTGCTGATGTTGATTCAATTTTCATATTACAGAAAAGAGCGGTCCGTGCTATCTATAACATGGGCCCCCGCGAGTCTCTACGAGGCTTTTTTAAAGATATTGATATACTAACACTGCCGTCATTATACATTTTGGAATGCATTATGTACATCAGAAAGAACTTGCAAATGTTTAATATTAACAGTGACTTTCACGACATTAATACTAGGAATAAACATAAAATAGTGGTTCCTAAATTTAGACTTACTAAAACAAATAAATCATTCCTAGGGAACGGTGTACGCTTTTATAATAAATTGCCGAAATCTGTCACCGACCTTACTGGTAAAGGATTTAAAACACATATTAAATCTATTCTCATAAGGAAAGCATATTATAAAGTTAAAGACTATGTTGACGATAGGGACGTGTGGCACTAACTGTCTTGATGTCTTCTGCACATGCGGCTTCCCTGGCAATCCGTTGTTTTCAATTCTCACAAGTTAGTTTTTAGTTTTCAATGACGATTGTCTTGATAATATTTTTATTATCTTTTTTTTTTTCTCTATATGTTTTAATTTTAGTTATTTTATATAAAATTTTCTATTTTGTAACAATTAGTTATTATTTGTTTAAGATTTCTAATTATATTATTCATGTAATTTGCTTGTTAGACGCTAGCAACTTCAAATTGTAAATGTGCGAGTACAGTGTAGCCAGTAACTTTACATTTACTTGTCGGACAGTGTGGATTGTTGCACTCACTTGGGCCAGCATATCCTTCTGATGAAGGTGTGGCGTTGAGTACTGGATCGCTGGGTCTCCAACTATTGTGGCTGAGCCTAGCTACACCAATTATTCCGTTATATTAATACTGTTCTTCGTGTGTCGTTTTGCGCACATTGGCTTGCATTGTACTCGCATAGTCTTTACCGTTAAAGATTGTAACCAGTTTAAAACTATTATTTTAAAAGAGTATCCATGGAGTTTCTTGCCGGTCTCTTCTCCATAGGACCTACCCCCACTTTGGAACCGTGCACCTAGAATCACAACGTTTTGAAAGAGCCTGTAAAGGCCTACTCGAAATAAAAATATTTGACTTTGACTTTGACTTTGACTTTGGCCCATGCGAACTATCGATTTATTGACGCAGCATAAATTATTTTTGGCTTCATCTTAATATCTATATCAAACTTAATCATCTGCAAATTGTCAGATTAGACTGTCAGAAATATTGGTCTAACCCATCCAAATAAATTGCTAACTACAATAATTGAAAATACAGTGTTACCCAAACTCAATATCCTATCCTACTAATCCTATCCTACTAATATTATAAATGTTAAAGTTTGTGAGGATGGATGGATGGATATTTGTTACTCAATCACGCCAGAACGCCTGAACGGATCTGGATGAAATTTGGCACAGAGATAGATTATAGTCTGGAATAGCAGATAGGCTACTTTTTATCCCGGAAAAATATACAGGTTTGTAAAACACGCGGGCGAAGCCGCGGGCGGAAACTAGTCTCTTATAATCTTTCATTACCAATATCATGTGCCAGTTCACGACGAAATAACTTCAAATGACAATGTTGACAAACCTGAAATTATGATTTCGAAAATAGAACATTTTCGTGCCTAATTAATATTTTGTCCATACCTCCTGATGTCATTATACACAGCGTCGAATAACAATGAAGTTTATTCAAGTTATTCATAAAACCCTCACTTCTGATCTCAGTGCTATCCAACTCGAAGGCCCAGTTTTATTAATACCCACAAACAGTGACTTCAATAAAACGTTATGAGTTATTCATGGAGTATGTAGGACATTCACTACATAGCGCAGAGCGCATGACAATGTGGTATGGCGTCCCTAGGGAACTATTATTCACTTAATTCAACGCTTTTATTATTACGACAACTTGGTGGAAATTGTGCAGAAATTATTTGTTTTTTGTCTTGAAATTATTTGAACCGATTTGTAATTTTGGGGATGAATATTATTTGATGGACTTTAATAGATTTTGTTTTCTTCGTTGCTGTAGTGATCCGAACACGACTCCTGAGGTTTAATGTGGGTTCCTAGGTCGGGCAAAGTGTTATTAGGTTTTTCTATTAGAAATTTTCAGTAGCAATTGTGGTTTGGATTGCCTTTGTTGTAACAATTTCAAAGACCGGGCGGTTAATGAGAATTTCAATACAGAATACCAAATAACACCTATGTTCTAATAAAGAATTCAATGTTAACATAGAGGATTTGTTTGTAGTAACGGGAATCATACCTTCCTTCATAAATTCTAACTAATACGAAGTCCGCCAACCCGCAATAGGCGAGCGAGATGGACTAAGGCATAACCCTTCTCATTCTGAGAAGAGACCCCTGCTAGCAGTGGGACAATAATGAGTGGAGTTTGTACTTAATTTGTTCTAAAGTTTTAAGTAGCAACGACTTTAAAAAAAAAAAACAATCATGTTAAAAAAACACATCATGGCGCATTAGTCTAGGAATCCCAAGCGCATCACTAAGCGTCAGGTCTTGGGTTCTATTTCTGAGTTAGACAAAGTCTTTCTGTTACAAATTTCTCAGTAGGGGCCCGGAGTTTGAAGTCTGTGTCCGGTAGATGGAAATAGGCTCGCCCCTTATTACATAAGACTTAATAATAGTATCGGCAAAATGTGAGTGTACAATAGTACCTACACCTCTGCCTTACCCTTCGAAGAGTACAGCCGTGCTGATAAATGTTAGTACCATTATTTAGAATATTTGAAATCATTGATCAGAAATATCAGACTTGTACATAAAAATCTCATGTAAATACATCAGGAGCTGTGTACTCCAAACTTTATTTAGCAAACAGAGTTCCCCATACAGTTGGAATTGTTTGCCAAACTGGTTATATACCTACAAATATTTTACGCGAGCAAACTAAGCCGATAGAATAAATATATTAATTAAATATTGTATGATTCGGAGTTGAAATTGTTAGGGATCAAGCTATTCACGACAAACCATTGGTCTAATGCTTGCAAGTTTGAAATCTTGGCATTGATGATTAAGGCGAATGTCACATCGCAATCGAATCATTAAAACCACCACAAATATTTTCATTGTAACTTCAATGATTATTACTTAATATTAGTGGTGAGCGTGAGGTCCTGGGTTCAATTTTCGTGTCGGGCAAAGTGTTATTACGCGTTTCTGTATGGAAATTCTCAGTAGCAGCACGGAGTCTGGAACTGTGCCCGGTAGATAGTAGTAGTAGTAGGTAGTAACCCTTCGGGGAATACTGGCGTGTTGTATTACCTATGTATTATTACTTAATACTATCTACAACTAAAAACAATAAAAAATATATAAAATATCTATCAAATACCGTCATTCATACCTCCTTGCTTGTTGCATATAAAAAGCAATATCTATAGAGCACATTAACAAACTTAAAACCCGAGCAAAGGCTGCACGCATAGTTTTTCCAGGAAAAGTAAATATAACTCTCCACTACGGATCGTAAAATTTAGTTTTTACTCACATCTCCGTGGTGCACGTAAATAAAACACTTCAGCATAACCGGGTTAATATGATTGTGACGTCATACGCAAACCAATCATCGTAACCTACCCCACGATAGTAAAAACAATTTTATAGTATGTAATATAGAGAAAGTTCAACGTGAACAAAATGAAAGAAATAGTGTATCAGCATTATACGACAGCAAGACATCATATATATATATATATATATTATAACGGTAAAATTAGAAAATATTATCTGTTAGCTGGGATCCGAAGCGTTGCTACCGCAGAAAAAAAAAAAAATTGCCCTTTCGAAAATACATTTACCGGTACGACACGCGCGCCACCTACTGTAAGTCAATTGTACTATGCCTATAACCTAGGGCATGTGCAAACAATAAGTTGACAAAATTTTATCGCAATCAGATGAACGGTATGGCAGCGCATAAAATACGAACAAACAAACAAATATAATTGAAGATTAGTATGATACGACAGTTAAGGGTATGGAAGTAAAGGCACGGCAGGGTTTCCGCAATGGTTGAGCAATTGACTGTATCACGGGTTTGATTCCCACACGAATCAAATACTTGTATTGCTTACAATTGTTCCGGGTGCCCGTAATCATACCCGGATATGGGTGATATGTATGTAAAGATTTGTCTTAGTAAACTGACCCATAAGACGGCAATAAAGTAACGCAAAATATAATAAAAATAAAAACATATATAGGAATATATTGTATTAGCGAGATCTATCTTCTGCTTAGCGAGTCGATGTCAATCTACTCGCTAAGATAACCAGATTTGATTATTCTACCAGAAATCCCATCAACAAAAACCACGTATCTCAGTCTATAGAAAATCACTACATCTACATAAAGTGACCAACCACACTGTAAACAAAGTGCACACGTTATAAAAACGATCTAAAACAAAATAGTCAGCGTAATCTGTGCTACTCAGGGTCAAAGTCATTGAGCGCTCGTTACTGTCGCAATTGTGAATGGACGCGATGATCTTACGTAATATTATACGGTAGGGAACTGTGTGATTTGAATTGTTGTTCACCATAAACTCAAATCGAGAGAAAATATCTATTCATGGACTGCGGTCGGCCAGTATTATTGCGTGTTTCTATGTAGAAATTCTCAGTGGCAGCTTGGAGTCCACTGTGCCTGGTAGTTGGCAATAAGCTTCCCCATATTATATGGGATTCAATAACGACATCCGCGAAATGTACACCTCTGTCTAACCATTTGGGGAATACAGGTGTGATGCTATGTTACGTTATTTTGTTTGATCTATCGCCACGGGTAAGTCAGTATGAGAGTCGTTCTTACCCTAGTTTTAAGATTAGTTACGTATGTTCGCAGCGCAGCTCATACGTGATAAATATTTATTATTATTATAAGGCTGTACAGTCCTACTACAGAGCAAATGCGTCCCTTCCCTCCTTCCACATTTCTTTCTTCTCTCAGTCTGTTGCAATTTTGGATCAATCATTCATGTGTAAGTGCAACTCATTACCCCATCTTCGTTTGGTCCTGCTATGTTGTCGTTTCCTGCTATTTGGAATCCAGGGAATTTGGAATCATTTTTGCCCAAAGCTCCTGATAAATATTAAAAAATAAACGCAAGTTTGTTATACATTTGCCTATGGCCCTCAACTGCAAAAATAACAATAACGGCAAAAGTGCAAATTCAGTTGTACCGTTGTAGATATTATAGTTGTGAACTATATAAGGCAGGAGGCACACACATGATACGCACAAGACTCCAATCAGAGCTCATAAAAAATTAATGCCTACAATAATATTTTACTAGTAGCTGTGCCCGCGACTTCGTTCGCGTGGTTTTTGGAACTTAACAATGTATTTTTTAGTGAGACCAAATACACTTAATCCTATTTTTTTCTAAAATAAAAGATTTTTCTAAAATAAAAGATTTTTTCTAAAATAAAAGTAGCCTAAGTTACTCCTTATTACATCAGCTACCTGCCAATAAAAGTCCTTACCTTATATATATTCATATGCATGTAGTAAAAAACGGTTATTTCAATATTACAAACAGACACTCCAATTTTATTTATATGTGTATAGATGTATATATATATAACATAAAACTGTAAAAAGACCTATTTAACTTTGGCAGAATCCTAAATTCTGTAGGCAATCAGTAGGTACCGTCAATATAAGTTGAGAGCCAATACATTTTGTATAAAAAATGACAGCCGACAGCCGGTATCTGATTGCAATCTTGAAGACTGTCCGATAATTAGAACTCATATTGTTCATAATATTCGTTTTTTCTAAGACAATCTAGTATTTCCGAACGATTCGCTTCAACTCGATGTAACCAAGACGCCAATTAAATGTCAACGCCATCAAATTACTTGACAAAGGACAGACGTTTTTAATTACAAGTTAGTTTTAGCTGATTGCGTTTTTCTGTCGAATTGGATTTTGCACTCAAAATCTAGCGGATTGAGCCGAACAATGCTTTATATTTCAGTTAATCCGTTAAGCTTTAGATTAAAATGTTTGCAATAAATTGTTGCTTTGTTTTGTGTTTTTTTTTTTTTGCTATTGATAGTTTTTAGATATTTGGTGTTAAGCTGCCATGGATTTACATATGTATATTTTTGTGACTTTTGTGACTTTATGAGTTTATGACTTTTACTGTGTAAAATGCTAGAGTACACAAATGGGCTGGTACATATTTTCCGAACCCTTTTAATTATATATTGAGTCCATTGCAAAACACCATTTGACCCTCCAAATTAGAAATTGCGCACGTACCAATTTAATATTTTCTTTCAGTCTTCAATTGGGGTAATAAAAGTTCTAATTAATACGATACGGCTACTTTAAACTTATTTTATAGCTCAAAAGAAGTCATCCACAACTTTTTAATGTTATATACTGCTCTATAAATGTATATGTTTTTCTTTTGTGATACAAACAAATTGTATTAATGAATACAATTCATTACGACACTCTCTACGCCTTCATTTATTTTTTTTAAGCTTTACGTATCCGTTTTAATTGCTCTGTAAAATGTTTCAAATGTCTCTACTCAAACATCTGTACGAACAAATTCAAAATGCTTACATCTCTAGTTCAGAACAAAGCTACGTTCATTGTCTAGGAATTGTAGCGAATCCTTTAAAGGTCCAACATTAGTAAGCCTTTGCAAACGTAATTATACAATTTTCATGATACCCGTGTCAGTCTGACGGCTCATAAGATGCGAATCCGGGATGTCAGTTGTATTTCTGACATAACGGATCCCTGATATTACGGGGATGTCCAGGTAGATGAACAATTTATTGGACGACAGTTCTATTTGCATACAGTACATGTTTATGAGATGAGTAAGAATTTCATGTTGTTTTGAAAGAAATACCAACAGGTAATACAAATATCTAGTCTATATAGGACACCTGTATAGAAAAATAAAACACCACAGGTACTATTTTGAAATATATATTACATGACATATCATAGTATCACGCCTGTGTCCTCGAAGGTTCAGACAGAGGTGTCCTATTATGTATCCACATTTAGCCCATACTGTTATGTAGTCATTTAATTGGAGGGAGCCTATTGCCATCAACCGGGCACAGTTCCGCACTCCGTGCTGCTACTGAAGTTTCTATACAGAAAACCCAATAACACTTTGTCCAACTCGTGAAACGATGACCCCAGGACTTCACGGTCAGCAGTCACAACCACTAGACCAATAAAGCAGTTTTTAACCTGTCTAATAATGTATTTAATATTTTATATTACTTACACTTTATACTTGTCTAAGTATTTACAGTAATTATGTTAAAAAAAACTTATCTATGAATGATACAGCTTACAAATCGATTTTTAAGTTGACAACTACTGTCACTCACTCTCGTCCCTTTATCGTTATTTTTTGTTGTAACAATAGAAACATTAATAGAACAGGTCAATACATACACATTTTTTTGATCCTACAATAGGCATTGAAACTTAGTTGATGAATGGGGGAAAAATTACATAATGCGTCGGTTGCCATCCATTACGTAATTAATTTGCGATTTCCTCATAAAATAAATTACTGCTTTCTGAGCCGAAAAATGTTGATAATATGTATTTTTCCTGAAGATTTACTATATTTAGACCAAAAATAGTGGTCAGGGGTCTAAGTTGGGAGTTTTCGTCCATCTCAACCTTATTTGTGCGCGTTTACAATAGGACTTTACTGGAATGCGCGCGCACGTTTTTTTTTACATATTAGGATTAACGGTAAAGAGGATCGAAGTCAAGGAAAATTCGTACTAGACTCCCAAAATATTATGAGACGGTAAATAGCTTATTTTACGGGTCTTTTACACTGAATCATGCTGGCCGGTAATGGAATCATAGAATGCTGAAACCTTATTAACTTATTATTTAAGATTAGAATAAGAGCCGTTGAGTTCATACGAGGTCTTGGGTTCAATTCCCAGGTTGGAGAAAGTAATATTGGGTTTTCCGGTAAAAAAGTCACACCAGCAGGACTTTGGAAATATGTCCGTTAGTAGGTAACTATGGATGGACTTAAAAACGGCATCAGCGGCATAAGTATTACATACTTTATCCTCTGCCTAACCCTTACGGGAATACAGGCGTGATCAGGCATGACGCTATCGTATGTCGAACCTAGTGATTGTGATTTTGACTTTAGGCATGTAAAGACTTAGATTAAATTGCTTAACTTGGTACTCAATATTTTTTTATATTCTTCAATTTCCATAGAACTTTCGATGTTGAAATTCATATATGCATAGGTAGGTATTTTTCTAAGAAACCCTATTTAAAAGTAAAGGTGGAATAATTCAAAAGTTTAATAATTGCTTTCGAATGGAATACGTCGAATATTGTATCAGGGCAATGACCCTGAGGAGATTGAATGGGCTTTGAATAAGCCTAGTTTACAATATTCTTGTTGCTAGCTATGCTACCACTGATCATAGGCAACTGAAACTAATGAAAGCGATTTTCAATGGTCGATTGATGAGGATGTTTAAAACATCCTTGAAGAAATGGTAAGAAAAAGCAGAAAGTCTATATTGAGCAATCAACGCAATTTAGACGTTATTATTGGTGTGACACATTGTAATGTGAAACTTTGCTATGATAGATAGATAGAGTATTCTTTATTGTACACCAAAGGAAAAAGTACAAAGCGAAAATACATTTTACACATAGGGTACAAATGGCGGTCTTATCGCTAAAAGCAATTTCTTCCAGACAACCAGTGCGTGGAAAGAATCATGGAAGAAAATATAGAGGGTAATGGTCAGTGTACGAATGTTGAGTCTAATCTATAGATAGAGTTTTTTTTGTACCCCAAAAGAAACTACATAAAATAGCATCATGCCTTAGATCCTTAGGTTAGATTAGACACTCAGATTTCGCCGATACCGTTATTGAGTCCCATGTAGTAGGGGGCGAGCCTATTGCCATCTACCGGGTACAGTTCCAGACTCCGTGCTGCTACTGAGAATTTCCATAAAAGATAATAGTACAAAAATAAACTTTATAAATGGGTATATAATGGCCATATTATACGGTACAGATGGTAATAATGATAAAATAACGATTTTAGCGATACGACTATCGCTAAAATCATTATTTTCCAGATACTCAGTTGTTTTAATCCAACAAAAAGTACGCAACAGAATAAAGAGAGTAAAATGTTTCATCGAAAAAACGTAATAAATACGCATTTTAAAAAACAAAACACGCCGAAGCAAAATTGTTTTACATAGGTAATTTAAGGAAACTTGAAAAAATCTCACAATGAACATGTGAAATGCGATGCTCGACAAAAAACCCGACACAAACAAAAATAAAATGTTCCACTCAAGTTGACGTAATGACGAAAATTGTTAGACAATACGCGGTAGGGTGCGGTGTAAGTTACGAGATGAAATTGTTCTAAAAACATGAACTGATTATCAACCATCACTGTTGAATTTGTTGAGGCCCCCTAAGAGCCTAATAATAAAATAGCATTACGCCTGTATTACGAAGGGGTACGCAGAGGTGTACTATTTTATACCCACATTTCGCCGATACTATTATTGAGTCCAGTGTAACAGAGGGCGAGCCTATTGCCATCTACCGGGCACAGTTCTAGACTCCGTACTGCTACTCAGAATTTACATACAGAAAAACCAAATAACACTGCCCGACCCGGGAATCGAACCTAGGACCTCACGCTCAGCAGTCACGCTTGCGACCACTAGACCAATGACTAAGTCCGGTACTGTGTCCTGTGTGTGTTAAATCGAATTTGTCCAAAGAAACGTACACTAGGGCCTCTGGAGCGATAGTACTAGCAACTTATTGAAACGTCATATTTTGATACAATAATATAAATTCCAAATCCGAGTTAAATTCTAGTTTCGAATCGTTATCGAATTTGTCAAAAGAAACTTACACTAGGGCCTCAATTCGTTAAATGTGTGTCAATTTGTATAAAATTTCTTCGTCCTATGCATTTCGTAATCAATATTTTTTAATAGACACTTTTATCACAAGAATGAATAATGCATAACTATAAAATACTCCTGGCAGTAATTATCTAAGAACGATGGCGCGTAAATTTGAATTGTTAATCATTACCAACACGATTAACTGCATTTTAAACACTGTTTGCTTCTTCATTAATAATTAATAGATTATCGGCCCTTTAATATTGAATAGAGTTGCGTAATGTATTCAGTGTTTACGTTTTAATTAGCTAAATAATTATTGCAATGTCGTAAACGAAGCACTTTGTTAAGTGAGACCTTTGCCCAGCAGTGGGACAATATTTGACTAAGTCCGGAGACCATTATTTTGTTTTAAATTAAAAGGCAATTTAACGTTTTAATTTGCTGTCATACTTAAAGTATGTTGTCAAGATCTTATATCGTCACCTTCCTTGCAGAAGGGCGTCTACGCGCATTGACTGGTCGGTCACGTAAATGCGCGGTGACGAGTATGTTCGCACGGCACGGCAAATGTTGTGGCAATTTATTATAGCCACAACGATGGACACGCGTAGATGCGTGACAACATACGTAGCACGTTATTGTGGATATTATAAAATTGAGATTTACTTTAAATGCATAAATAAAAAGGAAAACAAAAATATTCTCAGCACTCACGAATTGCATGTCTTAGTAGCATTAAGACGACCTTAGATCTCTATCAAGCACCAAGTAATGACTTGCAAATATTTTTTCCGCAATCATCTGTTCTACATAGAGAAAATAATTAGCTCGTGCTGTTTAAGATGTTTTTGATATACAAGTAGTTTTGGTGTACCCACGTACTATACTGTAAAATAACAAGTACCTATTTCAGTATTCATTCTATTTGACGTACCTGTCACCATTTCGCTATTGCAAATCTACTGTGAATTTGAAGAGGTTCTCAATCCGCACTCCATAGTTACCTTGCACTCTACAGTCCAGTCGCTGAAGAGTATAACATAAAGTTAGGCGAAGTATTTTTGTATTATTATGGTTGAACCAGTCTCGTAATTACTTCAAGCTTGATAAGATTAAAATAACCATTATAATCTTCAACAGCTCCTTACTTGGACCACAGACGTCAAAATTATTTATCACCATGGCTGTCAGTAGCAAGTTTCAGACACATTGTGTGTAGTGTCGAGCAGACTTTTGTCTCTGAACATTGTCATGGGATCAATGGGGTTTTCTAACTCCGTCATTGTGCAACTTTTTTGTATGAACACCATGATTTGCTAGTGGATTAGAATTAATAGGTATATAAAGTTTTGTATACTACATCCAATGATCTTTATCGTCGTGTCGATTTTCATCCAAATTTCATGATTGAGCGATCCACTGCTGTGCCTTTACATCCAACCCAAGACACGTAGTGAATTGGGTTTGATGCTCACGCGAAACAAATATTTGTTTGGCGTACAGATAATAGTTCCGGGTATCGGTGTTTGTGCATGGGACGATTTGTGTTTGAAAACATACCCACGATGCAGGAATATTTGTTAGTGACAATGTTTAAAAAAAATATACTGCTTTCAGGCAACACAAATTTTTGTGTCTATGTTACGTTTTATTTGGCCCAGAGCCTCTATATACAACTGTGTATTGTCCCGATCTAGTCGTAACAATCGACTAAGGAAAAAATATAGTCGATGAAATACAAATCACATTGCAGTGCTATATTTTTAGAATAGGAACATGTAGACGAGACTGTTCGTTTTTTTTATTTTTTCATGTAACAATGGTGTTTTTTTTTTGTTTTTGTAGTTTATGATGTACTTTTTATTTTATTATCAAATTCGCAATCGTAGAATACTTGGACCGGAGTGTTATTTTTTTGTCCTTTTTCTCTTCTATTTCTATATTAGGTTTTGGAAATTAAGGAAACCTGGATTTATTATATTATATTAGATAATGTGCGTGCAATACTGACCTCCGTAAACACATCAAAATAATTATTAAAGATGCTTCATTCAGAAAAAATACCATTAAAAAGTAATAAACGTTCCGTCAGCGCCGATACGCATCTATGAAGATATCATTATCAAAACAATGGTTTTTTTTTTCTTTTATTTATATTTGGGCTCACTAATGGCCAGTGTTACATCATGAGTTGTATTTACCTCACTCATTTCAAAAATGGAATCTTTATTACTGTGGACGATCATGACGGTACTAACCCGAATTTTAAATTACCCAAAAAAAAAATGAGCACGACTGCTAATAATTTTGCACCACTTTTATAATGGGACTATCTCTGAAATCTAGAATAAAATTAGTAGTCAAAAAATATGAAGTTAGTCGATTATTTTTCACGAATTCAAAGTTGGTCCGATAATCAAAGTTGTTCAAGCCTCTCTACAAAAGGAAATACTTCATAGCGAGTCACGCTAGACGCCACTGACTATGCAAAAACAATTATTTTTATTAGAGATAGTCTTTTCTTCTATATAACAGTTCCTCTAAAATCTCGAATGCGTACAACTACATTCCATTTTAACCGTTTAAAGAAAGATAACTCAAACGATATTAAAAGAATTTGGAAGAAAGTATAGGTGAGCGGTATCGATTTCGATTATCTATAATCGCCTAAGAATTGCCATTATATCTCAAAAAAAAATCGCGGTCAAATTAAAGGCGTTTACGAGTAATAGTGGCTAGCCGCGGTCTGGCTTTTAATTCAAGTTGAGACCTTTGAAGCTTTCCCCTTGGCCTAGCTAGGGCTTCAGCGGCCTTTGATATGCATGTCACGTCTCACGCTTTGAGGATTATTAGTAACTTTGCGTCCATTATAATATTATCAAAGGTGATTTTGTCCTGTCATTCCCGTTGACCGCAGCTATGAATCAACTTAACCTAAGTTACTTTGGCGTTAAGGTATACTTATCATCACTTAGGTTATAATATCACAAACAGAGCCAAAAATATCATGTTTCACTATGTTCCTTCCATAGAGAAACATGTCACAATCTTCCGATTGGAAAGGTCTGACTCACATATTACAACTTAAATGTCACAATGTCATGTACACCACGGGTTGATAACCAGTAAAGTAACACGCTATACAGTCCAACAAAGAAATAAGTAACCACCAGATAATATTGATGAGTTTGCAGAAATTAAAATGGATGTTTTCAATAAAATAAAATATTGCTGGAGTACTTCTGACTAGAATACTGGCAAACTGAATATTTTCAATAGCCGTATGGGTGGTTCAAAGCTCGTGCCAACTATGGAGAGCACAGAGAAAGAAGACTGGAATACATCCACTTATTTTTAATTATCTGGAAACCTGAGATACTTAATACTTATATGCTTATCTAACTGTACATAGCCACATGCAACTAATTTAGCAGTATTATTAAATATTAGATATTGCATGGCATTTTTAGAAAACGTCTGAATATACCATTCCAAAAATTATCCATAGCTTACGGTAATTGCTTACCATTAGGCGGGCTGTCTACTCGTTTGACATTATACTGTAAAAAAAGCAAGAACAATTACCGGTCGAAGGTTTTGCAACGAAAATTGCAGCAAGTAAAATTTTATATGGGACTCTAGCGCAGCTGGGAAAGGGGCATTTAATTCTGAAGCGAATATTGGTAATGATAGACGCCTGGCAAGAGTTAACATACGGTGCAATACGAAGATACGGACAGCCGTATCTTTAGATTTATTATCAATTCAATGACGCTTTTAGATGAATAAGGTTTAATACGCAGAAGTGCATGAATAGTGATTGTTTTCCGGCTATTTGTTGCATGCCATCATTTGGTTTTAAGCGATGTTACGCAAATTGACTGTGTAGTTTCTGTTATTTTCTCTTTTGATAACGTAAAAAGGTTTCATTTTAATTTGATAGGCTTACGCTTTGTTTGAGTAAAATCTGCCTATAGCAGGTGGCTTTTTCCTACGTTTTTTTTTAAAACCTTACTCTAAGAATAATTCCTTCATAGTAGGTGCGTTTACGTACACAAATATTCACATGCACAAACAACTGGACCCAAAACAACTATCAGTAGGTCATACGAATATTTGTTTCATGCGGGGATTGAATCCGCGACACGTAACGCAGATAGCCAATCACTTAACCACTAGCCAATCGTGTTGTTAAATTGCCGTCGCGATGATGGGCATTCAATCAACCCAGCCTATTGCAGTTCAATGCTTGCATAACTCACAAGTTGTGTCTGTTGTGCAATGTGCGAGATTCGATATGATATGATGATATAAATCATTTTGACATTTCAAGAATGTTCATAGCGTTGTACCAAATTGTCAAACGGAGTGATTTTTAGTGATAACTGCGCAATGAACAGTGAACTACCCATAATGACGGCTCGGTTGACGCAGTGGCTAAGTGATTAGCTTTCTGCGCTAGGTGTCGGGTTTGATTCCAGCACGGAACAAATATTTGTATGATCTGCAGATTGTTTTTTCGGGTCTGTATTATTTTTACCTCGCTTCATTCTAATCGTAGGTCCATCCAGCTTGATACAATACTCCCTTTTGCTGATATAAGGCAAGGACACAAAAATGGTATAGTGTACCATTTCGAAGAATTCTACCTTCAATAGAGGCCGTTATCAAGTTGTATCTATTGACAGTGCAAAAATGTGGTGATTATTAATAATCAGATGGCGGTGGATTTTAAAAGTTTTAAGCTTGTTTCCTTGTATATTCGGATTTTTTATTTGGCCTTACCTTTGGTTACATACGAGTATTTCAATCTGTAGTTGTAATAAACACAACAAACAACAAAGTTGTTCGTTTTTTTTTACTGATTAATGTTTCCAGTTCTCATCAAATCTGTTGATGTTTAGAAATAAATGCTTCCGTGATGGCAAAAAAACTGGTATGAACTCATCGTAACACCTGTCAGTTATAGTGAGATTTTTATTCGCTAATTATTGAATATTCGAGGTTGTAAATTTTTAGTCAAAGGTCAGCCAAAGAGCAATGTGACTATTCTAGGATTCAAGCTTATGGACCACAAATATTGCTTTCCAAAATACAAATTGTACACCACCACACATCGGTCCATTAAAAATGGAACTAAGCTGCATGCCGGAGGAGTCTTGGACAAATACAATACACATGGTGGGTCACAAATTGCAGGAAATGGTATCGCGGCAGGGCCAGAAGTAATTGGCGTGATGAATTGGACTCGTAACTAAGAAACTGGTCCCAAAATATATAATAATAAACCCAGGAACTAGGAACGAGAGGCCTTTGCCCAGCAGTGGGACAGTGGGGATTTTAAAATGTTTATATTTCATCCTGTTAGACGTTAGAAGACTATTGGGAATCAAAATTCAAGAAACTTCATGGTTATAGATTTCATACCTAATCTTTACTATAAGGTAAATAAAGTATGTGTTGTTCTGTAGGGTCTGCGTATGAGCAAAAAAGGTCTGATGTAGAGTGAGGATCAAAAATATGTATTATACGTAGCGAAATTCAAACGCTTATTCTAACAAAACTATTGGTTAAAATCAGAAAAAATTAATTACTATGTATTTTTGTCCAACCGCAGATACTTTGTGTAAAATTAGTCAAGATTTCAATCACTGTCTCCTCTAAATCGCTTTTGAATTTCATTAAGTGTATCTTATATTACGTACATCTTAATAATGCTGACTGTGTCTCGCAGATTAAGATAAAACACACAATTAATAGGAGATTAACTATTTCTCGTATCATTTAAATACCACTCGATTCTCAACTGTAGTTCTCTGTAACTTCTCAGAAAAAAAAAACACGACCAAAATACAATTTCAATCAACGTCAAACCTTTAAAACGTTTCGCTCTAAACCATAGATTTTCCCCAGAAGCCATCAAATGGTGGACAACACATGACTATAGTCATGTTAATGAGACTAGTCAGTTGCGTGTCGAAAGGAGCAGGCAGCCGAATATCGGCCTTCACAAACATATAATAACAATACTAATGCAAATTTTACAACACTTTAGTACCGTGTAGTTTTGAGTTGACAACCTGTATTGTGGTCAGTGCAAAAGACGTACGGAAGGCAAAAGAAATAGGTATACAGACTAGGTACATCTTAGATGTATGCTGAGAGTGTATGCTGAGTGGGTAGAACTTTGTCAACACTCTCGTGATGGACTGAGTTTAAAACAGAACACTTAAACTATCCAATATATCTAATATAATTATATTGACGACGCGGTTGGCGCAGTGGCTAACCAATTAGATTTCTGCGCTACGTGTCGAGGTTTCGATCCCCATACGGAACAAATATTTGTATGATCTGCAGATAATTGTTTCGGGTCTTGTTGTCTGTGCATGTGACATGTATGTTTGTAAACTGTACCCACGATACAGGAGAAAATACTAGAGTAGGGCAACGTTTAAAAAAAAGAAAATTACGTAACACAAAACATTAAATTGCATCATGCCTGTATTCTGCTTTAATTATAATCCGAGATTTTTTTTTTAACGTCACTATTGGCGCTGTTATTGATAGATCATCTGTTATGCTACGTGTCGCGGGTACGATTTCCGCATGGAACAAATATGTGTATGATCTACAGACAGTTGTTTCGGGTCTGGGTCTTTGTGTATGTGAATATATGTATGTGTTTGTTAAACCCACGATACAGGAATTATTACGAAGGTGGGCAACGTTTTTTAAAAAAAGAAAGAATAAAAAATAAGAGGCGAGCCTATTGCCATCTATAGTTTCAAACTTAATTGCTGCTGAGGATTTCCAGTAACACTTTGGCGACTCCAACGTTCGAACGTCACATTTCATCATCATCATCATCATCAGCCAGAAGACGTCCACTGCTGAACGAAGGCCTCCCCCAAGGGGGGGCTTTGCCATAATCCCCACGCTTGGCAGGCGGCTTGGGGATCGCAGTGGCTCACCGATTAGTAAGAGAACGCTGCTGCCCATCCTCCGGTGTCCGACCGCAGTTTTAAGACGTACCCGGGTCGTCACATTTACAAACACTAAACCAACGAGGCAATCGTTGACATGTGTCAAATATGCCACATTCAACGAAAGGTAAGACAGAGGTGTATTATCGTACCGCCACCTTTCGCCGATGCCGTTATCGAGTCCCATGTAATAGCGGGCAAGCTTATTGCTATCTACTGGGAAAAGTTTCAGACTCCCAAATTACCAGAAAAATATCCAATAACTTTGCCTGACGCGGGAATCGAACCCATGATCTCAGGTTCAAACCAATGAGGCAGTCAGTATCTATAATATTGACAGTAGTCTGTGGTAGTGAAGTAGTGTGTGTAGGTGAACTAGCGTTCGTAAATCTTTGTTAGCTGTTTGTTCGTTTGTTACATTCTTTTGCGGACTGTACAAACGTATCAGAAACTTGGCACTATTTTTATGATTTGAAAATGCTTTTGCTTTGTTCTCTAGCCTTTGGAATTAGAAAAACAAATCATTACGCTAATGATTCTTAACGGGGTAAGTACAGTTATAATTACTAAAGAAATATTTGGAAAAATATGTGACATGACGCCATAAATATTATACTTACTGACTAGATTACCTCACTGATCTAGTGGTCGCAAGCGCAACTGCTGAGAATGAGGTCTTGAGTTCGATTCCCGGGTCAGGCAAAGTGTTATTGGATTTTTCTGTATATAAATTCTCAGTAGCAGCTCGGAGTTTAGAACTATGCGCGGTTGATGGCAATAGGATCGTCCCCTATTAGGTATGGGACTTAACAACAGCATCGGAAAAATTGTACACAGCTGCAACCCTTCGGGGATAGAGGCTTGATGCTATGATGCTATGACTAACTATAGATATAGAGATATAAATATATATCTATTATAAATAGGTGCACATTGAATGAATGATAAAAAGAATGACTAATCAAAATGAACAATGTTTGTATGAGTTGAACGTGATTGTACTTGTAATGGAAGAATATTATCAGCTGAATGATAATAAATTGTGTTATTCAAGAGAAGACGATTGGTTATTTATCAGTATTTGTTTAAATGGTTTCTGAAGTCAACTTGGTACTCGATTTCTCGATTTAAAAGGCAATTGTCTTTTTTAAAACCCTTTTAAAAATGTCTCTTGCTTAAATATCTAGAACCAAGAATATTTTCGCTTTTTTAAAAAACGTAACACACCATTACGCCTTTTTCAACGAAGAGTTAAGCAGACCTGGTGTACTAATTTTTTTTTTTCTTTATCGTCAGCCAGAAGACGTCCTCTGCTGAACGAAGGCCTCCCTCAAGGGGGGGTTTGCCATAATCCCCACACTTGGCAGGCGGCTTGGGGATCGCAGTTGCTCACCAATTAGTGAGAGGACGCTGCTGCCCGTCCTCCGGTGTCTGGCCGCAGTTTTAAGACATACCCGGGTCAAGGTGTACTAATTGCTCGTCCTTATATCGCCGATTCCGTTATTGAGTCCTATGTAAAAGGGCAGAGTACAGTTCTAAACTAAGTTCTGATAGTTAGAATTTTCATTCAGAAAAACACCTAAGACACTACCCGACCGGCAGCCTAATTACTATTACATGCAATCACTTTGCGACAGGCGTAGATCGCGCGATAGCTACTGTCAAACATTATTGTTGTGTCATATATTGGCCGACAGCGGTGAGACTGCTGTCGCGTCGCTGTCGTGTTACTGTCGTTATTTTTACGTGATCAAGCTGCCGGTAATTGAACCCAGGCCCTCACGCACAGCACTCGCACTTGCGACCACTAGACCAATGGAGAAAATAGCAAGATGTTTTTTTTATTAGGTCTATAAAAAATAAAATATCTTTAGCAATAGTTTTAAATATTCAAATCATTCTGGAGCGTCGGAATCAGAATATTATTCTATATAGCCCATACAAACATTAGTCCCGAATCGGAAATTGAATCCGCGGTTGAGGATAGTAGGTAAACACTGCGGCTGCACCATTGAATGGTTTGTATTAAATTATTGGTCTTTCAAATAAAGCTGTTCATTCTATCACACGAACCGTATATTAATTTAAACGCTGAACAAAGGACACTTTGACTTTACGCTTCGAGTAACTTTTGTGAGGGAATATTGTCAAAAGTAATCACCTAACCTGGCATTCGGATTAGTAATCAATAGTTTCTAAAGAAATGTATTCATATATTTCTATAGAAACAATCGACATGATTCCGCAGTGGGGGAGGTAGGAAGGTCATTCGAGCGGATCCATGTCAGTTAGACTGCAGCTTTATTCTTAACAATCAAGAGGACGTCATTGATGATGAACGATGAAAAGGAAAGGTCAGATGCGCAGTTCTCTTAAGGTTTATATAAGGATCATAGCACGTGGCGTTCCGTAGTTTCTTTCTACCTTTATGGTAAAAAATAGTATGGCTAAAAAGCATTGCATGGTCTGTAAGTGGAACTGGGCTGGCCATGTCTGCAGCATGTCGGACGAGATGTGGGCAAAGCTCTCCACAGAGTGGAGCCCATACAACGTTAGACGACGTCGCGGCAGGCCCAGAAGGAGATGGCAGGACGAGCTGGACACCTATTTGAAGGATTGGCCACAGAGAGCTATTAACCGAGAGGAGTGGAAAGAGGGTAGGGAGGCCGTTGCCATGCAGTGGGACGATCATGGCTGATAAAAAAAAAATGCTTGGTGCATCCTGAAGATTCAGCCTCAATACGAACATTGCTGACTGGCTTATCATGAGCGATGCCCATATTATAGCTTGCCGAGACAAAAGAATAATAAAAAGAGGATGCTAGTTCGTATTCTTGACATAATCCCTTCATCGTCTCCT
This sequence comes from Shargacucullia verbasci, assembly GCA_947562105.1. Classification (NCBI taxonomy): domain Eukaryota; kingdom Metazoa; phylum Arthropoda; class Insecta; order Lepidoptera; family Noctuidae; genus Shargacucullia; species Shargacucullia verbasci. The sequence goes on along the minus strand of OX387302.1, from coordinate 7,377,089 downwards.
ACGCAGAAGAACATATAATAAACTTTCTCTAGTAACGATACCTAGTGTGCGTCCAGGGGCAGTCCCATTAGGAGCTGGGAGCTTATGTTTCCACCACGGCATGACCAATCCCCGTTTGAACATTCATACGAACATGATTGCAAAAGAAGTCGGAAAGACAGGGGCATTGTCCGGGAATATCGTTATATTTTTAGCATAACACTATTACCAAATTAATTAACCTACATTGTGTTTACCACACAAACAAAGAATTCAACAAAGAAACTGAAAATTCTTTTCAGCCGTCGTTGTATTTTTATTTCCTTCAATTACTATAAATTGTGGAGCAATCTCGACTTGTCGCCCAATAAATTCGATTAATTACCTATTAATTAAGCGATTTATAAACTCAGCACGGACGATATCAACCGGAATGAGATAAATTCATCTGACCAATACGATTTCGAGATGCGGTCATGTTTCGATCAAATATGGCTCTAGGGGTGATAAGTGAATGCTTAATAGGATTTTAGGAAATGCATGGATACAAACTAACTGCAGGGTGACGAAGACCTGGTGAAGTGGAAACGACTCAACCAGATGTTATACTCTGGAATAAGGTAGGAAAAATAGGTCGAATAAAAAATCCAACATCTTGTTCATCATCTCTAGCCTTTTCCCAACAACCTGGATTTGGCTTCCAATTTAACTGGTTGCGGCTGAATATTATTATTTTGTACGGAGCGATTGCCATCTGACCTCCACCATCCAATTACTGGGATACACTGATACTCTAAGGTTAGACTGGTTGTCAGACTTTTTAGGTTGCTGACCCCTATAACGACTGTCATAGGTTTTCTTATAACACCCGAGGTCAACTGTTTAACGTGCTTTCAGAGGAGCGAAGGGGTCTTGATGTGTGAAACATGGTCTCCCATGTAAGGATCAGCATGCTCTGCTTTGCCTCGCACATCAATCGCCACTCCATTCCCTTAAATCTAATAACTTCTTAATCACTAAATTCTGGCCAAATGACCAATATTTTCGAGGTATTCCTGACAATTTTGATCTTTGTGTCTTCCAACACTCCATATTGCCACTCTCAGCCACCTTCGGTTAAAATTTTGAAGAGCTATATTTTTATGCGAACTCACGAATTCAATATCGTATTACTTCTCTATGTCCCATAAAACTCGGGCATCAACAAAAGGTGGCTTATTGAAATATTTCATTGCAATAAATAAAGACTATGTGAATAGAATATTAAACAATGGGATAAGGGTTGTACAAGAATAGCTTTTGAAATTGGTAATATAAAAATAGCTAGAATAGAGGCCGAACGTTACCTCCCAGAACATCGATCTGAGTTTGAACCCGCCCGCGCTTTTACTATTCTCAATGGCGTGTGTAGACTGTGTAGTCTGCCAATTCATACCCGCAGCCTAATTACGTAAAAATGCGACAGCAACACGACAGCCACGCGACATCAATCTCACTGTCAGCCAATACATTATATGTCACAAAAATGACGTTTGACAGAAGCTATCGCGCGATTTACGCCTGTCGCTACATCGGTAATTAGGCTGCCGGTCGGTCTGGTAAACTAAGGCCTACACTGAAAAAAAAATATTATGGCTGCCATAAAGTTTTTGTTAGCTTTTATCAAGTAAAATGTTCATATATGGGAACATAAAGCTACTTGTTTGCTAGCAATAAAGCTAACTTTATCACTGATTTAAACAAATATCATACTAAAAATAAATAAGTTCTTAATCGTGTTCATCAGTGAAGTTCTTTAAATAAACCTTACTTGATAATTGAAATGACTGTTTCAAACAAGTTAGTTATTAGGAAAATAATGTGTGATTATTAATATTTTGATCATGTTGACTTTATCGCCAATAATCATGTATGGTTTATAGGTATTATAATTTTCTTTTTAGGATTAAACATGAAATACTTAAACAAGTAAAATTCGCACTTGTTCAACAATCTTTTTTTTCAGTGTAAACTTATATAATTCTGACTACAGGCCCATGTCCAGCAGTGGGACAACAATAACCTAGATTTAAATCAGCTGGTACAATTTAATAAGAGCATGCCCTCACCAAGGCAAGTCTTACAGAAACAAGTACATGTCTTATAAACGCCTTCTACAAAGGCCATTCAAATAAGATACGAGACACTTTTGTCTATAAATCGTCTTATTCCAAGTGTGCGCACCTTCACTGTTTCCTTATAACAGCAGTCTGTCCAACTGCAGACTATGGTCTGTTCCTAGTCAAAAAATTTTGTATGAAAATATGCTGTGTATATAAACGACATGTTTCATTAGTGTTGAGCTATTCCACAAGAGATGCCTGGTGGCGAGAAACAATAGATTTTCTCTTGTATCGACTTTACGTCATTTGAGGGGTTAAGGGGGGATGGCTTACGTACCTACAACTTCTGCAGCCCTCAGGGAAATCACACTGATAATATCGGCGTAAACTTCACAGATTTCTCACACTTTAACGTACTTTGAGCAGACTGTTTTTTTGTTCCAAATATTGCGATTATTGTTATGAAAGATTTAATATTAAAAATTACAAACAACTTTGATCTCCTACATAACCTGACTCTCTCGCGTATACATATTTCACATATATCTATCCCTGTCTATTGTTTATTGATTTAACGCTATTAAACACCGATACCATTAGATTGTTAGTAATGAATGAATGGTAACTGACACGAGCGCAGATAACGCTAGATAATAAATGATTTTGTATGGCGTGTATTGATTCTGTCCCGAATCACTGGACTTGTCGGAGCTTTGACATGTCAGTCATATTCCTCTGGTAGATTTTCTCTAGTGTGTTTTATAAATGGTACTTTACAAATGATACGCTAAAATAAAGAGCATAATGACGTCACGCGACCAGCATGATCTTTATGTTACAGTTGACTTCAGTTACAGTTGATCCTAAAGGTCATCATCTGCCTAGCCTTTTCCTATCTAAATTGGGATCGGATTCTAATCTAACCGGTTGCGGCTGAATATCAGTATTTTACACGGAGCGACTGCCTTCTGAACTCCGCCACCTAGTAACTGGGAGACACTGCTACTCTAAGGTTAGACTGGTTGTCAGACTTATTGGGCTACTGACACCCGTAACGACTGTCATAGGTCTTCGTATGACACCCGGGACCAACTGTTTAATGTGCTTTCAGAGGCACGAAGGGGTCTCGATATGTGAAAAATGGTCACCTATCCAAGGAGTGACCGCGTCAAGCGCTGCTTAACCTCACAGATCGACGGATCTACGCGGTAACTACAGCTATGATCCCCTTTCTGATAGTAAAGGTATTCGAAAAAAAAAAAACTTATCTAGCCGGTGACAGCAAAGAATGGGATGCTGAAAAATGCAGAGGCGAGATCAAAGTAAAGGTTATTGAAGTCAATAGACTTAAAGAAGAACAATAGTCTGCAAATACTTTCATTTTCTTTGATTAGAGTTTCTGGCATTTGAAAGACAAACAGTAATGTGTCTATTAAAGAAATATCTAATAAAGATAGTATCGAGAAGTTTGATTGCATTGTTGATGCAGCTACTATCATAGAAGTTGTAGTAAAATCATTAAATCTACATACAAAAAGGTCTCATTTATAGCATTTGTAAAAACAAACAAAGAAATAAGCATACAGTCACCAGATAGAACTTTTTCAAGTTTAATACAAACTATGTGGATGTATTTAAGTATGATATTATAATTATTTATTCATAAATCCGCAGTCCGACCAACAATTGATTTTCTATTGTGTCTCTTGTTGGGTTAATATATGAAAAATATTGACAACTCATTGGTCTAGTGGTCGCAAGTGCGACTGCTGAGCGTGAGGTCGTGGATTCGATTCCCGAGTCGCAGCGTGAGGTCCTGGATTCGATTCCCGAGTCGGGCAAAGTGTTATTGGACTTATCTGTATGGAAATTCTCAGTGGTAACACGGAGTCTGGAACTGTGCCCGGTAGATGGCAATAGGCTTCCCCCTATTACATGGGACCCAATAACGGTATCGGCGAAATGTGGGTGTACAATAGTTCACCCACATTTCGCCGAGTTCACTTCTGCCTAACCCTTCAGGGAATATCGGCGCGATGCTATGTATGTTATAAAAAAATTCATCATCATTGCTATAGAAAACTTCATCTTTGCCAGGTTACTTGATAAACAGTCCGCAACCAACGAACAACATAGCCGACCCTTTTTTATTCTAAAGAAGCAACACGATAATACATTTAAAGACACACAGAGGGTTTCCCCAAACCTGTGCAAAAACCCTCTACATCGGAACTCGTGACTTAAACGATAAAACGAATTCGTAATAGATATTCATTTGTTTTTGTGTCGATAACAATATCAGTCAATAGTATCGTGTTACCTTTTTATGTATTTTTTTATATGTATTTTTTATATTTTTTATATGTATTTTTTTTTTTTAATTAAGATAATTATCTGTATTTTTACTTGAGTGATTTAAGTTTGGTTCGCTATGGATTTTTATATAATATCACTAGCTTAATTCATACATTATTTTCATAAAAAGCCTTCATTATTATCTTCGTTAATCACGTGCTAATTAAATATCAGATATCGTATAATATTCCAGACTTTTCATATTTTAACGAATGCCGTCTGAACTCATTCTTTGTGCTGTTGAATTAATGAAAAAATTAATTATTAACTTTCTTTGATCTTATTAAGAATGAAATTTAATACCAGAACTAAGCGATACTTGAATACTTTCTGTTTGACATCTTGACTTTAAGTTAGTTCAGTGTTAAGTTCGTTTAGCTGTATTTTAGACAAACAAGACATTGACCTAATGTTTAATAAACTTTAGACACAAATTTAGGCAAAATTTTAAACAGAAATGGTTAACTAAGATGGTTATCTAAATAAATTTGACCAAAGTTAATTCAGACGAGATAAAATTCGAAAGATAAATTCTCAAATACGGCGCAGGATTACATTAAACCTTTTGTTTAGAAAAAATATGACTAATAAAGCTTTTAGACCCAAATATAGTTGGTTGGGAAGAATTGCTTAAAGTTTTGGAAAAAAAAATACAAATTATTTTTATAAAATAAGGTAATTGGGTTTTTATAGACAAAATTATCTTCATTAGTAATATTAACATAGATCCTCATTTAAAGTCAGATAATATTGTCAATTATTGATGGTTTTTAGTGTCTATGGTCCGAACGGAACCATTGTTACATTTTAAATTGGCCTTGTGTATTTAAAAATTGAGACACTCACGCTCATTTTTTTCCTTTTATGGGTATAAGATTACTCTGTAAAAACTCTCTCTTATAAAAGAAGTGACTTTAAGTTTGTCAGATTTATAGTAGATACCTACTAACTGAGATTTTTTTAAACGTACTTGCGCATTTGGTTAGACTTTTATCGAAAACGCGCACACTGTTTTAATATATTATTTTACATTGAAAATACTTCATAGTTCATGTACCTATTTTATTGTCAAAACTTACAGTCAAGTCGCTAATCAAACCAATTTGATATTTTGTACAGAGACTTTCTTACTTTAATATAGGCAGTGTTCGGAAATGTTTCAGGACTGAACATTCTAGATCTGATGTGATTAAAATTATTCAATAAGCAGTATGCTATTGTCATTTTATCAACATAAAACACATTATAAAATTAAGTGGCTACCTATCATTCTCAATTTATTGTTATCTCAACGAGCACTTCAATAATGTGTATTTTGATTTTGATGCACATAGATATCGATATATCGTCGCTAAATATTACAACACCGCGAAAATGCATTTATACGAATTTACAGGAGAAGCAAAAAACATGTAATAAATACTTTAAAAAAAAAATGCTTAGCGACACTTTCATTGCAAAAACACTATAGAGACTGCGTAGATTCGCGGTGTTTTTCTTAGATGCGATTGGCGCAATTGAAGATGGATTGAATTTCTCTATCCAATGAGTTTAAACATGCATAATGGTATAATTGCATATTCGCGGTGTTGAAATATACGCGACGATATGAGCTTCTAGGATTTCATATTATACTTTTGATAGCAGGTCTTTAGACCTCAACTTGCGAGGGGAATTGCTACACCGATTCTTACAATATTTCTTCTTTTAGCCTTTTTTTATTTTGAGATAATCCAAGTTACCTGAATTTTTAAAAGTTCAATATTAGTACCTTATTTGTGTGGTAGTTCCAGGTGTAAGCAGAAATTGACAATAATTCGTAAATAGGACACGACAGACAAAGTACCACGAGCTCCGAGTATATCGGTGTAAAATAGTATCATTGCGCGTTGTGTTTCTTTAAGAAGTCATAAATATTGCAAGTCCAGCTTCCCTCTAATTTGGGGAGACCACCGAATACATTGTTCTTTTTTAAAACGTTACCCCACGGAGGGTAAAGTATATACTCATCCAGAAGCAATCAGTAGATCATCGAAATATTTTTTCCACGTGGTTATTGAACCCGCGATACGGACCCCTGAAAGCTAATAGCTTAGCCATTACCTACACTGTTGGGTCAGATCGTAAACGCAACATTGACTTAACTGAACAGCCATGATAATTTTTGAGTCCAGTAGCAAAAAAGGCTTCTAAAGCCGTGGATATCTCTAGAACAATAATACGATACCTATACTTTTCAATATCTATAAGCGAAGCGTGGACGGGATGCCAGAAAACGCGGATATTCCTTTCATCGTTGTAACTGGGCTGTCAAACGAACGCCAGCGTATTGCGAGTCTGCAGTACAAAGACGAATATTGCAAACGCAATTTTGAAATGTGCAAAGGCATTGCCGGCCGCCTGTATTACTTTATCCATACTTTTTGGAACCATGCCGATGATAGAATAAAGTTGAAATGCTAACGGGAAAGACTACTCTGAATATTCAACTTAGCTTAACTGAAGGTGTTTTAAGGCGATGAAGGTTATCGCGGGTTATAATAAAGATATTTATTCGCCAAGGTTATGGTACAGTAGTTGTTACAAAATAAGATATTCCAGGCACATCCGCCATTGTAAGAGAATAACGAATATTTACTTAATTCTAGGTTACATTCAACTTATCTATTACATTACACATTTATTTATACATAATAACCAACATACTTAAATCTAATAAAATAGTACCTACACATATTGATAACCAAGAAAGAAAAACATAGTAGGCATAATATATAACTTTACACTTTTGTATTTCGGTGATATTTACAATCTATAAACTGTATTTTATAAAAAATATTTTCAAGTAACCATATTTTAGGATGTTCTTGAATAACCGTAGTGGTTGTTCTCTGATTATTATTTTTGGGATATGGTTATAAACTTTAATAGACATTAAGTAACTGTTTCTGTAATGGAGTGAGCTTCTACATAGTTCATTTTTTTAATTTCGTGGCATCTCTTTTCGTAAACTTACTATTTTCACTAACTTTGAAGAAGTTTGAATATTTTTTACGGCAGAAAAAATTGTACGGCAGACAGTTAGCTGCGTCTGGGTATTTGTGGATACTGAAGATTTCTGTTTGTACACAAGACAGGAATAATTCTTGGTCAAGAATAAAAAAAATATCGGTAAGCACACATTATGCTTTCACAGCATGACGTCAGATATTTTCAGCATTGTGAAATTGCTCTATTTATTGCTACACCGTGTTCGGCGATTCTCACTGAGCTCTAATTGCTCTAGAAAATTCTACAAATAAAAATGAACACTTTTTTATTTTACTGCAGCTGTTTCATTAGTTCCCAGTGGTCGCAAACGAGGTTGCCGAGTATAAGGTCGTGGGCTCAATACCGGGGTAGGGCAGTGTCATTGGATTTATTGGGTAAGTTATCAGTCGTTATGGAAGTCAATAGTCAATATATATAGTTTGATAACGGTGTGTACAATAATACACCTCTGGCTAACGCTCCGGCAGCCTAATTACCTAAAAAAGCGACAGCAACACGACAGCAATCTCGCTGTCAGCCAATACATTATATGACACAAAAATGACGTTTGACAGAAGCTATCGCGCGATCTTTGCCTGTCGTTACATCGGTAATTAGGCTACGGGTACTAAATGCATGATGCTATGTTATTTTTAACCAACTTTGTATGAAAGCCTAACAGCAATGCGGTTTGCAGTACGATAGACTTTACGCATATTTCACCATTCAACAAATTGCTTTTTGCATAAAGCAAAACCACAAATGCTGTTCACCGTCAAGCAATTAAAACTTGTGTAGAACAAAATGAAAAACAGAAAATAACTGACTCATTGGTCCATTGCGGCTGCTGAGTAAGGTTATGGGATGAATTCCCGGCTCGGGTAAAGAGATGTCGGATTTTTCTGTTACCTATTTAAATGGTCAATGGTATCAAATTCGCCACCTATTATATGGAGCTTAATAATGGCATTGAAGAAATGTAGGTAAACAGTGGGATACCTCTCAGAAGTGCAATTATTGTATCTACTTCCACATGTTGCCGAGGCCGTTATTATGTCCCACATGGTATTTTTATTGAGATAATCATGGGTTGTTAAATTTTATTGGATTTTGATAATTTTGACTTATTGATCTATCTATAATTTTTGTATTATTATTTTTATTTGATTCCATCAATCTATGCTAATTTATCTTCAATTGATTATTTTATTGTTATTATTATAAATTTTAAGGTGTTGACCATATTGTTTAATTTATATATCGAAATGCTATTGAAGAAATGTAAATTTATAATTTTAAAATTTTTGATTTATTTTATAAAATTCTAATGTAATTATTATATTGTATATACCTACTGTAATTGTGAAATTTAATATGTAAATTCAGATACAAAATCACTTGTTTATGAATAAATGACTATGACTATGACGTGTTTATAGAGAGCCAGGTAGCTACGAGGCTCATTTTCAATCTACGGGTTGGGTTAAGATTTTGGTATAGAAAAACCTGATAAAACTCTTTTCCCGACCCTTCGAACTCAAGACCTCATTCTCACCAGTCACGCTTGCGACCAGTCAACACCAATGATGATAAATAAGTCATATCCAGCGATTAATCATTTTATAATATAAATTAAAATATCTCCACGTCATTCTATCATAATTGATCATAACTGGCTGATGGTCTAGTGGTTGCAAGCGCGACTGCAAAATATGAGGTCCTGGGTTTGATTTCCAGATCGAGCAGTGTTATTGGGTTTTTCTATATGAAATTTCTCAGTAGCAGCACGGCGTCTGGCACTGTACCCGGTAGATGGCAATAGGCTCGCCTCCTGTTACACGGAACTAAATAACGGGATTGGCGAAATGTGGGTGAATAATAGTACACCTCGGCCTAACCTTTCGGGGAATACAGGCGTGATGCCATGTTATGTTATGTTATTCTATCATAATATCCATAATCTATCGATTAAGCAAATTCTAATTCACCAATTACTCGATTTGAGCATCGATAATTTCATCCAGATTGATATGTGAATCATCAACTCTGGGTATTAACAAACAAATAATATTTCACCACTCGATTTCAATTTATCGTATCCTATTAATTCTATCCTATCATATCCTACTAATCCTATTATCCTATCCTACATAATATAATATTATAAATGTGAAAGTTTGTGAGGATGGATGGATGGATGGATGGATATTTGTTACTCAATCACGCCAGAACAGCTAAACGCATCTAGATGAAATTTGGCACAGAGATAGATTATAGTCTGGAATAGCACATAGGCTATTTTTTATCCCAGAAAAATGTACGGGTTTGTAAATCACGCGGGCGAAGCGGCGGGCGGAAGCTAGTCGACAGTAGTAGTATTTATATTACGTACCATTTTAGAAACAATAACTATTTCGTTATTTCTGAATAGATGACTGCTCTATTGGTCTAGTGGTCGATTCCCGGGTCGGTCAAAGTGCTATTGGGTTTTTCTGTATGGAAATTCTCAGTAGCAGCACGGACTCTGGAAATGTGCCCGGTAGATAACAACAGGGTCGCCTCCTGTTACATGGGACTCAACAACGGCATCGGCGAAATGTGAGTGTACAATCGTACACCTCTGCCTAACCTTTCGGGGAATACAGGCGTGATGCTATTTTGGTAATAATGACGCTTATATTATAAAGGTGAAATCATATCGATTTGTGTTTTACTTATTGGAAATGCACACATTTAATATATTGAATGAAAAGCGTTCTGGTTAGATTTCACCAAAATACATCAATATCCTAACTAATATTATAAATGCGAAAGTAAGTTTGTTTGTTTATTTGTTACCTTTTCACGCTTAAACCACTGAACCGATTATCGTAAAATTTTGCATATACATTTTCAGGGGTACAGGAAAGGACATAGGGTACCTTTCATCCAGAAAAAAAGTACTGTTCCCGAGGGAAAGAACAATAACTTTCTTAGGACGCTAGATGGCGCTATGTGTGGCCCGAAAAAATGCACGGGTTCGTAATCAATCCGGGCGAAGCCGCGGGCGGAAACTAGTTGCAAAATAAAACGCAGTAACAGTAAATCACTCAACGTTGAGAACATTGAGTGATTTTCAAACTGAAAACAATTTATCTCGTAAGTAGCTGTAAAAATGTGTTGAAGTGGGAATGTGCCCAGACATCTCACCGATACCATTATTAATTCTCGTAACGGGGGCGAGCCTTATTAATGTCTTCCTGACCGAATTTCGATCACGGTGGCCAATCTCACCGGAGATTAGCCAACTACGCAGGAGATATTATAGAGCTCAAGTGTGTGCGCAAACATAGGTGCACTCTCTATTCCTTCACCGAGGCACTGTGTGTATTCACATACACAAGGATCCAGACCCGAAACAATTATCTGTCGATCATATAGATATTTGTTCTGTGCGGGAATCGAACCCGCGACACGTAGCGCTTTAGTCGATCTCTCAACCACTGCACCAACCGTGCCGTTCGGGGCGCCGGGGCGAGCCTTATTACCATCCACCGAGCACAGTTCTACAATCCGTGCTGATACTGAATTTCCATACAGAAACACAGTAACACTGCGTGACTCGGGAATCCAACCCAGGATCTCACGCTCAACCATCGCGCTTGCGACCACTAGACTCATAAGACAGTATCATCATTATGATCTTAAATTTTACACTTGATTAAGTAAATTAATTAATATTCACAAATATGTGAAAAGATAAATGATTCTCAATTATTTGGACGAAATTAATGCAAAGAGTAAACCATTCAGTGAATGGCAATAATGAAGAGCATCAAATAACAATGTAGTCAGAATAAATCAATAATAATGGCATTATATCAGACATTATTATTAGGTACTGTATGTATTTGTCGACACGGTTGGCGCAGTGGCTAAGCGATTAGCTTTCTGCGCCATGTGTCGCGAGTTCGATCCCCGCACGGAACAAATATTTGTATGATCTACAGATAGTTGTTTTTAAAAAAAAAAAAAAACTGTCGTGTACCAGGAATGAAACTGCAATTATTAGGTCTTTACCTATGAAATTGCAGTTTTTTATGAAATAAGTTAACGACGTGCTTTCGTTTGTAGTGTTCGCTCCGTAAACGTCGTTGATGTTACGTGCCGCGTGTGCCGCATTGCTACCCGACGGTACCTACTCATCCTACTTCCTACTTATCCTACTATAATATAAATGTGAAAGTTTGTGAGGATGGATGGATGAATCTTTGTTACTCTTTCACGCCAGAACGGCTGAACGGATCTGGATGAAATTTGGCACAGAGATAGATTATAGTCTGGAATAGCTCATAGGCTACTTTTTATCCCGGATAAATGTACGGGTTCATAAACCACGCGGGCGAAGCCGCGAGTGGAAGCTAGTATTCCATAATTACTCGAATTTTTAACGTATCCATGATGACGAAAAAGATTCAAATATGAAAACATAACGCTAATCAATAAACAAATGACTAATTTTGAAAAAAGAATTCTATGTTTTGAAAATAAAATTAATTTGAAATTAGAATTCTAAGCCAAACAAAACATTTTCTGATTTGAAATGGCCAGTACTGCGGCAATTTCGTAGGTAGAGACCTATTATTGTATAATTTTAAACTCCGTACTGATCTCAACGAGCGAACCCGACCAAAACCTCAAATTACAAATTCTTTTTTATAAAAGATCCATCACTGAATCATGTCAAATATTGACGTTCTTTCAAATACCTAGGTACTTGTTCTTTTTATCGCTCACCAGTATTCATACTAAAGACCCGTATCCTGTTGTATAAAACCTCTACAGTAATATCTACTGTAATATCTGATGGGAAAGTCAGGAGTATAATGTATTGTCAATTAGCAGTTCAGTTCTCGGAGGACAGCTAACTGGATCTATAAAAATCTTGGACTCTAGTTTGAGGAAACTATCAGAGGAATTTATTTATATTGGTGATAGATCGCCTATGATCGACAATGTCCCACGGGTAACGGGTTGCATCTGTCATCCAAATTAAAATGACGATAACGATATTGGTATACTTAAATCGGTTAAATAACATAACATAGCATCACGCGTATAATCCCCGAAGGGTTAGGCAGAGGTGTATAATTGTACACCCATATTTCACCGATACCGTTATTGAGCCCTATGTGGGGAACCTATTGCCATCTACTGGACACAGTTCCCGACTCCGTGCTGCTACTGAGAATATCCATACAGAAAAACCCAATAACACTTTGCCCGGCCTGGGAATCGAACCCAGGACCTCACGCTAAGCAAATGCACTTGCGACCACTAGACCAATGATATAGTCAAATCGGTTAAATGTGTCACTTTATGGTGCTTCCCTTAGCAAACGACCAAGAGTGTTTCGCTCGCTTCCCTGCACAAGCCCCCTTATTGTTTAACCGAAATTAAATTGTTTATTTTTGCAATTAGGATTTTTTAATCACTTTTACGCATTTATTTTTAACCAATAACCTGAGAAGAAACGCCGAAACAAACTCAGGTATCAAGGTCTATTTAAAAGTCCAGTATTATTAATTAATATTGGAATATCAAACACGAAAGTTTAACTGTGTAAGAAGCGCATAGAAACGAAGAAATTATTAGCACTGATAAAATAAATTGTAAATAATTAGATTTTTTACAATCATCAACGCATCATGAATCATCAATCTAAATCATACTATAAAATATAAGACGCCCGAACCGTCTCACAGTAAAAACTGATTGCATAAAATCTCTATCTAAAACGCTCGTTTTGTAATAGAATCTTTGACAGAGAATTGACATTGGCCCGTATCCAACCCCCTAATAATTGCTATATTTTTACAGACAAAATATTTACCTTGAATATTGCAGATGTTCGCAAGTTTGCTGAACCTGAAAAAGAAAATATAATTTATTAAAGGCAACGTTTTTACTAAATAAAGATATAAATGTGTAGTCGTCACAAAAAAATATTGTACACAATTTAACGCGATAATAAAAGTAATATTACTTAGGTCAACTTTCGAACATTTCGATTTAAATGGGTGGGTGCACCGAAAATCGGCTTATCAATTTTATAGCTCTTTTTAACGACCGTTCGTCTGGCGTGTGGCAGACGCGGAGTCAATGATTTTTGAACAATCCAAATTGGAGGGCGGGACAATGACATAATATGTTACTGTGTCATTATTTTTTATGGCACGAAAATGCTTTGTCATATAAACAACAAACTGTCTTGGAATTGAATAAATTAAGGATGTGAGAGTTTTTTTTACAAAATGTTGAAAATTTTAATAATAAACAACGTTGCCCCACTTTAGGAATAATTCCTGTATCGTGGATGCTTTTACAAACACAAATATTCACATAAACATACACCCAGACCCGAAACAACTATCTGTAGATCATACAAATATGTGTTCCGTACGGGAATCGAACCTGCGACAGCTGTTATTTAGTTTCATGTTATATGGAGCGAGATCATCCGCATGTATATATCTATGCGGAGTTCCAAACTCCGTTCTGCTACTGAGAATTCCCATACAGAATAACCCTATAATATTTTCACCAAGATATCACGTTCAGCAGTCGACCAGTATATTAATGAGGTAATTTACTATTTCACCCATAATAAGTATGTAAGCGTAGTTGTGCTTCGGATAAGCGTTGAAACACCATTTAGTTTACCGGAACTCAATACATAATCCAGGGTTATCGCCTGCCGTCAGGTGATCAGTCTCCTACTTATTTATTCAAACATCAATATTCATAGGTTTAAGATGATCTAACACATTCTCGAGTGACGTTAGTCATATAATTGTAGCCAAGAACAAAATTTCATAAAAATCGCAAAAAAATGCTATTATTTTACAAAAATGTTGCCAAATCTTTAAATCTTCACTGTCCTTCAATATTACTCAGACAATGGGAGTTAGTTAACCCTCACCTTGCTGCTATCAAACTCATTTATCTGCCTACACAGACTGGAAGTGTTCTGTATTCTATATGGAATCTGTGCAGTGTTTATTTACCTAGACAACTAATTTAAAATTTTGCTGAGTTATGATAAACGTACTAGAAATATTGGTATAAATGAGTTTGATAGTTGAATTCGTATTTATGATACATCGATTTTATAAACCTATTACTAATTATGAAAAAAAAAATGCAGATAAAAAAATTGTACAAAAAAAAAAAAGGGTTATGAATGACTTATTTCTATTCACGTAAGGTGCTTGTTATTTTGTATTTCATTTTCATAATATTAAAAATATTGTTATTTTAAATTGTCTGTATATTAACATTTATTTTTTATTATAGGTATTCTGATACTTTAAATTTTCATTTAAAAAATACTCCACAATCTGAACTGAACTCATGAATTATTTGCGATTAATTTTTTTTTTTTTCAAACTTGTCTAACTATGCCACGAATATGGTCTAGTTGTTATTAATAATAAAACTAGGACATTTATCCTTTAAGCCACATAATAGCTTACTATCAGATTATTTATGCACCACCCCTAGATTATGAGGAAATAATTTCCAACAAAAATTTGGCAAATATATATTCGGCTGGAAATCCGTGGTTTTACCTTAATTGGCCACTCTAATGTTCAAATAATAAATGGTTTGTGCTTCACGTATATTTTATATTTTAACTCGGAAAAGTGGCCAGATAATCCACAGCTGGACTGGCTTATACAAAAATGTAAGCTTAGTATTGTTTGAACCGATGTGGCTTTTATTCAAAACATTTTATTTTATGTAACTACTTTTTTGTTATTAGGTACAGGAATTTGCAGATACAATTTAGGTTACAGTAAAATATAAAATACCGGGGCTTTTCGACATTATAAAACAGTATCAAAAACTCAATACAAAAGTGTATCAAAAAGAATATTACATACGAAAAAGAAGGGCAACCGTTTAACTCCCTTCCATAAAAAATATAACACAAAATCCAATCCGAGATTTCGGGCCCAAATCTCTGCGACTAGCCCAATATCTATTTGCCGTAAGACCTCTATTGATTTCCGTGGACCCAACTTAATAAAGTTAGGGGTGCAACACCCGGAAAAATTGCTGGGAAAGTCGAACTTTCAAATGGATAACATCTATGAAGGGACTGGATTAAGCTATCAAAACCCGGAGATCGGAGGATCTTGGGCAATCGCATTCTGACTTCCAATTTCGATCCTTAATGCTGATGACGTGTAAACGTCTTTGTCTTAGTAATGATGGTTCTGTCCGTTTCTTGGTACCCTTTTACTTAACGAGGGTGGGTTTTATGCTGGAAACTGATTGGAAAAACTAATTTATTGTCTGCAGACCGAAGTAAGATTGGAAGAGTTCCGAAGAGAACTCACTAAGTATCAACGTGTTAATAAATGTAGTGTAAAAAGGAATAAATCATATTATTTAAATAGGTCAGGAGTCAATCAATATGTTATAATATAATATGACACACAGGCAAATGTTTTTGTTTGATGTTCAGTATATTATTTCGATTGTTTCGATGCGTTTGTTATTTTCATTTCGATTCGAAGCTCAATGAAAATAATTATACTTTATAATAATGGACGTTACACAATGTACAGCAATTAAAATTTTCCGCCATTTTGGAATAAAAAAATAAAAAATGAGGCATTTTAAATTGAATCATTTTCAGTCAACAGTTGTAAATTCTCATTCAGAATTTTCTTCCCAATCTAGCTAAAATCAGAATTTGTTGTCTTCCCTTAATTAATAGCTATTAACCGATCAACAATGCAAAAAAGGCACAATAAAAAATCTAGTTAAATATAACAAATATTTGTAGGACCGCCAAATTTTCACTTAAAAATAAAACATGTTGAGAAGATGCGGGGCTGTTAAGACTCTCTACACCTAGAGTCTCTACTTTTTAAAAGTGCCTGAAAAGGCCTATTTGAAATAAAAACTTTGACTTTGACTCTGATTAGTTTATTTCCCAAGTATATATCATACAGCTGACTTTTAGCGTTTTACAAGATATTACAACTGTGCCCTTGTGTGTTGTGTATGCGACCTTCAGAGTTTCCAAGCGTGTCGAACATGGTAATATAAATATACCTGTTACAGTCAAAGTCAATGAATCACAACAAAGACGCCACGGTTTGCGAAGCGGACAAGCGCTTGGCTCTCTGCGCCTCGTGTCGGGAGTTCGATTACGGTTAGGATTTTATGTTGTATGGCTTACAATTTTGTTGTTTCGGTTTTGGGCGTGGTTGCATGTTGAGATATACTCATATGTATGTAAATTGTCCCCATGATACTGGAGAAATTCTAGCGTCTGCTCAAGTAATATCTACTACATGGTACTATAAAGGTATAGGTAATTATTTTTAGTTTGTGGAAATGGGGGTCTCATTATTTACAAAACATTTTTTTTTGTTTTCACTATTTTATTACACTAAACCATTATAAAAGAAGGCTAAATTTTATTCGATAATCGAATGAACGCTATATTGAATTTTGTATAAAAGCCGTCCACGGGAGCAAAATTGCGAACAGAAAGATCGAGTTTTTATAAATAAATATACATATATTAATATTAGATAGCATTAGTCCAACACTCCTAACATTTCACTAAGTTAATGCTTCTCATTAATCCTGACATTTGTATGATCCAAATGTCACCCCGTTTTATAATACCACTGCGATAGTTTTTGAGCTTAGCTTTTTTCTGCCATCTCAATTTCACGTGTTGTGTCATGTGCCAAATTGTCAATCTTTCAATCAATCAAATTAAGGTGGCATTGCCAATTGCCAGCTAGTTCGGTTTCTGTTTTGTTGGAAACATTTGGCAGATTCATGAGTTACGTTTGTATATCATAACAACATCTTCTTTTTGTATTGTAGAATTTTATCTCAGCTTATTAAAAAAAAAACTCAGAGCTTGTTTCACCAGTTGCCGATAAATTATCCGATATTTTTTATGAATGTTGCCCTACACTTGTAATAATTCCCGTATAGTGAACACATACCCAAACACCCAGATCCGGAAGAACAGTTATCTGTAGGTCATAAATATTGGTTCTGTCCAGTAATCAAAACCGGAACACACAGCACAGCAGTCGGTCGCTCAAACACCGTACCAACCGCGATCAATAATAATCTATCAAGAAAATACTCGTATATTTAAAAAAAAGCTTAGTGTTTATCTGTTAGATTAATAATTAAAAAATAGCAGAGCTATGTGTGCGCAACAGTACCTATGGGTGGGCTATATAAATAGATAGATAGATCATTTATGGCTTTTAGTGATAGCCCTAATTTTGAAATTTATATATTATCACACCACCATCGTTTTTAATTTTAATTAATTATTCCCGTGTTTTACATTAATAAATATTGTGTTTTACATATATAAAGTAATAAATATTGAGAATTATGAATTTAAGTCTAACATTTATTACCTACACAATTTAACAATATTTCTTAGGAAACTATTACTAATCGGGTGATTCGTAGAAAGTTTTATGTGACTAATGATCATTCAAAACAACTATTAATGTCTCAGTAAATCTGAATAAACTCTAAAACATACAGGTAGACATGTTTTAAATATCTTTACATTATTAATGTTAGAAGAGACTAGCTTCATGAAAAAATAAAGTAAAATCAGTTTTTGAAGTCGGCTAACTGGTACTTCTACCCTGTCAGCGATCGTAACAAAACCCGGACATTTTGGTTGGCAGTGCTCCTGATACCAGAGGCGTTAACGTTTCAAATTCTTTTTTTTTCTGTACTGTTTTTTTTTTTCGTCGGACATTGATTTAGAAACTGGTGCACACGAGTGCAGTTTTTTTTTCATATTGGACGTCGCTAATTGGTTGACGTTTCTGTAACTTGTTCAAATTTTCTACGAAAAATTAAGAGAATATTTTTATAAAGAATACGGTTATAAATACGTCTGATCTAATATGATATCTACGTTTTTTGAAGGGCAAAATTAGAAAGGTATTTTAGGTAAATATATCATAATTGTTATTTACACCGCGTTCAACATCCAACCCTAAACATAGGGACGCCAATACACCATAAACAGCCTTTTTGTTTTTTAATTATAAAATAATCGATAATACTTTAATGATATTGGCAACCCGGCGACCCAGGTACGTCTTAAAACTGCGGCCAGACACAGGAGGACGGGCAGCAGCGTCCTCTCACTAATCGGTTCATCAACTAGCTGTTGCCCGCGACTTCGTTTGCATGTATTTTGTATGTAATATATAATTATGTGTTTTGCTTCAATAGTAATATAGTCTATGACCCAGGCTAATTGTGTGTAAATTTCACAAGGATCGGTTTTATGGTTTAGTCTTGATGAGGTAGCAAACATACAGACAGAGATAATTTCGCATTTATAAAATAAGTTTATTATGTAAAATCAGCTGTACACCGTGTAAGATATTGATCATCTGAGTGAAATGGGTTATAATAATGCTGAGATGGGTCACTGACCTTCCATAAACATATAAATAGAGGTGTTATTATTAATACAGGTGTCGACCGGCACAAAATTTATAGTACCTACTTTATTAAATCTAAACAAGATAGCCATAAATGTAGCACCTGGATTTCTGTTCGATGTAAGAACATAATCGCGGCTGATATTTATTTTTTTAAGTAGGAGAACAAAAGGTGCGCTCACCTTATAAAAAATATTATAGGTAAGGGCTAAATAGCTGAATGAAAAGTAATTTGGAGTTAACTTTAAAGTAAAAATAGTATTTAATGATCGGATGAATAAATAAAGACACTTATTGTCTAAAAGTGAACCAATTATAATTACGACACTGTTTTTTCTACGTAAGTGTCGATAGAGGCAAATAAAATAGAAGAAGACGGATGTAAGTATACTTACACTTCTTCTGTCGAGTCGGCACGAGCTATATAGGAATCGCACATGCCGTAGTGGAAAGATTAGCTAGTCCCCAATGGTAGTATCGAGGCTGACTGGCCGGAGTGCGCCAAACGATCTCATGTTTCACTTCTCATGAGGGCTCTATATTTTGAAATTTGACTTACGTTATATGGCTTATATGGCTACCTCAGTATTGCGGTATTTGGTAAAAAGTGCTTTACTGGACATCATATTTTCTCTGTAGTTATTTTGAATAATAATAAACGCATTACGTCCTGGTATCGATTCCCGAGTCTAGAAATGTGTTATTGGTTTTTTCAGTATGGAATTTCTCAGTAGCAGCACGGAGTCTAGAACTGTGCCCAGAAAAACCCAGTATCACTGCCCGACACGAGAATCGAACCCAGGCCCTTGGGGCCTTTAGACCAATGAGGCATTCATTTCATTATTACTTCCAATGAAGTGATAAAAAGTGTTCCATTCCAAAGCGAGGTTTTTTTTTTATTAAACGCGTATAAATATGATCAAAACAAATGCATCACGTTTATTGACGCAAAATATTAATTGTTAAAAATATTCAAAGCGAAGTATCACATTAAATAACCAGATGTTACCATTGATGGCCCAACTGTGTTAATATGTGACGGCCGCGTTTTATTTGTTCAAATAAAACAAGATTTTTTCCGTTACATTGCGTGGTACTTACATGTTCGACTAGATTAGAACATTTCGTTCCTACGAAACTTTATCTTACTTCAAAATGTACTTAGAACACCTTAAAAATGCGAATGCATACGCAACTGATGATTTTCATAAGAAAAGGATATATATATTTTTTTCATTTTTGGAATAAAATTCGAATTCTAATTTTCTTTCTTTAGTATTTACAATGTTCCAGCCAGTCTGCATATATCTTTATTTAATTATATTATTTACATACATTTAACTTACAGAATGATAATCACATCGCTTAGTTAAGATGTTTTCTATCTCATTTATTCATGATGGATCTTCAAAATGTTTTTTTCCCTATATGCTGGTATCCTGTTCGTGGGCGTCTATTTCTGTACTGAAGTTATCTTGTCATTTTAATGTGGAAAATAGTCGAGTCAAATTTGCTAAGATATTATTTATTTTATTAAATTTGAATTCATCTTTGCTTAAGACTTAGAAATAAGATTACCACTACGCACTTTCTGTTTTAAATATGTAGTTTTATGGTTCGTAATAAGAAAAAAAAGTAAATATATGTATGATTTGATGATAAATAATATTCACTCGTCATCTTAAATACTGTATACTGAGTTTTATTTTTATTGAACATTATTGTGTGGCTATATTTTCTAGAAAGATCATCTGATTGTATTTATTATTTTCTAGTGGAAATTAGATGAACTTCAACAAATTATATTAATGAACTTAAAAGGCACTTCATCTTATCATTAATACTCGAATTCACAGATTAATATTATACTATTGAATATTTTACAGATTATAAAATCTCTTCGTCTAGTCTGTTCACCTTCGCTGACCCTATAAACAAATGTTAAAACTCTCTTTTTGATAATCGACTCTGAAAGCAAATCTATACATATAAATAAAATTGGAGTGTCTGTTTGTAATATTGAAATAACCGTTTTTTACTACATGCATATGAATATATATACGGTACATACACCAAAATAACATTTTTTACAATTTTTGTCTGTCTGTCTGTCTTTCTGTCTGTCTGTTTGTATAGGCTAATCTCTGAAATGGCTGGACCGATTTTGACGGGACTTTTATTGGCAGGTAGCTGAAGTAATAAGGAGTAACTTAGGCTACTTTTATTTTAGAAAAATTATTTTATTTTAGAAAAAAATAAGGTTAAGTGCATTTGGTCTCACTAAAAAATACATTGTTAAGTTCCGACATCCACGCGAACGAAGTCGCGGGCACAGCTAGTCTTGAATATTATTTTAGATCCAACATTCAGTCGCCCTTACACACTGGCCATTTTTAGATTTACGGCGCCGAAAATAAAATATTTCAGCATTGTCTAAGGCGAATGTTTTGACTGCAGACAGGTTTAAATTTGGAAGATTTTGTTTTGTTTATTTAGATAGAAGATTGAGAGACATTATGTAAACCTTTGAAAATAAAACCAGTAGTACATACCTATTACTTATTTATAAAATATCGTGACTTACTGACTGACAAACAACACATAACTCGAACCACTGCAGTTAGAAACGTGAAATTTGGAACATATGTTCCTTAGGAGTAGATGAGGACTAAGAATGGATTTTACTAAATTCTCGCAGGAACTGCTATTGCGAAAAAGACCGCAGGGCGTCCTCTAGTAAAATAAAAAAGATAAAAGAGATGCCAATTTTACTAGTAAATATGTATTTTTTACTAGGTTTGATCATGTAGAGAGGATGGATGAAAGGCGATTAACGAAAGGGATTTATAAAGCGATTGTTAGTAGAAACGCCAGGATGCCCTAGAAGGAGATATACGGACCTTATTGGTGATGTCCTTCAAAAAGGTCAGGGGCGCAGTACCCACTGATGATGAATGATGCATGAATGTAGATGAAGCAAAAGGGTTATGTAAGGATCGTAGCACGTGGCGTTCCGTAGTTTCTGCCTACCCCATTGGAAAAAGGCGTGACTTTATGTACGTAAATATGTAATTGTGCATAGTTTGACCATTTTAAGAGCCCATTAATAACTGTTTTGTTATAGCCTATACATACGCCAAGACCAACTATGAATTGATTGAAATCGAAATGGAGAATAACAGATTCAAGTTCACTGCTAGGTCACCATTTTGTTAATGTCAGGTAGAAGGCCAAAAAAAATCAAAAAGTAAACAATGTAAAATTCAAATTAGCTTTTTTCCCAACATCAGTGTAATCGTAGTTGTAAGAATTACGTTGGTTATCGTAGATAAGTTCATTCAGTTGCACACTTTAGTTTGTTTACTTCCGACGCGAATTGTGCGTCGGACGCGAAAAATGCACTTCGCCAATCGTGTCGGTTTATCATTGCATGTTTTACTTGGCACCGACTTCAATATTCTTCAACTACTATATTGTATAATAAAACTAATTTATTTTTTGCTTTTCTCTTAGTTTTTTTTTTTTTTTTTGAGTTTTTTGAAGTCGATTTTTATTTTTTGTTATTTTTGTCTAAACACAGCCTCACACCCGTATTCCCCGAAGGGTCAAACAGAGGCGTATGTATTACATTGTACACCTTTCGGTATTGAGCTTATTGCTATCTACCGGTAATAATTCCAAACTCCGGTCTGCTATTGAAGGATTTAGAAAATCTCAATAACGTTTCGGACATCTTGGGAATCAAACACGGGGCCTCACGCTCATATAACGCACATGCGACCACTAGACCAATATTAGCTATTCTAATTGTTTTCCCCTGGAATACAATGTTACATAATATAACATAGCATCACGCCTGTACTCCCCGAAGGGTTAGGCAGAGTCGATGAGTATTGAGTCCCGTGTAATAGAGGGCGAGCATATTGTTCCAGACTTTGTGCTGCTACTGAGAATGTACATACAGAAAAACCCGATAACACTTTGCCCGATCCGGGAATCGAACCCGGGACCTCACGCTCAGCAGTCGCGCTTGCGACCACTAGACCTCTTTATAAATATTTTTATAAGGGTGTAGAATAAAGTAGATTCATATTATCTTACGATAAGAATACATCTCTAAACCCTGAAGAAAAATAACGCAATTACATTGTCAGTGTCCTATTTCGTGAAATATATTTTTAAATGTTACTAGATGTTACGGCAACTTATTTATTCATAAAACGATTATCTTCTAACCTAACTTTAATTAACTGCTTCTTTACCTGTTTGAGAAAGGGAGAATTGACCTTTTTGATGGACCCTTTCCGCCACGTGAGACATTTTTTTTTAAACATTTCCCCACACTATTATTCCTGTATCGTGGGTGCGTTTACAAACACATATATTCACATACACAAAGACCCAGATCCGAAACAACTATTTGTAGATCATGCACATAATTGTCCCGCGCGGGAACCGAACCCGCGACACGTAGCGCAGCAGTCGATCTCTCAACAACTGCGCCAACCGTGCCGTCAATTTTAGAAGGGAAAAATGCATGAATCACGGACAAATAAAATAATAATAGAAAAGCTTTAATTTTGTCGAAATATTAAAATCTTTATTAGGGTCCCATAACATAAGATCCGCTTCAGAATTATTAATATTATTTATGCTAGTCTTCACAAAAGCGTGCAAAGGGAAATCCTTGTAATTGTATTGGAAAACGTAATTATTGTTCCGAACATTCTATTTGTTTTTCCGAATAAAAAGTATTTCAATTCCGTCTTTATGAAAATAGATAATCTGCAAGTAATCCGCTTAGCGTGATAGGAATATCAAATAGGAATATAATATTAGACGTATTTTTGCGGGAAAAACAACAAAAAGGGAAGAAACGCGTAAAAATGATGGAAGCGGAAAGTACGCGGGCGTAACGTAAAAATGATTAGACTGTAAGCCATTTGAGAAATATAAATATAATGATAATGTAAAGGAAAGGAAAGAAAGAGAAGGAAAACTTTACTGTCATTCTTGAATTTGATGGGTATGTTGTAAGAAAAATTAGAATATTATAGATACCGTGAAATCCTATATTATAATATAGGATATCACGAAAATATGAAAGATAGACATTAACGTTGACGGCACGGTTAGCGCAGTAGCTAAACTTCCTGCGATTCGTATCGCGGATTCGATTCCCGCACGTAACAAGTATTTGTATTGTTAGCATTAAAGCCTTTAAGAGTATTAGTAAGAGTAAGTCTTTAAGAATATTTCTATATCTATTAATTTGTGTACTGGTTTCCTTATTTAAAACGTTATTTGATAAAACATAAGTATTAATAAACAAAATGCATAAAGCCTCTTTGTGGGTATAACGGCGGCGGTGACACATTCCGACACCGACCGTCAAAGGAGGACGATCATTCCGGTGTCTCGTGTTTTATTAATTGTAAAATCTGATAATAAAAGTAAACATTAATACTGCTGAATCGTATACTGTGACTATTATTCTTGGCTTCATCCTGAGGAGTTTACAGTTCAGAAGTGGGATCGGGATCTGCCCCCCACTGGCGCACAATGTATATACGAGGTACAACAGCGGAACATGTTGCAACTGATCGAGGCCATTCGTACACCACTTTCGTCGTGCTTGGTGTGCTACGGTTGATATTTGTATTGCTGAAAATGGAAAAATTTGGGTTTTGATGAAACCCACATCGACTACGTCATCTGGAGCCGAGCAAGTGACTTGTTGCCGTTGTGGCCAGAATGGACACAGCACTGCATTGTCGTCGCAGCAGCACGAGCAGCTCGAATTCTGCCGACTGCAGCAATAGCGCGGGTCGCGCTGGTGTAGCTGAAGTGACGAGCGAGCGACGCGTAGATGCTTGCGCAATAACTTATGTTACCGGGTAGTTACAACAATCTGGTGAGTCGTATGATGTTTGTTTTGATTCCGGTGCTGAATGTTCTCTTGTCAAGCAAAGTATTAGTCGTAATTTTATAGGCTAACGTGCTTAACACAAACGTTCGTATAAAGGATATAGGTTGTGCAGACGTAGACTGTACTGAACACATTTTTCGTGATGTTTTCATTGATGGTCATAGTTTAGCTATTTTATTTCACGTACTACCCGACAATTGTTTACAATGTGACGATTGGCAGATTTTTTTTAAAACGAGCTTACACGATTAACACGACTAGTTCATCTTTGTTTATTTTCAAAACAAAACTCGGTTGCCGTCTGTAGTTACCTACCTAAATCGATGCATAATTTAAATGAAGTTCAGAACAAAGAATCGTTAATATCATTGCTTAAGTGATCGCATATTTTTATTGTTGGATTCCCTCATACACGTTTTAAAACTTGTGAACTAAAGATTCGACTCGTGTTGAGTTCCTAGGCTATGATATCACTGCTGGTGAGTTAAGACCAAATCTAAGAAAGATCAAGCCCTGAATAATCTACCTTCTCCTGAGAATACTCATCAACTCGGACACTGATGACGATACAGCCTAGGGGCCTGTTGGAACAAAGGTGACTATTTTAAATGTGATGACTGAGCAGTCGGTCCATCCATGCTTTCTCCTAGTGTGGAGAGTACCACTGCAATTTATCATGATGAACGACTTCAACTGATTGGATTTGGCTTATTTATGACCTAGGGTGGAAATTGAATATCTACAGCAGTATGAATTCCCTAGTGTGAATTACTATTATTTTGTGTTTGATATATATACAGCAGTATGAATTCCCTAGTGTGAATTACTGTTATTTTGTGTTTCAGATATCTACAGTAGTATGAATTTCCTAGTGTGAATTACTATTGTTTTGTGTTTGAGATATATACAGCAGTATGAATTCCCTAGCGTGAATTACTGTTATTTTGTGTTTTAGATATCTACAGTAGTATGAATTCCCTAGTGTGAATTACTGTTATTTTGTGTTTCAGATATCTACAGTAGTATGAATTTCCTAGTGTGAATTACTATTGTTTTGTGTTTGAGATATATACAGCAGTATGAATTCCCTAGTGTGAATTACTGTTATTTTGTGTTTCAGATATCTACAGTAGTATGAATTCCCTAGTCTAAATTACTATTATTTTGTGTGTGAGATATCTACAGCAGTATGAATTCCCTAGTGTGAATTACTGTTATTTTGTGTTTCAGATATCTACAGTAGTATGAATTCCCTAGTGTGAATAACTATTATTTTGTGTTTGATATATCTACAGCAGTATGAATTCCCTAGTGTGAATTACTGTTATTTTGTGTTTCAGATATCTACAGCAGTATGAATTCCCTAGTGTGAATTACTGTTATTTTGTGTTTGATGTATATACAGCAATATGAATTCCCTAGTGTGATTAACTATTATTTTCTGTTTGATATATCTACAGCAGTATGAATTCCCTAGTGTGAATTACTGTTATTTTGTGTTTGATGTATATACAGCAGTATGAATTCCCTAGTGTGAATAACTGTTATTTTGTGTTTCAGATATCTACAGCAGTATGAATTCCCTAGTGTGAATTACTGTTATTTTGTGTTTGATGTATATACAGCAGTATGAATTCCCTAGTGTGAATAACTATTATTTTGTGTTTGATATATCTACAGCAGTATGAATTCCCTAGTGTGAATTACTGTTATTTTGTGTTTCAGATATCTACAGTAGTATGAATTCCCTAGTCTAAATTACTATTATTTTGTGTTTGAGATATCAACAGCAGTATGAATTCCCTAGTGTGAATTACTGTTATTTTGTGTTTCAGATATCTACAGTAGTATGAATTCCCTAGTGTGAATAACTATTATTTTGTGTTTGATATTTCTACAGCAGTATGAATTCCCTATTGTGAATTACTGTTATTTTGTGTTTCAGATATCTACAGCAGTATGAATTCCCTAGTGTGAATTACTGTTATTTTGTGTTTGATGTATATACAGCAGTATGAATTCCCTAGTGTGAATAACTATTATTTTGTGTTTGATATATCTACAGCAGTATGAATTCCCTAGTGTGAATTACTGTTATTTTGTGTTTCAGATATCTACAATAGTATGAATTTCCTAGTGTGAATTACTATTGTTTTGTGTTTGAGATATATACAGCAGTATGAATTCCCTAGTGTGAATTACTGTTATTTTGTGTTTCAGATATCTACAGTAGTATGAATTCCCTAGTCTAAATTACTATTATTTTGTGTTTGAGATATCTACAGCAGTATGAATTCCCTAGTGTGAATTACTGTTATTTTGTGTTTTAGATATCTACAGTAGTATGAATTCCCTAGTGTGAATTACTATTATTTTGTGTTTCAGCCAAAATGTAGCCCCTAGTGTGGTACACCTGTGAATTGTAGCCCCCAGTGTGGCATGTATGGTACTTACCCCCAGTGTGGTCATTCAAAACATGTAATGTGATTGCCCCTAGTGTGGAAATTGAATATCTACAGCAGTATAAATTCCCTAGTGTGAATTACTGTTATTTTGTGTTTCAACCAAAATGTATCCTCTAGTGTGGTGCACCTGTGAATTGTAGCCCCCAGTGTGGCATGTATGGTACTTACCCCCAGTGTGGTCATTCAAAACGTGTAATATGATTGCCCCTAGTGTGAAAATTGCATATCTACAGCAGTATGAACTCCCTAGTGTGAATTACTATTATTTTATGTTTCAGCCAAAATGTATCCCCCAGTGTGGTGCACCTGTGAATTGTAGCCCGCAGTGTGGCATGTATGGTACTTACCCCCAGCGTGGTCATTCAAAACGTGTAATGTGATGGCCTCTAGCGTGGCAGAAATGAATCGATGATTAAATAATTATGGAAAAGAAAAAGAAAGAAAATTAATATTATTTATTTATATAAGGTACACCAACAGCATATACATTATACATTCCATAATTCAGTTTACAGGTACAGGAGCTGATGTGTATGCCAATTACAGGTATACACGACATTTTATTAGCAACATATGAAATGTTAAATTTTAATTCTATAACAATATAAATTAAACTAAAACAAAAATAAAATTAATAATAAATAAAAAAATAGAAATTTAGTCTGACACTGGCCACCGAGGTGGTCGCGTGATGTCTTTCTGACATTATGAGTGGAACCGGGAGACACGTCCAGCTCCGGCAATTTAGAGCTAAATTCGTTGTACTGTATACACATCCTAGAAACTGGTGAGTGCCTTCTTACGTTAGTTCTACAGGTAGGTGGCTGAAAAAGTCTGGATATTGGCTGTCTAGGAAGCTTATATGGAACCGACAGCGTGATACGTCCAAGTAGCTGTTCACATTCGACCAAACCATTGACAATTTTGTACAAAAAAAAGCTGAATCATGGACAGTCCGGCAGTCTCGAAGCGAGTTAATGTATATAAATTCAAATTCAGATATATTTTAATTCATGTAAGCCATTTACAGGCATTTGTGAATGGTCGGGTTCTGGTTGCCACGTTTCAAGGTGTTGATTTGCAATGGAGAAGAACGGGCAGGAAACTCCATGGTTACTCTTTTTATTAACTCGGAATTGTATATACAATATTTATTTATACATTGATCTCGAAAAACAATTATGTGAGTACAATGTAGTTTAAAGGGGTCTAACTTATGTAAGTCTGAAACTTTACGATGTCCAGTTTCATTATTTATTATTTTCCATGTCGTTTTGGTTTTATTATTCGATTTCTGTTTCTGATTACTAATGTAAGCGGCTTTAGCCTGAACACAAATTTTCTTAATAATTTTAGTATATCTCCTAACATAATCATGAAAATCATTATTCGATGTATAAGACTTTTTATCATATAGTTTGTATAAGACATCTCTACTTCGCCTTATACCTTTGGTTGCCCAGGCACTGAATAGTATTTTATGTAATAATATAATAAACAAAGCTACAGTCAATTAATTTAGAATGTTATATTGTCAGTTAGTAAGTTGATACAATTGTACATTAATTTAATTATTGGTACTTGATGTAGTTATAAGGACAGTACATGGTTTGAGGACATACCCACCTAACGAATGGCCGAGCTGAATTCGGGGATGGGGACATCCCCGCAGCAGAATGGCCGTCTGTTAGCATTAAAGCCTTTAAGAGTATTAGTAAGAGTAAGTCTTTAAGAATATTTCTATATCTATTAATTTGTGTACTGGTTTCCTTATTTAAAACGTTATTTGATAAAACATAAGTATTAATAAACAAAATGCATAAAGCCTCTTTGTGGGTATAACGGCGGCGGTGACACATTCCGACACCGACCGTCAAAGGAGGACGATCATTCCGGTGTCTCGTGTTTTATTAATTGTAAAATCTGATAATAAAAGTAAACATTAATACTGCTGAATCGTATACTGTGACTATTATTCTTGGCTTCATCCTGAGGAGTTTACAGTATGATCTACAGATAGTTGTTTTGTAAACTGTACCCATGATACAGGAGAAATCCCAGTGTAGAGCAACGCTATAAAATATATAGGTCGCATGGCGGTATAGCATACTATTATCAAATGCAATAGTACATAAAAATTATATTATAAATTATATTATTTACACTACGAAAAATCAGTAGTCATGAACACGTACGGATCTTTCATATCCAAAACATTTACACACACAAGTAATCTTTTGTTCTTTTATGATAAAAAATTGAGGCCTTTGCCAGGCCCGTCTGTTTGAAACACTGAGACTGTTTCTCTTTATCCGATTCGTTAGTTCCATTTTACGTACGTACCTTTGACAGAAAAGGCAAAGTGGAGTTATAAATTACGTCACAGGAATTTCAAGAAATTCTGGAAAATTTCGAAATTGTAATTACAAAGTATTCCATGAAACGCTTTTCAATATAAACAACTACTCACATGTCTCTTTAACTGGAGTTAACGTTAAGCAATAAGTACTGCTTTCGCTTAAAGTGACAACACTCCCTAAGAGAAAACGCGCTGAGTGAAAATAGAGGGAAGTTTAATTTGAGTTAGAGTGACATCACAAGACCCCTTGTGAATATGCATTTGTATGCAGTTAGAAGTTAGTGCAGCATATTACATGGATATAATTTATTCAATTCGCCAGTGTCTTAACCGTCACTGAAATCAGAAAGGAGTGGGTACCAGTGGCGGAGGCTTCGACTAACTAGTCCAAAGCGGGATCGACGCGAAGCGCACCAATATATAAGATACTAGCTTCCGCCCGCGGCTTCGCTCGCGTGGTTTACGAACCCGTACATTTTTCCGGGATAAAAGCCTAGGTGCTATTCCAGACTATAATCTACCTCTGTGCCAAATTTCATCCAGATTCTTTTAGTAGTTTTTATATTTATAAGGCTAGCTGTAGGAATAGGACTTGCATGAGATAGTATTTCTCCGTCTGACACAAGTGAGTCATTCCACATTATACTTATGAAGGTTACTCATTACTAGTTCCGTCGAACAAAAAAATATACATGTTCAAGAGACAGATGAAGAAGGTATTCGTAAGAACATAAGTGTTGATATTACTCAAAAGCATCTATTTTCTGTCGGAACTTAATCTGTAACTGACAATCCTTCAAACCTCTCTATTTGATTTACACATGTGATTTGAAAATACACGATAGAGTGCAATTCTGTCCGTCCTCATCGTGCGTCGACGAAGTAGAGTGTGAAAGACAAATTGGTGCCCGCCTGGCTCCGAACAAATGACAGACGCGTTTCAGTGACACCTGTAACCACAGAGCCATCATGGCCTCCATGTTGCATGTCATGTATACACTTATGTACAAAATTATACCTATATAAACATGGGTTCGAAGTCCGTTGGTGACACGTGAAGATCCCTCTGTACTTTCGAGAGTACGTTAACCCGTGGGTCTATACCTACTGTTAAACACTCATTACGCTGATACTGTTATTAAGTCATATATAATAGGGGCGAGATTATTGCCCATACAAGTAATGTTACCAAGACAGAAGCTAGAATGCCAAAAAGTGGTTCAGACAACTTTTCATCAGACCACTGCATAAAATATTGAATTCCTTACGTTCTTGTAAAAGATGTAAATATTTCATTAAAGGCGAGAATGCAAGTCTTTACTACTACTAAAAAAATAAAAACAATACACAAACGATTCGTTAACGCATAAAAGAACAAAGTTGTGAAAAATTTGAATGTAGCCTCTTACACATGCAGTATTTCAACTTAAATAGGTCAATGCAGAGTGAGATAGACATTAGTTACAAGTTTTGATGGAATTTCAGACCAACAAACAGTTAAAGTTAAATAAAAGCTTGTTAAAAATAGAGTTTAATAGCCCGTACAAATTGCAAGCCGGAATAACTACAATGAAGGTTGTTCTCCAACAAAAAAAAAAAACAAAAACAGAATGGGGAACGAAAAACTAAGCGTTTTCTCGCCTATTGCACTATCCTCGTTGTGTAATCTATAGCCAAAGAAAATACTTTTGTTAGAAACGAAAATCGTTCATTGTGTGTACTACCTAAGGATTGAAAATAGAAGTATACGAAAGTAAGTTAAAGTAAGGTACTGTGAATTCTATCTCATGAGTAAAATGTCAAGGTACAATATTGGGGTTGGAATATCATTGACTCATCACAAGTATAGGGCAAGTGCGGAACCCACTCAGTAGGTGCTAATTTTTTTTTTATTATCCTGGTGAGAACTATCTTCCGCCTGGGGGGCGAAGGGGTGTGCCGAACTCCTACCGGCTTAACTCACCACGGTGGTCCACCTCGACACCATATGGTGGGATTCGAGAACTCTTAGAAGACCGCACCGGAGTGAGGCACCGCAAGTGGGCCACGGTGCTACGCCAAATACATGTTGCACCTACTGTGTTTCCCGTCATACACGACCACCGGCACTCAAATGACAAAGCGATCGAGGAATAGCTCTCAATATGATTAACTCCTCAAAAATATGAGTGAATGTTTAACACGAAAAGAAGAACACTAATATTTCGGGTTGATAATTTCCCCACGGTATTCAGTGAGTTTCCCCGTCTTTGATAAAAGCATCAACGAGTTTTGGCAGGAGTTGTAAACTAAAATCCCAGGCTTACTGACTTTCAAATCTTCATCAAGTTCGGTGCCAGCAGGTTGGTTACTACGGTTATTACTGTTCCAGGAAAGTCAAAACCAATAAGTTTTTAACGTTGGGAGTATTTATAGGAAGGCATCAAAGAGTTCGGATGTAATCAAAATGTTTGAGTACTTTGACTAGGTCTGGAAACTTCGAAACTGGTATCGGCTATTGAAGTCTTAATCATAACTTTTAAGTAAAGGGAAAAGGCCGGAAGCTTTGAGTATTTTGATAGACATTACAGGGAAAATTTCAAATTTAAAAAAATATTGTTAATATTTTACAAAGATAATCGACTTTTACTAAGATTGTTTAACTATTCCGACATAACAAAGGATGAAAAGATATTACTTAATAAAAAAATACAAATTATAGGCATCATCATCATAGCATCACGCCTATATTCCCCAAAGGGCTATGCAGAGGTGTACATACACACACATTTCGCCGATGCCATTATTGAGTTTCAGGTAATATGGGGCGAGCCTATTGCCATATACCGGGCACAGTTCCAGACTCCGTGCTGCTACTAAGAATTTCCATACAGTAAAACCCAATAACACTTTTCCCGATCCGGGAATCGAACTCAAGACCTCACACTCAGCAGTCGCACCTGCGACCTAGACTAATGAGGCAGTCTAGGAATCAATAATATATAACTGTAAAATAATAGTTTCAGCCTGATTCTTACTTACTGCGATGTTGAATCCACTATTAATTCCGCAATCGTCTTTAACGACATTTCCAAGAACAAATACGTTGTCTATCTCACCACACACCACATGTCCCCGGCCCATCAAATTACAAATCCATCAAAATAGCATAAGAACCCACAATCGCCCATTCATCTGCATTCGAACACTCATCCACAATGTTTACTATGCCAAGCTGTTTACTCTCAGCAACAAAGTCATACTATCTTTTGTGCCGTGACATTTACAACCATTTTATGGGTTCCCATTGTGGTGGCATGGTGTGTTTTTCAACGTCTGCTCTACAAAGTCGAACGGTGATTTCATTATTATTACTGTAAATAATTCTGACGTGGCCCTGACGTAGGCATTGTCTTTTAAATTTTATGGTGCAAGTCGATTATGGTTATTCATTAGCGTTTTGTCAGTGTTATTCTCGAGTAAGATTCTACCTGAATCATTAGTAAGCGTATGAGCAGTTTCATCTTCCATTTTTAGTTGAATTACTTCAATTTTAAGATGTGATTGACGTACAACATCTGGAGGAGCTCGAAGCTAAACAGCTACCGGATAGATCAATCGATCTGCAAGGTTAAGTAGCACTTGAGACAGTCCTTGGATGGGTGACCGGTTTTCACATATCGAGACCGGTCCATGCCTCGGAAAGTACGTTGAGCAGTTGGTACCGGCTGTCATAGGAATACATAATACAGTCGGTACGGATGTCAGCAGCCCAAAAATTCTAACAACCAGTCTAACCTTACAGTATCTGTATCTCCCAGTTATTGGATGGTGGACGTCAGATGGCAGTCGCTCCGTGTAATATACTGACGCAACGAGTCACATTCACCCGGAATCGGTTAAACTTGTCCGACCACAATGTAGTTGGGAAAAGGCTAGGCAGATGATCGACGAACAAAACACCCTTAGCCATACTAAATTTGTCCAGATAGATTTTCATTGCCTACATTAGGAGCGAATCGTGTGATGAAGTTGTCGAAGTCAAGCTAACTTTTATAATCGAGTGAAGTTTAAAAAATGATTTGATGAAAATGCGAGAAGATATTGTTGGATAAGATAGGGTGGTCCTAGCAAGAGACCACACAGCTCCATAGATTTACATAATATTACGACTAGAATTTGTCTCATTCCTTTGACCTTCATTACATTTTCACCATATCGAATCAACATGTAAATTGTATTTGATATACTACGCATGTAATCAGTTGTTAACCAATATGTGACGTATTGCTAGAGTTTACGCTAAATATTTGAGATTTGACAAAACTCATCTGCCTTTTTAAACCCAAAAGAATTTACTCGTTGTTTTCTTTCTTCAAGTAAAATATAATTATCCATTTGACTTAAAATCAGCAGTGGTATAAGTTGTTGCTATCAAAATAATACACACATAATATAGCATCACGCCTGTATTCCATGAACGGTAAGGCAGAAGTGTACTATGGTACACCCACATTTTGCGGATGCCATTATTGAGTCCCAAGTAATAGGGAGTGAGCCTATTGCCATCTACTGAGCACAGTTCCAGACTCTGAGCTGCTACTGGCAATTTACGTATAGAAAAACCCAATGAAATTGCCCGACCCGCAGCCTAATTACGTAAAAAAGCGACAGCAACGCGATAGCCACGCGACAGCAATCTCACTGTCAGCCAATAGGTCCATTATATATCACAAAAATGACGTTTGGCAGAAGTTATCGCGCGATCTACGCCTGTCGCTACATCGGTAATTAGGCTGCTGGTAATCGATCCCAGAAACTCATGCTCAGCAGTCTCGCTTGCGACCACTAAAGTGGTTAATCCTAACTAATATTATAAACGCGAAAGTAAGTTTGTTTGTTTGTTACCTTTTCACGTCTAAATCACTGAACCGATCATCATGAAATTTTGCATATACGTTGTCAAGGGTACAGAAAAGGAGATGGAGTAGGTACCTTTCATCCAGACAAAATAGACTGTTCCCGAGGGAAAGAACAATAACTTCCGACGGTCACAATTGTTTTAGGACGCTAGATGGCGCTAAGTGTGACCCGAAAATATGCACTATCAATGCGGGCGATGCCGCGGGCAGAAGCTAGTAATACATAAAATTGTTAAATTCATTTGCGAGGTGTACCTACATGTAGAATCAATTATTTGTTTGTCCTTCTCAAATAATTGTATTATTTGTGTAAACACAGCTTTGTTTGCCAACTAAAATGATTATGCAAAAACAACCAAGTGCTCATGTTATACGTATTTAATATGAAAACCTCTGCCAATGAGAATATCAAATAAAAATCCATTCAGACTTTATTATATTTCTAAGAACATTATAATAACAATCTTCTGCTGTAGTCATTTATACCACGAAGCAAAATAGGTTTATATGCAGTGGCGAGCTGTTCATAAAGACAAAAAGACACTGCCTACCTTACATAACTCAGCAAATATTTATTCTAAAATAA
Source organism: Shargacucullia verbasci (assembly GCA_947562105.1). Classification (NCBI taxonomy): domain Eukaryota; kingdom Metazoa; phylum Arthropoda; class Insecta; order Lepidoptera; family Noctuidae; genus Shargacucullia; species Shargacucullia verbasci. Next base: position 7,341,873 of record OX387302.1, on the reverse strand, counting down.
GTGAGGTGGTAAATCACATACATCATTGTTTAATCGACAAGACGACGAACCAATACCAACAAGCAGTAGGTATTATTGGTAAATAAGCTTTAAAATTTTCTGCCTACCCTGTCTAAAAACTCTGTGCACGCCGCTGTTTATATGTATTAGATATACATATAAACACAGTGCACAGAGTATGCTTTTTCATTTTTATTTTTTCTCTGAACCGTTTGTTATGATATGTTCAATTAATTTATAATTATATAAATATCTGAAAATCACTTTCTTTATGCGTTTAATATATGTCATTACACTTTTTTGCAACGTTAGCTGTGTGTTTTATAAAATATTGTACCATAAATAATCTCAACTAGAGTTGGGTAGAATGTGAAATTTTCGAAAAAGAATTTCGGTTTATAATTTTCGGTTATAGAGAATCGAATATTCGGTCATACAAAATTTTGTTCAGTATAAATAAGTAAATATAAAAAAGTGCTATAATCGAAAGTAGGTAATATTAATATCGGCTTCCATGTTATTTATTTCCATTTAATAAAAATCTTGAGAATATTGACCAAATTAATAAAATTACATAACATTAAATCGCATCACGCTTGCGTCCCCGAAGTGCTAGGCAGGTGTGTACTTTTATGTACCCACATTTCGTCGATGATGTTATTACGTCCCATGTAATAGAGGACGAGTCTATTGCCATCCACAAGGGTCAGTTCCAAACTCCGTGTTACTACTGAGAATTTCTTTACAAAAAAATCCAATAACACTTGGCCCACCCCGGGAATCGAAACCAGAAACTCACGCTCACGCGACCTCTAAACCAATGACTTAGTTAATAAAACAAATTCATCGGTATTGTAGAAATAAAAAATAATTATAACCTGATTTTATCAACAGAATGTTTAGCCCCAAACCTGTACGATATAGCCCATCGTTATTCGATTCATCTTAACCGATAAAATAATTTTAAACAAAGTCTTCAACCATAGGCTCAGTTAATTACATCATAAAAAGCAATCAAACTAGAATTTATTGATAAAATAATCTTATATATTTTGGGCTGAACGGATTATAATATTAAAGGTATCTTAAAATTGTTCAACCGATGACCTATACAGAAATGTTTACATTTTTAAACTACAAAAAATAATACTTACCCAACAAGCAAGATTATTTAGTAACATATTATGATGATAAAACAATATTTTTTTATATCAAGAGGCGGAGCTGGGTAACTAATTTTTATTAAAGGCGTTGTTAGTAATAACAAAAAGGAACTCTTAAAGAACTCATAACACAAGATCACGCTTGTATCCCTGAAGGGTTAGGTAGAGAGGTACTATTGTATGTATTGTATGTTATTGAGTTCCATATCGACCCGGGTACGTCATAAAACTGCGACCAGACACCGGAGGACGGGCAGCAGCGTCCTCTCATTAATTGGTGCGCCACTGCGACTCCCAAGCCGCCTGCCAAGCGTGGGGATTATGGCAAACCTCCCCACTTGGGGCAGGCCTTCGTTCAGCAGTGGACGTCTTCTGGCTGATGATGATGATGATGAGTTCCATATAATAGGTAGGAAGTTTATTGCCGTATACCGGGGCACAGTTCTAGTCTCCTAGATATTACTGAGAATTTCCATACAGAAAAACTCAATGACCTGGGCATCGAATCCAGAAACTCACGCTTAGCAGGCGGTCTTTCAGTCAGTATTTAGTCATTATCTTAAAATATTTATCTAACCCTTAAGTACATTGGGCAGCTGTATCAGTCTTCAGACCTGCCTGAACCTATTGTTATACTGTTAAAAGCCTGGATTACATGTATGACCTTAATTTGACATAACTGGTCTTACAATTATGTTGTAAACACAATATACATTTCACTGTATAACCCTTCAATCCTACACCCAACAACCCTGTCAGTCCCCGTCTATTTAACTTTAGTGTTGTTCCAAATTAAATTTACAACTCTCAAAATTCGGCCAAACAGTATCTAATTACAGGTTCTAAAAGGTTTACTTGTATCCTTTATAATTAAATAAGGCATGTTTCATATACATTATATATCTAATATATATATGTTATAGTGGCTACAGAATTGGACGGTGGTTAATGTGAAACCGATATCGGTTGCTTTCAAAGACATGATAGGGTGTTTACCCGATTACGGTAAAGGGAAGGGCGTTTTCGGCTTTCGGCAGGGTAATGGTATAGATTATCGGTAGCTCATCAAGATATTCACAAGACATAAATTGGAAATTGCGAGACTTTTTCGGGAAATAAGTATGTTGTAAACGATATGCTTACGATTTTCCAAATAATTCGGAAGCACATACATATACATACATACCTAAAAGATAAAAATTAATCCTTCAGGCATCGTAAAGTACAAATAATAGCACAAAGTTGATTATATGATACGGTTCGGTTAGACGCCACTATATAATAAAGCACGACTGGCACAGTGGCTATGTGATTAGCTTATTGCGCTACGTGTCGCGGGTTCGATCACTGCACGAAATATTTGTATATCATTAAACAGTCGTTTCTGGCCTTGGTATGTAAGCATATAATTATGACTTGTACTTATGTTTGTAGACTGTACCCACGATACAGGAGAAATAAAGGGTGGAGCTATAAAAAAAAATTAAACATTCCCTGAATATGAGCCTAATAACCAACATACATAAGACATTTTAACTGAAATATAATATTCACAAAACACAAGTAGGCACTGCCTAATTTGCCTTCATTAATCAATCAGCTTCCAATTTCAATATTATTTTACACAATTCCCTAAATAATTGGGTATGCCTAAAGTTATTCAAATTTTGTAATGCCCCAAAATCATATTGGACATAAATTGCTGTACCTACTCATGTTATACAGAGTATCATAACACTATTATAATAAATGTATTGTATCTTGTAGGAATTCGTTATTATTTACGTCTTACCACAGATTATTCATAAGTATATATTTGAATTCCACAGTGTATGGAATAATATATGTATATGGTAAATATATCTTTTGGCTTTATTGGCCTTATTGTATTATTATTATTATTTTGACATCTTTTGGCTTTATTGGCCTTATTATTTTTCATTGACATTCATTGGCTTTATTGGCATTTTTATTGTTAATTTGTATCTGCCTTGTTGTATTACCTGCTATTTTTTGTTATTATGTTGGCAATTTGTAATATGTGAGCACCATGTAGCCCTAAAGAGATATTTTATTCAATTGACGTGATAGTTGTCTGGCAGTTTGAGAATGTCATGCTCACTTAAATGTCCTGCTGATGGTGGCGTGTGTGTCGGGTCGTTGAGTTCCCTGCAATGTGGTTGAGTTGAGCGATGCCGATACGTGCGTGATACTCGTGAACGGGTGCCGTCTGTTGGGACTGGTCAGCTCATAGCTGCCATGTCCATCTTATCAGAATATTTGTTATTAATTTAAAAATCAGGCTTGTTTAGTTTAGACTTTTTTTTTACATTGTCCTCACATAAGTTTTCGAGAACAATGTATTTTAACAAAATATTGTAAGAAATTCTGAATTTAAAAGAGTAACCATGGAGTTTCTTGCCCGTTCTTCTCCATTGGAAGTCAACATTTTGGAACGTGGCACCTAGAGTCGTAACTATTCTTAAGTACCTGTATATGGTCTACATGAATAAAAAAAAAAAAAAAAAAAAAAAAAAAATATGGCACACCAACATTTGAGTGTTAAAATTTAATAAAAATTAAATAAATAAAATACAATTTATTAGGAACATACATAAATTAAGTCATAGTTTTTGAATTGACAACTACTCACATTTAATAATTCGTAATTATAATATATTTTATTTATAATCTAAATTGTATTATTTGGTAACTAAGTATAGAGATTATATTAATTACGGTTTTACTACCATGTTATTTGTATGGCCAGATTATTTTATTTTGTTACCACTTATTCTCTGTCACTTTTTTTCCATCCACTTATTTTCTGACTATTAGTAACATCAATTAGTTAAGTCAGATAAAAAAATATACTAAAATGTACACGCAACATGATGAATACGATAAAAAATTTCAAATAAATAAACTTAAAACTTACCGAATTTAAAAACTCCATAATAAACTTTGCCTTTATGTATTTAATATTAGTGCCTATAATTCACAACTACTTCTAGACGCGAATACTTGGACCGTAACTTTTCGACTCCACTTTAATGAAACATTGTTCCCTTTAAAACTGGAATATGGGTCTGACAGCCCTTTGCCAAGTTTCCCTTATTAGGACGACCTTTTGGGTACCTATGGTAAAAAGATAGTTTGCGATGTTAACGTAAGTGTAAATTTATGTAGTAACGGGTTTAAAATTGAACCCATAAGTAAATAAGATAGTGATTCCCTTGTAATAGGGAGCCTATTGCCATCTACCGGGCACAATTCTAAACTACATGTTGCTACTGAAAATTTATATATAACACTTTGTCCGATCCGGGAATCGAACCTAGAACCTCAAGCTCAGCAGTCGCGTTTGACGCACCAAACTAATGAGGCAGTTCTGATAGTAAATTATTATTTATACAAAAGTCCTTAATTATTGTATTTTTTGTAAATAATAACAGGGGATATATTTTGTCCATGTAACGCTATATCCACAGATAAAATCATTTTATGAATGCACTGTTAGTTTTAAATTGTACTAGTACTATTTTGATAAAAATAAATCTAGAATCCGAGACTATACTCGGTTTGTTTAGGTACTTAAATAAAGGTAAACAATCTTGATGTGACTTTTTACACAAATACATAGTAAACAAATAAACTACTACTTAAACTAGTGTTTCAATTGATTTGGTAATCGTTATTGTTGTTTTACATTGGTTTTTAGTCGCGTTTTATTTTTAAACTGAGTTTTTAAACAAAAAATATTGAAAAGACTTTAGTTAAGTACCTAAACAAACCGAGTATAGACTTCATAATAAAGCAAGTAACAGCAATATTGTTCTAAATAGTAAATATCTAAAAATAATGTTCAAACACGACAACAAAACCGAATCGATAGTCTTGAACATTGTAGTACGGATTTCCTTTTCTATAAACAAATTATTTCAATGTAACAATTACAGTGATTAAATAACTATTATTTGTTCAATCTCGTCTGCAGAAATAATTCTTAACTAATGCAATCCTTCGTCTGGGGCACCCTGGGTAGTCAGCCTCGATACCGTCAATGCTTGACTGGCAAATTTTTCCATGACCCTTGCGATAGTACAGAATAAAGAATACAGAATAAAGAGAGTTAAAATTATTTGTAATGTTCACGCTTTAGGTAGAAGGTAAAATAATTATTTAAAAATCATCGATTTGTCACTCAAGACAAATTTCATTTGAGACGAATTCATGAACCACCTTGCTGAACATTGAACATTGACGACCATAATTAAACTTGTCGTCTAATATTCTGTCATACATTTTGTTTCACATTCATTTAGAACGTATCGCAGAACATAATTGGCGCATTCTTTTAATATTATTTCTTCTGTAGAGGTGTGTTTTTTGTATTTCTTGCATTGTATGTAATTATACTCAATTTGTTCCTTTTCTGTCTTTTTATTCCAGATTCAGAGAAATTTAAATAAATAATGTTGACAAGCATGTGGCTTCAAAAGCTCTTCTTGAAAGCTTGCGTCATAGAGCTTCCAAATAAAAATATAAATCATACGGCAGAGATAAAACAAATTAGTCGTACCATTACTAAGATAAAAATTGTCCAGATTACTACTCTTAAATGCGGCCGTCTATTATTACAGAACTTAGCCTAATAAATTCAACGGCACACTTTAGATAGTATAAAAATAATTATATTTTCTCGTCTTTATCTCATTCCGACTATTGCTCTGAACACAACATTGATTCCGTTTATAATTAATTTAATTTAACTAGTTCATTAAATAGTAACTGGTGATATTGTAGCGTAAAGAAGTCCTCTACAATACACAAAAAAAAAAAAAACGAACTGAAATACTGCGATACGTACAAGCCAAGACTGTCGATGAAGGAAGAATTCATCTTGCAATTACTTATTTGTTACCAAATTATGGAACTTATCAAGAACGTCGTATTCCGCATAACAATAGCTATTATCGAAGCATAATATATTATCAAAATATAAATCACCCTCAACATAAAAAGGAAACAAAATCATGAAAAATCTAACCGGTACCGAGTACTAAAATTTGACTAGTTTCCAAATCCATTTATATTTTGTAATACAAAATTTTTTTCTAATTAGAGAACTTGGCTAATAAATTGGGCGCTTCATTATGTAGCCACAGGCGGTGCCCAAGAGTAATGGCGGAAATAAACGAGAAATTTTGACCGTGGGACGCAATGTCAATGTAACTGGCTATTAATATCTAAGCGCGGGTTTTGCAAATGCTGGGCATAATTCAACTGAGTGTATAGAAGAAGAACAAGAAGAAAATATATTAATCATATATCTTAAAAGTAATAAAAATGTACGTAACATTAATTTGGAAGGTACTAAAGATACTATAGCAATGGATAAAATAATAGCTATCAATGCAGATGACAATGAATGACAGAATCCCATACTTTATAAAAATATTCGTCGTAGTCTTATGTCCAACAGTGTATGTCGTCCAAATAACATGATTATGAGGAGATATTTACTATGGGACGCATGTAATATTGGTGTAACTGAATATTAATATCTAGTTGCGAGTTCTACAAACGAAAGGAACAAAATATCCTTCCAATATTTTATTAGTTAACCAAAATCTACGATACTAAAACATAAATAAAGTTCTACTCAAAGCATATTTAGTTTTCCCATTCAAAGTCTACCTACCCCAAGATACAGGCGTCGCCTAGTTTGGGGGCCACTGTTTACCTTTATCATGACAATCATTAGTTACTAGTAACAATTTAATGTACATGTAAACTAGAACTATCTAGTTATTATTGTAACAAAGCTAACTTACTTAATTTACTTTTCAACTGTAGTGTTATTTCAATTTGCTTTCGAGATACTTATAATTTTTAATACATTGAGTTTCATTGAGAAGGCCATAAACAAAATAAATAGTTACTTCTAGCTTGAGTGGTTTTCAGAAGGTACTTCATATTTAAAACCTCTTTGAAAGCATTTGCATAAATTAAATCCTATTGATTTAGGTACGGTAATCATTTAAACATGATTTACTGGACGCTTTATGCGAATTTAAATATATTTAGTGAGTAAGTATTAAAATAACAATCAAATCTTAATTCAACCTTCACCAACAGTTGAAGACTCCTCATCTAAAATGTTATATTGCTTTAATAGGTCTTTAATTAAGAACAGGAGAACAAAATAGAGAAAAGTAGAAATTAGTCTACCGAAAATCTTAAATAAATTCATTCAAAATAACTCCAAGCCACTGTCACTGTCTCCTCTGTCGACTTTTCTTCTTATTTAATCGTATTTTTTTTCATCAACAGCTGGAATAAACAAAACTGCGTTCTGCAGTTCGTATCTGCCTTTATTTGCGTATCTCTTTTACACTTTAATTAGGTACGTAAAAGCTAAAATTGCGTCGACAAAATTTCACCCGAAAATTGCCTTCTAAGCTACACACACCTTCTAAGATACACACGAACATTGTTTGCGGCTATCTTAGCTTGCCCAACATGTTTACTTCCAAACTAATACCAATATTTAATTCTAAATGTCAGTTTGAAACTTTTAAACGGGTTAAAGCGTCTCTAGAGTTAATAAAACTGTTTTAAACTTCGTCTCACAGGACGCTGTTCAGAGTATCCTTTTTGCCAAAATCTCTTTGTTTTTGTGAACAACATAATGGTATTTTCAGTTCTATTTTCATAAATATATGTAATATTTTTCGTAAAATATCTTCAACTTGACTTTGAGTAGCTTTGAGTAGGGTGTTTTAAGAGGCCATTTATTTGCGGTAACACGCAGAGATTTTGATGTTACGGTGACGGAAACTTTTGTTATGGATCAATATGATTTTTTAAAATGTGTTTTGATAATAACTGAAATTATAATGAAGTACATTTGTGGACAGTTATCGCTCAATTAAATGCTCTACTATATTAAACATTTCTCAGGTACCTTGTAGAATTACTGTGGCCTCAAGCATCCAATTTGGTGATTTAAATGATATATAATCAAAGTTAACTATAGTTTTCAAATTGTTTGTTTTTCCAAGGTTTTTATGTTAATTTATAATTACAAAATAATGCACCAAGACTTTTTGGTCATAACATAACTTTTAAAAAACCCGTTTCACAGGTGTATTTATATTTGCATTTGAGTTTTTCCTTTTTACTATCGCGTTAATGTTTAGTTTGTTGAAAAAGGTTAAAAAACGTCTGATACTCGTGCCATGAAAAGTATTTTCTTATTATGTTTTGTATTTAGATAGTACAACACAGTAGCTAGAATAACATAAAGTTTTGCACTTCATAATACACAATTAGTACATCCTTAAGATTCTCAAGTTTCAAAAATTGTCATGTCATCTTATATTTTTATCATTATATCGATTGGGAAGCATGCAAAGGTTGGCGCAGTGGTTGAATAATCGATTGCTGCACTACGTGTCGGGGGTTAAAGATAGCTGTTCCGGATCTGGATATTTGTACATGTTAATATTTGTGTTTGTAAACGCACTCACAATACAGGAATTATTCGTAGTGTGGGGCAGAGTTTAATAAAATAATGAGCCTTGCAAACTCGCTCGCCACCACAAATCGAGCGATTCTGGAAAATCGTGCGGGTTGTCGGTCTATAAACACTATATAAAATATTATAAAGCCCTCTGGGATCTGCGGATTTCCTAATATTTATCTTCAGCCTCGCAAATGATAATTCAATTCAGATCTGCACGTGAATTTTCAAATGTCAGTGCTATGGGCCTCAGTCACAGACTCCTAGTTTCAACCTCTAGCTTATCACTGGCCATACTTCAGTTTTAAATAAATTTCATCCAAGATTTGACTATATTCCAAGTCCGAAGAAAATGGTCTAATGGGTGTTAGTCCGAATTTCGCAAGTTAAGAATATGGCTTTCGCCTCTGTATACTCTAACACACTAAAAGACGCCCCGTTAAACTAATTTTAATCGCATCTCTTTCTTACAATCTATTGAAAAAGAACAGTTGTATTTTTTCCTAATAAAAACAAAGTACCTAGCCATAGGTAAATACAACTTTGTTTGGTCCTATGTAGAGCTACTTTTTAAGTATGTCAGTGCAGTATCATTTTGTATGGCGTACTCTATACAGATTACTGAGCGCAGTTTCAATTAACAGTTCCCAACTTAAGCGTGGTGCAGGTTTGAAATATCAGCATTTTATAAAATTTCTATTCTTCACTAAATCGATACTGCAAGGACAAGTGAGTACGCGGCCTTAAATTTATTCTATAATTACTGATATAGAACCTACTAAGAATGCTTCTTCATCGATCCCTTTGTACTGCTGGTAGAGAATCAGCAACGATTATAATGCATAGATAGGGAAATTTTTGCATTGGAGATGTAGCTTTAGCTTGATTTTATCACGATTTTCAAACTATTCCTCCTGTATCTATATATGTTAAAATATCGCAGCTAAATCCGAAATAGTTAGCTTTTTGTAAGCTAGTTTGAAAAAACTAATATACGATGTGTCAGTTTTTGTATCTGGATCCAGATTTATTCAGTTTGAAAGTGAAAAGTAACATTCTCAATTTTTTTTTTGATATAAAATATCAAGACTGACAGAAAGCTCCCTGTTTATTTTACCAGCCTACCTTTATCTACTTCAAATAAATAACTAAGCACACTACTCATCAAAGATTTTTTACATATAAAAATAATATACTCAAACTTTTGCCGAAACGTTTTCACAATTCGGGAAACATCTTACGGTTCGCTTTAAAAAAACTTCTTTATTAATTTATAAAATAATAAAGATTTTATGACGTATAAACGTGTGACTTTTGATTTCTATCATCATCTGTTTTGATTAAAAGATCAGCACTTTATGTCCAATCTCATTGCGTTGTTATAAAATGAACGATAAAACAGTAATGATCTTAAAATCTGTCTCTATTATGAAGAAAGCTATAAAATAAGTGTCACTATAACATCTTCCAGTTTTTATAAAATCATTTTACATTTTAGTCATCGTAAAATTCAGCTCTTATATATAAACATCATAAAATGGTTTGACATCTTATGAAATAATTACGAAGGAATTCGTTTACGTATTAATCATCGCACGGAGTCAAACTGATTGACGAATCAATGATCTTACTCATGCCAATCTTTGTTAGGAACTATGTCATTAAAGTGTCATGAGAAAATATTACAAAAATAATTAAACAAATTATGTACTCGCGAAAATTCTTTGCAATTTTTTCCATATACCTACCCGTTTTTATTTTTATTTTTATAGCCACTTTCTTTGCTTCCACATACCGGAGATACCGACCACAAAAAAAAAATTCTAATTACTTAACTCACCCCTTTTATCTCTGTCTCGCAAAAATCTCAGGGAATCACAATTCAAAAAATCTCCACTACATTCACATCACTGGACACTAAAAAAAAATAGATCTACACTGTCACACTCGGTATTAATTTATCCTTCACAAATAAATTGTCTAAATATACATTTTCAGTCACTGCTACGATAATAGTGCGGGCACCCGAAGAGCGAATTTTTTACTGATTCAGTGACGAAACGCAGGGACGTGCGAACGACGCGACGATCCGCGAGCGACTGGCCTGGGGCTTGGCAAGTACAAAAGCGCGGGAAACGCGGGTGAAAAACGCGCGAAATTCGCCACCGCCATAATGTATTCGCACCATCGCGAATCCGATTTTTAGGGTTCTGCAATCGGGGTGGACGATCGATTGTTTTTTTATTACTTACGATCTTGAATTTATCTGTGGTCAAGCACGGTATAAAGCTGTATCTATAAAACATTTCTAGGTTTACTGTCTCCTCTAAAGGCATTTGGACCGCACCGGAGATTATATTACTTAGGTAAGAGTAACTAGATTCAATCATCATAATTTTTATTAACATTAATCTTCATTTCTTTTACATTACTAACTTAATCAGGCTAAGTGCATCCATAAGTGTGCCTCAAAACGTTTGAAAGATTGTAAGCCTTTAAACGCGTGTCTATCAGACTTCGTAATGGGCGTTTTTGTTGCGAGCTCTGCATTGCGTCGTTATGCACTTTATTTTGACTAATGAAATTACTGAAAAGTTCCACTTGCCTTTCCAACTGTAATTTTTATTTTTTCGTAAATCACACTAAAATTTTATTTGAATACTGTCACTGAAAAGTAAGAATAATAAATATGCACTGATGTCATTGACAACGACTTTAAAATCATACTGAATGAAATTGGTTGCTAAAGCTAATACTAGCAGATGAATAATTTATATAACCACTTTTATTTATGTTCGGTCTCTTCCCTCCGATATGATTTAATACACTTTATTAGCACTGGCAATTCAAACATTTTCCAACCTCCCAAACTCAAACATAACTAGCACCAATGTTTTGACTACGTTCAATTGGGAACCCCATTTTAAACTTTGGTACCTACTAATGTTTTTCTAATATAAAACCCAATGTTTTAAATCATATAACTAATAATATATGCACAGTATTAGTTGTGTGTGTCACATTTATTGAGTGTGGAATATAAAAGTTAATTTTAGAAAAATATGACAGCTCATCGCGGAACCCTGGGCCAATTGAACATGGCAACAGCTTGTACAGCTGTTTTTTTTTATTATTTGACAAAGGAAATCTGTGTCCGCGCTGTTAATATGAATGTCAAACGTTCTGAGTTCGTTACAGAATATAAACGTTTTCATTTTGACGGCTCACGTACGTTTACGAGGACAGTCTTGGTAAATGTCATCTGTCAATTTTGTGAAGCGTGTAAATCGCATTATGTCTGTCTAGATTTACATTTTGCAGCAAATATTATTGCGGGTTAGAAGTGTTATTAGACGTTTCAAAAAATAAAACTGTACAGTAAAAATAATCTGTTTTAGAAACCTATGTACCTACGTACCTATAATGCTGTACTTAACATTTTTAATCTGCAATAAAATTATTTGTATTGTAGAATATTTTGGAAAAACAGTGTTCTTAGAACCCAACGTGTTTTGGATTAAATAAATACGATTTCAGAATAGGGTACAGAGAGAACAGTACTACCTAGTTTCATGTGTTTTACTGTGCGTTCTACACTAGCCATTTTCCTCATTATTTTTTTGAATAATTAGGATAAACGTCATTGCGATTTAGTTGCTTTGTTCATATGAGCGTATTATTAAATAGGTAGGTACAGTCGGTGCCCTATATTACGTGACTCCCCTAGAATTTATCATATAATGTCAAGGGGGGTCAGGTGGTGTAGGGCACCGACTGTGCATAAACTTGATTAATATGACGATGCTTATCTCCATGAATTGCAATAATTATCAGATCAGTTTCTACGCTCCTGCGCCAGTCTCATCCATGTTAAACCCCCGATTAGTATATATATATATGTATATTTTATTATACGAAGAGTACAAGAGAAATCCTATTGTCAGATAATCCGCACAATCATTCACACCTAGAAAATCTATCGAACATAAATTATTTGAAACCTACAATCTCTAGCGCAGAAAGCCAAGCGCTCTAAAGTGGTTGGGTTAGCTGCAGGGTTTCCCGCTCGAGCGCTTCGAGATAAGGCTATGCAGCTATCTAGCGGTCATGAAAATGTAGCGATAACACTGGTACGTAAGAATCTCTTTTACTTTGAAAAATAAATATTTTGTAGTTTATTTTTCTCAAAGTATACTTTTGTAATTAGACTAGTATATAACATAGCATCACGCCTGCATTGCACGTTGCCCCGCACTAGGATTTCTCCTGTCTCGTGAGTACAGTTTACAAACATACATGTCACATGCACATACAACCAGACCCAAAACATATCAGTAGATCGTACAAATATTTATTCCGTGCGCGACACCAAGCGCTGAAAGGTAATCGGTTAACTACTGCGCGTATGTAAATAAATCGAGCAGGCGATGCCCTATCACCTAAGCGTCCATACCATATACCATACTAAGCGTGTTTACCATCAGGCAGTGCATATACTTTTTGACAAGCTCATGGTATTGTTTAAACTTGAAAGTTACTCATTCCATTTATTTATTTACTTGTGAAAATTCTCATGCATACCCGCCGCCCTGGGGAAGGCGACGGGTGATGTCGGACTTTTACCGACTTAAGCCACACGATGTTCCTGCGGCATACCTATAGCGCCGGAGATACGGATTCGCTCGCGCATTCAGAGCACCCCCGGCAGGTATCGGCCCGCCAGTGGATGACCTGGCAGGCTCCGTCCCATTAAGTTACTCATACCATGATGGAAAGATTAGCCTGTCAGCAAGGTAGTAATTGTCTGTCCAAGGAGCCTTTTTCCATATAGGTACTGTTGACTAACATCTGCTCATTCATAAAACCTGACTGCGTCATTGGTTTAGTGGTAGCATGCATGGCTGCTGAACATCAAGTTCTGGGTTCGATTCGATTTTGAAGTGATGTGACTGTTTACCAATAAGATGTAATATCATTTGTTTACATCACATAGCATGGCATCACGCTTGTGTTACCCGAATAGTAAAGTAGTGTGCACCCACATTTCACTGATACCGATATTACCTTCCATATGATAGGAATAGCCTATTGTTCGGTCAGTCATAGTGTTATTTGGATTTTTTAAATTGTCAGTAGCTATCCGGGGTTCGGCAGCCTAATTACGTAAAAAAGCGACAGCAACGCGATAGCCACGCGATAGCAATCTCACTGTCAGCCAATACATTATATGTCACAAAAATGACGTTTGACAGAAGTCATCGCGCGATCTATGCCTGTCGCTACATCGGTAATCAGGCTGCGGAATTATGGAGATGGCAATAGGCTTGCCCCCTATTACATGGGACTTATCAACGTCGTTACGAAATGTGGGTATACAAAAGTACACCTTTGCCTAACTCTTCGGGGAACATAGGCGTGATGATATATTATGTTACGTTGTCATAAAGCCGTTTTTCCACTGCCACATAAAGTAGATTAAGCCTACGCCAATTGGGTCATCCAATTGAATTTTAGATTTTGTTTTCGTATCGTTAACTGAACCAGAATTGGGTGGGCCATGTCTGTCACGTGTTGGATAGTTTATGTGATAAAATAGTGATAGAGTGGAGCCGGAGATCTGATTCTAATTTGACACCGTGCATTAATCTAGTTCTATAATAAATTGATGCGCATTTGTTAACGCTATGTTGCCACTGAATTTTGAAATTCGAACTAGTAGTGTTGTAGAGTTAAATGTTATTTTTTATTCCTTTTTTAAATTTAGGTCCAATGGCATATTAAATCCCAACCAAAAGCCGAAATATTTTGTTTTATAACTATCTCACTCTATAGCATCGTATCGAAGAATTGTTTGCCAGGTCCAATGGCATATTAAATCCCAACCGAAAACCGAAATATTTTGTTTTATAACTATCTCACTCTATCGCATCGTATCGAAGAATTGTACCTACGTATAATCTTCCATATAATCTTCTCCTCTATTGTAGCTAAATTTTAGATATATCTGAAACATCTAGACCCAATACGTTCTGAATTCCATGCAAATATTTGTTCCGGAGTTAACCCGACATACATACATCGCAGAAACCCAATCGCTTAGCCTCTACGTCAAAGACCCAAGCCATCAAATTTTCACCAATCAATTTATACTAGACCTAACCAAGTTCTAGTATTTAGAATGCATTATATAGGATAGCATAGCATCACGCCTGTATGCCCCTAAAGGTAAGACAGAGGTTACACGCCGATGCCGTTTTTAAGACTATAGTTTAGGTAAAAGTTTTCATACAAAATGCTTTAACGTTTTACCCCACTAAACATGAGCTGATTTTTTATATGTTGTATGTTGTTTTTCATATGTATGTAGACAAAAATAAAAACTACTCGGTTTGTTTAGGTACTTAACTAAAGGTAAACAATCTTGATGTGTCTTTTTAATATTTTTTGTTTAAAAACTCATTTTAAAAATAAAACGCGACTAAAAACCAATGTAAAACAACAATAACGATTACCAAATCAATTGAACCACTAGTTTAAGTAGTAGTTTATTTGTTTACTATTTGTTTGTGTAAAAAGTCACATCAAGATTGTTTACCTTTATTTAAGTACCTAAACAAACCGAGTATAGGTGGTCACGTTTTTTATTTTTTTTATATATTGAGAAATAATAAACCCTCAAAATGCGTTAATTTTTTAACTAAAAATCTTCCTCATACTTACCACGTGATAATTATTAAATTAATCAACATTAAAAAAATAACGTAACGACCTAGTTTATGATCTGAAAAAACGATAGATACCTACCAAAATAAAATTAAGTCGTTAAGATTTAGATGTAAGAAACGTTAACGCCAAAACACCTATTTTGCGTGTATTTCAAGACAATTTTGTCAGAAGCTGGCAGCTAAACGATACTCCTAATTCCCCTGTAATAGGGGACGAGTCTATTACCATCTAGCGGGCACAATTCCAAACTCCGTGCTGCTAATGACAATTACAGAAATTTTCAATAACACTGCCCGATCTGGGTATCGAACCAAGGACCTCATGCTCAGTAGCCGCGGTTGCGACAAGACCAATGAGGCAATTTAGAATATACATAGGTAAATAGTCTTCTTTCTTCTTTAATTTAAGAGCTTAGCTCTTGTCGGTAAAACAATCGCCTGCTTTCTAATTTCTGTCTTCGTTTTGATCTCTTGATACGACTCGAAGAAGAAGAAGAAGACGAAGACCTAGACCTAGACCTAGCACAACAAATAAACGAGAAAGTAGGGGTAGAGTCGTATCGAGAAGTAAATAGTATAAATGCAAAATACTCAGTCACCCACTGACTCACGAAATCTCAGAGACTATAAAGCCTAAACCTTTAGGTTACTAGCGTGTATTTTATATTTATTATCAAATTCGTGTGTTGATGTAATAGTAAAAATAAGCCTATGTCCATCGCCAGGACCCAGGCTATCTCTTGGTAAAATTTAATCAGCCTAATTACATAAGAAACGCGACATCCACGCGACAGCAGCCGGAAAGAGATCGGTCGCAAACCGTAAAAAAATCGGTATTATGTGTAACATTGCCTGCCTGGTCTGCTGAGGTAGAGTTACTTTTGCATTTATAATAGTGTGGATTAGGTAGATAGGGCAGGCAGGTAATTATATAGGTAAATAGCCCTGGCATCCTTAAGAACAATCCTTAACAATGTTCAAAAATGGAACCCTAAGGAAGTGAAATGAAGATTCAGGGTTTGTATGAAAAATCTTTCGATTCGAGCGGATTCATGAAAACAAGTAGTTATTTATAGTAATTATTTTGTGAAGGCGTATATAATATAAAATAACATCCCTCCTTTCATTCCGTGCCTCTTTTGATTTGACATTCCTAGTACCGACACCGCTGCTCTACGTGTCCAGACTGCACCACTCTACGAAGGTTGAGGAGATCGTGGAGTACGTGCGCGTCAAGACCAACTGGACCTTAAGGGTCGAGAGGTTGGAGCCGCGTCACAACACGAACTTCAAGTCGTTCGTGGTGCGAGTTCCGACACACCATCTCGAGAAGTTCCTCACGGAAGAGTTATGGCCGAAAGGTGTTGTGTATCGTCGGTTTCGTGGCCGCCTACATGACACCAGTCAGCGAAACACGACGCCGACACTTCGTGTGCACTAGTTTTAGTTATTATGTAATATATATTTATAGTATTTTTAAGTTTTATTTTATATGGTATTGTATATGTTTATATGGGCCTTGATGCCTGAAATAAAGGGAAAAATAAAAAATAAAAATAAAATTAGTTTTTTCAAGCGTGAACCTTCCACGTGTAACATTTATAACTGAAATTCGAATACTTGTTTAGGGTATTGGAAAAAATTCTGATTATATATTTATTTATACTTATATTGAAAGACTATAGGGGCTCTTAGCTACATACACGAGTTGAAGCAACGCTTGACGCGGTCAGTCCTTAGATGGGTAACCATTTTTCACATATCGAGACCGTTCCGTGCCTCGGATAGCACGTTAAGCAGTTGGTCCCGGGTGTCATACGAAGACCTATGACAGTCGTTACGGATATCAGCCCAAAAAGTCTGATAACCAGTCTAACCTTAGAGTATCAGTGTCTCCCAGTTACTGGGTGGCTGACGTCAGATGGCAGTCGCTCCGTGTAAAATACTGATAGTCAGCCGCAACCGGTTAGATTGGAAGGCGACCCCAATGTAGTTGGGAAAAGGCTAGGCAGATGATGATTATAAAGACTGTGTTTAAATATTTGTGAGTTATCTTGAGAGTGAGAAATTAACAGTCACCCATCCAAAAATGTACCGTCACAACCGCTGCTTTACCTTATATATAGGTTACATGAGCCACCCTAGGTAAAAATCAGTTAGAAAGATTCGTATTGACAAATTTATCTTGACTGACCTCTACACCACGGCATGAGAAACTCCCATGTGAAGCTCGTGCCAGTTTACGTTGAGAGTATAATTAATTTAATTAAAAAATATAATACATTATATATTTTTCTCACTAAGATTTCTCCTGTATCGTGGGTACAGTTTACAAAGACACGTCACTTATACACACAACCAGACCAGAAACAACTATCTGGAGATAATAATAATGTTTGTTACGAGTATGTGCGGGAAATAAACCCGCTGTATACCTAGCGCAGAAAGCTAATCACTTTGTACCAACGAATTAATTAGAGCCGGAATAATCTATACTCATATAGCATGGAATTGAAAGCAATATAACACAACATTTGACCAATGAAATAGGGCGTCACGGCGTACGACAATTGAGAGAGTGAGTTGACCCTGGATGTCTTCCTCAGAAATTGGTGAGGTTTCACACAATATCCTGAAGAATCGAAGTAATGGAATGGTCTTTGCCAAGGAGTGGATCGATACGGACTATCTTTAATAATCCAACTAAAAACGTGAATGACGAAAAAATTCAGATATCAAAATATTTTAATTACTAATCACCTACAGTTGTTTTAATTATAAACTTTGTTTCCAGCTTTGCCAGATTCATGAAATTACTGTTCTGTACAAAATATAGTACCACATAAAGGAAATCATTTATTTAAATTATTTTTTCACGCAAAGTAAGCCAAGGTAAAGCAAGCTTTCAATGAACATTTACTTGGCAAGACTTGGCTAAAATATCTACTTTGAACACAGCATCAACTATGCTTACACTAGAAAAACCAGTCTCAAAGATTCTCACCACTCTAAGCCGATTGCGGAGCAAATTCGTTATTCCTAGGCCAAAGGGAATTCAGCTAAAATGGCCTGTACTAACACTATCGGCAGAATAGCTCGGTTCAGTCCGGTTTATCTTGTTATCAAAACACAGGCAGGCCAAAGTGATTGGTGTAGAAACTGATTGAAAAAGCTGTTGGGATGTTGTAGGTAATTGAAATAAAGTAGAACATATAATGAATGCGTTCTGCCTGTTATGACTTACGGTGCCGAGACGTGGACACTCACGGTACGACTAGTTCACCAATTTAAAGTCGCTCAGCGAGCTATGGAGAGGGCTATGCTCGGAGTCTCTCTGAAGGATCGTATCAGGAACGAGGTGATCCGACAGAGAACCAAAGTTATCGACATAGCCCAAAGGATAAGTAAGCTGAAGTGGCAGTGGGCTGGTCATATTGCCGCAGAACCGATAACCGTTGGGGTAGACGTGTTCTTGAGTGGAGACCGCGACTTGGCAAACGTAAGGCAGGACGTCCTCGAGCTAGGTGGAGCGACGATATACGCAAGGTAGCTGGTGGCGGTTGGAAGAGGATAGCCGAGGATCGGGCTCAGTGGCGTGCATTGGGAGAGGCCTATGTCCAGCAGTGGACTGATACAGGCTGATGATGATGAGAACATATATATAATATGAAATAAGTCCACATAATTTTGAAATCGATTTATCAATGAAAATAATTATTGTTCTTCTGGGCACGTTACCATTCGATAGCGATGTGGAGGAGTACTATGACGCCCAAGTATTCGTTTAGGATAGGTTTTTTTTTGTTTTTGATATATTATAATAGGATAAGTAAGAAGTAAGATAGGATAAGATAGGATAGATTGGCTTCCCGACCATTGTCATCGTATAAATATATTTGTAAATAATAAAAAAAATTCTATTATTGTTCTTACAAACTAATCTCTCACTGAATGGAATTAAATTTGAGAGTTTTCATTATTAAAAAACTTTTGAAACTTCTTACATTGATCAGCTACTTTTGCCACTGACTGTACCTACCTACATGGAATTAAGTTAGTTTAGTAAGTTATATACAGCTATGCACCAACGGCCAACAGCACGTAAAGCCGTTGGTCCTACGCCTGATCTCTCTCCGGTCGTGTCGGATTGCCGTCCCATCGGGCTATTAGAGTGAACGAATAGAGAGCACCTATGTTTGCGCACACACTTGTGCTCTATAATATCTCCTGCGTAGTTGGCTAATCTCCGATGGGATTGGCCGCTGTGACCAAAATCGGTTAGGAGGACATTATTAGATATTATATCTGTTATATGACTGAAAAATATGACGCTTAATATGACTGAAAAATATGACGGTCTACATTTTATTACATATACTAAGTACGCACCTTTAACTAAATTCATTCGTAACACCAATCTGTTTGCAAAATACACAAAAATATTCCAACAGCAATTTACCCGGATTTGCGAACCCGAAAATAAAAACGAAAATTCTCGCAAATTAGTCCATTATCGTTAACACCCGTTTCAAATAGCCGGCTGTCATTGACAACGCTATTTCGCTTTTGCTCCTAACTGTACTAACGTATTGTCTGTAATCATGTGCCCGATTGTACTTCGGGAGATAGGGAGTCAGTAAATTTCATTATATTTGTTTAATTTAAATGAGAATGGCAATAGAATTTAAATTGATCCTAAAACAATTGTATTTCAGAATTCATTAAACTTTTCGCATCGAACTTTTAGTTAGATTTCGTTAATTATGTAAATATTTGAACCTATGCAAATAACAGTAGGTACCCATAACTATATTACCTCGGTGGCCTTCACACCAATTAAAGCTCTACGTTCATCTAGATTCTTACAGAAGCACCTGAAAAGGCCCACTTGAAATAAAAACCTTAACTTTGAAAGTGATGACTGGTACACTCGAACATAGAGAGTAAACAGGGTTACCAGATAGAAAATAATGACATTTTTCTACAAAAAAAACATGGCAATTCTTTTTTTAAATCGCTTATATAAATACATTCTTATTAAATATATATAAATAAATATATTCTTAAAAATGTAATATTTGTCATTGTTCAACTAAATATATATATCAACATTTCCTCAGGGAACTTTATGTAGGTACATCGTTATTTAGTGACCCGTTCTCTTAATTCGACTGTACCAGCCAATTTCCGGTTTCCAATCAAGAAAAAGGATTTGCGACCACACATTCTTTAGTCAAGTGTTCTACTAACATCGATTATGATCACGACTATGAACTGAAGCAATGTCAGTGGCTGCTTTGTAGATCGGTAGCAAATCCAATAAATTCGTTCAGATAAAAAAGAATCAGTCAAATTTTGAACACGAGCCTCGTCTCAGAATTTGAAAGGTTAGGCCCACCACGCTAGGCTGATGAGGTTTGGCAGACTACACATTGTCGAGAGCTTTCTGGGGCCCTCTCAAGTGCGCATGTTTCCTCACGATATTTTCCTTCAATGTAAACCCAAGTCGTAATCAAATTCTGATCAGCATATGAGCTGGTTTTGAACTCAAGTTAGTGCACGAATGGCATGTATTGTATCATTAGGCTATCACTGCTTCTCTGTTCGTTCAGATATCTTTCAATTTTTCATATTCAGAATTCAGTAAATAATATTACAGACCAATTACACGCTCGTTTACTTCCAAACACCCTGAATAAATAACAATCTAATGTAAGCACAGAAAATTATAGTGTAGGGCGTGATTGATTTCGTCTAGACTGTTACCAAAAGATTAATGATCTATGTTTATTTGTTTTACCAACAAAATAAAATCTACCTCGCAGATAATTACGAAAGGGAAAACAAAAAACACCCATTATATTGCTAATGTTTCTGCGTATGTATTTTGGTTCCTATATCAATCTTTACAATGTCATCCGGCTCATTGGATATAGTTATTTCAAAAACGGTAGTCCGCCAAACCTCACTCGATTTTGGGTCACATGTGAGTGTCCGTGAACTGAAGATGTTGACGTGAGTTTGTCCAATCTGGGCATAAAACTCAGGACCTCATGCTCAGCAGCCAGTGAGGCTCGTAGCTACATAGATACCGCGCATCAGTTGATCTGCCAGATTAAGCAGGATGGTCGTTGAATGGGTAACCTTGCCTTGAAAAGCACGTTAAGCGTTGATCCTGGTTGTCATACGAATATCTATGACACTCGTTTCGGGTATAGCAACACAAACAACCAGGTCTAATCCTAGAGTATCAGTGTCTTCTAGTACTTAATTAGCTAGCGGAGGTAAGAATTCTTCATTGATAATACTGGTATTCAGCCGCATCTCGTCAAACTGGAAGCCGACCTCAACATAATTAGGAAAAGGCTACGAAAATGACAGCCTCATTGGTATATTGGTTGCAAGTGCTACTGCTGAGCGTGAGGTATTGAGTTCAATTCCAGGGTCGGGCAAAGTGTTATTGGGTTTTTCTGTATGAAAACTCTTAGACTCCGTCGTCTTCGTGGTTTATTGCCATGACCATCGCATGGGATACTCGCAAACTATTACATGGGACTCAATAACGGCATCGGCGAAATATGAGTGTACAATAGTAGATACATGTCTGCCTAACCCTTCGGGGAATCCAAGCGTGGTGCTATGTGATGTATGTATGCTACTCAGATCATGACCTTACACTCAGTAGCCCAGTGGCGGTCAGAAGGAAGGGGGGGGGGGGGGGGGGGGGTTCGTGGTGGTCATGAAAAATTCATATTTTAGAAATATCATGTTTTAGAAAAATTTTGATCGTATTTTAGAAAAATAAATTAGTGTTCCGTGCAAAAAAATGCACGGGTTCGAAATACATGCGGGCGAAGCCGCGGGCGGAAGCTAGTGAGATATATTTACTAATCAGAAATGAACTATCAAAATCATATTTTAGATAATATTAGATAACAGTTTATTAGAACTGAACGGATCAAATCCTGAGTAACTAGGATTAAATAACGTAATAACTTTAGCGCGATCAAAGGATAATGATATTTTGGTGTGTTGGATCAAATACGTTGATCTTGTCTAATCATTTTGATAGTAGGAGTTTGTACTATATTAATTTCCAGTTTATAAAGGTATTACTCGGCTTTATGTCTTATAGGCGGTATGTGGGTATTATGTACATACATTTACACTAATTATAAAACTATTTTGCTATAATATTACCGACCACTACATATATACACATATTACTGATCACTAGACCAGTGGTAGACTTGTGGTCGCAAACACGACTGCTGAGTCTGAGGTCCTGGGTTCGATTCCCGTATCGGGCAGTGTCATTGGGTTTTCTGTATGGAAAGTCTCAGTAACAGCACGGAGTCCGAAATTTTGCCAGGTAGATGGCAATAGGCTCGCCCTCTATTATATGGGACTCAAAAACAGCATCGGCGAAATCTGGGTGAACAATATTACACCTCTGCCTAACCCTTAGGGGAAGGCGTAATTAGGCGGATTTTATCACGATTATGAATAAAAGTGTTAATATTTACATAACTATCAATCAGAATACGCCATTATAAATTGACCCTGTATAGGTATACTACGACTTACAAAAACTGGTAGTTTTGTTCACTCGGATGCAATATTCTAACGTTTAAAAAATCTTATGGAGGAACGAGGTATGGTGTTCCTCCATTGAAAAGGGAGGATCCTCCGACCAGGCAAGGTGGTTAGCCTGGCGGGCCGAAGCCCGACAGTTGGTGTCGGATAATCGTATATGTGTTAGAATCGTTGTAAACTTTCATAGTGCGATTCAGGGTTTGTTGTTGTAGCTTCACTCTGATAGATGGCGCTTTACTTTTTGCCATGTTGCGAGTAGTTGTCGCTACAATCTCTTAAAATATATTTTAGTTTTATTATTAATTTTTCAGTATGTTTGTTTATAACCTTCCCACCCTATCTCCCGTACTATAACCCGGGGCATTTGCAATTAAACAGCATGAATTGAACTCGATCGAGAGGCGGCGCCACGTCGAACACACGCGTTCCAATGAGTGACATATCACCACACAGGAAAGCGAGTATCCATAATCTAATTCCTTTATAGTTGGGATGATTTCTCATACAACGCTGTATTCGTGGATCTGTTAACTATACAGTTCTGCCTACGATACGTGAATCTGAAAAAATATTATGGAATATAGAAGCAAAATGACCAATGATGAAAATTTCGAACGAATTCTCTGTGAACATCTTCGTCGTCGTTTTCACGTCAATATATATTCCGTACAGGAATCGAACACGTAGGGCAGCAGTCGATCGCTCAAACACTGCGCCAACCGTGTTATCAAAATGTCCATCGGCTCTCAGACAAAAGTAATTTCGCCAATTCCCTTAAGGTGTAGTCAAAATTTGACCGCACCTTAAGGGTCATCACATTATCGTAAGTACTTTTTATTACCATGAAGAAATTTTCTGAGAGAAAAGGCCCTTGTCCAGCAGTTGGACAACAATGAGCTGAATTATAAATTACTAGCTTCCGCCCGCGGCTTCGCTCGCGTGGTTTACGAACCCGTTCATTTTTCCGGGATAAAAAGCCTATGTGCTATTCCTGACTATAATCTATCACTGTGCCAAATTTCATCCAGATCCGTTCAGCCGTTGTGGCGTGAAAGAGTTACAAAGATCCATCCGTCCATCCATCCAGCCTCACAAACATTCACATTTATAATATTATATATACTAGCTTCCGCTCGCGGCTTCCCCCGCGTGGTTTACGAACCCGTGCATTTTCCCGGGATAAAAAGTAGCCTATGTGCTATTCCAGACTACAATCTATCTCTGTACTAAATTTCATCCAGTTCTGTTCAGCCGTTTTGGCGTGAAAAAGTAACAAAGATCCATCCAACCATCCATTCATCCATCCGCACAAACTTTCACATTTATAATATTAGTAGGATAGGATTATGTTGAACGTGTGTCCTGCCTACTCTTTGGTTATTATACCCAATTTCTAACTCATCTCCAACCCTTGGGAGACGCGGTTTGACCTTCTTAACAAAAGTAACTACAATACTTAAAGTCTAAAAAGCTTTCACATCTGGCATCCAGCCACTCTGGCAACACCTGATTTTAAATTCTGACATTTCACTAAGTAGCGCTTACACATTTTTTGTTATACAAAAGCCTTCCTTTTAAAATAACATAGCACCTGTTTTTCCCAAAGAGTTAGGCCGTAGGTGTTTTTGTTGTACCGTTATTGAGTTTCATATTCAATATTTTAATTATCTACAATCCTACTAATATTATAAATGTGAAAGTTTGTGAGGATTGATGGATGGGTGGATGGATCTTTGTTACTCTTTCACGCCAGAACGACTGAACGGATCTGGATGAAATTTGGCATTAAGATAGATTATAGTCTGTAATAGCACATAGACTACTTTTTATCCCGGAAAAATGTACGGGTTCGTAAACCACGCGGGCGAAGCCGCGGAGGGAAGCTAGTAAATTAATAAACTCTGGGCATCTACTCGACGACACGGTTGGCGAAATGATTCAGCGATCGACTGCTGCGCTACGTGTCGCGGGTTCGATTCCAGCACGAAACAAATATCTGTATGATCTACAGGTAGTTGTTTCGGGTCTGGGTGTATGTCCATATGAATATTTGTGTTTGTAAACGCACCCCCGGTACAGGAATATTTCCTAGAGAAGGGCAACGTTTTTTAGAAAAAAAAAATATACTTACATTTTGTTTTGAAAATCCCGATACCACTTTTCCGACCCAGGAATCGAACCTAGGACATGACGCTCAGCAACCGCGCCAGCGACTACTATACCAATGGCGCAGTCAACATTCCTTTTTAGTCTACGAATTTCCATGCCTACCGCACTACTGTTACCACAAATAATAATGTACATATATACTTGAAGTTTACAAAACAGTACCTAGTATATTCAAAGATATTACGTGGTCAATTTCACGAAACTTTAGACTGAGTAAATGCAGGGCTCAAGTAACAAGCCTCAAGAGTTATGTAAAATATTTCTAAATACCTAAAATGAGTCATCAGCATTAAGGTGGAGGAGACTCAGAACGCCTGATATAAGAGATGAAACTTTCATAATGTACAATATAAGTATTGACCCGGGTACGTCTTAAAACTGCGGACAGACACCGGAGGACGGGCAGCAGCGTCCTCTCACTAATCGGTGAGCCACTGCGATCCCCAAGCCGCCTGCCAAGCGTGGTCATTATGGCAACCCCCCCTTGAAGGAGGCCTTCGTTCAGCAGTGGACGTCTTCTGGCTGATGATGAATATAAGTATTCATAAGCAATCATAAAATTTTATTTTATCGCCCAGAACATCGATTATGAAATCGCTATTACACAAAAAAAAATTATCGACATTGTAAAGCCAAATGTGTTTCGTTTACTTCGTTTACTTTTCTCTTAGCATTTCGTACTGAAATTGTAAATTGTTCTACATTGAATTTAAACATTACAGCTAGGTACTTTTGATGTTAAGAAATCTTTGACTCGCTTCTAACTTGCATATCCTGAGGGGTTTAGGATTTTTATTTTTTTATTGAAGAAACAAATTTCTTTCCCAAAAAGGTTTTTGTGCGAGGAGTCCTCGCTCTGTACTCCTAAGGCTTCACTCTCACCACTCTACTGCAGGTTAATTCACAAGGTTTCCGAAGGGGTCGTAAAATAAGGGATTGCAGTAAAATCAAAGTAAAACCAGTAGAACGTAACCCGGATTTACGTTATTTCAAGTCAAACTGAACAGGCTGTATACTTAAAATATAAACTATACCGCCTGTATATTCTTAGGATAGTAATGATTACTGCCTCATTCATCGAATGGTAGCAAGCGCGACTGCTGAGCGTGAGGTCCTTAGGTTCGGTTCCCGGGTCGGGAAAAGTGTTATTTGGTTTTTCTGTATGGCAATTGTCAGTAACAGCACGGAGTCTGGCACTGCCCAGTAGATGTCAATAGGCTCGCCCTATTACATGGGACTCGTTAACAGCATCGGCGAAATGTGGGTGTAAAATATACCTCTGCCTATCCCTTCGGGGAATACAGACGTGATGTTATGTTATAGTAATAATAGATAGCAAAATATTTTGATCGAATTAAAAGAATGTGTACTTGTGATAATATACAGTCAAAGTCAAATATTTTTATTTCAACTGTGCATCCTTTCATCAACTTCTCACACAATCTTCATCTAACTTCTCTTTTATACCTGCCTGAACATTCAGCGTAGCTACGCGACATTCCGCCGCTCGCTTTTCGCCCCATGAGAACCGCTGGCATGGTGTGTGGCAAATTAGGGAATTGAGTGAGCGATAATTAGGGGGCTCGTAGCTACATATCTACCGCGAAGATCAATCGATCTGCGATGTTGAGCAGCGCTTGACGCGGTCAGTCCTTGGATGGGTGACCATTTTTCACATTTTATCGAGACCCCTCCGTACCTCGGAAAGCATGTTAAGCAGTTGGTCCCGGGTGTCATACGAAGACCTATGACAGTCGTTACAGATGTCATTAGCCCAAAAAAAGTCTGACAACTAGTCTAAAGTCTAAATTCCTTAGAGTATCAGTGTCTCCCAGTAATTGGGTGGCGGAGATCAGAAGGCAGTCACTCACTCCGTGTAAAATACTGATATTCAGCCACAACCGGTTAGATTGGAAGCTGACCCCAATGTAGTTAGGAAAAGGCTAGGCAGATGAATGAGCGATAATTATCTTAATTCTTTTGAAATCAATTAGCTAGAAAACGCTATGAACGATATATTTAACACAACCGAATTTTTATTACAGGTCAAATAATAATCATCAAAGAACGACACAAAACGGTTCTAAGATTGGAGAATAAAATGTTCCTGAGTTGTTCTGTATCATCATCATCATCATCTCAACTGAATGACATCCACTTCTAGACACAGGCCTCCCTCAAGCGTCGCCACATCGACCGGTCCTGTGCTGCCCGGATCCAGAGGATTCCCGCGATCTTCACCTTCATCTGGCATCGGTTCATCGATCATTGTGGGGGCCTACCCACGTTACGCTTTCCGGTACGCGGTCGTCATTCCATAACCCATCGACCATCGGTTCTGCGTGAAATATGCTCCGCTCACTGCCACTTAAGTTTAGTCATTTTTCGGGCTATGTCGGTAACCTTGTTCTCCTGTTCTGTATGATTCTTTGGAATTAACTGAATGAAATTTTCCGCCAAAATAGCATGCCTTGCCCCACATTATTGTCGAACACAATACCGAAACTTAGTAGAATGGTAAAGTGTCGCAGTTTGAGCTCCGCATCCCGAGTGCTCATGAAAGTTTCAGCCGTTTAGTGTTTATGTGTTATCTACCAAGTTTCTAAGGCCCGACAGGTTAATGTGTCAACTTAAGGCTGCTTATGAAATATCTATAGGCGGTAGCGTAGAGGTCGTGGGAGGATGTATTTGTGTAGACCTTATGAGAATCTTTAAGTTGGGTTTAGTATTGAATATTGTATGGACGGACAATCGATATCCATATAGGATTATGTGGAAAGTGGAGAGTTGATACATAAATGGTGTAGGTCCTTAATTAAGATTTCTGAGCATTTGCATCCATCTGTACATGCCAAAAGTCGGCAATTACAGCATTAAATGTGCATTTGTATAATCATTAATAAAAGCGCCTCGAAATTTTCAAAGAAGTTTCGAAAGTATATTTATTTGTGAAATCTATCGTTATTTATATAGGTACAGTTATGTGATTGACTGTTATGTCAGTGTTATTGCCACAGCAATATGCTGAGTGATGGCCGTTTTTGCGCGGATATGGCGCATATATTCCTCATTTGTTTTTCAAATACTATGTACATTTTTGTGTTTTATTTTATGCGTCACATCTTGGCGGTAATAAACAGTTTTTATTTCTTTCTATGTAACAATTAATGATGAAACACAATTATTGTTAGTTAGAATGATTTGGAAAAAAAAACACACTATTCATTCATTTAAAAATGACAAAAATGTTCTTATATTTATAAAACTGCGACTACCGAAACCTGACGAACTGTGCCTACGGACATGCACACACACAAACACAACGCTTGTTTTATTGATTCTATTCTAATAAATAAAAGTTAATAAGTATCTAAAATATCAGTTCATAGACTCTATTTACACATCTCCCCAATAATATCGAGACGATAAATTGGAAGGTTTATAGCAGTCTTAAATAAGGCGGAGTATCGTATGTTTTAGAACTTAAACCTGAAGTTACGGCTTAAGTTCCTAGCTCCAGAACGAGTGTTCAGAAACTCCGAGTATATGTTACTAAACTCCCAATTATTGGAAAATGCTCGGATTTCCTGGAAGAGACCTAAGATGCTCCAATAGTTCGGCAAATGTTAGATTCTGACATCTTAGATCGTAAATAAGCATCTTATCTTTGAGTTGATATTATTTTAGTCAGATGAAAAATGTATTTTATTTCCGTCGCGCCGTCTGTGAGCGCAGGTCAAATCGAACCTGCCATCGCATTGGCACTTTCCTCCAAAAGCCAGTCTAGAAGTTGACCTATATTGTTCTTACGCCTTTGAATATTTAACACGACCGATTTTGAAAGAGTAACCATGGAGTTTCTTGCTTGTTTTTCTCAACAGAATGAGGAACCAAACTAGTTCAACGATCTGTTAACTTTATAATAATGGCTATTATAAAAAGAAATGTTTATAGAATTTTTAAATGGACTTACGCACACGTACGCACTTGCTTGCATTTACTAATATCAAAATCAATAAACCTATGATATTTAGACCAGTGGGGTGCAATTAATGTATCTGTAACGTCTAACCAGCGATTAGTGGATTACGCCTCAATACTCAGTTAATGTGTGGCCGAGACATCCCATTAATAGTTTTGGTCAGTCACGCAACTTGCTTTAATCAAAGGTCAGTTTCGAGAAAATAGCGATGTGATTAATGATTTATCCTGTCTGAATCTTGATGAGCTCTGTGTTAAACGTAAACCCAGCTTATAGAAAAGGTAGACCCGTATGTATGAAGCGCTCTGCGTTCGCTCAACCGTGCCATTTTGTTAGAGGTCGTGGATTTGAGTCCCGCTTGCGTTAGAATAGAATATAAATATGGTTTATGGAGTACATCATGATAACTTTTGTTTAATACAAACATAGTGTGTAAATTAGTGAACAATGGACGGTCTATCGCATAGAGCGATATTTTGTAGACAACCATTCGCATTAATAATTTTTCAAGTTTTCTTTGTTATAGGTATTTCTTTAAAGTTTAAATTCTTCATAAAGAGCAAGTTACTTGGAAATACGATTAAGTGACGGGCAACACTACGCATAAGGATGTCAAATGCAAACTACAAGAGTACGTGATTTAAAACTTCAAAGTAATTTTACTTGGACATTGCGAAAAGGGTCCTTCTTCTTGTGTGTCCATGTTTCACAGTGACCCAGTTGTTGTGATCGTCCCTTATGAAGGTTACTCACAAGGAGTATGGTAATCATGGGAAAGAACTTATAAAGAAGCAAACGAAAAGTATGGTGTGCCTCCATTAAAAAGCGAGGATTCTGCGACCAGACAAGGTAGGTCCAGGATATTGCCTGGCGGGTCGAAGCCCGGCGACCGATGTTTGTATAATGTGTCATGTAGAGCTTATGATGTCGTTTCACTCCGACAGATAACGCTGTCCTTGCTCTGTAGCTGCTGATCGCTTAGAGACTGATTGCAAGCTTCGCAGTCAAATTGATTGCGGGAGGAGTCTCACGTTCTCCATTTGCAAAGGTTCGGTTTTCAGCGGCCAACTTAAAGGCGGGAACAGACAATTGAAGTTGTATTATAAATAAGCTGACCCTACAGACGTTTTCCTGTCTTTCTAGACTTGAGTTCATACAAAAATATATTATATATTTTCGAAGAGTTCTTTGTATGAACTCTTAGAAAATATATATTGACTGCCTCCTTGGTCTAGTGGTTGCCACTGCGACTGCTGAGCGTGAGGTCTTGGGTTCGATTCCCGGGTCAGTCAAAGTGTGATTGGGCTTTTCTGTATGGAAATTCCCAGTACCAGCACGGAACATCGGCGAAACGTGGGTGCAATAGTACACCTCTGCCTAACCCTTCGAGGAATACAGGCGTGATGCTTTGTTATGTTATGTTTAAAATATATTATGAATAGGTACAAACTGTGACTTGGTCGTTAGCATACAAGTACGGGTTGCTTGTGGATGCATCTTGGTAAACTTTGCCACAAAATAGTTTGGGCGTTCGCCAAATATTTTCTAAGCTGTGGCAAAACTAACTATAGCCAAGTTCTTCATTCCAATCTAATGAACACAGTTCCAAACTCCGTGCTATTAGCGAAAATCCCGATAACATTTTGCCCTATTCGGGTATCGAAGGCGGGAGGGAGTGACGTCACGGACGCCGGTAACAACAGTTTAGCTTAGTGTTTACAAGCAAATAAAAATATAACAACGGTGTTTTTCTCAAAACTTTATTGGCTAATTTGATAATCTTTGTTCAATACGTGACATTTATTGTGGAACAGTGACAGTGTTTTAAAATAACTAAATAAACTTAAAAGTTATACAACTAATAATGAAGAGTACTTAAATCTACCCTAAACTTAACAAACAAGTGCAAATACTTTAATAAAATACATCAAAACATTATTAACGTAGTCAGTACCTACGTCCGAGTACAGTGCAAGCCTCATAGGCAGTGAAATTGAGCCTGCTGAAACTATAATATTATAGGAAAGCATATAAAAACAGTTCTTGTGTGCATTTGTGAACAGCGCCATCTGTTGCTCTTTGGTGGTATTTGTGTGTATCGACTGTAGTGTGGATCGACAGGGGTACTGATAACAACATTATCGCCCTTACTACTCATCATCTGTTTTCACCTGCATAACGTCAAACATGGCTAAGTGTGGTGGCTGTGGCAAATTCATGTCGGCAACAGCCGATTCCATTCGCTGTACCAAGTGTCCAGGATCGTATCACAGCATCTGTGTCGGCATTGCTGTGGCAGCCAAAGTATCCTCAAACTGGCTGTGCCCGGGCTGTAAAGCCAAGATACCCAGGGTAGATAACTCTGCAACACCTGTTAAGAGTTTATCTGATGACAGCACAGATGTGGGGGCAGGTGCTCCAAACACAGCAGTTAGTAGATCGCCTAACAGTGAGCTGTCTACAACAACAACATCAGCCGCTCTCGACGTTGCGCACGAAATACGCTGTTTTCGAGAGGAATTGAGCGAGATGAAAGCGGAGCTAAGACAGTTCCGCCAAGTAATGACGGATTTAAAAGCCGATGTGAGCTCGTGCAAGGAACGTTTAGACACGGTTGAAATTAAAGTGTCTGACCTCGAGAAACGTTTTGAGGAGAGAGAACCAGAGTCTTGCGATCGTATAGAGGACGCCATCGCTGAATTAAAAACGCAGCTGAATGAACGTGACCAGGAGTTGCTTCTTAATGACGTCATCATAACGGGCATACCGGAGACCAAAGAGGAAAACCCGGTTCATCTCCTCAGCCTAGTATCTGTAAAGCTTGGGGTTACGTTTGACGAGCGGGATGTTGTGTACGCGGAGCGTGTCGGTATGGTCCGCCGTAACTTTACAGTTACCGGTAGTGTGGATGCGGCGGAACCGCCGCGCCCGCGCGCTCTCGCCGTACGACTGGCGCGCCGCGCTGCGCGTGACCAACTGATGCGAGCGGCGCGCGTGCGACGCGGCCTTACCACTGCGGATCTCGACTTGCATGGACCGTCACAAAGATTTTACGTGAACGAACGGCTAACCCCTATCAATGGCAAGCTATTTTTTAACGCTCGCGAGGCTGGGCAGCGGCACAAATATAAATACGTGTGGACAAGGGATGGGCGTATTTATGTTAAGAAAGACGATGGCTTCTCTTCGCAACGCATTCGAACTGATGCAGACTTGGCGCGAATTTTTGGTGTAGGACCAGTTTGATTGTATATTTAACGATTCGCAATTTACAAGATTGTTTTGTTGTAGTTATTACTGTTATGCCTGTTTATCTACTACTTACTATTAATATTTTAGCCTTGTCGCGGTATGCCCTGCCAGGTACATTACTTCAGAGGGCGATCGTTGCAGTGACACTAGCCGTACATTTCCTATTTATTTTTACAACAAGTTTATTCCCCATACTCACCCATATCAGATTATTTATTATTTACAAACTACTTTTTTATCTATCTATAATCAGTGTACCTGCTACCTATATAAAGTGATAGAAAAATGTTGCCTGCCTAAACATTTATACCTAATACTATTTCCCCGTATGCATTGCATTTATGACCTAATTTACAAATTATTAATTACAGTATATACCTCAGCATTTTAATGACGACAAATTACCTAAAAGTTGGATTATTTAACGCCGGCTCACTAGGCACTAACCATGATGAGTTTGTCGCTGCAATGCAACGTTATGATGTTGACGTTATGGCGATAAACGAGACTTGGCTAAGGACGGGCGAAGAGGGGCGCGCGCCTGCCGTGCCCGGGTACCGACTGCGACACGTGCCGCGACCAGTGAGCGTGCGCGGCGGCCGCGGCGGCGGTGTTGGCTTCTACATTAAGCGCGGAACGAATGTTCGTTCTCATTTGTACCCTGTCGATCCTTTACATAAATCTGTGGAACAAATGTGGCTGATTTTGACCATAAATGGTTCAAAAATCGCCATCGGCACAGCGTATAGACCGCCCTGGTTGAACGTAGACGTATTTTTGGACGCGTTAACTAACTCAATAAATTCAATACCATCAAGTAAACACACCATTCTTCTGGGAGACTTTAACATCAACTTTCTTAATCAGACCGATCCGAAAACCATTAAATTAACCACGTTTCTTAATTGCTTTAACTTAAGTCAACAGGTGCCGTCAGCTACCCATTTTTTAACAAATACGGAGACGCTCATAGACCTGATATGTACAGACGCGAGAGTGAAAGATCTATTGGTGGACCCGATAGACGCACTTGGAGCACATGCATTTATCTCAACTACTTTTTATTTTAAAAGAGAAAAAGTTTTGCCGAGGGTCATAACGAGCAGAAATCTCACAAAAATACCAAATGAGAAGTTTCAACAGGATATGGTTTCAATTGACTGGAGCGCTGTGAGTTCGTCATGTGATGTCAATGTTATGATAGCCAATCTCAACAACAATATAACCACACTGTTTGATATGTACTATCCTCGTAAGACTCGTATAATAAAAGATCAGTCATATCCTTGGGTTACTGATAACATCAAATTTATGATGAATTTACGTAATCAAGCCCATGTTCAATTTAAGCGTACCAAATCCGAAAGTAAAAGAATATATTTTTTGGAGTTAAGGGGCCTGGTCAATAAATCTCTATATTATGAAAAAGTTGCCTATTTTAAGTACAATATAAATAATAAAATTAAAAGCCCTAACATTCTATGGAAAAACCTAAAGCATACTTTGCTACCTCCTAAGAACGAGTCGGAATTGCCCTCGCATTTTAGTGATCCGAATAAAATAAACGCGAAGTTCTTAGATGTTCCGGGTAATACAGTCTTGCCATTATCCTATTTAACCTACTACGAGTTCAATAGACATGGTGATGGCATATTTTCTATTAAGACGGTTGACCAATCCGATATTCTCAAAATATTATCTCAAATTAAATCAAATGCAGAAGGATACGATCATATTTCTTTAAATATGTTTATCCTTACTCTTCCTCAAACTTTAGATATCCTTACTTCTATTATAAATAATTTCATTTTAACATCAACTTTTCCCGACCTCTGGAAAATAGCTATAGTGCGTCCAATTCCTAAAAAAGCCAACCCTACTGAAATAAATGATTTAAGACCTATAAGTATTTTACCGTTATTATCGAAAGTACTAGAAAAGGTAGTTAATGCTCAATTATCTAAATACCTTGAGGATAGTGACATTCTTCCAGAGGCCCAGTCAGGTTTCAGGAGGGGCCGTAGCACAGCGACGGCTCTATTGGATGTAACGGATAATATATTGTCAGCTCAAGATGAAGGGTTGTGTACTTTGTTAGTCCTGCTGGACTTCTCTAGGGCATTTGACGCAATAAATTTGTCTCTTTTGCTCTCAAAAATGGCCTACTATGGATTTGATACATCCACAATAAAATGGTTTAATAGTTATCTCAGCAACCGTACTCAACTTGTTGAAATTCGTGATATAAAAGGCTCAACTACTTCATCAGACGTGGCCCCCGTGGTTAAAGGCGTTCCTCAAGGATCGATATTGGGACCTACGTTATTTATTTTATATAGCGCTGATATTATCCGTAGCATAGAAAATTGTAAATACCATATCTACGCAGACGACTTACAAATATACCTTTCTTTTAAACCTGAACATTATCACACAGCGGTAAAAGCTATTAACGAAGACCTGGAAAGGATTGTAAATTGGTCTGAACAAAATTCGCTACTCCTTAACCCAGCCAAAACAAAGTGTATGTTGTTCGGAACTAAACTTCAGTTAGAAAAATTAATGCCGGTACACGAGGACGTCACTATTAAAGGACAACACATTGAATATGTGACTGAAGCGCGAAACCTGGGTTTGATTATGGACCAAGGCCTTCATTTTGAAACACACGTTTCAAACTGTGTCAAAAATTGTTTCTACCGTTTAAAGGTTTTATATAAAATGCGTCCATATCTAAGCGAGGAATTGCGTGTGCAGCTAGTAGAAAGTTTGGTGTTATCAAAGTTAAATTACGCAGATACTGTTATAGGACCCAGACTCTTGGCGCGAACCGAAAGACTACTTCAAAGAGTTCAGAATGCCTGTGCACGTTTTTGTTTCACTGTACCACCAAGGAGCCACGTTACACCTTTCGATACACGATTTAAGGTTGGAGACTCTTTTTGTGTACCCCAATTCTGTTTTACAATAAAGAAGACTGGCAGGAGAGAAATTTTACCTTTATAAAACATCTCTGTGTAACCGATAACTATGGTTGATAAAGCCAATATTTTCTGATTTACTGCGCTGCCTGCACATCGTTGGTACGAACAGATAATTATAATTGATGTTCCAACGCTTTGACTATCGATCATAGCCTTCGTTTGAATAGGGAATGAAGATCCCTGAATGTTTCGGAACAAAATATATTTGAAGTTCATACAAGTTCTTGTTCTGATCGGGATTTGAACTCGTAACACGTGTGCAGCAGTCGATCGCTCAACCGCAGCGCCAAACGTTCTGTTAAAATAATCGGAATAATGCGCCATCATTGACTGGTGGTCACAAGCGCGACTGATGAGCGTGAGGGCCTGGATTAGAATCCCGGGTCGGGTAAAGTATTTCTCTATATGGAAATTCTCAATAGCAGCACGGAGTCGAGAACTTTGCCGGTAGATGACGATAGCATCGTCCCCTATTATATGGGACTCAATAACAGTATCGGCGAAGTGTGCGTGTACAATAGCACACCTCTGCCTAACCTTTCGGACAACATAGGACTGGTGCTATGTTATGTTATTCACCCTAATGGATATATAAATATAACGATGCAGGTAGGTAGGTACCAAGCATCCTAGCGCTTGCGCATGACGTACCAAACCTTGCCCTTTACGATGCGCTAGTTGCAATTTACGTGATTTTATAGGTACAGAGTTCCAAAACAATTTGTGATACGGTAGATGACTACTAGTCATCTCAGTTACTTTTAATGAACTGTCAAAAACGACATTTTATTCTAAAAATGATTGGAATACTACGGCGTGACGTCATAGTTTTTAATTGCCATTGATATAATTATTGTGTGATTTTGATAAATTAAAAATTGAAAACGCCAATGATAAGCAAGATATTAAGTTTTACTGTATTTTTAGAAGGAAAACTATTTACCAAACAATTTCAGAATTTATTTTTGATGCAGTCATCTAGCCTATTATGGGGCGGCACGGTTGGAGCAGCAGCTAAACGATTACCTTTCTCAGCTTCGTGTCACGGATTCGATTACCGCACGGAACAAATATTTGTATGATCTACTAGTAGTAGTTTCGGGTCAAGTTGTTTGTGCATGTGACATGTATGTTTGTAAACTTTACCCACGATGACGAGGAAAAATCCTAGTGTGGGACAATGTTTTTAAACAAATCTAATCTAATCAAATCGGTAATTCATTCCATTGAAATAATGAAAATGATTAAAGTCTCACCGTAATTAACCTACTATGATTTTAACTTGACCACCCCTTTATTGGCTGTTCCATATCTGTTCATTCGTGTATCTTTTCAATCATACGCAGCGGTTTCGTATCTTTTAATAACTTTTCATTGGAAATGCGAATGCTTCATTCGAATGGAGAGAGGTTTCATCAACGTTTAAGAGGATTTTTGGTATATATATGTTGCTTTTTCTAAAAACCTGGTATTGAAAAAGCGTAGAAATTGTTTGTGATTAAAATTATATGGTTATACTTGCCTTCAACTTATACTGGCAAGCGGGTACCAATAGAGATCAGTAGAAGATGCAGAGAGGCCTTTGCCCAGCGATGGGACACTCAGAGCTAGGCATATCTACAAGGGTTTCATCCGTACCGAAACGATTATCCGATGGTCTCGTACGAGCTTTCCTTGATCTCAACCAAAAACCGTAAAACGTAAGCCAAAAATGTATTAAAATAATGTGTGCGCATTTACGATAAGTGTCCACACAAATGCGCGCGCACGATTTTATTCGCCATTCAAATATTTTATCCCTTGGAAGAATTGAAACCACGATACGCAGTGTTGAATGTATTTCACTGCGCCCATGATGACGTTGCCGTTAATTAAGAATAAAAATAAATTACCAGTTGACCTCATTGGTCTAGTGGTCTTAAGCGCGAATGCGGAGCGTGAGGTTCTGGGTTCGATTCCCGGGTCGGGCAAAGTGTTATTGGGTTTTTCTGTATGGAAATTCTCAGTAGCAGCATGGAGTCTGGAACTGTGCCTGGACGGATGGCAATAGGCTCGTAGCCTATTAAATGGGATTCAATAACAGCATCGGTAAAAGTGTACAATAATAGGTACATCTCTGCCTTACCCTTCGAGGACTACAGGCGTGATGCTACAATATTATAAATTACCATCAAATCTTGTCTTCATTTGATGAAACCTTAAATGTCACGTAGGTATCTTTAATGAGCTTGTGGGTAGCTTCAATTTTACATAAAAGCAAAATACAAATCACTGACTGACTAATTAATCATGAAATCTCAAGAACTATAAAATCTACAAACTTGAAATTAAGTAGGAAAGTTCTTTATAGGGTGTGGCATCTATTAATAAAATACAATATTTTCCAAAACTCTACCCCTAAGAGGGTGAAATTTTGGTTCATTAACATAACATAGCACCACGCCTGTATTAGAGAGGAGTTAGCTAGAAATGTACTATTGTACACCCACATTTCGCCGATGCCGTTATTGAGTCCCATGTAATAGGAGGCGATCATATTGCAATCTGCCAGGCACAGTTCCAGACTCCGTACTGTTACTGAGAATTTGCATACAAAAAACCCATTAACACCTTGCCCGATCCGGGAAACATAGAATCATTGAACCCAGGAACTCACGCTGAGCAGTCGCGCTTGCCACCAATGAGGCAGTCAAATTTTGGTTCAGTTTGTATAAATTTCTATGCAGACGAAGTCGCGGGAACTGCTAGTAACCAATATGTGCTAAGATATACACTGACGTAACGCTACAGAAACCAATAAATTTGTTCAAATAACCATCGACTGGATCAACATCGTCGTATCGTGTTTGTATTTCATTTTAACTCATCCTGTATGTTAAGCGGCTTTTGTGTTAGAAGTCAGTATTCCATGTTTCTATGTAATTATTATCTAATCTACGGTAAATTAGTGTGACAGTTCTTCAAAACACATTCAGTTTTGGTGTAGAACGGTAATAGAATATTGTTACTAAAGTAACTCACATCAACTTTTCTTCAGAACCATTGCATACAGGCGCGGTTTACGTGAAAAACTGTGTTTAAACTGATGCGATTCCGCTTCGGTGTTTCTATAAAATTGTAGGTGATATTTTTTATTACTAACAATTGCAGCGCAGTTTGAAGGTATTGTCGACGGTTTAATATTGCAGGCATTCATGTTTAAGGCACTCGAACTGGACCCTTTGGGTCCAATTATGAGTTTCTTCGGCACTCGAACTGGACCCTTTGGGTCCAATTATGAGTTTCTTCTCAACTTCCCCCGTAGTCACGTCAACCCAAAAATGGATGAAAACAAAGTGGGTTCGTTTTTTATAGAAATCTATAGATCATGTCGAGATCTAGGAAAACTCATAGTTACACTACACTGCATATACCTATGGTACCCCCCAAAACCTAAAAGACCTACGAGTATCTATCTAGAGTTGTTCAGTGACTCAAAAAGTACCGTAAAAAGTTATTACAGTATGAAAATTAAGTTAGCTGACACGACCAGAATTTAATCTCATCTTACCCGTCAGAACAAAATACCGCCAACAAAAAAGCAATAAATTGCAAGCGACAATTTTAATAATTTACTGTTGAAGCAAGAAAACTAGTTCTCAAACGAGAGAGGATTAGATTTGCCGTTCAGTAAACGAATCCGCTTCGCCGCGATATAAGACTTTCTGTGACGTAATAGAATAGTCCCAAGACTCGAAAACTTTTATTGAGATTAGAGAATAAAATGTACTATTAAGACATTTCATATTTTGCTGAGTAAAGATTTGCTGGGCTTCAAACATTTTTTGTTATGAAAGCCTTTTAGAGAGACCTTGGAGAGCAATATTAAGATTTGCTGATCATTCGTATATTTGGTATAATTTATTTTTGTGAAAAGAGTTTCCTTCAGAGGGATGTTGTCCGATTACATTATAATGTTAGTTGCTTTTACGCATAAGGTTTATTATTGATTGTATTAGGAGGGGTTTGTACATAGGCACCGCGGTGATCAGTTGATCTACGAGGTTATGCAGCACTTGTTAGGATCAGACGTCCTTGGACGTCCGTACTTCACACATCACAAGGTAGAAAAGGCAGTTGGTCCCGGGTATCACAAGAATATCTTATGACAGTCATTACAAAAGTCAGCAACCCAAAAAGTGTGACCACTGGTCTTACCTTAGGGTATCAGGGTTTCCCAATAATTGGGTTGCGGAAGTTAGATATATGCAGATGAAAAGAGGTTTGGAACTGGTGCTTACTTTACCAATAAGTTGCCGTATATCTTGAATTTGCCAATAAATTGCAAATAATTAATTAATTATAATATAAAATGTGTACCTAACTCCAATGAATATATAATTAAAAATGTTTATTTCGTAGAAGATATCAATTTTCAACGTATGTAGGTATACTCATAAGTACATATATATGCAGAAAAAATATTTTCAATAAACAATTAAACAGTAGATTAAGTTATTAAATAACTGGTGCCCCATACTAGACATTATTTCTATATCGTGGATGCGTTTACAATCACAAATTTTCACACACACACACATACAGACCCGGAACAACTAACTGTAGTTGTTTTTCACATTAAATCGTTCAATATATACTAAGCAAATTTTCCGGACGTAACCAAGTTAACCCTGCAAACACGAGGTTAGATTTAAACCAGAAAAACCGTCGAGAACGGCACAAACCGGTCATAACACAAAACCAATCGGCACGAATTCAAATGAAAATTCCGGCAAACGCAACGGCCTATCCAACGTTCGAAATCGAAAAAAATAGGTCTTTTTTTTTTTCATTTCGAACGACTCGTTTATTGAAAGTTTCGATGTGTTTTTCGTGTAAACGGCAGCGCAATGCATTCTACGGCACGGCAGGTAATCTGTTTTAAATAATGACTGATACGATTGAAATATGTGACGGGGCCGCAAAAAATCTGCAGGCAATTGTATTGGTTAAAATTGAATTTCTATGGTTTCTTTTTTATAATGCAGTTACTTTATGCGATATTTTTTATTTAAAATTTTGAGGCTGATGTTTACAAAATCGACTGCGGTTGGTGCAGTGACTGAGAGATATACTGCTGCGCTGCGTGTCGTGAGTTCGATTTCTGCACAGAACAAATATTTGTATGATCTACAGATATTTATTACGGGTTTGGGTCTTTGTATATGTGAATATATGTGTTTGTAAACACACCCACGATACAGGCATTATTCCTAGTGAGGGCTAAGTTAAAAAAAAAACAAGCTCAATGAATTAAGTAGCATATTTTAATCGAGATATTATTATAAACATAAGTTTTAGTATATCCATTATCCACACTTATGTAAATGCTTAAGTCTGTCTCCGTCTATCTGTTTGTTACCACCTCACACCTGAACCTCTGACTGTAACGAAATTTTACAAGAGGTACACTTGGGACCTAGAGAAAGAGGGCTTGTTTTAACTATAGCAGAAAATATTAATTAGGTACACAGAGGAAAGCAGATGCTACGTGCTACGATCCTTACATAGCCCTTAAACAGAGTTTGACGAAATGGTTGGCGTAGTGGTTGAGCGATCAACCGCTGCTCTACGTGTCGTGATTTCGATTCCCGTACGTAACAAATAGTTGTTTCAGGTTTGCGTGTATGATATGAATATTTGTGTTTGTAAACGCGCCCACGATACAGGTATCATTCCTAGTGAACAGTAAAACAAAAAAAAACAGTTTCTTCTATAAGTAAGTATCCGTGATCACTCATTATTCGCACTATTATAATATTGCATTCTGCAAATAACTTATCAAAATTGTTATTTTTAAAACAAACTTTATGTTCAACACCTATCTATTACTACAGGATGTGTTCAATTAATTGCTAATGCAGATGGATGACAAGATACATCAATGTACCTATAATCAACGAGGTAATGTGTTTGCCGTAGTATGCCGTTGATTGATGGGCTGAACATTGAACACCCTTTAACCGGGTGTGACAGATTAATACGCAATCATCGACGGGTTAAGTAAAGGACATATCATGCGTCAATTTATTGGGAAATGAAAATGTCTTGGAATATTTATATGAGTTATGGAATTTGATCAAATAATTTCTCCTTTCGTTGACGGTTTAGGAGGGTATAATTTAGGTAGCGAGAAGATTAAAAAATTATAAACATCTTAGATTAAATAAACATACATTAACACAACATAGATCTCCAAAAAGTTAAGCACGATGTACATACATGCTATAATTGTACATCCACAATTTCCTCAATGCTGTTATTAAGTCCCAATAGTGTGCTAGTTTAACGCCATCTGCGGGACACAATGTTGTACCTTTGCCCTACCCGGAGATCGAACCCGGGATCATAAGCTCAGTAACAGTACTTGTGAGCACTTGACCGATAAATGCCAGTAAGGGTTCTCCTATTACATAGTACTTATTTCATTAAGACACACGCGGCGCCAAACAACGAGATGCAATAGATTTTCTATTTTGTCTGTTGAGCTTCATTAAATAACGGTGTTCGTGGAATGTGAGTGTACATCAGCACATAATATCTTGTACCCAGTGGCGTGCGGTTCATAAAGACAAAAAGACCCTGCCTACC
This sequence comes from Shargacucullia verbasci, assembly GCA_947562105.1. NCBI lineage: Eukaryota > Metazoa > Arthropoda > Insecta > Lepidoptera > Noctuidae > Shargacucullia > Shargacucullia verbasci. The sequence goes on along the minus strand of OX387302.1, from coordinate 7,299,844 downwards.
CTACATAACTCAGATAAATATTTATTATATGATATTTGAGGTGGCAAATCACATACATCATTATTTAATCGACAAGACGACAAACTAAAACCAACATGCAGTAGGTATTTTTGGTAAGTAAGCTTTTAAAATTTTCTGCATACCCTGTCTAAAAACTCTGTGCACGACGCTGCTTGTACCTAAACTGCGAGGAATACTATGCTAGGTATAAGTTATATATGTATAGAAGTAAAAAAAGTACTTGTTTGTCTATTATCATGTCTAGATAAAGCTGTTACTTAGCTAGATTGCTACGTCTAAGAAATCTCGCGCAGAAAATATTGTACCTTGAGTGTGGATTTTGAAAGAAGTTGGCTCCAGTGCCTGTTTTTTCGTTTATAGTCCGTTTTTTTTTGTATTATCGCTCGTAGTTTCATAATTACAGGAAAGTAGTTCTAAAATAGTTGAATTTATAGTCTATACATTGTACACGTATTCATTTAAAAATATTATTTTCCTTTGTGTCTCCTCAACATGGCTAGGACGTTAAGTAATGTTAAAACCATTTTATCGAAACTTTCAGAAGATAAACACTATTAAAGTATTGCCGAGTTCCAGAATGACACAACTATAAAATCTAATGTATAAAAAAAATATGTTATTGTAGGTTTATTGTAGTTAAATTGCACAATTATCGACATAATAAAAATTTTATGGACACTAATAATATTTTTGTGACTATGTATTTTGCTAATTTTAATGTTTAATGTATAATTTTTATGTATAATTATAATTTTAGGAATATATATAATTTTATGCATTAATATATTTTTTTACAAAATAACATAGTTTGTACGCCTTGTATGGCAGAACATACTGGAAATAACACAAAATTAACTGAAACAACCTATTTAGGTATTATGTACCTACATTTTCACAAATAAAGACTATGACTTAAGTAACACTTGTTACAGAAATTATGAAATTAAAATCGAAGATGGTTTCTAAAATAATATCTAGCTGTTACCCAAAACTTTGTCTGCGTGTATTTTGTCGATCTCGACAACAGCGCCACCTACCGAATCCAACTATAGCTAAGAATCATCCAGGTCAAAAAATGTTTACAAAAAAATTTCATCAAAATCGATCAAGCCCTTTAGGAGGAGATGAATTACAAACACACGCATACTAGAATTGTATAAATGAGAAATATCGATATTTTAGCGTGCAAAGAAGAACCTAGCCTTAACATAAATTTTCCATAACTCACACAACCCAGTATCTCTAATTTCCAGCTGAAATAATTTACATCCTAACTCCATTCTCTATGCAGACATTTTAATCCGGTGCACGTGGGACAACGCGTCCCCAAGTCCGTCATAAACGCGGTCTGCTTAAACTGAGATTAGCGACTTCGCTACCCAACTGACAAGGCCATAACAGGCCTCAGGGAGCCGCAGCATACACCCCAACAAAAAATCACATCTGGGTCGTAACTACACAGGGAGGAATTGAGTTATTTGACTATGAGTCTCAGTTTAACCTCTTCTAAGAATGGAAACGGTTAGGCTTTTGTCCAACGCACGGCACGGTTAGCGCAATGGTTGAGAGATCGACTGCTGCACTACGTGTCGCGGTTTCGATTCCCGCACGGAACAAATATTTGTATGATCTACAGACAGTTGTTTCGGGTCTGGTTGTTTGTGTTTGTGAATATATGTGTTTGTAAACGCACCCACGATACAGGAATTATTCCTAGTGTGGGGCAACGTAAAAAAAAAACACATTATAAATAGGCTTTCTTTCTTTCTACCACTCACTGGTATGGTTCCGACCATGCAACGTTATAAGCTTTGTTTACCCACTTGAGTCTAACGAGTTAATTAATTAGATTGCTTACTATAATCGACAATAACTTCGTTAATTATGTACCTACAATGAAGCCCTTACTATTGGACTGAGAAATATTTCCTTCAATCTCACATATACTAAGGTTAGGCCAGTTGTCAAAGTTTTTGGATTGCTAACACCCTGTATCTGTTTAACGTGCTCTTCAAAGAATGGAGGGGTCCCGATGGATACAAAACCTGCCACCCATCCTAGGAATGACCGCAGCAAATGCTGCTTAACCTTGCAAATCGACTGACCTGCGCAGAAGCTATGAAGCCACGGGCCTATCCAAGAACATTTCCATCTAAGAAAGCAATGCTCATTTAAGCCGAAATGCCTTGTTTTTCACATAGTTTTTTATGACTGATGAAATAGGTCTGTAGTACTACTTCAGTCAAACTAGTAAAATGTAACTCTACTACATGTAATAGTAATTTTAAAATGTAATAATATTTTTCTTTCTTCTTGACTATTGTATGTCTAGATATTTTCCCTCAAATGCAACCGAGGTAAGCTTAAGCCACCAAGTATAATTAAATTATTCTATTTCCGCACAGGAGTACGCGTAATCGCTAGAATAAAACTAGAACTTCAACTGACAAAGGAATTCTTGTAAGATTGTTATTAGAACTTACTACGAAAGAACGTGGAATAAATATATACATATATATAGATAAATATTATAGGTATTTGGATAAAATGCCTAAAATTTTGTGGTTAGTTACAGTACATATTTATAAGCAAAAAAATGTGTGCCATCGTAACGCTTTCTATTAGACAAACGTTTTACACAAAAAAGATTTGGGAATTAAAAAATTGAATTAAGGAATGCCTCATCAGTCTAATGGTTGCAAGTGCGACTGCCGATCGTGAGGTCCTAGGTTCGATTCCAAGGTCGGGTAAAGTGTTATTGGGTTTTTCTGTATGGAAATCACAGTAACAGCACGGAGTCTGGAACTGTGCCCGATAGATGGCGATAGGCTCGCTGCCTATTAAATGAGTCTCAATAATGGCATCGGCGAAATGTGAATGTACATGGACAATAGTTCACCTCTGCCTAATCCTTCGGGGAATATAGGCGTGATGATATGTTATGTCTTTTATAAAATCAAATTTGACTTTTTAAAATGTCATAAGCTTATAACGTAACATCACGCCCGTCTTCCCCAGAGGGTTAGTCAGAAGTGTACTATTATACCCCCACATATCGCCGTTTTTTTTTAAATATCTTAAAAACCTCTTCAAACTTTATAACCAACAATTATCCAATCAATCAATACAGTCTATTGCCGTCCACGGCTGGACATAACCCCGTCCTATATGCCACAAAATTCCACCCAATTTCGCGGATGAGACTCGAAATTGAATCACGAAATTTTAATTAGCATTGCAAATGGTAGGGCCCCAATCCCAACACTTCAAAGACTAGCGACCTATTGATTTTCAGCAGAAAATTGGATTTGCGCGTCATTATAACGGACTGAATACAGAGTCTAATTTGTGTGTACATTACCAGCTTTGCATGTGGATTTTGTAATGACTATGTTTGGTTCCATGAGTTAGCTTTTGTAGTACTATATTTGAGAAAGTTGCGATGTTACTAAGATAAAGATAAAGATATTTATTCGCCAAGGATATGGTACAGCAGTTGTTATAAAATAAGATACTCCAGGCACATCCGCCACTGTAAGAGGCATACGAATATTTACTTAATTCTAGGTTACATTAAACTTATCTATTAAATAATACATTTATTTATACATAAAAACTACCATACTTAAATCTAATAAAATGGTACACATATTGATAACAAAAAAATTTCGCTACTGAATAATGCTTCTGAGCGTGAGGTTCTTGATTTGATTTCTAGGACGTGTACGGATATTCTTATTAGCAACCCGCAGCCTAATTACCGATGTAGCGACAGGCGTAGATCGCGCGATAGCTTCTGTCAAACGTCGTTTTTGTGTCATATAATGTATTGGCTGACAGTGAGATTGCTGTCGCGTTACTGTCGCTTTTTTACGTAATTAGTCTGCTGGAGTTCGGTATACTATGGCAATTGTCTCGCTCCTAATACAAGCGTGATTCTATTGTTTGGCGTCAGAATATAGCAAACTAGATTCCCCTCGCGGCTTCGCCCGCGTGTCTTACGAACCCGTACATTTTTCCGGGATAAAACGTAGCCTATGTTTTATTCCAGACTATGATCTATCAGTGTGCCAAATTTCATCCAGATCCATTCAGAAGTTCTGGCGTGAAAGAGTAACAAAGATCCATCCATCCTCACAATCTTTCGCATTTATAATATTAGTAGGATAGGATAGGAAATAGGATATACTGTATTTTACGTAATCGTGTATATTTATCTACTTAAATAGACGTGCGGGTTTCACCATATCACATTACAGCAATATGCAATGAGCGAAGTTCCATCCAAGCATGAAATAGGTCATGCAGGTGCTCTTCAATTTGTGACTACTTATGCAAATTACTGTTGCAGCTGATTTTGAGAGTCGATTCACTCACTCCGAGGAAGGTAACTTATATACAGACAGGTTAGAATATAGCCAATATACGTAGAAAGAAAACAGAGATAGCTTAGGGGTTGAAAATTTGCTCGGTAGTCTGAGTACTTGAAACTGGGAACCTGCCCGCACGTATGACTTTTCAAAATCATATGCGGCATCTGAATTTGACCATAGCTTGCATTAACAGCGAAAAAAAAATTGAGAAGAAACTTGTGCCTAAGAGCTGCATAATGTTTTCTATGGTGTCTGTACCTCGCTAATCCAGTGTGGTTGAATTAATATAAAGATGTACTTAATTTTACATTTTTCTTCTGTCGTGACGACACGAGCTATCATAATTATGGGAATCGTTCATGCCGTAGCGGAAAGATTAGCTAAGATTAGTAACAAGACTGATTGCACGACGGATGATTCGAGTGGGGAAAAAATACAAAAAAAAATAGATTTATTTGAAGTGGCAAACCACATACATCATGCAGTAGGTATTATGGGTAAATAAGCTTTAAACTTTTCTGCCTACCCTGTCTAAAAACTTTGTGCACGCCGCTGTCCGCCTCCACGTCCAGTTCAACCCAGAAAATTTTCAAGATCGTCGGTCATTAACAAAATTAAAAACACAGTCTACATTCTACATGTATCCTACATTGACACGGTTTACTGATTCGTGTATTGACATGATCTATCAAATCGTACGAAAAGTTCTTTCATCAAAAGTATCCTTTTCAACTGAGTGCTCGTAGATCGTAGCGGATTAGTTTGGTACGGCGGGTCTCGAGAGAGCTACGTTAGGGTCCGTCCACATTTACGAATGTGCGCCGATTTCGCAGAAACTCTTATTTGGACTTGTACCTGCGCCCTTAAGGACATCTACGTATGAACTGCTGCCGTCTCCACACAGAACTGATGCGTTTTTAGTGCCCATTTATAGATGTCGATTCGGTTGCGTTTTGAGCGTTGCACTGAGTAATCAATTAGATAAATATGAAATATTATTCGTTGTTTCTTCTGCTAGAACCTGCTAGTTTTTACTTCAATTAGGATTTTGCTTTTTCTTTTAATAAATCGAGACTCTGGACGCACGGTTCCAAAAAAAGGAGAAGAGACCGGCAAGAAACTCCATGGAATGATGGTGATGAAATATTTTCAGAACCACTTATTTTGAGAATGTATTGATAATTACAGTATATTTGCTAGCACAAAGTAAGATTTCTGCTATTACGATGTATATATACGAAAAATGAGTGAAGAGCTGTCTCACCAGTACCCACTTATGATGAGACAGTTCTCAACTCATTTTTTACGACACTCATGACCGAACACGGGCATATATTTTGGCCAGGGTATGTGACATTAGTAAATCGTTACTTTACCGTTCTATTACTCGTAAAATAAAAATAAAATATTTCCTAAATACTTAAAACTAAAATAATCCTCTACATCGTGTACATGGCTACACAGCTACGAGTCCTCGTAGCTCGTAGCGGATTAGTTTGCTACGACGCCTCTCGAGGGAGCTACGTGCGGTTTTCGGGTTTCAGTTAATGCGGTCGAGTTGACCACTGATTTTCTTTCTTGACTAAAACTGCATTTTGTGAACTAGCTTTATATCTGAACTGTTCCTTGCCCGCGGTTTTGCCTGTAGGATATATTTTTTATACCCTGATCTATTGTTGCTAAAAAAGAAAAAGCATTATTATTGAAAAATGTACTACTTATCCATGTGGCAGAAGGTTATCGAGCATACATTTAATATAAAAAAAATATATATCAAAATTATTATATGCATATAAATAACGGTTGTGTTGATTTTTACGTATTTACTCACTCCCTCACTCAAAACAGTAAATCACCGAGAAACAATTTCACACCCAATTTTTACTCAATGTTAACGTATTTGTCATGTATTATCTCCATTATCACATCGCGAAAAGGCAAGTTTCTATTGTCAACTCAAAAAGCATTTGTTACCAACAAATTACTTAGACGAACAAAAGGAAAACCCACATTCCATTTCAAACACTATATTGTTTGAGGGGCCTGTTCTACGCGATAACACGGCATCTCTTTCTTATCTGCCTCTATAGAAAGGGACGGACAGACCTATCATTGCTCAGGATTAGTCAGGGTTGTAAGGGCCGACTGACCCTTGTAATCCTTCGGGACGAATGGGAGTTTGACGCTGAGATTTGATATAAAGGCCGGGTTTCTTTAATACGCTCATTATAACATACGTATAAATATACGGGTTAAAAAGGCCAATTATTGAGTGTGTACGATCGGAATTTATCATCATCATCATCAGCCAGAAGACGTCCACTGCTGAACGAAGGCCTCCCTCAGGGGGGGTTTTGCCATAATCCCCACGCTTGGCAGGCGGCTTGGGGATCGCAGTGGCTCACCGATTAATGAGAGGACTCTGCTGCCCGTCCTCCGGTGTCTGGCCGTAGTTTTAAGACGTACCCGGAAATTTATAGATCTCTATCTATAAATTAATCTGAATTGGAGAAAATAAGGACAAAGGCTCTGCGGAGAATTATTAAGCCTAATAGTGGTGTTATAAGGTTTATTTAACTGAATTAACAGACCAATTGCAATATTACTTCGCAAACTGAAATGACGGTCACGGGTAAATTGACCGATAGTCTCTTTAAATAGCTCATCAATGACTTTCTTCATTTGTTTGGCGATCACCAAAAATGTATAGTATTTTGTTTAATTGTGATTTCTTGAAAATATATTTTGTTAGTCTTATCATTTGAGGTTATTCCTCCGAAATAGTTGTACGAACCAAACGGTGGTACAGTCCCGCAAACGATTTTGTACTTAATACCGTGCCCGGCGTGACCCCACATCTGCAAGCCGGAAGAATTACTGGATGCCACTGATAGCGCAGTCCAAGTAGATAACTTCTGGGCTGGGACTATCTAGATTGCCATCGACTCGCTAACAAGAAGAAGAAGTTATACTACCAAAGTATGTTTATTTTGGGCTGCGAGTATATTGGAGTACACATCACAAACTTTTCACGCGTAAAAGAAGCGAGTTCATAACAAAATGATAGATTACATGCTTTCAATAACACTCAGTCTCATAAAATGTATTATATTTAGCGAAGACCTTATTTAGTGAAGTATCTAAAGACTGAACAACCCAGCATAATATGAATCTAGCACATCACTGGCCGACTGCTGGATTCCGATAAATTATTTTTTTTTTACTTTCCCCACATTATGTTTTCTCCTGTGTCGTGGGTACAGTTTACAAACATACATGTCACATGCACACACAACCAGACTAGCAGCCTGATTACCGATGTAGCGACAGGCGTAGATCGCGCAATAACTTAGGCTGACGGTTGGCGCAATGGCAACAAATACATATTTGTATGATCTAAAGATAGTTGTCGTCAATACTCCTCAGAATGAAGAAGGTTTAGGCATTAAAACAGACCAGAATGACGTGGAATACACACACTATTGAGAACATTTTGAAAACCTCTTAAAATTTTCATGTTTTTTCTTTATCGTTAAATTCATTCAGAAAATGCATATATAACCAATTAGAATAACCCTTTTAAATAGAAATGTATTTTGTTTGTCACCTAAATTATATAATAAACTTCCTAACTATATTATAAATATTTTGAATTAGGAGTGGGTGATGCAAATCGTATATACAACAGATACAATATCTATATATCGGCACAATATCCAATAACTATATATCAAACGGCGCACAAACTATGTACAATATCGCTCGACTCGAGTGACACTGCACAGAAGCACACAATAATAATATCGTAAAATATCTATGATACTCTGAATACTTAAATACGACCGAATACTGAACCAATTTCGTTTCAGAATATCATAGATTCAACCAATACGCCAATACGCCATACCGCATACGTTCCATAAAACCGAAACTTTAAAAAATAACAGGAACGTGTGGTACTACCTTGGTTTCCGAATACCACGATATTGAAATATATAGATTCGATATCTGATATTCAAAACCTATACATAGATACAGCGTAAAGACGATATTAGCCAAGCCTATTTTGAATATAAGTATTTTTAAAAGAAGATTAAAGAAATTTCTAATAAATAAATGTGAATACAATGTAAAGGAGTATTTGGAGGATAAGTTTTGATATAACGCACTTTGTGTTAGATTGTTCTTTTTCATGTTAATTATTCACATTTTTCATAATATTCAAGTACCTAAGCATAATTATGTCCACCTTTTACTTAATAATATTTTGCATCGCTAACGGCTGGATTTGTTCTGGAACTTTTATATATACATTAACACATTTATTGTTGCGACAGGTTAGCTCAAATAGTTATGGCACTTTCTTCAAAAGGCTATTCCACCCTATATTTGTCTCACATAAACCCTTACATCATTACAATCTGTCTGGACTTTAAAATAGACTTTGACCCCTGAGTTAGTTTCGGCGTTTCTTCTCAGGGATAGTCATAGGAAATGCCGACGCCATCGAGTTTAAAAAGACGTGTAAAAGTGATTGAAAAATTCTAATAGCAAAATAAATAATTTCATTTCATTTCATTATTTAGGTACCTACTGATTGTCTTATTGGTTACGAGTGTGATTGCTGATCGTGAGGATCTGGGTTAAATTCCTAGTTCGGGCAAAGTCTTATTGGTAGTAGTAGCAGTACGGAGTCTGGAACTATGCCCTGTCGATGGCAATAGACTCGCCCCCTATTACATGGAACTCAATAATGACACCGGGGAAATGTGGTGTACAATAGTACACCTCTGTCGGAGCCCTCGGGGAGTACATGCGTAATGCTATGTTATGTTTATGTTATTATGTATTCATGTTCGTCAAATAAATGATTTGATTTAAAGCAAGTTATAATCAAATTCCCCCATAAAGTCGAATTCAGATTTTTCAACGTTTAACCACTGTCACTGCTTACACCGTAATGATGCTCAGCAGCATACCTATATGTACCTGATAAAGCCGTTTACAATGGGAAGATATTTCAAGGAATCTCCTCACCGGAAGCCGGTCGGGTTTCCTTATCCGTCGGAAATGAGCCGCCGGAAGCGACGGGCAACGGTAGCCCACATTTCACTTTGCGGGTGATGGGAGGTAACCCACGAATAAATACATGGAATTAAGTAATTTTATTTGATTAGTTCGCTTCTATGTGAAATCATAAAGAAAACACAAAGAGGAAATTTATTTATAATTGAATTATTGATTTTATGGAAATTCTAACGCAAGGCATTGATGATATTGGTGAACACCTGGATCTACAATAGTACATCTCTGCATAACCCTTCGGGAAACACTGATGTTATGTTTTTGTATGACTTGAATTTGATAGATCGATTATAAAGATGATTTGGTGATTGACTCTTAGAACCATATCCACTGACACTATAACAGATGTAAAAAATGAAAACGACCAACTATTCATACAAAAACCCCTTTCAAACGGCTGATTTGTGCCGTAAAGGTCTACTATTTTGTTGGTGAAATTCGGTCTTAGTGTTATTGTTTAATGGTAAGCGGAAATTTATCTAGATTTTGCTAGAAGAATTATTACTCTTCATCACAACTCGCCTTTATAGTACTGGGTACAAACTTCTACTGAATCAGATGAATTTAGGCCTTGGTCAAGCTGCTAATGCAGATTGTATTAAACACACTATTTTGAACATAATGACTACTACCTCACTGGTCTAGTGGTCGCAAGCGCAAATGTTGAATGTGAGATTCTGTATTCGATTTTCGTGTCACGCAGTGTTATTAGGCATGAAGTCTGGAACTATGCACGGTAGAGAATCATGGCACTGGCGAAATGTGGGTGTACACATAGTAAACCTCTGCCTAACCCTGTGTGAATGTAGCCGTGATGCTATGTGATGGAGCTCAGGATTGCAGACTTCCTCACGATTTGCCGGAGACGCGGTAAATGCGCCACCTAATCCCGTGCCTCCGGCATTACAGGTATGTCGCGGGGACATCGTGTAGTTTCAGTTTGTCAATCCATCTGACATTACCCGTCGCCTTCCCCAGGGCTGTCGGTAAGAATGGCGTATTTCCTACCATTGAAAAAGGATTCCTCTCGATGTTTATTCTTTAACGCAAGTGGGGATCAAAGATTGGTAAAAAATAGTTTAATAAACAACCAAACCCAGTATAACGTGACACGTGACAATCACTATTGCTAATAATCAAGCTGTTCCATTACCGTACTAATATGCCTAAATGCATTACATTCAACACAGTTTGATTTTCGCGGTCCTATTATTCACAGTAATTGAATATTTTGGCGCTAACGCCCGCGACTCTCAAGTTCAGTATGAAATTCAAATTCCTATTATCCGCAACATCATACAAATAACTCAGATTCTCATTAATTATCTTCTTAATTACGTAGGCGACAGAAGACCAGGACTTTAAATGAAAGAAAAGAACTCCGGGTGAATAAGTCGTTCTCGTTAGTTTAGCTGTCGCAAGTGTGCCTGATGAACGTGAGGTCCCGGGTTCGATTCCTGGGTTGGGAAAAGTGATTCTGAGTTTTTCTGTTTGAAAATTCTCTCAAAATCTGGAACTGGGCTCGGTAGATGGCAATGAGCTTGCATATTACATGGAACTCAATAACGACATCGGGGAACTTTGGGTGTAAAAGTACACTTCTGCTGAAGCCTTCGGGGAGTACAGGTATAATGCTATGAAATTCTCAGTAGCAGCACGGAGTCTAGGCCGGCTTTCGCTTGGGCTACATGTGAATATACAATAGTACACCTCTACCTAACCGTTCTCGTACTGACACAACAGTAAAATGGATGAAAAATGGATTGGTTGTACCAGGATGCCCTTATTAGCACAGGCTATGCTGCCGACCATTTTAATATAATCCCTATCGCCCTTTATGACGCCCTCTAGTCCACAGGGCCAATGTTTAAGACCAATCAAACAAACTCCAGAACTAACTCTCATAACTTAGATAGGAGACACTCCAAAGAGCTTTCAGAACATTTACACCTTAAAATTTATGCATAGCAGTAATTATATAGAAACTAAACCAATATCATTCGACCGAAATAAGCTCCACCTCGTGAATTACAAATCGACAGATTATGTAAATTAAAGGTCGTCCCATACATTGTTTAAGTTTAATGATTGGGCCCTGTTTATTAACGATATATTGCCTTATACATTAATGCAAGATGGGCGTTGAACTTCCAAAATCATCTGAGAGATTTACGCGCACAATTGTGCGTAAGTTTTGCAAACATTCTGAATATATTACGTCTATAAATATGTAATACGTTTAAGAAATTGCCTACGTGATTTCTTACTTTAGGTGAGAACACATTTTTATTTAATTTAACTCTTCTAGTGACGTATTGTTTGCATAATTTGTTCTTAACAAACACATACATAAAATAATTTATAGGGAACTGTGCATCTTGCGTTTTTATAATATCAATGGCCATAATTCATAGGGCTAAACCCCATGATGTATATAGATAAGGAAGTTGTAATAGTCTTACGCGTGGTTGACGGTAGGATTGCGGTCATGGAAGATCTATGAAGGTATGTGTGGATGTACCTATTAGTGGATGTATGTATGTAGATGAGAAAAATGTAAAACGAAGGGTAGAAGGATTTTCTAAATCAGTACAGTCGTTGAGACTATGTGGGTGAATTGTCTGAAAGTGCTATCTATGGGAGTGTAATACATGTTTGTATGAAACTTATTTCTGGATCGGGATTAAAATGAAATTGAAATAAATATAAAATGAAATTGAATTTGAAATGAAATTAAATTATTTATTTTGCAATTAGCATTTTTGAATCACTTTTACTCGTCTATTTTAAACTAGATGGCGTCGGCATTTCCTATGACTATCCCTGAGAAGAAACGCTGAAACAAACTCAGGGGTCAAGGTCTATTTTAAAGTCGGTTGGGAGAAGCAGTAAGTTGAATAAATAGGGGAATTTAAGTGGACACTTGTATCGTGCAAGTACGTCAATGATTTGCTAAGATGAAGTGAGGCCTATGTACTTATTTTTATTCCATACTAAATAAGTAAGAGTTCGTATCCCAGGTCGGGAAAGCCATTGGGTGTTCTTTTCTGAAGTCCGGAATTAATTAGGCCTAATTAAGGGGAAAAATCAGGTTCTCTAAACATATTAACTCCATCAGATAAATAAATGTGTGCATCGTGGCTGATTTTATGTACAATGACCCAATTACGTGTTATATAACTGAGTGTGAGGTCTTGAGTTCGATACTCGGGGCGAGTAACATTATAAGCATTTTCTGTAAGAAATTTCTCAGTTGCAGCCCGTAGTTTGAAAATGTGACTGTTAAATGGTAATAGGTTTGACCTCGATTATATTGTGTATCCCTCTTTGCTTTACCCTTTAATTAATATAGGCGTAATGCTGTAGTGTTAGTTTGGATTAGTCCATCAAACCGGCTATTTCAGAGCGTCTTATAACTTGCAGTTAATAATTTGGAGCTTTCAGTAACTTTCAGTAAGTCGTTTGACCTTAACTTTAATTAGAGCAAAGGCCTCAGCTTATAGGCTTGGCTTTATCTCACTAAAGCCAAGTTTGGCCTCAAGATTAGGACAAAGGCCGCATTTGAAGTTGGTCAAACTGTTGTATACTTCAGATACAATTTTTGTACATAAACTAAACATTATTAATTATATGAATAATTGTAACATTCAGTCAGTTTATAAATTTCAACTCAGTACAGTAAAACATTAGGTACGATCAATGCACATAAACCTTTAAAATATTCGATTAATTTAATTTTTACGCTAAATTATTACCTACTATTAACTATAATTATAAACTAATAATAATTAACTAATAAAATAATTAATTACAATATATTAAAAGCTAATTATCTGGACATAATCAGCTACTTTTATCGCCGACTATATACAGATCGGCCGTGAAAAAAGTGCTATAATAATAACGTTTGATCAGCTCATTCGTCTTGACGCATGTCACGCATGCTCTTGAGGATGCTTCAGAATGATGGAAGATCGTCTTGACATCTTTTTGCTGCCTTTTACGTCTACAGGTCCTGACTAGGTTTGTTTATCCGTTACAACTTTGACATTATAATTATATAACATAGCATCACGTCTGTATTCCCCGAAGGGTTAGGCAGAGGTATACTATTGTACTCCCACATTTCGCCAATGCTGTTATTGAGTCCCATGTAAAAGGGGGCGAGCCTATTGCCATCTTCCGGGCACAATGCGAGACTCCGTGCTGCTACTGAGAATTTAAATACAGAAAAACCCAATAACACTTTGCCCGACCCGGGAATCGAACCCAGGACCTCACGCTCAGCAATCGCGCTTAAGACCACTAGACCAATGAGGCAATCACATAATAATTAGGCAGAGGTTATACTATTTGTGCACCGACATTGCGTCGATGCAATATTAAATCCCATGAAATAATAAGCGAGCCTATAGCCATCTACCAGCCACAGTTCTAAACTCCTTGCTGCTACTGTCCATAAATATTCCTATAACACTTTGTTCCGCGTGAAATTGAACCCAGAAGCTAATGTTCAGTAATCATGCACGAGACCCTTTACCCAATGATGTAATGCTTTAATTATAATGTCCAAAAAATATACGAAACATAAGGCTTTGTTACAATATTATATATTATAATTTTCACTATGTCCTATATAATTAATTTACAAGAAAATTGAGCTGCCAATATTCTGTTTGTGTATCCCATAATCTATTTTCCGCCCACAGAAAATTAACGAGACGTTTTTGTTTGAAGCCAAAAAGCCTCCTTATTAATACACTGTACATGTATATAAATTAATATTTAGGAAATTGGTTATCATCGAGTTCGTTTTTAATTTAATTGAATAGCGTAATTAATTTTTCGTATTTTTACTTATATTCTATAATTAACACTATTTGAAAGTTGACTTTTTTTTATAGAATAACGTTGCCCCACACTAGAAATAATTCCTGTATCGTGGGTGCGTTTACAAACATATATATATTAACATACACTAAGACCCAGACCCGAAACAACTATCTGTAAATCATACAAATATTTGTTCCGTGCGGGAATCGAACCCGCGACACGTAGTGTAGCAGTCGATCTCTCAACCACTGCGCCAACCGTGCCGTCGATAGTAGCTTATACTACCCAGCAAGTACAGGCATATCTTAGCTTAAAAAAAATTACCCTACACTAAGATTCCTCCTGTAAAACTTCAATTTACAGGCATATATCTCACGTGCAAATCACACCCAAATCCAGAACAACTATCTGTAGGCCAAAATATTATGTTTGCAGTAATCGAACTAGTGACACGTCACGCACAGAGCCACCCGTGTCATTTTAATTTCTTCCATCATTAAAGCTCTCATGTGAGAATTCCTCATGCTGCAGTGGGAAGAGCTGTTCAGCAAGTTTTATAACATGGCTGATTGTCCAGGGTGCTTTGAACTTTTGTGGATTTAGAAATATAGGTAGCTAGTGGAGGTTCACTATAGTAAAGTATCTAACAGTTAAATATATGATTTTAACAAACTATAGAAAAACCATACCAACAACCAAACCATAGAAAAAATATTTTATGGTTTTGACTTTCAGGTCTCTTATTTATATTTCACCACTTGCTGATAAACCAACTGATTTTCTATCCACAACTTAACAAGTGTCTAAGTAAGTAAACTAGCAGATAGAACTGTACCGCTATCACGAGTTTTCTTACTATTTACTATCATAGTAAAGTACATTTTCATGATAGCGATTTTAGTTCCTAACTTGGTTACATTAGCGATTAGAGTCGCTTATGTGACATATGTGTCATAGTAAAGTTTTGATTTACTATTTACTATATTATAGAGATGTCATGTTACCAACTCTAATACCTAATGTAACCAATTTAAGAACTAAAATCACTTGCATGAAAATTTACATTTACTATGAGAGTAAATAGTAAAAAACTCATAATAGAGGTACTGATTCATTAACACTCTGATCTTATTTATGAGATTACCATCGGATGTTCTTAATCAGCATGTGGTGATACTAGCCCTTAGTACATTTTTCAGGACATAATTTTCAAATAAGAAAATTACCTAATAAAAAGTAAAATAGATTTATATAAAGTAAATAGAAATTACCTAACCGTAAACACAAACGATGTTGTTGCAACCGAAATTCTTTAACTACTAATCCTAGTATAAGAATTATGTAAATGGGATAAGGGCCAATTACCTGTTTACCTACATAAAAACGTATATATACGTCAATATTATCCTTTGACCACAGAAACCTCAAAACCATCAGAGCACATTAAAGAAGACATCACAGACTTATTTAGAATTTTTATCAACGTCTTTTCAAGTCTTAGGGCCTATGCCCACGAAATGTTCACGCAAGCTCATGAACCGCGCGTTCGCACCGCGTTCAAATCGTTACAGTAGATTGCTTGCGTTTGTATCAATAGCAACGCGCGATAAACGTTTTGTATATAATTTACGCCACAGCGCGTCTATATCGTTATATCTGCGTGTATACAAACGCGCGGTTCAAATCATCAATTTCTGCACAGTGTACACAGTATGCGACGGTATTAAGTTTGTGGCGAGTCTTTGAGAAGGCGCGCATGGGTTTTACGCATTTCATAACCTGTCTGAGTTTTTCTTAGGTTGTGGATAGCCGTAAAAAGTGGACGTAGTTATTAGTTTAACTGCGTAGTCATAAAATAGACGTGCTCTAGTTTCGTATAAATGGACATGAAACGCGTGAAAAAGTCACCGTGTGCAAAGGTCCTTATCATAAAACTCCGCTAATTAGCAACGGCGGAACCAAAAAGGAATGACTTTGAGCTTTGGAGATAAAAAATGTTATTTTTTTAATCCACCCTGAATCCTTCGCGCTCATTAAGTTTGTTCCCCTCCTAACGAGGAAAATGATTGTCATCGTAATAAAGATCAGGCGTCGATTTCAAGACTGAAAATGAAGCGAAATGAAGGCGAGTTTTTTTGCCGAGTACAATTTTGCCGGAAGCAGGTCGAGAATATAAAACGAGCTTTGACGTTGATAGGGACTAAAGTTTCTTTTAGAAAGTGTTTGGTATTTTTATATGGAGCCGTCGTTTTTATTGAGAAAATTATTTAAAATGTTGTATTAATTATTACCTTTGAATCTACGTTCGGTTTGATAAATCTGTTTTATGTAAATAAAAGCGAAACACCACTGTCTGACTAATTAATCTTAAAATATAAGGAATTAGAAAGCGTAAACTTGAAAATTGGCACCTAGATTCCTTATGTAGGCGTACGTTGAGAAACGATTTTCAAAATTTAAACGCTAAATGTGTAAAATGGGGGCTCAAAGTAGTTCATACTTTATGATAAATCTTTATACGTGGAATAGTCACGGGAACTGCTAGAAATTAAATATACTAATAACATATGTATTATTTTAACGTTGCCCCATACTAAGTTTCTTCGGTATCGTGGGTATAGTTCAGTCACATGCACACACACCCAGACCCGAAACAACTATCTGTAAAATATTATATTATGTTCCATGCAGGGATCAAACCCGCAATATGTAGCGCAGATAGCTAATCGCTTAGCCACTGCACCAACCGTGAATCATATCTTAAATCTTTTTAGCCCGTAAACGTGAACCGTGGGCATGAAACGTCCAGTGACATTTATGCAAAATGCACATGAAAACTGCTTCTATTCACATAACACATAACGTAACATCACGCCTGTATACCCCGAAGGGTTAGGCAGAGGTACGTACGCCCTAATTTCGGCGATGTCGTTATTGGGTCCCAATTGAGTAATAGGGGGCCATTGCCATCAACCGGGCACAGTTCCAGACTCAATGCTGATACAAAGAATTTCCATACAGAAAAACCCAATACTACTTTGCCTGACCCGGAAAACGAGCCCAGAATCTCACGTTTAGCAGTCCCTCTCATTGTAAGAAGCCTGTGCCCGGCAGTTTGACAGTAATGGCCTGGATTATAATTGATAATGTTTAATATAAGGTTGTAGTACGGCCGTATGTATCTACGGACAATTAATTACAAACATATAATTATTTTATATTAATTATATACTTATATAATTATATTAATGTGTGTGTAGTCCGCCAACCCGCACCGGGCCAGCGTGATGGACTAAGGCCTAACCCTTCTCATTTTGAGAAGAGACCCCTGCCCAGCAGTGGTACAGTAATGGGTTGAATTATTTATTATTTATTTATATACTCGTACGTATCAGCTATAATCAGTGGCGTGCGATTCATAAAGACAAAAAGGCACTGCCTACCCTAAATAACTCAGATACATATTTATTATAAGATTTTTGAGGTGGCAAAGCACATACAACATTATTTAATTGACAAGACGACGAACCAAAACCATCATGCAGTAGGTATTTTTAAGTAAATAAGCCTTTAGAATTTTCTGCCTACCCTGTCTAAAAACTCTGTACACGCCGCTGGCTCTAATGTATATATGTATAATATCTAGTAGCTACTATACATACATTCATGCTGAGATTGCGTTCCAAATTAATTAATTCCGTCCAATATAATTGCAATGCTTTAAGTAGTTCAGAAACATTATTATCATCAGGCTGTAAACCCTCACTGCTGAACACAGGCCTCTAAAACGAAAACTATCAAGAGAATATTGCTGAAATCACAATACTTGCCAAATGTGTTATCGCAAAGTCAAAGTTTTTTATATCAAGTAGGTCTTTTCAGGCACTTTTAAAAAGTCGAGACTCTAGGCGTACGGTTCCAAAGGGGGTAGGTCCTATGGAGAAGAAACTCCATGGATACTCTTTACAAAAAACAAAAATTTAATTTACTTAAATTAACATGAATTATATAAGAAAAATACAAACTTACTAAAACAATACTTACTTACAATATGAGTTATACAAGTGTTTCGAATAAGAAATAAAAACGGCATAAACTGTTCAAAGCGGATAAAACAGAAAAACAAAACAAAAAAGAATACAAAATAATGAAATATCAAGAATGTCCAGACATTTGAAGCGAATCTAATCGCAGTTGTTATATGCGTAGAACACAATAAAACTATGCTTTTGACATAAATATATTTGGTAATTTTAATCCCTAGTATCTTATTCTAACTTAATTAAAAAACATACTGCTTCGATACTTCTGTTCGATTTCATGGTCGGGCAAAGTCTCATTAGGTTGTTCTGTATGTAAATTCAAAACTATTGATAACCATACTTAGTACCATTTCGGTGCCTTCTTAATTTTATGCTTGTAAAATGGCAAATTCTCGTGTCGACGAATACTCACCAAAGTAAAGTACGAGTAGGTCGCCATGTTTAAACTTATTTACTTTACAAAATGTTTACGAGTTGCCAAAAGAAGCAAGCTTTTAGGGGTTAATATTATCTCATACAAGACATTTGAATTCAAAGCATGCTATTCACTATCCGACTTTATCCTATAACTTTAATGAGCTAATTCTGCTGATAATTTCTTTCTTTCTTCTTCTTTTTTAAAACACGTTGCCCTACACTAGGATTTCTCCTGTATCGTGGGTACAGTTAACAAACATACATGTCACATGCACACACAACCAGACCCGAAACAATTATCTGTAGATCATACAAATATTTGTTCCGTGCGGGGATCGAACCCGTGACACGTAGCGCAGAAAGCTAATCGCTTAGCCAGTGCGCCAACAGTATCGCCTATTGCAGATTTATGAATGACAAAACGAAGTTGTATTACCCGAAAGGTTAGTGAGAGGTATAGTATTGTACACCAACATTTCGCAATAGATAATAGATTTAGTCCTATACATTTCTATTAGATCTATTATTTTAAAAGACTTTACCTGAAGTTTCTTGCCTATTCTTCTCTTCTTCTCCAAGGGACTTACTATTTGGAAACGTACGCCTAGTCTCGACATTTTATAAGCACCTGAACTTGGTTTACATGAATTAAATATATATTCTATTTTTTTAAACATTTCAACAAGGAAAAGAAACGCTATTGACAGTAAATAGACATGAACAAAAAAAAAACACATTTTTTGAGCTTCATACCTACCCCTACTATTTCTATACAAGCCCTTCCTTTCCAATATTCTTTTACATCCTGCTCTAGAACTATTAAATATAGCACTCAAAAGTCTCCTAAATAGTCACCTTGTCGCCTATTCAATGGCCAGCCTTATACGTTCTGGAGCAGGCTTTTAAGACGATATTTCGTTAAGTGCTCGCCGTAGTCACCTGGCGAAGCTTAATGACTCGAGTCTGAGAGAAATGCATTTAGTCAAAGTAAAACATCCTGTATTTTACATAGGAAACTTTGTTGCACCTGCTAGAGGATTCTATCAAATACCAATATAACGTTACATGTATGCAGATAATGTTCTGCTACTTAAAGCGTGCTTGAATTATTTGAATTTACTAAAGCTTTTATAAATTCGCTGGAGATAAAACTGGGATATTTTTATATTGCTAAAAGACTGAAGGTTATTGGAACTGAACTTAGGGGAGCTTTATAAGAATATAGACACAAAGTTATAGCCAATGAATATTATATTATAGCTCTGGGTTTATTAAATAGAATATTTATTATTTAACCTCCTTCAGATTTAAACGACCTAATTTAATCTAATATATATATATATATTTTTTTTTTAAGTTGTGCCAGTCATATTTCTATTGTATGTTCAGTTTTTAAAAAATCTCACATGCATTCACATATCTGAAACAACCATCTTTAAGTCATACAAACATTTGCTCCTTGCGAACAAAATCAAACCCGCGTCACGTAGCGCATAAAACCAGTCCTTAGTCAGTTCAACAATCATGTAGTTAGATTGGGTTCAGTGTTACAAATAGTTCTCATATAAACCAAAATATATTACGTACAATAAGACCAAAATATATACTCAAAGCTTCATTAATGAACTTCCTCTTACATTCCTGACCCCATTTTCGAAACTTTAGTGGTTGAACAAAACTTTGATTCTAAAATAAATTTAAAATCAACTGTAAAACCGTTAATTACAACTCTAACTACAACAGTTCAGCTTAATTGGTGCCTCCAGGTATTGTTTGAGCATTATTTGGACTATTTACTTTTAGTAGTGACTATTAACCTTGTTAAATCTATGTTTACAACAAAAACGTTGTAAATATGGTCTTTAGAGTACCCACGTAATTGTCTAGCTATTAAAAAGAAGTATCAGTATACCTATTAATTAATAAATTACACATAGCACTACGCCTGTATTGCCAAAAGGGACAGACAGACTTGTGCTTTTGAACATCAACGTTTAAATATAGAAAATAGAGTGCGATTGCAATCGCCATCTACCGGGCATAGAGCAAAAATCCGAGCTGCTATTCAGACTTTTCTAACAGCAAAACCTACTCACACTGCGCGAACCCGAATCGAACCTAGGACCTCAAGCTCAGCAACCATGCTTGCGACTACTAAAGTCTAGTGGTAACTCCTGTGTTATGTTGACATCAAAACACAAAAATTATCTACGGGTCTTTTTGTTCGATTTTCCATTTATTTCAAAATCTACACAAATCAACATTATGTGCTTCTCAAAAATAATGCAATTCAAATATATTTTTCATAAAAGTACTTATACAATACTGCGTATCAAAGGACCGAGGCAGGTAGATACGAAGATTTTTCGTCTCCAAAGAGCCATTGTCCCTCCCTGGCCAATACATTCTCTTTAATTTCGGCATCAATCCCATCTGTCCAGATTGACAATAAAGCTCCAGAACAATGCGCAGTTTTCCTTAAGAATTGTCTTTTACATTGACCACAATAGAAAACGACTATTACGAACTGCCTTTTCATTGGATTGGTTTCGAAGAAAACTTTTGTTACAGTTAGAAATAGCCAACAATACCATTTGTTTGGCTGAAATAATAAATAGGGGAATTAAATGTGAAATGATCTCATTGATAATGGTCGCAAGTGCGGCTGCTGAGCGTGAGGCCCTGAATTCGATCAACGGGTGGGGCAATGGGTTTTTCAACATTATGAAGAAAACTTCAGCGTCATCAAAACAAACTTCTACATTATCAGGTTAGTTGGTTTAATCCGAGTCTAACGAGAGTTCAAGCAGTTAATTAAGTGATCGCGACGCCTCGCCTCGGGTTACACTTTACACAACCAAACACCTTCCTTGCTTATTATATAACACATAATATAACATAGCAACACGCTTGTATTCCCCGAAGGGTTAGTAGGCAGAAGTGTCTATTGTACACTCATATTTCACCGACGCCGTTATCAAGTCCTACGAACTAATTGCTATCTACCTTAAGGATATAATTTAAAAAACAACATAGCATCATTCCTGTATTCCCCAAAGGGTCAGGCATACGTGTACTGCTATTATGTAGGCAGAGGTGTATCGGGCACAATTCCAAATTCCGGGTTGCTGACTGAGGTTTTTTTGTAACAGAAAACTCTAAGCACTTTGCGCCCGACCCGATTATCAAACATCAGGACGTTACATTCACCGGCCGCACTTCCAAGCTTCTCATCATTCATTCTTTTATACTAGTACAAACTACAACACTGGTTACATTAAGAAATGTAATATGTGGCACTTCTCTGAAAATCTCATTACCCAGCACCACGTATCACGTTTTGCATAAATTGTCCATTCAGCACATGAACGCATGAACCAGAATAACCAACACGTACCTGATTTATTATTATTATCTGCTTGCTGGCATGATGGCGTAGGTTCTACTCCCAAGCAAAACAAATAATGAAGTTCCAATGCCCGGCAGCCTAATTACGCAAAAAAGCAATGCGATAGCCACGCGACAGCAATTTCACTGTCAGCCAATACATATATGACACAAAAATTACGTTTGACAGAAGCTATCGCGCGATCTGCGCCTGTCGCTACATCGTTAATTAGGCTGCGGCAGCCTAATTACGTAAAAAAGCGACAGCAACGCGATAGCCACGCGACAGCAATCTCACTGTCAGCCAATACATATATGACACAAAAATGACGTTTGAAAGAAGCTATCGCGCGATCTACACCCGTCGCTACAGCGTTAACCTTATAATCCGTAATGGTGGCTAAAATGGGCCTGACACTCATGTCACCGCTGGCTCAGGATAAGCCCTAAAATGGGCCGGACTGACACTTCAACTTATGTCAATCGTCACGATAAATATTTTTGCAAAATTATTGTATACTAAATGATCGAATCAGGATATTGCGTGTGAAACAAAAGACTTTAATAAACACTTCATGTGTCTAAGTTAGCAAATCTTAACCATTTTATGCCCAAATTACATAGTTTACCTATAAAATATATGAGTGCGCAAATGCGATGACGGCCATTGTGAGTGCCACGGCTACGGTGCTAAAAAACATCAAAAAGATGCATTTTGAATCACCAAACTCCACAAACTAGGCCTGATAATAACGTCTTATTCATTAGGTTGTTCATATCATCCATAAATTTGATAAATAAAGTAGTGATAACAAAGTTTTTGATGACTGAAGTAAAAATTTCCCGCGAGTCATGCGTTTGTTGTTTTTTATTTTCACTAGTATTTACACATTTTACTGATAACTTAGATAATAATATATGACCAACTAGTTATAAAATCTATAAAGTTCACGTAAATGTCCATATATCAACGTCAATATCACTTCAAAGGTAAATATTACAAATTCTTTGTTATCACTACTCAATTCGGTTTATAAGGATTTGCCGCCATATTAGATTTTGTCTGCAAGAGATTTGAAGAGATGTTCGAAACGATTATTTTAACCGATTTATTTTTGAATTTGAATCGTAATCGATTTATCAAAATGAAAAAATCTAGAAATCGATACAAAAAAATATAATTAATGTTTAAAATATTATATGATAAAATATAAAAGTAATATTCCAGTAGGTACAGTCAGCATCAATAAGATATTTACACTTTATGAAATTCAAAAACGATTTTTAGAGCAAATAGTGATTGAATCTTGGCGAATTTTACACAGTATTTGTGGATACATAAAAATAGATGGCCATTCAAATTGTATGATTTTAACATTAGTTGTCCAAGAATAAGCGTTTAAATTTCGCTACGTGTATACATATTTTTGATGCTGACTGTACATGTTTTTAGGCACGAGAAAATTATTTCGCCGAATGAGCATTTTACTTTCGCATTTTTCAATTTATAACTATTAAATTTAGCTCGGTTAGTTTTGGTACAAGTATTTAATTTGTAATAAGGCCTTGTCCTGTCTGGACAACACGGTGCGGCTAGCGCCGCCGCGCCGGTGCCGTGCCGCTGCTATAGGAAAAGGTTATGATATATGTTCGCCAAAAATGCTCGTCCTGAATGTGCATTGAGCATTAACGAGGCTATAACAACACGACGTGTTGCTCGCTCCATGGCTGAGCTAGGACAAAGGGTTGCTGTCCACTACAATTTATTTTATTTCAACCAAATTATATTAATATCATTATGTATCTATATTTTTATGTTATTTTGTATATCGTTTTTATTCCGTGATTTAAGCCGGTATGAAACCAAGATGGTGGCAATTTTTTTAATTTAATGATATATTATTGAATTTAATGAAATTTTGCATGGGTGTAGTTTTTTTGGTTTCCAGGGGCTCTGACACTCAAACTGATGATACAAGATGGCGGAAGTGCATTTTCATAGATTTTTTATGGATACGAACGAAAAAAAATCCGTAACATCTTAATACAAAAGAAATTGGCAAACTACACAAAAAAGTTATGGCCGTCGTCTTTGATTTGATTGCTAACCATAAGCAGGTTTAGCTTAGCTAGTATCCATCTTTTAATTCTGACTGTTTTGGGAAAGCCCTCTGTTATATATACATGAACTTAGTTTGAAAGCATTTTCCTTTAATTGAACAAATATATAAACTTTTGCTGCTCTCTGTATATATAATAAAATATAATTCTTTCTTGGGAAATATTGTTTGACAATTAATTGTAAGTGGAGGAAAGATTCAAGAGGATAAATATAAATATTGTAATAAAAATATTCAGATGATTAGACAGAAACACCGAAATTTAGTAGCGAAAAAAAAATGCACTAGAATTTATAGAATTAAAAAAAGAGTAAAACCTCTTTTCTGCCTAGCTGTAAGTGAATCGATTAGGATGAATGCAAGATTTGTATTGTTATAACGATTTTAGCTGAATTGGCAGCACTATTTGAGACTTCGTTTTCTGTTCAAATTTCAGTTAATTTCAATCTTGTTTTTTATGTGTTTATGTATGAATAATGGTATAAATGAATCGTTAAATAAAAAGATAGTTTGTGCAATTATTCCAATTTATAGTGTTTCAGCACATAAGTAGCTTGCTTAGGTAATTTTTTTGAACTAACCTAAGACCCGTGATATTGTAATAGGTGTACAAATTAACATTTTATAGGCATATCGCAGCCTAATGATGCAGTTTTACCAATACTAACACAAAAATGAATAAATTTACTGTAGACATTGGTCTTTAAATCGATGAGGTAACATATCTTTCATGTTTAATAGTAGAATAAAAATTGCGTACAAAATTCAGTAGTTCTTAGAATTCATGACGTAATTTGCGACAGCTCGTCGAATCAGCGGGTATGTCATGTGTCAGGATCCGTTCGAGCCGAGAGGTTAATTAGTCTGCGGGTCTTACCATTGTGTACTGAAGTTAAATACAAAGCGGAGACGACATTACGACAATAATTTAAACAATATTCTGAGAATCGCGTTAGTAGTTCGTACACCAAAATTATCAAATTATATTTAAGTAGATAGCCACAGATTTTATTTAGTACCTACTTTACAAAATTGTACTTGTTCTCTAAGCAACCGAAACACTGAATTTGCCTACATGGGTAATATATGAATTAAATATATAGGTAATTCATGTAACACCTATTTTAAATCATTTTAAAGTATTTTGATTCACTAGTACGTGTCATGTTTTTATTTATCTTTCATTTATTGAATATTTGACGACACGGTTGGCGCAGTGGCTAAGCGATTAGCTTTCTGCGCTACGTGTCGCGGGTTCGATCCCCGCACGGATCAAATATTTGTATGATCTACAGATAGTTGTTTCGGGTCTGGTTGTTTGCGCATGTGACATGTATGTTTGTAAACTGTACCCACGATACAGGAGAAATCCTAGTGTGGGGCAATGTTTTTAATAAAAAAAAAAAAAAAAAAAAATATGGTCGTTGTGTCGTCACCAATATATATATATATATAAAGCTACAGCTATAATAGCCGGCATTTAATGCTTCCGAACCAACAATGTTCATTTCAGAGATACGTCGTATCTTGATCTAGTAAGTTCCTACTCATATTAAAGGAGCTTCCTGATCAGATCACGTAGTGCCTTTGAGGCATTCAGTTATCTGAAACCTTTATCTAATTGGGGAAGACGTAGAAACTCGGTATTGTCAAGTTGTACTGATTAAAGTACACCTAATTATAGACTGCCTGAGTGGTTTAGTGGTTGATGCAACTGCTGAGCCTGTGAGGGTCTGGGTTCGATTTCCGGGTCCGGCAAAATGTTATTGGGTTTTTCTATATGGAAATTCTCAGTAGCAGCACGGAGTCTGGATGTGCCCGGTAGATGGCAATAGGCTCACCCCTTATTACATGGAACTCAATAACGGCTTTGGCGAAATGTGGGTGTACAATAATACACCTCTGCCGAACACTTCGGGGAATACAGACGTGACGCCATGCTAATTATCAGATAAGACAAGTTGGTAAATAGTAGTCAATGTATGTGGGCATTGGTTGCACGCATAATTTATTAGAAACCGGACGATTGGTTGATTGGCAACTCGAAACTCTTTATCCTGATCAGAGATAGAGAGATGTTAATTTTTTTTTATTTACTGTTTTGGCTTTTTATCACTTGCCGATAAACTAGCTGATTACGTATCCAAAACTCATCTGACAGAATACGCAAAATATGCTGTTTCAAAAGTGACGAATATGCAAATCTTCTAATAAACCAGCTGATTACCTATCCAAAAGTTATTGCAAGTGTTTGTTATGCAAATCTGATAAACCTGTGATTCATTAATATTCAGATCTAGGTGCTATAATTTTTATATAATTGATTTATTGTGTCAGGACCTCAACATTAACCTAATTACTGATTTCACCAAATTTATTCTAGCCAAAACAATATAGCTGACGAGAAACACATTTATACGTGTATCTACAAAAACGTTTGGTCTACATTTAGTAGAGAGGCAGTGTATTGCGCCGCTATTTTTGTTTAGTCACCCGAGGCTAGCTACTAACTAGGCGTGGGAAGCCCTACTATCATATCCGAAATAGAACGTCTTTGCGCGAGATTTGGTCGATTTCTTAGAATTGATTTGGACCTTAATGCTGAAATACCGACTGTGAATTCGCAGTTCTAAAAATAGTTTACGCCCAAAATTTGTTTGACGTCCACGCAATATTCCCCCAAGACCGTTTTTCTTGGTAGTGCCTACTCTATCAATTCAATGAGGGCCCAAGATAATAGTGATATTGCACCACGTATCCGTAATTATGATGATGAACATGTAAATGAAAATAAATCTACCCGAAAAGGATTATTTTATGTCACAATATAAACATTACAATACCATACGTAAATACACACGTACATTATTTAAATCTTTAAAGTATACCAGTGAAATTTGTTCACACAATCCGCTTTCCCACGTCTCTTTTCTTGTGGGATGAAGTTAAAAAAATTCAAATCCCAAAAAATAAACCAAAAAGTTTGGAAGCAATTTTTTGCCTCGGCGGATAAAGAAAAAGAATGATCCGCCTATATTGTTGGGGACGGGCGAAAAAAGTTTTCGCTTTGGTGTAACCACGATGTTTGAGAAACTCATTTTGACGAATTGTTTTGGGGTAAGAAAGCCTAGGGGATTGAAACAATCGAGAGTCTTGAAATTGGTACTTGTGTTAATACGCATATACATATTTCAAAACTTTTAATAAAAGCATTATTAGCTTGAATAAAGTCTTAATTATGTAATGTCATATAAATAATATAAAACCAGTAATTTTCTGTCAAACAAATAGGACTAAGGCGTAATCCGAAGAAGAGGCCCTTGTCTAGCAGTGGGACAGTAAAGGGTTTTTTTTTTTTTATATAATGAAATAACTCGAGTAATCTCTTGAAATCTGTGACTACAAACAGGATTAAGATTAGAATACTTTCCCGTAGCCTTGCGGCTTCTTTAAGTCTTTGTATAGTATAACAAAATTATTCGCTCCAACTAACTAAAGTTCTTCAAAACCACAGCGAAACTTACATCTAAGTCTAGCATTGCTATTAAACTATCTTTCCCTTAAGCCATACTTATACTTACAAATTTAACTAATTCTAAACTTGGCCAGTTCTACATGCGGTCTTTTCTTAAAATATTTTTACTGAAACATAGAGGATATTTCCCGGTAGGTGAAGTGGGGAAACTTGGAAATAAAACTGGCGGCACCGTCGTGTTACCGAAGTTGGGGATTTAACGCTTGCTGCGACACGGGGCTGGTGTGTGGTGTGGGGTATGAGCGGTTGAAGGTTAGCAATTGTCTTTAAGCCAAGCTAATATTGTCTTCTTTCCTCTTTAGTCCTCTTCTGTCGAGTCAACACGAGTTTCCTCGTGTAGATATAGGGATTTGATCTTGTCATAGCGGTAAAATTTGTCAGTCAGAAATAGTGGTATCGGTCGACTGACTGCCCAGACTGTTACATTAGTTAAGAGTAGATATTTCGTATTAGGTAGTAAGTGTAGACATTAGCATTTAAGTCATGAAGGAATGAAATGAGTGTAAAATGAACAGGAAAAATTTATATCCGAGCCAGAAACTAATCAAAATAAATTTTTACCACCAAAATTGTATATATTTTATGAATACTATCGTGCAAACATAAACTACCTGTGCATTTTATTTTTCAACACAATGTATTTTGTTATGAAATAAATTACTTATGAATAAAAGCAAACTTAGGAACATGAAAAACTCAATAACAAGTTGCTGGATCTGGGGATTGAACCAAGGACAATACAATCCGCAACCGTGCTGTTAAAAAAAAAAACAAAATTTCATGCTTTTGGGAAAAATAAAGAAAAAAAGACACTACACTACACAAAGACTACTAAGATATACAACCCCGCAATCTCCTCTCATTCACACCACACGCCGTGCTCCACTTTCCAGAGGGATCTCGCGATGACAACGTTCTACGGGACTTGTGCCACTCTACAGCTATCTCACATACACGATACGACAGAAATCAGTTTACTTTTCTCAATTCTTTGCCGCGTTTCGTGGAAAGAATTTACTTTGGGAATAAGTATTAACTTAAAAACATGCTTTACGATTGGTATAGTCAGTACATACGTTTCATAATTTTTAAACTACTTAGTTCATTAAATACACGCAGCACGGAGTCTGGGACTGTGTCCGATAGATGGCAATAGGCCACCTATTACATGGGACTCGATAACGACTTCGGTGAAATGTGGGTGAACAATAGTACACCTCTGCCTAACCCTTCGGGGAATACAGACGTGATGCTATGTTAAATATTTTTAAGTTTTTCGTAAGAATGAAATATTGGCTTTTAATACTTTAGATTCATACATGTGACGTCACGAAGCTTATGTCTCACCCCTCCTTGTCACACAATGTCACACTTTTGGATGGCTCCTTAGGCTGTTGTGGTAGGTATAACAATACAGTACCAAACAAGTACTAACTCTACAACATAGGTGCCTGTAGCTTAATCTGTCCGTTCCAAATTGTCAGATTGCTCCAGTCAACTCTTAAATTGATTGAGATGACAATCGCCCCAAGTGTTGTTAGTGCAACATCGACTCACTGGAATTAGGTCACTACTAACTATAGCCCACAACAGCCTATCTCGCTTCCAACTGTATTAGAACATGTGGAACATTGGAAAGCTGTTTTATTTTTTATTTTTTATGTTTAGTTTACTAGGGCCTTAGTGGCCAAAACTTGAAAAAAGCTATCGTTTTAGTATTAGGCACGGTAAGTTTGTGCGTATTGTAGTTTTCCTTGCCCCATTCTAGAAATAATTCCTGTATCGTGGGTACGTTTACAAACACATATATTCACATGGACATACACCCAGACCCGGAACAACTATGTGTAGATCATACAAATATTTGTTCCGTGCGGGAATCGAACACGAGATACGTAGCTTAGCAATCGATCCCTCGACCACTACGCCAAACGTGCCGTCAAAAGTAGTGGGCAAAACCTGTCGGTTTTATTTGATTTAACTTGTGTGATTAATTTAATTATGTACAGGCGGCACTGTTAACGCTGCGTCTGAGCAAGTGTCGTAGATTAGATTCTCGGAAGGAAGAAAAAATAATTACTTTACTCTACAGATTGTTTATCTGGGTTTAGGTGTTTGTATATGTGAATATTTGTGTGCAAACGCACTCACGATACAGGAAAAATGATATCCTAGTAACGTCTTTTACCGTATGTTTATATGATTATTCGTAATGTTGAAATCCACATTTTGTTTTTACCATGGTAATAAATATTTACAATACTGTCTCCCATTTCAGTCGTGACATATTACCTAATATATTAGGCTTTATATACAAAGAACGCGATTTTTATTCCCGCCCTTAAAAATACATGAAAGCGATGCGAAATTCTCATGTGACTGGTTTTCCTTTCTCATAATAGGGCTGAGCGATGTTGAACATAAAATGTCATCCCTAAAGAGTTGTATGCCTTTAAATGTTAGAGGAATCGAACTGAGTACCTTACATACTCATAAATTTTATGAACAAAGTTGAGTTTTTAAAAACCTTCGATAATGATTATTGTATTAGAACCGCTTCATTGGTCTAGTAGTCGAAAGTACGACTGCTGAGCGTGAGGTTCTGAATTTGATTCCCGGGTCCGGCAAAGCGTTACTCGATTTTGTTATATGTAATTCCCACTCCTTAGAACATGAAACTCAACGGCATTGGCGATTTGTGGATGTATAATAAATAATAATAAAAATTATTCATGTAGACCAGTTAAAGACATTTATGAATAGTCAGACTCTAGTTGCCACGTTCTAAAGTGTTGTTTTCCTATGGAGAAGAACGGGCAAGAAACTCCATGGTTACTCTTTTAATATTTTCTTTCACCTGTGCCTAACTCTTCCATAAATACAAGCGTATAATAGCGATGTAACGTTTTGTTTATTTATTGCTATTATTTATTATTGACAGTTAATAATTTGATAATCATTTCCGTTAACAGTGAAAAAAGATATCGTGAAGAGAACTCCACACCTTCAAAAGCTCCATAAAGTTATTGGTGATTAAACAGTGACTAAGGCCCTTAACTTGTGAAAATATAATAAAACTGGCTTCCCGCCCGCGGCTTCGCCCCCGGGGTTCACGAACCCATACATTTTTACGGGATAAAAGTAGCCTATGTGCTATTCCAGACTATAATCTATCTCTGTGCCAAATTTCATCCAGATCCGTTCAGCCGTTCTGGCGTAAAAGAGTAACAAAGATCCATGCATCCATCCTCAGAAACTTTCACAATTATAATACTAGCTTCCGCTCGCGGCTTCGCCCGCGTGGATTACGAACCCATACATTTTCCCGGGATAAAAAGCAGCCTATGTGCTATTCCAGACTATAATCTATCTTTGTGCTAAATTTTATCCAGATCCGTTCAGACGTTCTGGCGTGAAAGAGCAACAAAGATCCATCTATCCATCCTCACAAGCTTTGCCATTAATAATATTAGTAGGATTGCTAGGATTACACATACAAAACACAAAACTACAAATATATTTCATTCGTAACCAACAAAATCAACATCGTACTCGTACACAAGAAAAGCTATCAAACGCGTCGCTATTTTCTACCATAAAGAAAAGAGTTGGGTTCAAACCCATATAACGCTGTTCAGACAATACACAAGTACACAAGACATGTTCAACAATAAAATGTTTGCTTCAAAGAACATAATAGTGCAAAAATAGATATCTGTGTCATGCGCGAAAAGAATATGAGTTCTATTCGTATGATAATAAAGTACAATTTTGTATTGTAATTAAAACCTGCATAGCAGGATGTCAGAAAGTTGAGAAGTGTAATGGTTACAATAAAATTCATTATGTTCACGGCAGTAGTTAAATTTACTGTTAGCCTGCGTCATCCCACTGCTGGACAAACCTTCTCTCTGAGAAAAGCTCAGAGAGAAGGGTTAGGACTTGATCCACCGCTGACCTGTTGCGTATTAATGGACTACACACACCACCAAGAAAAAAAGAAAGAGAGTGCGTTTATTCGGCCCAAACTTAAGGCACACAATAATAAAATTAAAAAAAAAAAAAACAGAACAAAGAAAAACCAGAAGAAATTTATAGAGCCCTCTCAAATGTGCAGGTTTCCTCAAGATGATTTTCCTTAATTGTTTAATGCAAGTGATAATCAAAATTTTGATCAGCATGGGATTTAAACTTAGACCCTCCTGCATGGAAGGCAAACGCTCAACCGCTAGGTTATCACAGCAAATATAAATATCTGTATTTTAAATACAGCAATAAAAAAAAATGCTGATAAAATTATTTGTGTTAATGGAAAAGCAATTAGGCGTATTTCGATGGAATCGAAAGATTTTCATTAGACCAATAAAATATTGACGTCAGTTCTCAATTAAAATGGAATTCTATTGTAGGTGGCAGGCTCCATAGATCATAAAATTATTAGAGATGTGTCAAGAGAGGATATATTTTATTTAATTATGTTTAGATGTATGCATGGAAAATGTATCATGGACAGAAAAGGTCACTAATATGGAAATATTGGGAAGGGTAAAAGAAACGCGGCAAACTTTGAATCAAATAGAAAAAAGAAGGGGGCAGAATGATTGGGCATTTAATAAGACATCATAAATTTATAATAAACATAATAGAAGGAAAACTGGAGGCAAAACAAAAGAGAGGAAGGCCAAGAATGAAGTATATAGACCAACTGAAGGAGAAGGCAGATGCAGTGACATATAAAGAAGTGAAGGAACTAGCTTTGGACAGAATAAAATGGAAAATGTTACACAGACAAGTGTCTAGCACTTAAATTGGAGAGAGTTTAAATGTATATATTATGTACCTATATACATATAAGTATATTTGTTATGACTGCCTCATTGGTCTAGTGGTCGCAAGCGCAACTGCTGAGCATGAGGTCCAGAGTTCTCTTCCCAGGTCGGGCAAAGTGTTATTGGGTTTTTTTGTATGGGAATTCTCAGTAGCAGCACGGAGTCTGGAACTGAGCTCGGTAGTAAATGTATCCCCAAGTTTCAGTACTGTATATATGATAAAAAAAAGATAGGGTTCAACACCTCATTGTTTTTTATATGTTCAAATCCATTGTCATCTTTTAATTTGTATAACAGCGACAGTGATACGGGATGAAAGCTTTCACAATTAGATATTATCATGTCGTAATCGAAATATATCGAAACATGATGGATATAACTCGCCTACCTTTTTTAAAATGTCGTAATATTACATTATAATAGGCATCTTCATTTTTAGCATTCAACATACTGTCATCGTACGCGTTCGAAATTTTAGTGACGATGATCTCTAAAGTAGACTTATGTCGAAACGCGCGAGAATAGTAGGTACACCAGTTATAAGAATTTCGAAGCGTCATTAAACACAGCACTTCAGGTTTTATTAATAAATTGGATTTCACATCTCCCTTGTACATGCTCTGTGGTTCCCACATTGGAAGTCCATTGGTTATCATTCGTTAATGCGTTCGAATCGCTAAATTATTGGATTTATCTGCCGTTTGCTGATTGTTCATTAAAAGTAATGCGTTAATTTATGTCTGTGCGTTGTATTGGCTTATGGAGTCTATGAAATTTGTAATTATGAAAATGTGGTTCGGGGAACATGAAACGTTTTTGGTTGGGTGTTATTATTGTAAATGAATTGTTTTATTAGAATGAGGGATAAAATTCGTTTCATTTTGTCGTAGATCTAGAGGCTAGTGGACGCATATTCTGACTAATAAGGTTCTAGGTTCAACTTCCAGGTCGAGATTTAGGTGTGACGTTCTGCAGCTAAGAACACGATTGCGACTACCCTCATGTTGGTTTAATTCACAATACATATACTTTGACGGCACGGTTGGCGCAGTGGTTGAGAGATCGACAGCTGCGTTACGAGTCCCGGGTTCGATTCCCGCACGGAACAAATATTTGTATGATCTAT
Organism: Shargacucullia verbasci; assembly: GCA_947562105.1. Classification (NCBI taxonomy): domain Eukaryota; kingdom Metazoa; phylum Arthropoda; class Insecta; order Lepidoptera; family Noctuidae; genus Shargacucullia; species Shargacucullia verbasci. The sequence goes on along the minus strand of OX387302.1, from coordinate 7,266,075 downwards.
AGATAGTTGTTTCGGGTATTTGTGTATGTGAATATGTGTCTTTGTAAACGCACCCAGGATACAGGAATTATTTCTAGTGTGATACCATGCATGTAGAGCAAGTTTAATAATTAGCTAGAATTTCGATAAAATAAAAGTAAGATCTGCAAAGCTAGAACAACATTATAAGAAGCATCTACGCCATTGTTCTCATAAAACTGGATTTCTAAAAACAAAACACGAACATATTCGTTCTACCCGTTCTTACTATCCACAACAAAACACAATTGCCTTTACAATACAGTAAGCCATCTTCATCCAGTCTTTGTGAACTCAATAAGAACATGGAAAACCAGGCGAATCCAGGCCCATGGGGTTAATAGGATGGCCATTAATTCCATTACGGTAACTGTGGAGTTGCGTTGCCAAGCTCTAAGTCATTGGCTTCCTTTACACCGTGATGTAATATTTTGTACAGACTATGTGGGTAGCTTTCGTCCGATAGTTCGTGCACACGGTAAAATGTGTTTTTAGTCACATTTTCAACTAAGAGAATGATGACTGATAAATGAGTAAAGCTACTACTACCCGAATTTTAGGTCAAGAGATGATAATTTTTTCTTACGCAGGTGTAGTGTGGATTGTCATTCACACACACATATAAACACACTATCAAGATTTTTTTCTCAAACTGCAGGTTTCCTCACAATGTTACTGTTATTAATGCTAGTATGGAGGAACGAGGTATGGTGTTCCTCCATTGAAAAGGGAGGATCCTCCGACCAGGCAAGGTGGTTAGCCTGGCGGGCCGAAGCCCGACAGTTGACGTCGGATATTCGTATATGTGTTATAATTGTTGTAAACTTTCATAGTGCGATTCAGGGTTTGTTGTTGTAGCTTCACTCCGATAGATGGCGCTTTACTTTTTGCCATGTTGCGAGTAGTAGTCGCTACATCACTCCCCCCCAGACCGGAGGTCGATGCTGTTGAGTCTTGAGGTTGCTTTTGCCAGGGCCAGTGATGATTCCAGTGAGTCGGAACCGAGTGCCGCATAGTTCGCAGTGAGTCGGAACTAGGTGCGGTGATGCTGCATAGTCCTCAGTGAGTCGAGGTAGTGCAGTGAAGAGTAGTGGCTGGCTGCTGCGTCGACTAGGAGAGAAGGGCTCTGCTAGTTGACCGGCCGAAGTGCAGTGTGCTGTGCCAAGGTTGCTGATGAGAGGCCGATGGGAAGAACCAGGCTTGCGCGGTCGCTGCAAGCGTGTGGTTACCCGTTGGGGCCGAGGATACTGGCTGGCAGAATGAGACTTGCTTGATGCTGCTCGAAGGGTACTGGAGGGGTGGAGAGGGGAGTGAAGGCGATGATGCCGTCGAAGGTTGCGAAGATGTTCATCACGTCGGGGTCACCACTATGGAGGAACGAGGTATGGTGTTCCTCCATTGAAAAGGGAGGATCCTCCGACCAGGCAAGGTGGTTAGCCTGGCGGGCCGAAGCCCGACAGTTGATGTCGGATATTCGTATATGTGTTATAATTGTTGTAAACTTTCATAGTGCGATTCAGGGTTTGTTGTTGTAGCTTCACCCCGATAGATGGCGCTTTACTTTTTGCCATGTTGCGAGTAGTAGTCGCTACACTAGCCTATCAAATCCCACTGCTGGGTAAAGGTCTTCTCCTTTGGTTTCCAAGCTGTTCTGTGTTAAAAATGACCAGTCTTTGCCATATATGTCCAATTTGTACCGTCATCTCTTTTACGGTCCTCCGCACCACCATTCTACTGTATCAGAGTTTTACTCACGACGTTATTCTTCACAATTAAAGCAAGTGTTAATCAAATATTGATTCGAAATTCTAAATTTTTTTCCTAGTTCGACTAGGCTAGAAATTCAAAATTTCTGTTGTTGTCTGTTTTACCACGACATTGGTCTGAGATACCGTTATTTTTTTCGCTTAGAACTTGAAGGGAAGATTATACGTACGTCTGCAAATATAACCTACATACCGTTACACTTCTGTCTGACCCCGAGTCCAGGTAAAGGGGTGGGCTAAGCAAACCGGCTTATCGCGACCGTCTGACAGGCGTGGATTTATGTGCTAACTTTATCTTTTCCGTTACGTGCGCCGCCACGGCCGACGCCACCGTGGTTCGTTAGGTAAGCGGTTGATCTCCGCTTTCCATTTGAAGACTTCCGATTTTTTTAATACAGCAACGAAATGTTTTAATTTTTTTACTAAACACTGCTTCTCTTCTTTTTTATAGTTTCGAAGAATATGCCAAGACATATAAAGTAACAACAAAATTATTAATATATTTTTAAAATGAATTCTTCCCGTTATTTTTAAATCCAGAGATACTGAAATAAAAACCTTAAATATATATAATATAGATATAATAAATAGATAAAGACATTATTTTCGGTACGAATAACATTTTATTCATTCAAATTTTTTATGGCGATCTAATCTCGTCTTACAAAAAGGAAAAGATTACATTATAAATATGAAATAAGGATCCCTCGACATTCTAATCCTTCAATTGGAAAAAAACAAGTAGAATTCTTGTTATTTCAGATTTCAATAGGTATATCAAATAATTAGAACACAAATAAAATACAAGATATGCAAATAGAATTTTTAGTTTTCAATTCTGCTAAACTAGTTCTAGCTTGAGTGCAATATGCAGCACCGCCCTCCCGCCCACAAGGTTAATTATGCACATACAGAAGGTGCGATTAATATAATGCAACATCTCCTATAGAGAGGAGAGACACGTGTCGAGGATCGGTTTGGGTTGGAATATATGTATATTATAAAAGTATAAAAGTTTTGAAGGGTTTGCATGATGTCATGGGTCTTTTGGTAGCGATAGGAATATTTTAATGCAAAAAGATGAAGAAGAACAGTGGAGCTTAATCCTACCTACTATATTGTATAAACCAGAATAAGAGTAAAATACAAAAAAATATGGAAGGACTATTACTATCGTCATACTCAATCTGCGGCTCTCGGACCGCATGCGGCCCACCGAGCTTTTGTGAGTGGCCCACTTGGGATGGTAGTCAAGTTGTCAACCACTTTATATTTCGCACAGATCCAGAGAAAGTGTGGGCGCGCGGAGTACAATAGGTACCTACATAACCCTACCGCGCATTGCGTTGCAGTGAGTAATAGAGGGATTCAGAGATCTCATTAAAAGTAAAGTTTTGGATTGTGAAAGCTCTTTAAAAAAATTGTCAAGATCACATGTGGCTGCATCACCTCCCATTATAAGACTTATAAGATCATCCAGTCAGATGAATTGTGAACAATTTTTTTTTTCTTTACATTGTTCTACGGTATTCAAATATGTTTTTTAATGTTTTTTATTAACACCTAAATTTTGTGTTGTTGGCCGCGGGATCTTAACTAATACCTATTTATGGCCCTTATGGAAAAAAGGTTGAGTATGGTTGGTCAAGGATAACCCATCATATGTCGTTTTTTTTGTTTCTATTGTACAGTTAAGGCTATCATATCGTTTTGTGTCACCTCTATGCAGCATTTATGTAAATAATAATTAATCTTTTCAAAGACAATCCTCACGAAGTCCTGATCAATTTGCTTAAGAAAGCAGAGAAAATTAACAACCAAAAATATTTTTCGGAGATGTTTTTTTTTTGTTCTCTGTACAGTGTACGTATTATTACTATTATAAAGGAACGACATATTTTAATATTACACTCATCGCGTTTGTAAAACATATTAAACGATTCTAATGTACGTGTATAAAAATGAACTAAAACATCAAACTAAAAGTCAAACTACAGTTAACATTGTGCTATCAGCTCTTTCACAGAAAGTATTTGGAAAACACCGTTCTGGCAATGCAACGCTTTAGTACATTTTCATCCGAATATAGGTACATATACAAATTGTATGTATATATAGGTATGCGTGGTTTTGTTGCGCTTCAAATTCGGCTTTATCTTTGACGTTTTCTGTGAAAGCCTTTGTATGTTGTGAATGGTATAATAACCCGGGGCTTCAATACAAATGTTGGTTGAATTTCAAACACTGCATTCACGTCGGAATATGTTGGAGCATGTTTGAAAACTTTGTTGACCGAACCAAAAACAGTTTGAATTCTTTCGATTTGTTGTTTAAGTATCATATAACCAAATATAGTCATGCTGACTGTATCAAAAGCGATTTTTAGAGGAAATAGTGACTGAAATCTTGACCAATTTTACACATAGTACGAGTATTTGCGGATACATAAAAATACATAGTCATTTATGATTTTAATTAATAGTTTTCCAAGAATAAACTTTTGAATTTGGCTACGTGTATACATATTTTTGAAGCTAGCTGTACTTAGGTACTTAGTTAAAACATTATTTACGTAACTTTAATGAACTTTAAAATTATTTTGAATCTAAGACGCAATAACGCCTGCGAAGCCAATCCTGAAGTTCTAAATTGTAGAACGAAACTTTAAGATGTTTGCTTTCTCAAAATTTTGATTGCTTATATTATTTTTATTCTACCTTATATATACTGACCATCACATACAAGCGATTTATTTTAAACGTTTATCACTTCTTTTGTGTAGTGATCGCAGTCGCGACTGCTGAGCGTGAGGTCCTGGGTTCGATTCCCGGGTCGGACAAAGTGTTATTAGGTTTTTCTATATGGAAATTCTCAATAGCAGCACGGAGTCTGGAACTGTGCCCGGTAGATGGCAATAGACTCGCCCGCTATTACATGGAACTCAACGGTATCGGCGAAATGTGGATGTACAATAGTATTTACACCTCTGCCTAATCCTTCGGGGAATACAGGCGCGATGCTATGTTATGTTATGTTATATTAGTCAACTTTTTTAGCCACTTTTGTACCTAATCATTCAATAATATACTTTAAAACCATCGCATAATATTTCATAATCCTCTGAAACCGTACTAATTTAAATACATGTCTCCAACGCCTATACGCATTTAATTTTATTTCTCCTACACTAGATCCTAACTGGGAAACATTAAATTATAAGTGGAACAACTGAAGTGGTTCCACTCTTATCTTACATGCCCAAGCAATAGAATCTAAATGGTAAGGCGGGCAGAGTCCCCATAAATTTAAGTTCCATGTACTATTAATTTGCGCCACGTTAATAGAAATTGCCCGCGCCCAAGGCTATGAAGTGAGTATTTTAGTATAAGCTGGTATCGGCAACTGAAATATTAAATTAGATTTTTATTTGTGTAAGAATACTCAGCAAAATTTTCGGTTTAGCGTTTATAATACATAATACTGGCAAAACCCGGCAGACATACTGTACGGCATAAATGTCCTGCTAGCGTAATCATTGATTTTTATATTACGACAGGCGCGCCATCTACTGTAAGTTAATTGTAGATACTGCCTATAACCTTCGCGTAAGTGCAAGCAATAAGTTGACAAAGTTTTATCGCAGTCAGATGAACGGTATGGCAGCGCATAAAATACGCACAAACATACAAACATTGATCTTTATATATAGATTATAACTGCCTAATTGATCTAGTGGCCGCCAGTGCAACTGCTGAACGTAAGGTAGTGGATTTAATTCCCGGGTCGGGCAAAGTGTTATTGGGTTTTTCTGTATAGAAATTCTCAGTAGCAGCATGGAGTTTGGAACTGTGCCGGGTTGATGGCAATAAGCCCGCATCCTGTTTTAAGGGACTTAATAACAGCATCGGCGAAATGTGGGTGCACAATAGTACAACTCTGCTTAACCCTTCGGGAATACAGGCGCGATAGTATATTATGTTTTATGTTACTGCTTATATTCCAAAATATAAGAAGTATTAATGCCAAGATATGCTCCTAATAGGCTTAAAGGACAGATCAGTATTTACATTCCTTTGATCCGCGCTAAGTACGTTACGGTTAGCTAGACTAATAGCTGCTAACGGATTAGTTAGATTAATACGAGAGTCCGTTGATATAGTGCGTAAGTGACGATTAAACAACGGTTTAGTTTGAACAAGTGATTAAGTTATGGCTGTGTGCGTATCTATGTACTGACGGAATACGATGTACCTAGGTATAGAATTAATTTATTAGCTCCATGTAAAATATCGATAACCGCAACCGGTTACACTGGAAGCCAACCCCAATGTAGTTGGTAAAAGGCTAGACAGATGACGAGATTTTCATAGGGTAACGCCCACTAGACCGTCTCCTCACTAGCCGTACTATAAACGGATCAGCTCGTAGCGAAAACAAAACAAAAAACAACTTTATACGCATGATTTATAAGCCCAATTTCTATTATACAGGAACTGCGCACTTTTTTACCTGATATGCTCATAATACTTTCATGCCATGGTAGGGTGCAGTTAGCGGACACCTTTATAGGACACACAGATAAACGAAACCCACTCAACCACGATTAAACCGAACTCTTCAGCCTCATATTCTCCTGACCCCTATAAAGATAACTTGATGATAATGTGATGTGCATTTCCTCAAACATTACCCAGTCCATAATTAGTTCCAGATGGTGGCCACTTGTTTCGGTCCCACACCATTCACGCTCTATATTGTAAGTGGTTTATCAGTGTAGTCTAAAAGTTACAGACTAAATGAACCAGTTTTGAGCATGTAGGAGCATTGTATAATATTGGTTATCAATTTAGTCGTCAAACATTTGAGAACAGGGTTCGGTTAGAACTGGATAACAAACGAGATCTATTGAAAAACCAGCCGCCTTTATGGATACCCATGTCCCATACACATGTGACATGTCCTCAGTGCGCACGGAGTTTTTCAGCCAAAATAGGGTACGTCAGCCTCATACAACAAAATAACATCTTCTAAAAATTAGAAGTCTAATAGCCCCGAGTAATTGGCTTGGAAGAATAATATTGAAGTCGCACAATTTTTCCGCCAGTAGTCAGAACTTCGCACATCACAAATCTAACGTACCTTCGTGTCTCCTCAAGACAGTTGGCACATTGGTATCCTGAAAAGGCGCTGATGTCCTAATACTAAATTGCCAGACATTTGGTAAAAAAATCTTATTTATAGCCTTAAACTACATGACACAAATAGACTGATGCCATTCATCGCGATTAGCCTGCTTAACATCATGATAATATCTAATGGACAACAGTACCGCCCGTATTTAGTGCTGCGCCTTGACACCAATTCCGGCCTCATGCAGTTGTCACTTCAAGCTATTTATTGTTTGTGGTTTAGGAGTTACGTTTGGATCGGGTTGCAATACTACTGTATCTTTTGCCTTACCATTTTAAAAGCATTTATAAAACTAAAAAGGCTTTTCAGTAATCTAGACAAAAAGGCTCGTAGTTAAATAGTTACCGTGCAGATCGGTTAATCTGTGAGTTTAAGCAGCACATAGTGTGGTCAGTCTTGTAATGTCGAGATTCCGCTCTTCACACATGGAGTCAATGCCTCGGAAAATGCGCAATAAGCAGTTAGTTCTTATTCCATACGAATACCTATAACGGTCGTTATGGATGTCAGTAACGCAAAAAATCTGACAACTGGTCTAACCTAAGAATTATCAGTGTCTCCCAGTAATTGACTGGCAAAGTCAGATGGCATTCGCTTAGTATAAAATACTGATATTCAGCAGCATCTGGTTGGACTGGAAGCCAAGCCCAGTTGGCAAACAGTTCCAATGTTCTGCACAATTCGAGTGATATGAAAGAAACATATTCCAGTACACACAACAATTTCCAGTACCTAAAACTCAATTGCCGCCTATCCGCTTCGAATCAAAACCTAGAAACTTGAACAGTGACTGATTGCAAGTACTACATAAAGTTGTCACGTTAGAGACGATTAATAGCTAGCAGTTTAGGAAGTGAAGCCAGGACGGATCGTGAGTTAGAGATACATGCACATCTAATTAATAGATAGGGATTGTTCCCCGGCTAGATGTAGGTAAATTGGTGAATTTTGGTGCACCAATTCTATTCTAGGGAAGTTTTTTATGTAATATAGAATACGATTAAAATTATAAAATTAGCCTAATGTCACTGGGCCACAGATATCAACTAATTTTGAAGTATGTAGACACACAACATAAGCATCACGCCTGTACTCCCCAAAGCGTTAGGCACGGTGTACTATTGTACACCCATATTTTGTAGAAGCCGTTTTTACGCCCTATGTAATGGGAGCGAGCCTATAGGCCTGAGAATTTTTCTAACAGCAACACTTCAAATTCTGTGCACGCCGCTGGCAGTAAGTATGTAGAGTACGTTATAATTAACTGCACATACAAGTAAGCGAAGTTCAGTTCAACGAAACTTTGTTTGGAAAGTTAATAATAACCACTATACATATAATAGGATTAAAAAGTTATTTCAAGCGGTTTTACAGTTTGCATAGATATTCTTCTCTACAATAGTAACTTGTGGGGTTTTAATTGAAAATCTGGTACACAACTGAAATCTGTATTTAATTATCAAGTTTTTTCAGCATCATCGTCTGTATTAGGCAGAGGCGTAGGTCTCTGTGTCAGGTGTAGGTCTACACTCATATTTCGCCGATATTGAGTCCCATATAATAGGGGGCGAGCCTATTACCATCGTCATCTACCAGGCACAGTTCCAGGCTCTGTACTACTACTGAGAATTTAATACAGAAAACCCAATAACATATTGTCCGAGCCGAGAATCGAACCGAGATTTTTATCCTCAGCAGTAGAGCTTACGCCCTGTAGCCCAATGAGGCAGTCCAATTTCATCAGGTTGAGATATAATACTTCTTCTCATCCGTGGTCTCTATCAAATGACCATACCGCATTCAAACCGTGTTTTCCAATACCCAAGATTCAAAAACTGAACAAGCTTAAATAAAGTTAACTGACTTTGGCGCATTGACTAAGCGATTGAGTTTCTGTACCGCTATCACGAGTTTTCTTACTATTTACTATCATAGTAAAGTAAATTTACATGATAGCGATTTTAGTTCTTAACTTGGTTTCATTAGGGATTAGAGTCGCTTATGTGACATCTAATCATAGTAAAGTTTTGATTTACTATATTATAGAAATGTCATGTAAGCGACTCTAATCCCTAATATAAGCAAGTTAAGAACTAAAATCGCTTGCATGGAAATTTACATTTACTATGAAAGTAAATAGTAAAAACTCATAGCAGAGGTACTGTTCTGCGGATCGTAGCTTTGATTCCAACGCGAAACACATATTTGTATGATCTACAGATAAACTGTTTTGTATCTGAAAAATCGTGTTGTGGGGCAAAGAAAAACATTGTTTTATTCTTTTGCCTAGGATATCGTATTACAGTACTCCCAAAATCTGAAGGCAAAAGATACTAAGAACTAGTCCTTAGGGACATATAAAGTATCGGAATAAAAATCGTAAATTCTGCCTTCTATTTTATCTCCACTTTTCGTCATGACTTCTTTAGTATGTACTGTCAGTACATAGCTGTACTGATGGGTACATATTGGATTATATTCAGCGTATATGTGCCACTTTCAGCTGAGCAGGATACGGACATCGATGAATTTAAATGTAGTGGAATGGAGCTATAGTAATAAAACGGAATGGAAAGAAAGTAATGACTTTGCTCTCCACATTCAATTCTTGGCTAGAAAATGGAAAGAAAGTTGAGGCTGATTATTGTTATAATGTTTGTTTAACAAATTATAATTTCCATATAGATCACGCCCATATTTCGTTGAGGGTTGAGCAGAAGTGTTTGACTATGTGTGTGTTTCCCAAAGATTTCGACGATGCCATTATTGAGTCTTATATTGTACAGAAAAATGTCCAATTGCACTTTCGTATAATACTAGCTTACGCTCGCGGCTTTGCCTACATTGATTACGTACCCATGCATTTTTTCGGGTCGAACGTAGCGCCATCTAGCGCTCGAAAGCAATTGTGACCGTCGAAGGTTATTTTGTTTCCCTCGGGAACAGTATGTACTTTTTGCAGGATCAAATGTACCATATGTCCTTTTTTGTACCCCTGACAACGTAAATGCTTTAATTTCAGGATGATCGGCAGCCTAATTACGTAAAAAAGCGACAGCAATGCGACAGCCACGCGACAGCAATCTCACTGTCAGCCAATACATTATATGTCACAAAAATGACGTTTGACAGAAGCTATCGCGCGATCTACGCCTGTCGCGACATCGGTAATTAGACTGCGGTTCAGTGGTTTAGACGTGCAAAGGTAACAAACAAACAAACTTACTTTCGCATTTATATAATGCGAAAGTTAGGATAATTCTAACAGAAGACTGACTGTAGGTAACTCCGTCCGCGTAGAAAGATTTTACATACAATCTGTGAACCTCATGGGTTGAATTTTCGAAAATCCTTTTTTGGTCTTTATAATAGCTCCTGAGATTTTGTGGTTACTGAGTGATCGAGTGAGTGGTAACTCGGTTTCAGACAGGTAGATGCTGATATTTAATATATCACGGCTGTACGTGTAAATATTTTTGGTGTAGATTTTAATCGTTCTATCAGTTGAACTTATGATTTCATAGTATGCGAGAGGAATATTAATGATACCCACAAACTATTCCAAGGTAGAAATACGTTAGCCATCATTTTGCACTCGTTAGAAACTTTTAAATAAACCTTTCAAGTAATAAAAAAATAACTTTTGCGTAACTTCGAGTTGGGATACCGCGTGGCCTCATTGGGATCATTCTTCATGATTAAACAGGGATACTCTCTTCAAACATTGAATGGTATTTGTATGAAATTTGGGTACTGAAAATTAATGAATTCGAAAGAATTTTGACTAATTTGCCCCTTTGTATATATATACTAATAAAAAACCGTAACGAAACAACAATCGTTAACGAAATATTTTTTTTATTAAAAAAGTAATTGCTACACTTACGTACTATGATTAACACTCTTTCTCTTTTCTCTTTTTTTTTAAAACGTTGCCCCCCATTAGGATTTCTCCTGTATCGTGGGTACAGTTTACAAACATACATTTCACATGCACACACAACCAGACCCGGAACAACTATCTGTAGATCATACAAATATTTGTTCCGTGCGGGGATCCAACCCGCGACACATAGCGCAGAAAGCTAATTGCTTAACCACTGCGCCAACCGTGTCGTCACACGGTTAACAAAACTGATGACAAAAATATATTATAAGCTATATTTTTATATTAGACTCTCGTCTATCGCCTGACATACAGATAGCTGTTCCATCTACCCACGATACATGAGAACATGCTATCTATGATCTTAATAAAATTGTAGAGAAACACAAAATCGGAAAAATGTCCAACTTGGTCCAAAAAACTTATGTTCAAAATGACTGTGTATTTTATTCGTGGCGACACCGTCCCAACTCCCAGTCACGTATAAGTGTGATTGCCGTCCACAAGACACATTAATTTCACTCGCTCCAGGGTAGGTACTAAGGAAGAAATCCCTCGGAAAAATATAATGAAATAGTCCGCCCTAATCTCACGCTTGTGTAGGGCAGATAATGATGTCGCGGACTGTAAGCTTGTGGCGCAATTGGGGGAATAAAATGTTCAGAGGAATTACTTGAAAGTTAATAGTATTATTTATCAATAGTATTAAATTATAATCAGGGGTTTTAGTACGAATTTTTCTCTATCTCTACTATTTGTAACGTGAGCCAAAAATGTACTAATATAAAGTGCACGTGTTAACGATAGGGGTCACTGAAATGCGCGCGCATGATTTATTCATACTTATTACTTTACGCTTACGATGATTGAAGTTGAAAAAAACCTCATATAAGGTCTCGCATTAGGGCTGATTGGTAAGTTATTATTCTGATAAGGTCATACAAAAACTCTTCTGATTTAAAATTAACTGCTAGATATCTTTCATGTGGACATTGGAAAATCGGACCTTCGTTCAGCAGTGGACATCTTCTGAATAGTATAGACACATTACAAAGCTACGCACGCACGCCATCGCACACGTGAGATGAGCGAGCGAAATTGCTAGCACCAAAAAGTCAACAATATTGTTGCTTTGAGTATTCAACGAAGGGATGACTCTAATTGACTTTGTTTAAATTATATATAAAAAACAGTTGAAGCTGATTTATTTATTTACTAACCAACTAAAGATAGAAGAAAAATCATAATAAAAATATAAAACTAGAGGCATATGTAATATTTGTATTAAAAACTATATGATGCGTAAAAATCAAACATAATATTAATAAGATATGTAACTTAAGATGGACAGATTGTGCTAGGAGTGGCCACAGACTCCAGGTACTAACTTACAGTATTGCAATGCCGATTCAGAAGCCGATTCTTAATAAACTAATTTCAGTGGTTAATATGTCACATGTTATATATAGGATGTTAGCCAGTAAACTACCGTAAAAACGGTTCGCACAAGTCTAACTTTACCGTTACTTATATCATCCCACGGGTGGCCAAATGCCTCTTTCAAGTCATGATTCTGATGATCAATTTTTTTTAAATCATTAAATAATTTACATTTTATTTATGGTTTCCAAATTCACTTCATGACACAAAATCTTTTCGTTGGTCAAATATTTGTAATGGTCCCATTAAAAATATTTCATTACTAGTTATTTCAACCACTCCGAGAAACGTTGAGAGCTCATTAAAACCTCGATCTCAGCTGTCATGTTAAAAGCCAGAGTTCATAGACATTTCTCCCTATTTTCTGTGTTAGCGACTGGTGCTGATTCTGCTTTTTAAAAACGAAACTAATTTAGCCTCACTATGTCGCTTTCTAATAAAAATATCAGAAAAGGATGAAAGATATTTGGTCCTGTATAATTAGTGCCTTTGTGAGTCAATGTGAATTTAATCATAGCCAAATTTTAACAAATATATCGTATATTTCAAGGCTTTCAACAAATTATATAATAAATAAATGTTTTCTGTGGTTTTCAATGACATTTGTGTGAAATGTAAAATTTAGACCTGTAACAGACAATTTGAAGACAAACGAAGCCCGGCTGACTCAGTGGTTAAGCAATTAGCTTTCTGCGCTACGTGTCACGGGTACGATGCACGGAGCGTATTTGTGTGATCTAGAAATAGTTGTATTTGGTTTGGTTGTGTCTGTGCATGTGCAATGTAAATAGGTACCCACGATACAGGAGAAATCCAAATGAGGGGTAATTTTTTTTTTATGTTCTACGCGATTTTCTTTTAACTTCGACCATTCTCCAGGTTTTACTCAAGTCGTTTGCCGGGAGATGCTCTCTCAGTAATATAATTTCGTTGATTATGACCTTCTCTAGATTTGTTAGTACAATGGACGACATTTTACGGCGTCTCTTCACTAAATTGCACTATTGCCATTAATTTTTTTATGTCGTTTCTCAAGGCGGTGGAAAAGTCTTGACTGTAAGAGATACTGAGCATTTTGTGCATGATGTTTCAGACATAATATTCGAGTTTAATTTGGAATGAAGTGTGATATTGGTATGTTTTTGAGATTGTTGTTATGAGATATTTGAAGACTGCCTCATTATTCTAGTGGTGTCTAGCGGGCCCTGAGGTCTTAGGTTTGATTCTCAGCTCGAGTAATGAGTGACAAAATTCTCAATGGCTGAAGCTCTGAAGTTCTACCTAACCCGTATGAGAAATACAGGCGTGATGTTATATGACGAGTCTTTCAAGTAATTGTGAATCAGTAGCGTACATGTGGGTCTTCTTTAAACGCCTCAAGAGACTTGCTTTGACATATATAAGCCGTATCAAAGATGTCTGCACAATTCAATTTTCACGCAAATTAATTCACTGAAGCTGCCACTATTTCGCTCCGTATACTGCAACAATACCTTCTCGGTCGGTAATAGGTATGTAGTTACATAATATATGTCATGATCGTATAGTTTACAAGTAGGTATGTACCACGATGTAAATAAAAGCACAGAAAGTCTGTAAACCTAGTAAGTTTATGTTAATAAACGAGATGAAATATTCTTTCTTAACGGGGATATGGGACAGTACATCAGCGAGTACTCCTTACACGAAGCGTAGCGTTTCGGCACGTAGGATTTAAATGTTTCTAGTGTTCGTATTACTCTATAAGTTTCACGAATATTTTAAACCTTCGTAATTCGTAGTGTGTTTACGCAGGATTTTAATGTTTGTATCCTAATTACAAAATAAATAATTTTATTTCATTTCATTTCAGGGTGCATTACCCCGTAAACGAACATTTTAATCCTGCGTAAACCAGTCATTAATACTTTACGAAAGATTGAAATGTTAGTGAATTATAGGTACCGAAACAATAGGAACATTTCAATCCTACGTACGTAAAAGCTACGAAAGCGTTACGTAGGTTTGAAATGTTCGTGCTAGATGTACGGAGCTTTTCACCAATCGACAAAATACGCAATGAGTAAGCGGTGGATTAAATGTTGAGCAACATTACTTATCAAGACTGATCCTTCTGATATTCCTTTCATGTACCTACATCCTACAAATTGCCTTGTAAGGAAACGCAACGCATTCACATACACGTATGTGACACACTTTACTCACATAAATATACTCAACTCTTGTACCATATATTGAAAGATTATTATATGAAAAAGAATGGGTTCGATCCCCGGGTCCGGCAAAATGTTATTGGGTTTTTCTGTATGGCAATTCTCAGTAGCAGCAAGGAGTCTGGATTCGGCAGATAGCAATAGGCTCGTCGCCTCATACATGGGACTCAATAACGGCATCGTCGAAATGAGAGTGTACAATAGTACACCTCTGCCTAACCCGTCAGGGAATACAAAGGTGATGTTATTTTATGTTATTTAATATATGAAAAGGTAAGATTTTAACTATGCCCCACGGTGATAGTTCTTATACCGTGTATATTTTCAGTAACATACATTACATTACCTATATGTTTATCTATATACATATACCATTACCTATATATTAGACTTTACAGTAAAATATCACTGGGTTTTTTTATTGATATTATTGATTCCCCGCTTTAGAGAGAGATTGACAACAGTGAGTCAGCAAACGTAGCACATTTTTTTGTTTTTTTTTTAAACGTTAAAACACTAGCTTTTCTCCTGTATCTTGGGTACAGTCTACACACATACATGTCACATGCACACACAACCAGACCCGAAAGAACTATCTGTAGATCATACAAATATTTGTTCCGTGCGGGGATCGAGCCCGCGACACCTAGCGAAGAAAGCTAATCGCTTAGACACTGCGCCAACCAATTTCCTAATTGGCAGCGACAATCCTCTCAAATTGTTGTTGTCGACTGAACCTGAGGGCAGCGGCAGAGCCTGCTTTGTCAAGTTGCCACTGTCACTTATTCTTACTAATTCTTGCGTAGTAGCAAGATTTGCTTTCTATTTTTCTTTGTTTACTACTAATACTTATGTGGAGCAATGTTTTCAGAGAACAAAATAATACACTCGGATCGCTCTTGTATCGTGATACGAAAGAACTATCTGTAGATCTCACAGTGGTTTGTTCCGTGCGGGGATCAAACCCGCGACACGTAGCACAGCAATTTAAATGCAAAATCTAGAGTCTGTACAGAATCTTTTGCTATCTGTACGAAAATTATATAATTTTAGGCACTACTAAGATTGTTACCTGTTTTAATCCTAATCCTAACTAATATTATAAATGCGAAAGTAAGTTTGTTACCTTTTCACGCCTAAACCACTGAACCGATCATCCTGAAATTTTGCATATACATTATCAGGTGTACAGAAATGGATATAGGGTACCTTTCATCCCGAAAAAAGTACTGTAACCCGAGGAAAACAACAATAAAGTTCTTATGATAATAGATGGCTCCACGTGTCTTTCGCAAGCAGAGGACCACCCAAATACATATATTGTCAAATTCTAAATTAACGCGAGCAAAAGCCGCGGGCAAAAGCGACTTGCTACATAAATCGCAAATGTCAACACACATATTAATCCGACGAATAAATCGGGTTAATATGTGTTGCCTCAAAATAATATTCCTTAATGACATAATCGCCTAAACTTCACTAATAAACGAGAAAATAACTCATTGACTTGCACAGCTAGCTGGTTCCAAAACTGCGCCATTGTTGGAAATGATTTAGACATTAATTAATAATTTACCTAACAAGACAAACTAATTACGCTGGCGCGGGCCCAAACTACGAAATATCCGACTTAGCTTAAATTAGTACGCTTAGGTACGGGACTCTCTTAGGGATGCTACTTTGCTTTTTAAATTTAGAAAGCATTATATTCAGGACTAGCTGTGCCCGCGACTTCGTTCGCGTGGATGTCGGAACTTAACAATGTATTTTTTAGTGAGACCAAATGCACTTAACCCTATTTTTTTCTAAAATAAAAGATTTTTTCTAAAATAAAAGTAGCCTAAGTTACTCCTTATTACATCAGCTACCTGCCAATAAAAGTCCCGTCAAAATCGGTCCAGCCATTTCAGAGATTAGCCTATACAAACAAACAGACAGACAAATTTAAAAAAAAATGTTATTTTGTTGTATGTACCGTATATATATTCATATGCATGTAGTAAAAACGGTTATTTCAATATTATAAACAGACACTGCAATTTTATTTATATGTATAGATACTGCACTGTTTTCCTTTAATTAGGACTTAAAGAAGATTGTGAAAGCCTGAAAGATAGGAAAGGTTGGAAAAATTTACACCTAAGTACTTCCAAGGTAATTTCTATCTACATTATTTTAATTATATTGATCGAGAAGATTTATTTTAGTAAAATACTGTCACTTAGTTCCCTTTACATATGGCGTGATGTTTTTTTATTACGAATATTAAACCCCTGTGTACCTAATTGGTTTCAATTCAAAAATATATTTCATAAATAGCAATTTTTGTATAATCACAAAATATTATCTTGCACTGCTCAGATCTTACAAGCTTTAGTGTGGACGGTATTTGAATATCTTTTCCCCATGACTAAGGTATGCTACAATGAAAATCTTATCAAAATCAGTCAACTTATATGACAACAACGCTTCCCAATAATGTTCTTTCGGCTTCGTAAAAATATTATAAGACAAAAATTGATTAATAATATTTAGATGAGGAGGCGAGATAGACTTGATGGCTTCAACAAGCAGTGGCTACAAGCGACGAGCGACGACGAGTATTATATTTTTTATTATTTTTTATTTTATTAAAATCTAAAATATCTATACTTAATACAGAGAAATAGTCCTCTCCCCTCATAGTAATGATTTGACGGCACGGTTCGCGCAGTGGCTAAGTGATTTTCTACCCTAGGTATTGCGGGTTCGATTCCCGCACGAAACAAATATTTGTATGATCTATAGATAAATTGTTTCGGGTCTGGTTGTGTGTACATGTGACATGTATGTTTGTAAAACTGTACCCACGATACAGGAGTAATCCTAGTGAGGGGCAACGTTTGTTTTTTACAAAAATAAAAATAAATAAATAAATATAATTCTATAGTTTAAATCAGGACCTAATGATTACCTACTATGTACCTATTCTAATATCAGTAGGTAAACAAACCTTGACAACCCTATATTACTTTATGATACCTTTTTCATAAACTAAATGAATTTGATCCAATATTTTATGTGCTATCGAAACACCTCTGATACCAGAGGCGCATCGAGCAATGTGAAGTAAAGCACTTTGACTGTCCGTTAATATTACTATTTTATTGACATCTAAACTGTAAAGTAAAGCCTGTGACACTGCAAACAGTTCCGCCGTGCGTCATAATGGAGATATATTTATTTAATTTGTAATTACTATGATTCCAGGTGAAAGGATCATAATATGCAGCACCAATCTGGGGTCTTTATTATAGCAACAGAAGCCAAAACAACAATTTTTAGAATTTTTGTCTGTCTATCTGTCTGTATGTATGTTTGTACACGCATCACGCAAAAACTGCTGCATGGAATTGAATGCAGTTTTCACCGATGTATTGCCAGAAGTCTAACTTAAAATATAGGCTCAGGAAAATATCAGATTCTAAATTCCACGCGTACGAAGTCGCGGGCAAAAGCTAGTACCTAATGGGCAAGCCTATAATGACATCTCATTTAGAAACCAACGTTTAGCAAAGGTAATAAAAACAGTTAAGGCAATAAAGAGAAGACAGAAGAAAACACTATATAAATGTACCTAGCATTACCTGTAGTATTTATGTAATGGCTGTTGCCGACGTGACTTACCCCTAGGTAATGCCTAGGTTTAATCCTGTGGTAAACGCCGGGAGCTGGAGCTTTGTTAACTATGTGAGAAGGTTGAACGTATGTACAGAATTGTAATCTATCTATTTACCTGTCTCATTTGTCTTGTAGTCGCAAATGCAACTTCTGAGAGTGACGTCCTAGATTAAATTCCAGGGATGGGCAAAATGATATTGCATTTTTTTGTAAGGAATACTCATTAGTAGCGTAAATCTTATAAGATGGCAATAGGCTCGCATCTATTACATCGGTTTTTATAAGGGCATTGGCTAAATGAGACTGTACAATACAAATAATGTACAAAATATGTAACGTATGTAATGTACAAAATAAATACTACACCTCTGGCTAAGCCTTCAGTGAATACAGGCAGGATATGTTTTTGTTATGAACAAGATTTTTTAACTGCCCGTAATTTAAAAACCCGCCTTGTATAGATGGCATATTTTTCTTGATCTCAGTGTTTAGGTACCTGGAGTTATTCGAGGAAACACCGTGCACAGAATGCATTATGGATAGGTCACGGCCAAGGCTACGTTGTTTTCATGCTGGCTCTTAGCAATGTTCTTGCCAAAGCAAGGAAAGGCAATAAATTACATTTTAAATTGAAATTCTCTTCGTACGCGGTTTTCATAATGAATAGGTATATATTGCTGTTGAAACTTAGGAAGAAAACTCGCGTTTGATGTCGGTACTATGTACAGTCTAGCTGTGAACACTTAGCTTCCGTCAAAGAAAGTTCTAAGTGTGAATACTGCCCGCACCTCAGACTTTTCACATTGCTGTGAATGAGAATTCGACTATCACTTACATTTAAAATGAAGGTTATCATTATGGGAAAAATCTGCACGGGCCTGAATGAGCTTAAAAAAACAGTTCTCAACAGTGTATGTACTACCGTCTCACACCAGGCCGGTATGGTGGATCGAGTCTTTACCCTTCTCAGACTGAGAAGAGGCCTGTGATCAGTGGTGGGATAGTAAATACTGGCTGAATAAATCGTGTTATTTTTTTTGTATAACTTGTTCACGATCGTGTCTAAAACCTTTTTCCTGTTCCTCAATTTCGTACATTTTCTGGTTAAATTCTTCACAATTCTCATAATAAATGATGAAGTAATCTCCCAACATTTACTAAGCCGTATAAATTGTTCAAGTTCTCACATTCGTACCTCGTACATCTTAGAGACTTCCTATTGAATGTACAGGAGATAAGTGGAAATAGTTGGAGCTAAAACTAGTACCATAGTACTATCGTACTTTGGTCCTGGTACTAAATGACATTCAGCGATTAAGTTGTAGTGTATACGCTCAGTTAGTTCGAAGTTATGTCGAGTATCATCCAGCTTATTCAATGAAAGGGGAATACAAAAACTTCGTAATGCCTTTGAACTATGATTCAGTGATTCGAATAAGGGGTTACGCAAATAAGAGATTACGATACCCAAAGGAGACCATTTATTGTTGAACTAACGGTACGAAGTCGCTATAAAAAAATCATAATGATGGGAGACTCAGGCCACTTCTCAAAGGTGGATTCAGGCTACCTCAAAGAAAGACCCAGTCTTTCTTTGAGGTAGCCTGAATCCACCTTTGAGAGAGACTAGGCCGTGTGTTTACAGGTACAAAGATTTTGGTTATATGTCAACAAAGAAATTGTATCGAGCCTGTATTCCGCAAAAGGGTTAGTCATATATTCAGGGTTATTAATTTAGCTGAATTAGAAGCCCCATAGAATAGGGGCCACGCCTATTGCCATCTACCGGGAACAATTTGAATCAACCAGCTGGAACTGAAAACTTTCCCAATAACATATTGCCTGATCTGGGAATGTCAAGACCTCATTTTCAGACACCGCACAAGTTACCAATGATGCCGTATAAGAAAAACACCCACATTAAAACCTGCTCCTCGACATAGATCACCACAACTTAGACACGATAGACAACGAACCGAACATTTATACAAAGCACGCAGTTTTGTGCCGAGGGGCGTGATAAACACCCGATGAAGGCAATTAGGGTGTCGACACATTGCAAGCGTCGCGGTTTTGTTAGCTGTTCGAAAGTTCGTGTTGTGCGAAGGTAATGGGAGTGTTCGTGCATACGGGGAGGTCGTTGGTGTAGATAAAATGTACAGTCGCGGTATTGAAATGTTTATAAGATTTCAAATTTCGTTTTATACTGTGCGCAAAAAGGTTTAAGATAGAAAATCAACCTATACATTATTTTTTTAATATTTTTAACATTAACATTGATTAACAAAACATCATCTCTGTATTCCCCGAAGGATTAGGCAGAGGTGTACTTATGTAGAACGACATTTAGCCGATGCCGTTATTGAGTCCCATGTAAGGGCGTGCATGGGCATGCATGGGCTTGTATATTGCGATCTACCGAGCACAGTTTCAGACTCTGTATTTTCCATACAGAAAAATCCAATAACACTTTTCACGATCCCAGAATCGAACCCAGGATCTCGCGCCACTAGACCAATGAGGCAGTTTCATACTGCGCAATAACTTTTAAGATGGTAAATCAACGTATACATTACTTTTTTAATATGTCAAATATTAAAAAGGCAAACAATTTTTGATGTTATGAATTCCTTTATTTAAACTATTTGTTCTTAATATGAAACTTTTTATGTCAATTAAAAAAAAATATCTCTGCTCTGCCAATTGTTTTGCGGTGAGCGACCTTATGAAAAGGGATGTGCAAGCAATTATAGGCTTTGGGGGTGATAAACATTTTAAGACCGCGACTGTACCTACATACGGTACGGTCGGCATAGTGGTTAAACGATTAACTTTTAATATACTATAAATAAGCCTATTTTTTAATCTCCAAAACATTTTAAAGCTGGACATTCAGTAAGTGAAACGGAACAAATGTATCGTTTTTGTTTTGTATTAATAAGTTTCTCAATTTTTCATGAGGAAACCTGAGAAGGCTCCATAAAGTTTTTGATAGTAGTCCACCAACCCACACCGCCCCAGCGTGGTGGACTAAGGCGTAATCCGTCTCATTCTAAGAAGAGACCCTTGCCCAACATTGGGAAAGTAATGGGTTGAATATATTTATTTATTTTATTATGTGTGACAGGAATAGTTTCTATCCAAAATACGCTTACATCAACTGAACCGTTGTTAAACGTTAAAACATCCGTCCCTTGAACCGTCTACTGAAGTCACCGCATCTTAATTTTTTAGCTAGTCAAAACTGTAATTTTCTTTTTATTTTGTGTTGGTGCTTTAAACACTCTTCTAACTACTCTTCTCTTCGCAACTATCCTATTTCCTACTAATATCCTACTATCCTATCCTACTTCCTACTTAATATTATAAATGCGAAAGTTTGTGAGCATGGATAAATGGATGGATGGATGGATGGATGGATGGATCTTTGTTACTCTTTCACGCCAGAACGGCTGAACGGATCTGGAAGAAATTCCACACAGAGATAGATTATAGCCTGGAATAGCACATAGGCTACTTTTTATCCCGGAAAAATGATTGGTTCGTAAACCACGCGGGCGAAGCCGCGAGCGGAAGCTAGTCTTGTATATACATAATTAAAAAGGTATGTCCCCTTATTTTGCCCGCATAGCCTTCGGGCTGCGACAAATATTTATTCGTGCAATCCGGAAGGGCTTTTATTGCTATCCTCTTAGATATTGCGCTGATGGTAATAGCGAAAGTGCCATTAATCGACCCATAGAATGCGAAGCGATTTCGCTCAGAGTTTTAGAGACGTTAATTTAGATTAATCCAAATCAATTAGAATTTCCAAACAAACTAGATTTTACTGATTTTGCAGTGAAGGTTTAAATTTGAGGTAACTGAATGTGAGATGATGTAATAATAAAAAGTAAATCTAAGGATTTTTTTGACTGTTTCATTATTCTAATTGTCGCAAGCGCGAGTGCCTGAAAGTTTGGTTCTTGGTTGGATTCCCGGGTCGGGTAAAGTGTTATAGATTTTTTTGTTACTTGTTGTTGTTGTTTTCTGCCTGTAATGGTTAATCTAAAACTTTCGACGTTATCAGTTGCTTCCACAAAACATTTAATCTTCAGCTTTATGGTTTACCAAAACCAATATCGCGCTAAGAACGCCTTTGACTGTTGTGTAGGAAGCAGCAGTAGAAGCTTAGCAGTTACCTTTCATTCCCAACCGATATTTCATAAATAAAGCTTCCCTATGAAAATCAATCTTTCGCATCGTTACACATCTATTAAGTTCTCATTCGTTCTCTGCAAACATAAGTGTCCTTTGTACACAATAGATGGTGCTGTTTACAAAATACTCGAGGTTCTCCGTTATTGAACACTAGTTTCATATAGATGTAAGGATGGAAAGAAAACATCGTTTTTGTGTTGTCTAAGTTAGTGAGGATGAACATGCGAATATATATTTTACTGCGTTTAATTTTACTTTATTAAGACTTATATAAATATAATTATTAGGAATTAAAGTATCTATCAAAATGTACATAATTAAGACTTTAAAACATATTACTAAAAACACACACAAATACCTTAGCTGATAGACCAGAAAGGCTAGGTAGCTGTGCTCTATTCTTACATTCACATATTCTGGGAAAAATCCGGGCTGCTACTGAGAGTTTTCTAATAAAAAACGATCGAACCAGGACCTCAAGCTCAGTAGACGCGTTTTACGATCACTAAACAAATGATGCAGTATCAAAAATTGTGTCTAATTGATTGAATTTACTCATTGGATAATACCTATCATCGATCAACACACCCTTTCGCAGTCCATTCCTGGACATTAGCCACTTCTCATTGGCGCAGCAACACTTGGCTACTCCAAGATTTGGTCCATCCCGGATACTATTTTCAGCCTCATAAGTCCATCAATCTCCAGCGTCAACGCTAAATCTGCCGAAATCTGCCAAACTCCAAACAGATCCTACTTCAATGTATTTTTTTTTTTTAACTCTATGAATAGTAAATAGTACTACCTATCTCCACTTACTGACTCGTCTACTCCAACGACTAGTCCTTCGAGAGACTTATTTATGTCAGGAAACTTCCTTTGACAAAAATAAATACACTAAATAAGAAAGCACAAGAACGAATTCTCAGAACTCAATAAAATTTAAAAGCAGTTAGCTAGATCTAAATGAATCCCGTCAAATATTTTATGTATTTCCAAGCGTATACCTACGTGGTACAACATTAGTCTATATAGAAACCAATTTCAATACGTCAAAGGGAATATATTGACGGTGTGGGTACGTAAAAGTAACCGCGTATATCAAAGAACACGTTATATAAGAATTTATTTCAACACAATATGTAAAGCCGATTATCTACGTACGTACGTAAATAATATTGTGGATAATGTTTTGTTTGAATTTGAATCTTTAATAACGTATTTATTTGAAAAGGAATAAAAGATATGTGATCTATGAGTCAGTAAGTATGTTACATGGTAAAGATACTGAAGAGATGTGTTTTTATGTTTTCGAAAAGAAATCAAGGTCAATGTACTTTTTACCGTGTCCTATATGAAAATGAAAATGAAAAAAGTATTTATTGAAAAAAAAGATAATTTATAGAATTTGTACATTGTTATGAGTTGAGCACAGTAGTTATTAAACGTGGTTCCCACACCAGGTATGCCTATCGAGGGGTCCCAGGAATACGAGTTCACATTTCCGTATGTATTAAACAAAATGCGTCATAATTATTAATTATCCCAAACAAAGTAACACCAAATCCATTTGATTTGATTGACTATAAGGTTGGCGCAATGGCTAAGCAATTAGCTTTCTGCGCTACGTGTTGAAGGTTCGATTCAGCCACAAAGCAAATATTTGTATGATTTACAAATAGTTGTTTCGGGTCTGGTTGTGTGTGCATGTGACATGTATAATTGTAAAATTGTACCCACTATATAGGTGACCCGGTTACGTCCTAAAACTGCGGCCAGACACCGGAGGATGGGCAGCAGCGTCCTCTCACTAATCGGTAAGCCAGTGCGATCCCCAATCCGCCTGCCAAGCGTGGGGATTATGGCAAACCCCTCCCTTGGAGGAGGCCTTCGTTCAGCAGTGGACGTCTTCTGGCTGATGATGATAGGAGAAATCCTAGTGTGTCTGGCAACTTTTTCTTAAATGATAATAACTTGATATTATCTACTATTTTCGTTTTAAGTGTTATATTAACAAGGACTATCCTCCGCTTGCACTAGACGGAGAGAAATGCCGAACTGACTAAACTCGCCATTTCAATACAATGGTCCATTTCAGTAACCAACGTCAGGGCTTCGGGATCCATCGCAGAGAGCACGCCGAAGCCGACTACAATGCTACACACAAAAACAGGCACACGAAAGAAGCTTTAAAGAGGTTCTCCTCAAAACGATATCCCGAAATGAATACAGTAGGAACCTAACCGTTTCACAGAATAGAAAAAAAAAATGCTCAAACCATTCTAAATTTAAATGTGTTTGCGTTATAAAAATACAATTTTCGTTTCCTTTGTTACCTTATAAGAAAGAAGAATTAGACGTCGTAGTTATTCTTGATTCAAAGCAAAGAGATATAACAAAGCGGTCCTTGTATCAAGAGCAGAAAACAAATATACGAGAACGATAGGGAAACGTTTTATTCATTGTAGTTTCATATTATTCTTATAATAACTGCAATATTTGTGTTTCATTTGGTCTAATGAGGCCACATTGACAAACAGTACCGACACACACACACACACACGAATTTTCTTACTATTTACTATCGTAGTAAAGTAAATTTTCATGATAGCGATTTTAGTTCTTAACTTGGTTACATAAGGGATTAGAGCCGATTATGTGACATATGTGTCATAGTAAAGTTTTGATTTACTATATACTATATTATGGAGATGTCATGTAGTCAGAGCGAGTCTAACAAATCCCTAATGTAACCAAGTTAAGAACTAAAATCGCTTGCATGAAAATTTACATAATAAAAACTGTAATGTAAATAGTAAAAAACTCATAATAGAGATACAGATAAACTGCTGAGTATTAATCTTAAGCAGATTATATTGAGTCGTCAAATTTAATGTCCATATTTAACCTAATACAAAAAGTAAAAAAATGAAATATAAGGTATATATTTTAAACTTTCCCGTGGGATTTTGAAGTTGGTTTTTATTTACATATATACAAGACTTTTTTGTATAATTTGTAGGAAAGAAAGTGGTGTTCCATTTTAAAAAAATGTATTGTATTACTAGTGCAAACTGTCATTATTCGAATAAAATTAAAAGTATTCTCTTTTAAGACATTTTTTTTAAACTTTGCCACACCATAATATTTCTCCTGTGTCGTGGGTACAGTTTACAAACATACGTGTCACATGCACACAACCACACCCAAACAGTCTACAGTCTGTAGATCATACAAATATTTGTTCCGCGCGGGAATCGAACCTGTGACACCTAACGCAGAAAGCTAATCACTTGACCGCTGCGCTAACCGTGTCGTCAAATTTGCGGGTACTTTCTTAAGGTCCACAATTTAGGTCCATGACTTCAAAATGAGATAGGTCCTATGAAGAAGATACCGGCAAGAAAATCCATGGAAACTCTTTTCGAAATGGTTAATACGTAGTTCAGACTTATTTTCCAGTGAAATGTGAAAGATACACATTGGAAATAAATGGTCAAAAAAAACAAAGGAAGCACTCCTAAAACAAATGTTCAGTGAAGCAATTTTATCTATTTCGCACGAACGGAATTAAGTAGGTAGCGAAGAAAACGATCTCCCCCAATGATTTACTGTTCAAGTTAAATATCGTAATACAAAGTATAATAGACCCTTGAAATTTCCGAAGGTGATTCAAATTTTATGGGACTGCTTTTACAGAAATTACTAATTTAATTTTATGAGGTTTGCTAATTCTTTATCTTATTGGAATCACATACCTTTATAACATATAAAAATTATGTCTGTGATCACATGGTCACGACGATTATATGATAATTAAAAAAAGTCGGTGTGGTCGAGTTGTCCAAGTGGTCGGTTTATCCCTATTTGGCTAAATTACTCCTGCAGCGGCCCATCTGGTTTCTTTACTTTTTTATATTGTGGCCAAACGATGCCGCTGTGGATTTCAAAGAATTCGCTTCTACCGCACATTTTGAAGTTAGCGACGTGAAAACTTCGAAGTGATATCTAGGACAGTTTCATTTCACCTGTTTGTCGTTGCTTTTGATATTTCGTGCACTATTGTTGCTTGAAAGCCACGTCTTTGGTATTTATTAGGGTTATCTTTTTTTGTTGGGAGTGCCTCAATGGTCTAATATTTGCAAACGCGACTACTGAACGTGACGTCCTGGGTTCGATGCCGGGTCGTGTTAGAACCCAGGATGTGTTATCGGCTTTTTCAGTATGAACATTCTCAGCAGCAGCACAGAGTCTGGAATTATTGTGCCCGGTAGATGACAATAGGCTCGCCCTCTATTACATGAGACTCAATAACAGCATCGGCGAAATGTGGGTTTACAGTAAGTAGTACCTACACCTCTGCCTAACCCTTCACGGAATACAGGCGTGATGCTCTGTTATTTTCTTGTAACCTGTTTGCGGAAGAAAATTACAAACTCAGCACTGTATTTTCTAAGGAAAATGACAAGACGATGGTAATGAAGAGTACAGCCTAAAGTAATGTCAGTCGGGTAATTTCAGTAGTTTTGGATAATGTTCCTTTGTAAGTCATCTTACGACCAGTAGACTAACGTGGCAAAGTTAAACCTCATTCATAATAATGATCACTCAAACAGAATAATGATCCTTTTGCCTCAAGTATTACCTAACAATACAAAACTACTAACCATTAAAAAAATAGTCTTACAAAAATAGTTTACCAAGGTATTCAAAATAAAATTTAGACCTTTGCTCGTTGTAACGGAAAGTTATAATGAGTTTCTTGGACTTGCTTGAAGGTAAGACCCAGTGAAATTGAGTAGCAAAGACGGTATGAATGTCGACTGAAAATATACTCTATACCATTGATATAGGGCTTAGAATGATATCGATTTTTGTATGAAACGATCGGTGCAGTAAGCAAATAAAGTTTTATTTTGTTTTCTTATTGTTCGTGTAGGCCTAGTAACCTGTGACAACCTAGACCATGACTGTCAAAAGTAGGTAATAATATATGTTAAGATATGGACGGTAAAATTGTATCAATTCGACGCCAATAAAATCATATACTACGGCGAAAACCAGCAGCCTAATTACGTAAAAAAGCGACAGCAACGCAATAGCCACACGACAACAAACTCACTGTCAGCCAATACATCACAAAAATGACGTTTCACAGAAGTTATCGCGCGATCTACGCCTGTCGCTACATCGGTAATTAGGCTGTGGGTCACTTGAAAAACTGCAGAGCTTAGACAGCAACTTGTTACGTCACACAACTTAACTTCTGCGGGCAAACATTTAGTTATAGGAAAAGCTTTCAGTTACATTTTCAATATTTTACATGAAAATAAAATATCAAATTAGGTATCGTTACAGAAAACATTTTGTTTATTCCACTTTAACATTTACGGCGTCATTTTGTACACAGTAAAAGGCTATAAAATCTAAGAGGTTATGTCCAGGAAACGAGCCGGCGACGGCTGGCGTGTGCTAAAATAAAAGCGGAAGGCAGCTGGCTGAAACTGAGCTACATATTTATTTTTCTTTAAAAATTTCAACTAAAAGAAAATACTTTTTTAATATATGAAGCGTTTTAGGTAAACCTTTTTGGAAAGTTTTAATGGAATCGCTATGGTTATTTTTTACGTCGTTCTTTCTTCTATAGCTTCTACTTTACCTTGTGTTTTCAGCATAATGATAGGCTACTTTTTCATCTCGTTTCGTCGTAATAAGCGAAAGGGAGAGGGAGACAAGCATCAAGCAGGTTGATAAAGGATTTTTGTCTTAGGAAAGTTCTTTGTACCGGTATATTGGTAGGCTGTATGGGCTCATAATGTGACCTGTTCTAGATTATATAACGTAACATATCATCGTGCCTGTTTTCCTGAATTGTTAGCCTATTAGTGTTCACTCAAGTTTTCGTACCTAGAACTGTTGTAGACTGCCAATGCTGTTATCGAGTCCCATATAATTGGAACTTCGAGCTGCTACATTTGCTTACAAGAAATCCTAATATCACTTTGCCCGACCCGCAGCCTAATTACCGATGTAGCGACAGGCGTAGATCGCGCGATAACTTCTGTCAAACGTCATTTTTATGACATATAATGTATTGGCTGACAGTGAGATTGATGTCGCGTGACTATCGCTGTTTTACATAATAGGCTGCCGGAACTTGCAACCAGTACTTCACACTCAGCAGCCGCGCTAGCGACCACTAGACGAATAAGCCAGTCTTATTCTATATTTTAAGTATATACACAGAACAATCAAGCTCGCCTTTATAAATTCTAATCGCTCTTCGCTTATATTGCGACTATGCTCGTACAAGTACTTGGTATTAGCTGTCGATGTGGGCATTAAATAGATTTATCGCGGGTCGATCGTAAACCCGCCTTAAGCTCTTAAGGGCAAGCCATTCTCTTTATATAGGATGTAATTTGTACCGAACGTCTGATTTTCGCTTAATCACCTACACGCGAAAATAAAGGTATTTTTTAACGTTATTTGTCAAATGAAATTGAAATAAGGGTAGACGTTTTATTAACTTTATAATGATTTTGTTACTGAAAAATTGTAATTTTTAGGCCGACTCCACATCTGGTGGAGGTGAGAGGTGAAAATGTTCGAAATAGTCTGACTAAGGTTTTTAAGGAATGAAAAATTGGAAAAGTTTCCCGGAAAATTGTCAAATTCAGGAAAACTGAAAGTCTGTTTTTCTATTTTTTATGCCTTGAATTCGTAAAAAAAAATAGAGAAATGACTCAGTTTTTTAAACACGTACCAACTTGTTTGCCTATAAATTATCTTCAAAATAGAAATACTTTTTCCCAGATAACTTGGATTTAATGTAGAGAACTTTTATGAATACTTATTTTCATATTGAAATAATTGCAATGCCATTTTCTACTTAAAATATATATTATACTATACTTATTAATCTCTCAAAAATTAGGCGACCCTGTTAACATTACATTACATAACCTTTTGTATATTCAAAGTCAAAGTCAACGTTTTTTATTTCAAATTGCAGGCAGTTTTAAAATGTTATGAATCTAGGCGCACCGTTTCAAAGTGGGTTGGTCTTAAGGAGAAGAGACCGGCAAGAAACTCCATGGATACTCTTTTCAAAATGGTGGTTTACAATGAGTTGAAGTTATTTTTAAAAACACGTAGCAGTTGAAAAATGAAATACAAAATACTCTTACAATGCAATATTACATTACATGACACACAAGGACTACTATATAAGATAATAAAATAAAATAAATTGTGTTCAAATATATAGATTGTATCGACATTGTTCAGGTCATTTCAATGAAAGTCAATAAATAATACATAAACCCAATGTCAGAAACATTTGGTTGTATCAATAAAACACCAATTTTATTACCCAATATACGATAATTACTGAAACAATCGTGTTAAAGCTATTATATAACTTGTTAAAGCTATTGGTCAATTAATACATTGTTGAGTGATGGACTGGTGACGTGACAACGATTCTAAATGGAGTGACATTAATGGAATACTATAAACAAAGTATCTCACATAGTGTCAACATGAGCTATTATATATATAACATAACATAGCATCACGCCTGTATTCCCCGAAGAGTTAGCCAGAGGTGTATTATTGCACACCCACATTTCACCGATGCTGTTATTCAGTCCCATGTAATAGGGGGCGAGCCTATTGCAATACTTCGAGCACAGTTCCAGACTCCGTGCTGCTACTGAGAATTTCCATACAGAAAAACCCAATAACACTTTAACACCACCAGACTAATGAAGCAGTCAGCTCATACATAAGAGTAGATATTACCCACTCTGTGGTGGTCTTCTTCTGTCTCTTCGACACCAGCTAACACATGCGAATCGCTCATAGTGGAAAGATTATACAATGATGGTACTAAGGCCGACTGCCCAGCGTGCACCCGAAAAACTCAGGTGTCTTTACTAGGCTCTTTCCTTGGACCTGATTACCCAGGTTGCGATGGATGCGTCATTTGGGGAGGCTCTTTTCGTGCATCCTAATAACACAATGTTACGCAGAAAGTCTGTATATGTAATGTTTACCAATAATATTTGACATTAAAATTCTACAAAAGGGTAATTAATTTCATCACTTACCAATAGCTGATCAGCCACCTCTTGGCGACCACTCGACTGGTCACCTCCACATGTCACTAAACACTTCACTAACTATTATTCTGTTCGCTAACACGTGATTGTCCTTGTCGCCACAAACACTATAGTAACACGGATTATGCGTAACCGATATATCCTTTGAACAGAACAGTCTAAAATCAACGCGTGTGCACACCACACCGATAACTGAAGGACGCACGAACTTTGAGACCGATAGCAAACGACTGCCAACAACGAACTACCCACGACCGGCGAAGTGCAACTCAGTCGTACCAAAGAACAAAACCAATGCGGGTAGATTTCAAAACATTTCAACAAGTCTAGTCTACCCACACTATCCATATTTATATTTTCAATCGACTTTAGGTATATCGTAACTACGGGGCTAATTAAACGTAGATCATTTTATTATCTATGCTAATATTATAAAGAGGTAAAATATGTTTGTTTGTATGTAGGGGTGATCTCCGGAACTATCCGAATTTGAAAATTCTTTCACCGATAGATAGCTACATTATCCCCGCCGAGTGCTATAGACTATAAATTATATATGCAGATCATGCGGACGAAGTCGCGGGCTGAAGCTGTCATAAATAAATTTAGCCCAATATTGTAAAATACTGTCAAGGTTATGTTAGATTAGTTAAAAATTTATTAAACAAACTGATTACACTTACATGAAAATCTTATGTTCTATTGTATTATTCGTTTGCGTGTAAAAAACAATACGTGTGAAAAAAAATGATGTCGCCAAACAACGACATGCCACTTTAAAAAAAGGACGATTGCACTTTCACGTCATGGCACCACCTTTAATTAGTGCCATTACTAATAAACCTTCCCATGTTGGAATATAAGGTGTAAGCGGCATTGATTAAAATGAAATCAAGATATCACATTCAGTAATGAAATCGTCCGAGAAAAATAAACGCACAGATTAAAGTTGTGCGCTTAAAATAATACTTTTAGACGCAAGAACGTAAAAATCCTTACTTATATACTATAGTTTATACTATAGATAAATTAAGAAAGATAAGCCATGTTAGGAAGATTAGTCAATCACCACGATTCGTAACGGCAACCTAATTACCGATGTACCAATCAGTTTGCGACAGGAGTAGATCGCGCGATAGCGACTGTCAAACGTCATTTTTGTGTTATTTTTCTACTGGCCGACAGTGAGACTGCTGATGCTTTGCTGTCACTTTTTTTCGCAATTAGGCTGCGGGACCGACTGCTAAGCGTCCAGAGTGCACCAATTTTCTTAATATATAGTCGCGGATCCTCTTTCTGTGTATCCCAAAAGGGACCATTTACATCTATTTAAAAATAGAA
Organism: Shargacucullia verbasci; assembly: GCA_947562105.1. NCBI lineage: Eukaryota > Metazoa > Arthropoda > Insecta > Lepidoptera > Noctuidae > Shargacucullia > Shargacucullia verbasci. The sequence goes on along the minus strand of OX387302.1, from coordinate 7,234,235 downwards.
ATGAGATAGACAGATTGAATAAATACCCACAGAAACGATACAAGAGAAATTCAAGTGTGGAGCAAGCAAAATATAGGAAACTGTGCATCTAGAGTTTTTGTATCAATGATTTCTGCAAACAATGTTAAACTTTGCATAGGCAAAGAAATAAGCTAACTTCATAGGTGCAGCTAATGGATAAATGGGAACTTTCTCCATACGTTTCAGTATAGGTATGAGGTATGTGTGGCGTGACCTACTTACACTTTGCCGTTAGAATACCAACGATGCACTTAATGCATGCCTTATCAAATTCTGTTCAAACAAACTTTACTTATAAAGCTTTCTGCATTTTTTAAACCTCTTACCTGAGATGCTGCTGCGTGACTGCTAAAGGTGAGGTCTGGTTTCGATGTCAGTCTTTAAGTTTTTTTGTGAAGATATTCTCAATACCTAGAAGTCTGGAGTTTGAAAATGTGCCCAGTATATGAGCGGACTTAAAGATGAAGTTAGGTGCATAGAAATATTGGAAGGAAGATTCGGCCCTGCGTGCAGAGACCGCAATAGCTCAGAAGATTGAGCACCTGGTATACTCAACTGGCGTGTCTAATTTCAATTCCCGCTCACGGCAGAACTGACCTTTCCACTAAATTTTTAACTTCATAATTCGCTTCACATGCGTATTGCGTCATAAAATATTAGAAGACGAAGAAAAGAAACTCCATCGGTCTCTCGATAAACAAATTAAATAATTAAATTACATAACTGACTTCTATACCTTTCGATTCTAAACTTAACTGTAGACAACATTACAAAACAAAAATAAAATTATAAAATAGAATAATATTTCACAAAAATAAAATTAAATACACCACGATTAATCGTTGCGTAAAAGCTATTACTTTTATAAGAAATATTGAAGCAAAAGTATTTTATCAAACTGCCTCTGTATAAAAGCTGTAGCTCGACTTGATTGCATTCTCGCATTTCTTTCAGCCCTTTTACCTGAAGGGCGACTGTTAAATAAATTGTCCCTATTAGCGCCCCTGTACTACGTTTTAATTTAAGGGTAGCCATCTAAGAGCCAATTATAACCTTTTTTTCGTGATGAAATCCACATGGATACCCCCCCCTGGGGTAAACAATGCCGAATTCTAACTGGCAAAAAAAGTACGGTGTTCCGTAGGACGATTCCTACGGTTTATTGTGTATTCGCTGAACCCTTAACAGGCCCTAGTCCGCTATTCAAATTGGCATTATTTTGTCTCTTTGTGTGGCTTAAGTTCCGCACAATTTTTAAGAAAACGCGCGCACGGTTTTTCTTACCAACTAATAAATTACCTATTATAAACTTTTTTAGAATTCCGTCATTTTATGTCGTAGGCTCTTACAAAAAACTAGGCAGTTAGCATGGTTTGTAAAGTAGCTGATAGCCAGCATTGGTTTCCGTTACTTAGAGATAGTACTTATACGGACCCCCAATTCCGTTTTATTTCCAACTGCTTACACGCACATTAGCCTTGATTCAGTTGCAAATCATACCTAACTAATTTAAAAACGAAGTCTTTAACTTCAATTCCCACTTCAGTCACAATTCCTCATGACTTTTTCTAGGTATGTCATCACACCACGCTTGCAGTTATTTACCGAACCCCGTATTTACTACATATATACTACACACAGCAGTAAAACAGGACTGGACCAGCGGCGTCCGAGTGGTGAATTCAATCAGTTCAATAAAAAAACGTCAAAGCGGCAAGGCCCTTTGAGACATATAATTCAATTTGAAACTAGAAATTTCAGGAAGAAACTTTTATAGCGCGTGTGGGGACTCGTATTTTATATGGATTCAGCTGAAAAGGGTTTGTTTTGTTTGTGGTGATTTTTTACATGCACATTTAAAGAAACCAATGGCCAGGAAATAGGTCAAAATATTAATTTTGCAAGTCATACAATTTGTACTAGACGATACAAATTGTATAACTTGCGTATGAACATATCAATGGAGTTCTCCATTTTGTTTAATATTTCAATATAATTTGTGGAAATATTGTATAACGTCCAGCCTTGCCTAATTTATATTTGTATGAACAGATGATTAGTTTTTTTCGCGACTACAGGGTTGGTCCCATACTAATTTTTTTTCGTATTGATGAGTAAAATAACTCTTTCAAGGGATTGGGACTAGAAGAATAGGAAGGTCCTATTCTTACAACATAAATCCTCTCAATCCCTACAACATAAAAATCATTGGAAATTATTAAAGGTTTATTTGGTGACCATACAACATTGTTTGCTGACCCAAACAAGGATTTCAAGTGTGCTGTTCGTTCTCTATGATCTAGCTAGGCATGCTGTGTTTATCAACCCATTTGATAAACGCTGAATACTGTTATGTTAATGTCATACGTCAAAAAATTTAGGGTTGTCATAATATACGTATATTATATATATATTAATAATAATTATTTATAAATGAATAAACATGATAAAGCTTTTACATAAATATAATAAAATTCAATTTGGTTTCAACTATTATGTCACAATAATAATAATAATAATAATTTCTTTATTTGTATAGAATGCAGGTACAAGTATGGTCTTAGTTAAAATATATTCAATCCCAGTACATTCTGCCTGTTGGCATACAAAATTGAAGGACAAACTTACAGCTAATTTTAAACTATCACAAAAAGTTTATTATAAAAATTGAGATCTTAAATAAGGAAACACACATGAAAACTTATTAATTGAAACCAAATTGAATGTTATGTAACAAGTTTTAAATAACATAGCATCATGCCCATATTCCCCGAATGGTTGGGCAAAGGTGTACTTTTTGTACACCAATATTTCGCCGATGCTGTTATTAAGTCCCACAATTCCAAAATTCAGGCTGCTACTAAGAATTTCAGAAAATACCAGTGACTCTTTGCCCGAACTGGGAATCGAACCCTGGCTCTGCAGTCGCAACTGCGACCACTAGACCAATGAGACAGTTACAAGTAACAAGTTTTATAATGTCCTCCTGACCGATTTCGGTCACGGCGGCCAATCTCACCGGAGATTAGCCAACTACGCAGGAGATATTATAGAGCTCAAGTGTGTGCGCAAACACAGGTGCTCTCTCTATTCCTTCACTCTCATAGTCCGATGGGACGGCAATCCGACATGACCGGAGAGAGATCAGGCGCAGGACCAACGGCTTTACGTGCTTCCGAGTCACGGTGTGTATTCACATACACAAAGACCCATACCCGAAACAAGTATCTGTAGATCATACAAATATTTGTTCCGTGCGCGAATCGAACCCGCGGCACGTAGCTCAACAGTCGATCTCTCAACCACTGTGCCAACCGTGCCAGCAACTTCTAACCTAATTAAGTAAGGTTCATTTTATAAATAAATTTAACCATTACTTTACTATTTTCAAAATATTATCAGTATGATACCACAGAAGCATTTCAGTAGTATATCAGATTCCAACTTATTTAAGTTACCCTTTATTTTCATCGGATCAAGAAAATATAACTCCACTCTAGCGCAAAATCCAATGGATTTAAGAATTAAGGATTCTTTTACCGTCGCTCGCAACAAGCAAGGGGAATTTTAAAACCGTAATCGTTAAGAACCGGTGAATCTTTTATGTGGCTAACACTATATCTGTGGGAGATTGTGTATTTAAAAATGTAGAAGCTATCGAGTACTCAATACTGGGAGAGAACCATCGTAAGGCTTAAACACATAGCATCGCCTGTATCCCCCGAAGGGTTAGGCAGAGGTGTACTATTGTACACCCACATTTCGCCGATGCTGTTACTGAGTCCCATGTAATAGGGAGCGAGCCTCTTGCCATCTTCCGGGCACAGTTCCAGACTCCGTGCTGCTACTGAGAATTTCAATACGGAAAAACCCAATAACACTTTGCCCGACCCGGGAATGGAACCCAGGACCTCACGCTCAGCAGTCGCGCTTACGACCACTAGACCAATGAGGCAGTTTTAATAAATGAATTAAAATTAAATGTCTTCCTATTTTACTATTTAGCTTTCAACGGCTTGTAAGTTCGTGGTCGTCAAGCAAATCAGGCATTAAGGAGGCTAGGTTATAGATCAAAATTTCAGTTAACATATTTTTTTTATCTTTGCCCCACCTTTTTAATTGTTTCTGGTGTGCGTTTAGAAACACATATACTGACATGAACATACACCCAAACCCGAATCAACTATTTGTTACGTGCGGGAATATAACCCGCGACACGTCACGCAGCAGTCGATCTCTCAACCACAGCGCCAGCCATGATGTCACATTTAATAATAGTCTGTAAGCGATAAGCCTCATTGTACATAAGATTTATACACATTATATTATGAGAAAAAAAACTTTTTTTTTGTTTTTCTATCTATCTATCTATAAATTAAAATAATTAAAACAAAAAAATTTATTTATTACTTTTCTAGTGAGAGATACGTGTATCTTCTACAAACATAACCGCCCTTTCAAATGTTCTTAATTATTCAAATGTATGCTCTAAAAAGCTGAAGAATGAACGTAATTTCTCGAAGCGTAGCGGATGTTGGGTAATCTGCTACCGTAGCTTGCCTTCGTAGTTAACTGCTACGAAAGCTACGGTAAAATCGTAGCAATGACATTATCACTACGCCGTAGCGACCGTACATTTTTAAGGCATTGTATCAATAAATCTCTAATTCATGAGTGTCTACTCATGTCATAGACAACTTAATAATTATTATGATAACATCATTATTATGATAACAATAATTGCTGCTGAACATTTGAATAAGATTATTTTCTTGTATATGTACCTACCTATAACAATATGGTTGGCGCCTTGGTTGAACGATCGATTGATGCGCTCCGTGTCGCGGGTTCGATTCCCACATAGAACAAATATTATCTACACATAGTTGATCTGTATCTGAGTGTTTGTGCATGAGAATATTTAATTTATGTTTGTTTATGTCGATTTTTTTTTATTTGAAGATAACTACTTAAGTTTTGAACTTAATAGTTAGTCCTAACATTCCTTTTTTCATATAGAACCTATATTTTTATATATAAATTTGTATAATCTACCAAAATAAGTACATTTCCATATCAGCTTCAAAACAAATAATGTAAATGCCCAAACAATAAAAACTCGTATCGGTGGTCCTTGAAAATTTATCCCATATAATATCTGCACCTGTACATCATGCTTTTATCTTTTACAATGGTAGGGCGGCCCATGGGCACCATCATACTCCCCGAAGAACCATTCACCAAAAAAAGTCATTAGGATCCTATTGTTTCTAAAATAAACCTTATATGAACACGGTAAGGTATATTTCAGAATGGTGGGAAGAATGTGATTATGGATTTTTTAATATTAAGTTTTGTTAAAAAAATACCTTTTGCGGAAAATTTATATGACTCGTTATAATGCCCAGTGATGTTCATAACTACTTGTGTGTGAAGAGTTTTGTGGTATTTTTAATGGTAAAAAACATAGATGGGTGACAATAAAATATTAAATTATAAACCTTTTAGTGTATTTTTTTTATTTCACTAAAGGCGACTACAGACTGTAGTGGCTATGTTGCCAACAAAACATCTCTAAAAGTAATCTCATAGAAATTCGAAGATATTAGTAGTGTAGCTCAGGTCTGAGAAAATACATTTTTTATTATTATTTCACTCTACCTTTTTCGCGGTGTTGCGGGTACAACTTACCGTCAATCATATCCGACGCAGCGGCGTACACAGAGTTTTTAGACAGGGTAGGCAGAACATATTAAAAGCTTCATCATCATCAGCCAGAAGACGTCCACTGCTGAACGAAGGCCTGCCCCAGGGGGGGGGGGGGGGGGGGGGTTATGAAATGAAATGAAATGAAATGAAATGAAATGAAATTGAAATGAAATTATTTATTTTGCAATTAGGATTTTTCAATCACTTTTACACGTCTTTTTTAAACTAGATGGCGTCGGCATTTCCTATGACTATCCTTGAGAAGAAACGCCGAAACAAACTCAGGGGTCAAAGTCTATTTTAAAGTCCAGACAGATTGTATTGATGTAAAGGTTTATGTGAGACAAATATAGGGTGGAATAGCCTTTTGAAGAAAGTGCCATAACTATTTGAGCTAACCTGTCGCAACAGAGTGCAAGCATGCATCAGTTATCGTGAGAATTAATGAAATGAAGAGCGCTCAGCCTAGATCTCACTCACATTTACAATGTATAGCGGTTATATATAAGAAATAATTTCAATTTAAACGACATTACAATAACAAAATAATGAAGTAAATAATATAATAATTAATGGCAAAATTTGTATATAAAAAAAAAAAGGAAAGGCTAAAGAGCGGCTCAATCCCAAGCGTTTTTGTCATCTAAATAGTCCGAAATTTTATAGTATCCTTTTTTACAAAGTTTAGATTTAATTACAATTTTGAACTTCTTTAATGTTAAATTACGTATATCATTGGGAAGCTTATTGTAAAAGCGTATACATTGTCCCATGAACGAGTTGCTTATTCTGTGGAGGCGCGTAGCATGTACAGCAAGGTTGTGTTTATTCCTAGTGTTCAAAGAATGAGTATCAGACAGTTTGACAAAGTTCGAAATATTTTTATAAACATATATTAAATTTTCAAAAATATATTGTGACGCTACAGTTAGAATATTAATTTCCTTAAATCTGTGTCTCAGCGACACCCTTGGACCAAGATTATAAATAGCTCGGACAGCCCTTTTCTGCAAGACGAATATAGTATTGATGTCTGCAGAGTTTCCCCAGAGGGAGGTTGCCATAATCCCCACGCTTGGCAGGCGGCTTGGGGATCACAGTGGCTCACCGATTAGTGAGAGGACGCTGCTGCCCGTCCTCCGGTGTCTGGCCGCAGTTTTAAGACGTACCTGGGTCGTGCTGGTCGTTAAAAGCTTCCTTACCAAAAATACCTACTGCATGTTGGTTTTATCCGTCGTTTTGTCGATTAAATAATTATGTATGTGATTTGCCACCTCAAATATCTTATAATAAATATTTATTTGAGTTATGTAGGGTAGGCGATGTCTTTTTGTCTTTATGCGGTTCATAAAGATACGATGGTAGCTACACCTCTGCCTACCACTTTGTCGAAAAGCGTCAACGTTGTATATGCGTTTCCCTGCAAATGATAATTATAATGTATCAAAGCATTGGTGGCGCGCGTCGGTGTTATCGTCAGCATTTGCTGCTCGCAATATACAAATTGTTTCGCGTGTGGCATCCGATAGTTCGGTGTAATACTATTGTGTCTGAACTCATTTCTTTATCACTTCTCGCGAACATATTTTCTTTGTGGTGGCTTGAGCTAACACATGATAATATACAATGCGATCAAGATAAGAATAGGAACGTGAATGACCTGTCCATTGTCACTTAAAAAGTTGAATTTGCGAGGAAATTATTTTGCGTACATAAAGTTTTTTTTGTTATATAATTAAACTAGCCCTTAGTATATAATTATTATAAAATTTATTGAAGTTTTTAGCGGTTTTAAATAATTTTTATTCGACACACATGTCACAATATGGCGGAAAATCATTTCTATTCTTATTTTGATTACATTTTTATGTCACAGATCTCTTCAGAACAGAAGGAGTAGGCCATAATCCACTACACGAGTATATACAGGAATTTTAGGTGAAGTTAAGATCATCATCATTAGCCCACATTCATCCACTGCTTGACATAGGCTTCTCCCAGTAACCGCCAACTAGTCTTCAGCTTTCCGCATCCACGAGCCACCACTCGCTAGTCATCGCTCCGCCAGGCCTATTTCAAATCCCATTGATGCACAATTCACAAGAGACACAATTCGTCAGTCAGGAGCATTGGGAATGGAAAACAAAATGGTTAGCCAGGTTACAAAATAAATAAATAAATATACCTTCCATAGTACGGCCAAACGTGTTAGGTATTCAGTTTATAACGCGGCTGCTCTTCACAAATATTTGTGCGAATACTTTGAAAAATATCCCATCCAATCCTGGCGAGGCATTTGTGCAGTATGCACTCCTCTCCGGCGGGAATGATATTATAATTTGCGAGAACCTACTTTAGCTTCAGGATACAGCGTTGCTTGTGCAGAGAAATTATTCTGCTCTTAGCTTTTCGGAGAATTCGTGAAAGATATTCTTTTGTTTATTTTCCTTAGCTACGTAACCTTAGCGTGAGGTACGTAAAAAGCGTCTAGCTTTTTCACAAAAGAACGGAAAACCGATGAGTGATGGCAGAATTCCTTTGTTCTTCTAGAGGTTTCGCCTCATTATGGATAGGTGTTGTCGTAAAACTATAAAATACAATAATGAATATATAAGAAAACTGGACATTTACAATCTGAACGGCAGTGTTCTTGTCTGAAGCATAAAGTCAAATATTAAAAAAACATTTATTTATGTTTTTGTTAAAAATCTACGCGGCTGCATATGGTTCAGTTGATATATTCCGACGACACGGTTGGCGCAGTGGCTAAGCGATTAGCTTTCTGCGCCACGTGTCGCGGATTCGATCCACGCACGGAACAAATTTTTGTATGATCTACAGATAGTTGTTTCGGGTCTGGTTGTCTGTGCGTGTGACATGTATTTTTGTAAACTGTACCCACGATACAGGAGAAATACCAGGGTGGGGCAAGGATTTAAAAAAAAAAATTTAATAAATATTTTCTAAAATGTTAAGTAGCAATAGACAATAGGCTCGCCCCTCATGTTTATGTTCAGGTGTCTACATTTTATAATCAAAATTTTCATGTTAGTTTTTCAGAGTGTAGGTAGGCATCCGCTACGAATAAATAATAAATGAATTCAACTCATTACTGTCCCACTGCTGGGCAAGGGCCCCAATTCTCAGATTGAGCAAGGTTAGGCCTTAATCCACCACATTGGCTCGGTGCGGGTTGGCAGACTACACTCACCATCGAGAACTTTATGGAGCCCTCTCATGTGTACAAGTTTCATCACGATATCTTCCTTCACCGTTAACGCAAATGATAATCGAATTCTGATCCACACATGATTACGAAAAGTTAGAGGTGCGGGCCGAGTTGGAACATGCACCCACCTACATGGAAGGCAAGCATTGAACCACTAGGCTATCAGTGCTCCAATCTCAACATATTGTCCGCTACAAAATATGGGACATATGTCGCAGAAAAAAGGGCTAAGATTATGAAGTAAAAAAAAATCCTTCGTCTAAAAAGTCACGGGAACATCTAGTTTTATTATAATGTACACAACGCTTATAATAGAAAAGTTACAAAGTGGAAAATCACATTAGACACGTATGTATGTACAGCGAAGCTTACATACAATAAAAGTTGGTACATACAAGATGCTACCACTATATTTTTACCCTAGCCATTGGGTGAGCAGGGTAGTACGGCTTAAGAGCCCAGTAAAATAAAATGTAATGTTACTGAGAACCTACATTACATTCGCTGGAGCTTAAAGTGGTGCATTCACTGCTAGACGAAACTTGAAAGAGTGTAATACTCAAGATGTCGTTTGTCATTTACGTAGCATCACGCCTATATTTCCCGACGGGTATGACAGAGGTGTCCGTGACGATGCCGATATTGAGTCTTCTGTAATAGGGACACTATTGCCATCTAGTATGAACCGTACTAAACACCTTACTGCTACAGAGAATTTTCATACACAAACACAATAACACTTTGTCTGACTGGGAATATACATCTATCAAATACAAAACTTCACGCTCACGCGCACGCGCATTCGCACATGCAACCACTAGAACAATGACATAGTAATTTGTTGCCACTGGTGAGGACGGGCCTTGTCTCCTGTCAATTATTCTTGTGTAGGTATTTGTTCGTATTAAACATTAGTCCTTTCTGAAAACAATTTGTACTTGACGGACCTACGAGGAATATCAACTGTCAGTATTTCGCTGCCCGCTTCTAAGCTTCCGTCACTAATGGGTATGGAGTACCTTAATAAGTTTACCTAGTGACCACGCAGGCAACAGCTTTGTCACCGGAATAGCATTCTCATAATGGTGATCAAAAAGCAAGTTGTTCATCGTCAAGATATCTTACGTAACCCCCACGTTGGAATTTTTTGTGTATTTAAAACTTGTATCACCAGAAATAGATGAGCCGTGCCAGCCAGTAGTGTAATGTATACACCGCTTTAGCAATCCACTCTCAGCTTTTGAACAAATTCGAACGTGACTTTTGCACGGGGGTCTAAAAAATCTGGCTACATTCTTAATATTTAAAAGCGCCGATAGAATTTATAAAAGGGTTACTATTACGTGAGTAGACGATAAATTACGTATCTGCATTAGCGGCCTATTGAACCGTAAGTGCTTTTGCCAACGAAAATAGTGTCGAAGAGCTTTCAAGGGCTTTTTCAATAGTTATCGTATACATTAAAAAATAGGCTTAGGCCGCTTGTTAAACCACGGATTTTTATCCTTGAAACTTACTCGAGGGAAGAAAAATGTTCTTGCAGATTCCGTGCCTCGAAAAGCACGTTACGCATTTATACGAAGACCTATGAGGATTGTAACGGGTGTCAGTACCCCAAAAGTCTGGCAACCAGTCTTAGTGTGTTCCAAAAATTGGGTGGCGGAGTTCAGATGACAGTCGCTCCGTATGAAATACTAATATTCAGCCGCAACCAGTAGGGGATCGGATAAGGCTAAGCTGATGATGATGAAGGTAGGAGGTAGAAACGAATGAAATTGGTTTTTAAGTGTCAGTGAATCCCAGATTTGAAATATTTATCTTTTATTTCATTCGAACAAAACAATTGACCACGGAAAATGTAACCAACACCTAGAACGTTAAAGTAACAATGACGCACTGTTTCAAGTTAGCTCATACTGGTGTACTTGATTACATGATCCGACATAGATGGAGCGAACACTCGCGGTTTCTAATTAACGCTGCAGAGTGAGTTGTAAGCCTTGTGCTGTCGAGTAATAATAGGAACGCTCCGTCACTTTACTTGGGTGGTGTAAAATGTGATTATAAGGAAATATACAGAGGTATATCTAGTATACTAGCCTGATGCATCAACGTTGATGTGTGTGTGTATCAGATGCGTTTTAACATAACATCACGTCGGTATTCCACAAAGAGTTAGGCAAAGGAGTACTTTTGTACACTCACATTTCGCCGATGCCGTTATGCCCATGTAATAGGGGGTGAGCCGATTGCTATCTACCGGGTACAGTTTCAGATTCTGTGCTACTGAGAATGTCCATACAGAATAACTCAATAATACTTTACTCGACCCGGGAATCAATCCCAGGACCTCGTGCTCAGCAGTCGTACTTGCGACCACTAGACCAATGAAGCAGTCCATCAAATATTATGGAGATTCTTTCAATCCTACCGTAATTCTCGATTTTGTGCAATTTCTCATTACAGAAAGACACAACAAATTTGGCGCGTCGTATTCGCTTAGAACGATCGTCTTTTCGTCGAAAACACCCGAAACATTAAATACCTACATTTAAAATATGTAGGTTTTGGCGCGCAGTATACTTCTTTCTGATTGGTTGACCATTCCATATATTTAAATTATGTCAAATGCGCAGGTACGTCGTCGGGCCATATTGAATGTGTACCACTTACCATCCAGTCTAGGAACAGCTTTTAATTCGAATATCCATCAAGATTGACATGCCCAATTGACATCACCCTACATTTCAGTCTAGGGTCACAAGGGCGATAGATAATTGCAGGCCAGCGACAGAGGTGACGAGTGCCATATAGCTGGTTACGTGCCCCCGCATAGATTGAGCCAGCTCGTTCTAATTAACGTGAAGTGCGGACCGCTATTACTGAAGCTGGGATATTCTTAGTCATTTTATTTTAAAGGGAGGGTGTAGTTTTCTTAAGATATTGATGAATTACAAAAGTATATTAATTGTATGACGCAATAATGACTGCGAAGCAAATTCTAAAGTGAATTGTGTGTTAAATGGATAACCAATTTTTCTTAACCATAGATGTCGCCACCATCACAATAAGATGGTTAAATATTTCTATATATATTATCAGAGGCAGCTCAGAGAGTAAACCGTGGTCGCAGGTTCAATTCCTTCTCGCGGTCGAATTTTTCTTTCCAGAATTTATTACTATGCAAAAGTATAGCTTAGTTTCCTTACGCCCATGATACTGGGCACTTACCATATGACATCGATGACGTCATTAAATGTTCTTCCTCTCAGTAGAAACGATTATATTACCATTTCGTATTATTTCCTGTCTCTTCTACTGAACCTACTGCCAACAATGTGTACGCTGAAAAGAAAAAGAAAAGATGATAGAAGAATATAGAAAAACAATCTTTTTTATTATGTCATAGGCTGCAAACGAACAGACGGATCGCCTGATGGTAAGCGATTAACGTCGCCCATGAACACCCGCAACACCGGAGGAGTCACAAGTGCGTTGCCGGCCTTTTAAGAAGGAGTACGCTCTTTTCTTGAAGGTTTGAAGGTCGTATTGGTCCGGAAATACCGCAGGCGACAGTTCATTCCACAGTTTTGTTGTGCGAGGCAGAAAGTTTCTAGAGAAACGCATTTATTTTAAAACGCTGTCAGACAGGTTTTTGATAATAATACGGCCCACCATGTTCGTCTATTGGTAATACCATAGACTTAGAATTTCGCTTACGCTAAGGTAATACATACACTTTTTACTCACAAGTAATACGAGTGTTTTCTTCAATCGGCAACAACACCTCTCTTACCTTTACAGGCTAATATTTTCCTGAAAATACAGAACCATATCAGACTACTTTTACTAAAACCGTAAAATACATTTTTCACGTACGATATTTCCACGATAGAATTTTCTAGCACTCATGATAATATAGCCCCAGGATAGAATTTGAGTAAAGCATATAAACTATATAACGTTTATGTACAACTTCTACCAATATATATACAAAAAGTAAATAAAGAGTACAGTTTAGTGCCCATTTAATTTAGACTCAAAAGTACTCGTGTGTTCGTTGCATAAATTATGCAAATACCTCACTAGTCTAATGCTCGCAAGCCCAACGATTGAGCGTCAGGTCTTAGGTTCGATTCCGGGGTTGGGAAAAGTGTTATTGGATTTTGCTGTATGAAAAAGTCAGTAGCATGTTGACGTCTGTAATCACCTTTATCTACATATTTGTGAAACTGAACACGTTTTTTTCGCCTTCGTTTTTGTGTAAGCCAGACTTAAAACCAAAAGGTGTATTTTCAAGTTTGGCCGTTCGTGTCTATGTTTTTGATTCATACCAGCAAACGGAAAGCTAAGATATATTGAATACCTAGGTTCCTTAAAAGATTTTTCAGATAAAAATTGTCCGTCAAAGGCCAAGTTAACAAGGATTTTGTTGAGCACAATTTTCTAAAAATCTAATACATAAGCCTTTATGTGGGATCGTGTTAGCTAATGGATCAAAATCTTATATGAATAAATTAATAATAAATTAATAATTCAACCCATTACTGTCCCACTGCTGGGCAAGGGTCTCTTCTCAGAAAGAGAAGGGTTAGGCCTTAGTCCACCACGCTGGCCCGGTGCGGGTTGGCGGACTACACACACCGTGAAGAACTGTATAGAGCCCTCTCAGGTGTGCAGGTTTCCTCACGATGTTTTCCTTCACCGTAAACGCAAGAAATAATCAAATTCTGATCCGCACATGATTCCGAAAAGTCAGAGGTGCGGGCCGTGTTTGAACTCAGACCCTCCTGCATGGAAGGCAAGCGTTAACAGCTAGGCTATCACTGCACTATATGAATAAATACTTGAAAATTACGTTATTTTTGTAATTAATTAGTTAAATAATAGCGTTATTGACTAATGAATATGTTTATTAAATTCTATGAACAAATTTAAAATGGATTTCTGAAAATTTACAAAAAATATTTCTTCAAACTACTAATAAGGAGACATTGCACTGCAAAGGTTACCAGCCCCCTATAGTAGTAGTAGAGTACTTTATACTTAATACAAGACCGTTAACAAAACCAAAACCCACGCATACTGTACATGAAACCAAATAATATTGTGCAAAAATTATTGCTGGAATACCAATTTCAATTTAATGTATTAAAAATGAGGTATTTTTTTTTTGCTGTCGCGTTGCTGTCGCGCTGCTGTCGCGCTGCTGTCGCGCTGCTGTCGCGTTACTGTCGCTTTTTTACGTAATTAGGCTGCGGGACTGATAGGCGTGGGAGTATAGGCCATCGTAAAAAACATAAAAAATAGTGAGTTTGATCATTAATAGCTCCAACATTAGCTTAGACTAAAGGTGGGTACTCACCGTGAGCATTTGCATGTAATGAAACTATGAAACGTTCAGGTTTTGAACATTAGGTTACATAGTGTGCCAGCAACGAGAAGGGGGACCGAACAATATTCGTTTTTCTAGCTGATCGACGTTAAGCATTGCGCTTGGTACAAAATACTAAATACTACTGTAATTGTAAACTCCGAACTCACTACTGCAATGTTCAAAGTTTTATCAATATAAGTTCACGGACTGTACCTAACGATCGTGACGACTTATTCTACGAATAGGAGCTGTTACATTACACACGAATGCTCCCAGTGAGTACCTTCCCTTATAATAAAAACCACCGTATTCCCATTTAAACTAAAACCTCTTTCAAACAGAAAATAAATTATAAGAAGTGAGTTTATTAAAGCTAATCCTAGACTTTCTGCATTGAAGCTTATCAAAGTGTAGGTAAAGAAAAAGTGTAAAATAACTAAGTGTAAAGTTGAATGCGGCGAGATCGGAAAAGTAACGAGATACTTCGTCAGACCCAACTATAAAGTTAAGATTATAGAAGGGAGATTTTGTTCCAACACAAAAGCTATGATGGATAGGCAGTATTTATATAAAAAAGCGATCGACTGCTGTGCTACGTGTTACGGGTTCGATACCCGTACGAAACTAATATTTTTATGATCTACAGATAGTGGTTCCGGCAGCCTAATTACGTAAAAATAGTGACAGCAACGCGACAGCCACACGACGATTTCGCTAATTATCATAATTTCGTTACCAAGCCTTAATAGCTATATATTATATTAACGGATGCGCTTGAGCATATTTCAACCGTACCAAGACCAAATAATTAAGATCAATACCTAAAGGAACTTCATAATTTGGCCTAATTTAATTTACCGCTGCTATGTTAGATGAGAGTATACCTAAGATAGTTATCTTAAATACATAGCATTACGCTTGTATTCCTCGAAGGGTTAAGCAGAATATAGATTATATTGTATACGCATATTAAAATTTCACCAATGCTATTATTATGACGTCCCATGTGATAAAAGGTGGGCTGATTGCCATCAACCGTACACAGTTCCAAACATCGGGCTGTTACTGTTATTTTAACAGATAAACCTAATAACATTTTGCTTAACCCGGAGATCGATCACAAGACCAATGTGGCATACTTTTAAAACTCTTAATATCTTGATTTAATTTAAATACCTAGTCAATTGTATTAAATTGAGATGTTTACTATTTTTCAGCTACTTAAGTAATATCACTCAAAAGAGTTTCGTTAAGAGAAATTTATCGCCTGAAATACAGGCCAATAGTTACCTATTAAATATTTTTATTTTAGTTGAGATTTTATTTTGATAGCGATGTGAAAGAATACTTTGACGCCTAAGTATTCGTTTAGGATACATTTTTGTTTGTTATAAGGTTTAATTAATACATAATTAAGTATAAGTAGTTAGTAAAATGTATATACAAAGTCTTTTAGTTTAGAAATAGTTCTGATTAAGCCTTATAGCAAGTAATTCGTAAATTAATATTTTTTGTAAAAGTTCATTGATATTAGTTCATTGATATTCAATATTATTATTAGTTTAATGTTAGAACCTTAGAGACGCAAAAATTTCAACCACAGCCAAGTACATGACATTATCGTATCTACAGATCAATTTATCAGAACAAAGCTATGAGATGAGGCTGCCGTACTTACGAGTACAGATGCTCCACAGGTTTGATTGAACTCAAGTTCACTCAGTGTCCGGCCATCTGTTCTCAATGACTTTCTTCCTTCGATTGTACTCAATATGATTAAGGACCAGGCTTCTAAAACAGGGAAAATTTCAAATGTCGGAAAAATGGTCCAATGTGGCACTTAAAAAACTAATTATTTTGTTTTTCGAGGATCCAATTAAACCTTCAATCTAAATCAGTGATTGAAAATAATCATAGAAAACGGTCTTTGTATCCACTGATGTTTTATTAACAACATTACGAATATCTTATTAACAAAAACTTACTGCTTCATTGGGTTAGTGGTCGCTAGCGCGACTGCTGAGCGTAAGGGCCTGGGTTCGATTCCCGAGTCGGACAAAGTTTTATTTGGTTTTTCTGCATGGAAATTTTCAGTAGCAGCAGGGAGTCTGGAACTGTGCCCGGTAGATGGCAATAGGCTCGCCCCTATTACATGGGACTCAATAACGGTTGTCCAACACACCTATTGTAGAGAAGTCCCAAAGAATTATTTTCTTTGCAGCTCAATCATTCTCTTTTAGGAGGCATAACACAGCTGAGCCCCGTCCAAATTGGGTCAATTACTTTTTGTCATATACCTACCTATGAATATATGCCGTAGGTATATACAGATTTGTCTCAGATTACACTCCTTCAATATCAACTGCGTACTTAGTTACATCTGGATTTCTTAGGCTAGCAGATCGATATGACGCTACAAAATGAGTCATTGTAATTTGATTCTTATTACTTTGAAATAAGGTACGATTTCGAGTTTGGTGTCGAAATGAGAAAAACAATGTATCAGCCGGTTATCTCCGGCGTAAATCTTGAGCCGTGACTGGAAGGGTTATAGGCTCGAAGGTTTGCAACCTATTCTTAGTTCTATGTTAATGTTATGTCTTTAGTTCTAACACTTATTATAAATGTCTGGGGTATAGTTTCTCTTTTTTTAAACATACCTCTAAACTAAAAATAATCCCCGTATCGTACATGTAACTGCATAGATACACAAATATTCATTACTAGCTTCTGCCCGCGGTTCCGCCCGCGTTTTCCCGGGATACAATTTAGCCTATGTGCTATTCCAGACTATAGTTTATCTCTGTGCCAAATTTCATCCAGATCCGTTTAGCCATTTTTGCGTGAAAGAGTAACAAACATACTAGTACATACATCCGTCCATCCCCACAAACTTTCGCATTTATATTTACAGTAGGATGTATAAACCAAACCAAATCTCATTGTAAATTTTCATAACGATCCGAGAGACACAAACACAGGGAGAGTTACTTTCGTATTTATACTAATGTGTATTTATAAGCATATAAAACCAAAATGACGTTGTATGTTAGCTATTAAATTTATAACTGAATAATATTCGTATTGATGTCTTTGATTTGATGATTTTGTGTCTTAAACAAAACGTGTCAGGAATATCATACAAAACTGCTGAATCTCATCAATAATTTCATACCAAAACCATTTATATTTGAGTAAATACGAGATGCAAGCTCGCGCTAAACGGGTTAGCGTTGTAACGGAAGGCTCATAAAACCTCTTAACCGCTGTGGGTACATGAATAAATAACATTCTCACTGCTTAGTTACTGATACATAGCGTTCATAAGTTTGGCTTATTTGCTCATCAAACACATTCTACATAACCTTACTGATATAGCGTATAGATCGCAGGTTGTATAAAAGGTCATATCTTTCTAATCCTGATACCTTTAAGACTATAGTTTAGCTAAAAGTTTTCATACTAAATACGTTAACGTTTTTACCCCACTAAAAATGAACTGATTTTGCTGAATTTTTTATATGACTGACACAAGTAAAAACTAGGTCGTCACTTTTTTGTTTTTTTAGTAGATTGAGAAATAATTAACCATCAAAATGCGTTTTTTTAACTAAAAATCTTCCTTATACTTAACTCGTGATAGTTAAAACTAATCAAAATTTTGAAAAATACAGAACGTGTCAAGCTAGTTTATAATCTGACAAAACCATAGAGACCAAAATCTAATTAATTAGTTAAGATTTCGATGTAAGAAACGTTAACGTCCAAACACATATTTTGCGCGTATTTCAAGGCAATTTTGTCAGAAGCTAAACGATACTCTTACAGGGTTATTATAGTGCTTATTAATATGAAGAACTTTTACTATGTTACCAACTCTGAAATTGCAAAAAATAAATCAGCTTTTCGGTACATTTAAGTCGAGTAATATTAAATTATTCGCATGAAACAGATGTTTTTGTTTTCGCGATACATATCGCCGTTGAATTTTTAACATCGTGAACATAATTTTTTTGGCGGTTTTGACTATTTGATGCCATTTGCTAGAGAATCGGAAGACGCGTTGTTTCAGCCAATCAAAAAACAAGCATCGTCCAATAGAAACTCGTAAAATGAAATTAATTTGAAATGGTACATATTGTAAAGGCATCTATACTCGTTTTGTTTTTAGGTATTTAAATAAAGGTTATTAACTTTAGTTAAATACCTAAACAAATCGAGTATACCTATGTTAAATTATGCAGCTTTTTCACTCTCCTGAAAAGTTGCTATTTTTGACATACGTGGTGTTAGAACTTCAATGACGATATCATCGTCCCATACTAAAATCTCTATTGGTTTCCATTTTGTATTTTTTTTTCTGTTTCTGGTGTGCAATAGTTTATTGTATTGTATTGTATTGTAAAAGTTTTTCGAACTCACGAGTACAGTAACTTTTATCATTGTGAATAATGTATTATTACACTATACGCATACTTTAAACTTATCCTATCCTATCCGACTTTGCATCTGGTCACCATATTCTGGTCTTACAAAAAAAAAATAACATAATAGGCTAGATGACTGCATCAAAAATAAATTCTGAAATCTTATTTTTTTTTCTAAAAACTCAGTAAAACTTAATCTGTTGCTTATCTTTAGTGTTTTCAATTTTTAATTTGTCAAAATGACACAGTAAGCATGTCAACGGCAATAAAAAACTCTGACGTCACGACTTGCTATTCCAAACATTTTTAAAACAAAATGTCGTTTTTGACAGTTCATAAAAAGTAACTCAAATGACTAGTAGTCGTCTACCGGATTTTTCTTTTTTGTGTGATCGCCGCTACCAAGATGCGAAATGTACTATTGCGGTGACGTGGAAGTACTATTAGTACACCTCTCTCCAACTTTTCAGGAAATACAGTCATGGGGCTATGTTATGAGTTCACCATTGTATACTTCCGTATGTCACAAGCCCAAAGGAGTTCACGCGATTTTATAGCGTGTCTCGGAAGGCCTATACATCCTGCCTAGCGACCCCGAAGACATCTTTATAGACTTCGCGAACAACGATATTTTGTAGACTGTACTACTATATGATTTAGTTAAACGAATTTCTGAGCACACATAATACAGAATCATATATATAAAATCAATGTGAATTAATAAGTGGAGAAACTAAAACAAATTTTTGAGTTTACTTACAAAATGTTTGTAAGTAAACTCAAAAATCTTTTTTACTCTTTGTCAAAAAATAAAAAGGTACTTCATTTAATTACAAATGATTTCTTTTTATAATGTTATAATTTTGATGCAAAAGTCAAGGTATTTATAATACCTGGGAGGTTTTATAAATTAACTAAAATCTCGATTGTGTTTGACCACTTGTTCATAATCTAAGCCTCGCCCCACTCAATACACACATCCATACATCGCAATAGCCGCGGCTGGGCCCGCGGTGCGGGCGCGCGGGACGGGTCGTCGTCGTCGTCCTTAAACACTCCGGGCGCAGCGGCACCACTCCATCTCCTCGAGCGTCCCGCAAACCACGTTACGCATCAAGTATTGTGTATTGTGTACAAATACAATTAAATAAAAATTACAGTCCATATCGAAGCATTATTCATATACAAAAGTGGACCTTCGTCGCCGCATAAGGAAATTCAGCTAACCGCATGATATTCAAGAGCCAGCAGCACAGCCATAAGTCAAGGAATCAGCCGATGACTATTTAATTGATAAAAACATAAGGACATACAGGGAGTTGTTCGGAGTGAGTCCATTCCAATTTTCTTTAAAAATATACCTACCTAATCCATAATTTTGCATCCAAAAGTGTTAAATACAAGCCAGTAGTTATCTAAATTTCATTTAAAATCAAATTCAATTGTTAATTTAATCCAACCCATTAATCTAATACAATAATAATTACTCAGTAACATACATAAAAGACATAGAATAACTAAATTAACTATTTACAGTTATCAAGTACCATCATAAAATATCGTTATTAATATACATTTAAATAATTTTCTAATTCTAATCCTATATGATAAATATTCAAACATTTATGCAAATTATCATTTGAGATTATAAAAGTTATAAATCGTCGCTAATGTTTACGACATAATTAGTTGCACAGAAACCAGTTACGCCGTAGCGAGCGGCGGTAAGCCCTATTGTTTTGGCTGCATTGGAATGCATTTTTTCTATATGAACTTTTGCACGGATTTAAAGTAAACAAGTACTTTTTATGTTGTAGGCGTAAGGTTCAATTTATTAATCAGTTTATTTGCTATTAGATATTTTATGGTAGTAAAGTACTAATACGTTCAATGGATTGAAAATAGTATTTTAATTGGATTTATTGTAATAAATAGGTTATATCTTAAATCTGTTAATCTGGAAGGAGTAGACAGAAGTAATTAAACACATAATAATCATAAGTTTCATTTCTTGTACTGATTTCACTTTCCCATCGCATACCCACCAAAATGAGTGAGACTAAAGAGTTTATTAAAAAGCGTGGATCCATCAAGGGTCGTCTTACGGCATTTGTTACTTACGTCAACAGTTTAGATAGCATGACCTCTACACAAATTACAGAATTACAGCTACGTATGAATAAAATGGATCAGTTATTTACGCAGTATGATGAAATTCAGAGTTGTATTGAGTGTGCTGTCGATGATAAAGACACCGTGGTTCAGTATACAGAGAGACATGATTTCGAAAATCAGTACTATGCTATTTTGGCAAAAGCTCAACAACTAATTGATAGAAATAAAATTCTTAATGATGATGATTCATCCAGTGATTCGTGTGTTCCAGGCAATCAGTCGTCCGTGGTGAAACATGCAAAAAACAATAACCGTATGCGCGGTATCAAGCTGCCTACGATCCAGGTTCCTAAGTTCGGCGGACAATACGAGGACTGGCTCGAGTTCCGCGACACCTTCGTATCGATGATTCACAATAATGAGTCCATTAATGACATACAAAAGTTTCACTATCTAAGAGCGTGTTTGGAAGGTGGCGCTGCCCAGGTAATTCGATCGTTGGAGTTCTCATCATGCAATTATAATATCGCTTGGGATTTGTTGTGCGATAGGTACAATAATGATAGATTATTGATACAAAATCATGTGCGATCACTTTTTTCTTTAGAATCCTTTAAACGAGAATCATCTCAATCTATTCGCAAATTAATAGATCTCGTTTCCAAACACTTGCGATCATTGGAAGCATTGGGTGAACGCGTTACTTCTTGGGACACACTTGTCATTTACCTAATTAACTCTAAACTAGATCCTAAAACGTCCAGAGAGTGGGAAGAAAGGAAATCATTAATTGAAAACATAACACTAAAAGAATTCATGTCTTTTTTGAAGAACAGGGCAGATTTGTTAGATACAGTACAAATGAATAATAAACCAGACAAATATGTACACAGTAAAGAACGTATAACAGGTATAAATTCATTTACAACTTCAACTTGGTCACGCAGTTGTCCAGTATGTAAACAAGATCATCGTATATTTAATTGTGATACATTTCTAAAACAATCAATCAAAGAAAGAATCGAATGTGTTCGTAACCTAAAGCTATGTCTAAATTGTTTACGAGCGGGTCACCGAGTACACGCCTGTATGCTGGGCACTTGCACCAAATGTTCTCGCAAACATAATACACTATTACACGAAGACACAAATACACAAGGGTCAAATACAAAACCACCAGGCGACACAGCTACGGCGCTATCAGTCCAAGTGACGGAGCAGGTCCTGCTGTCGACTGCAGTGGTATACATAAGGGATAAAGACAATCGACGTCATGAAGTCAGAGCTGTTCTCGACTCAGGGAGCCAAGCCTCATTCATCACAGAGTCTTTAAATCAGAAGTTGAAACTCACATACATAGGTACACAAATATCAGTGGTAGGAATAAACAATTCTGTGTCACGAATCACGAAGCGTTGCAATACAGTTATAGAATCCAAGGTTTCAACATATACAACAGATGTGTCGTTCTTATTGTTACCAAACATACCTAATTTATGCAAAGGAAGTATACACATACAGAAGTTAGATTTACCCACACATATTCAACTAGCAGATCCCAAGTATTACAGTCCGTCAAGCATCGATATGTTGCTTGGCGCAGACATTTTTTGGGACCTGTTAGATCAAGACCAAATACGTCTAGGAACAAACAAACCAGTGCTACAAAAAACAAAACTAGGTTATATTGTGTCGGGGCCCACCAGTGGTCTCATTCATTCATCCGCAGACAAACAAGATTCATTCACATGCAATTATATACAAAATACACAAGCAGACATTCAAGATTCATTATCAAAGTTTTGGGTCATTGAAGAGCCACCACACAGTTCAAAATATACATATTCACCAGAGGAAAAACGTTGTGAAGAACATTTTATTCATAACTATTCACGTACGTCGGATGGCAGATTTTCTGTTGCCATACCATTAAAATTACCAGAATCATGTTTAGGAGATTCATATGAAAGAGCGAAACAATGTTTTTTATCAATGGAACGTAGATTACAAAGACAACCAAATTTACAACAAAGGTACAAAGAATTCATTTCCGAATACGAAGAATTGGGACACATGTCACTCGTGTCAGATTCAAAATCCATTCATAATATACACTCAAACAGCCAACAATCCTCAAAACTACATACATACTATCTCCCGCATCATGGTGTATTGCGTGAGAGTAGTACAACCACAAAACTAAGAGTGGTATTCAACGCTAGTGCACCGTCATCCACTAACATATCATCGAATGATTTACAGATGGTTGGACCCACAATACAAAGTGACTTAATATCTATTCTATTAAGGTTCAGACATTATAAGTACGTATTGACCGGTGACATTGAAAAAATGTACAGACAGGTATTAATACATAAAAATCAAAGACATTTACAACAAATAATATGGCGAGATGATGCAACTCAAGAACTACAAACGTATCAACTGAACACGGTAACTTACGGTACAGCGTCAGCGCCGTTTCTAGCCGTCAGGTGTTTAAGGCAACTCGCTATTGAAACCAAAGATAGTTTAATCTCGCAAATAATAAATGAGGATTTCTATGTCGACGATCTTGTAACAGGAAGTCAGTGTAAATCTCAGCTGTCAAAAATTCGTGAAGATGTTTGTAAAGTTTTATCCAAAGGTCATTTCAATTTACGTAAGATTAAATCCAACATACAAGATTTTATGGTTAATGATTCTGATACATACACACCATTAAATTTAGGACAAGAAACCACAACGACTTTAGGACTCGGTTGGTCATCTGTAAGTGACGAGTTATGCTTTTCTCAACAACAACTGTCAATTCATAATGTTCATACAAAGCGGTCGATTTTGTCCACAATTGGACAAATATTCGATCCGCTAGGTTTACTCAGTATTCTCATTATTCAAGCTAAAATTATCTTGCAAAAACTTTGGCTATACAAAATCTCTTGGGATGAGCCCTTGCCTATAGACATGCTTCAAATCTGGTCAAAATTTCTATCCGATTTGATACATTTAAACAGTTTACGCATACCTCGCTGCGTGACCTGTGACGATCCAAATATGATTGAAATTCATACCTTTTGTGATTCTTCACAGGATGCTTACGGAGCGTGTATTTATGTAAGATCCACATCAGATAGTCATAATCAACTGATACGTTTATTGTGTGCGAAAAGTAAGGTAGCCCCCTTGAAGAAATTGACTATTCCGCGGTTGGAACTATGCGGTGCATTAGTAGCTGCGCGTCTTACAAGTAAGGTGATACAAGCTTTCAGGTTGCACATAAGTAGATGTATTTTTTGGACAGATTCATCCATCGTGTTAGGGTGGTTGAAAACTACGCCTAATAAATTAAAACAGTTTGTTCGAAACCGTGTAATTGAGATTCAGGAACTCACAGAAAAATATGAATGGCGCCATGTACCCACTCATCTTAATCCAGCGGATTTAATCACGCGTGGGGTTAACATGTCCAACATAGGGAGCCTGGACTTTTGGTGGACAGGTCCATCGTTTTTGGGTGAACCAGAAGTCAACTGGCCAAACAAACATTTCAGTCAAAGCGAAAATAATCATTGTAATTTACCCGAGGTCATTACACACATTGCGTTATCAGAATCAGACTCAGTTGGATTAATAGACATGAGTGGATATTCCAAATTGCTTAAGTTGAAACGTTCATTTGCATACGCTTTAAGATTTATACATAACTGTAAGAAAGAAACCAATAACAGTAAACTTACAGGTCCTTTATCTGTCAGTGAGTTAAACAATTCAATGGATTTGTTAATCATTTTATCACAACGTCAATCATTCATCGAGTACGAATTATTACAGAGGAAACAAAATCTACCAAGTAAAAATATACTGTTACGATTGTCGCCATTTATGGACAATAAAGGCATAATTAGAGTAGGTGGTAGATTAGCAATGGCACAACTCAGTTATGAAAC
This sequence comes from Shargacucullia verbasci, assembly GCA_947562105.1. Taxonomy (NCBI): domain Eukaryota; kingdom Metazoa; phylum Arthropoda; class Insecta; order Lepidoptera; family Noctuidae; genus Shargacucullia; species Shargacucullia verbasci. Next base: position 7,209,407 of record OX387302.1, on the reverse strand, counting down.
AAAACACCCAATTCTCATCTCTTGTAAACACCCACTAGCTAAACACATATTCATGGATGAACACATTAAATTATTCCACGCTGCTCCTCAACTACTTCTGTCGTCAGTAAGGCAGCAATTCTGGCCTTTAGGGGGGCGCAATCTCGCAAAGCATGTCACGCATAAATGTGTTAGGTGTGTCAGGATGAGAGCTCAAACGATCAGTCCGATAATGGGACAATTGCCTGGTTCGCGTGTTAATCCCGGGTACCCATTCCAAACCACAGGTGTGGACTATGCTGGTCCTCTGCTTGCTGCCGATAGACGGGGGCGTGGATGCAGGCTTGTTAAAGTTTATATTGCAGTTTTCGTATGTTTCACCACAAAGGCCATACACTTACGAGTTGGTGAGTGATTTGACGAAAGACGCTTACATTGCTGCTTTGCGCAGGTTTATTGCACGACGTTCAAAACCACAAGTCATGCATTCCGATAATGGCACTCAATTTGTTGGGGCCAAAAATGAAATCTGTAGATTCTTCAAAAACCATTCAGCAGAGTTAATTGAAGACATGTCTCACTATAGTATAGAATTCAAGTTTATTCCTGCATACGCTCCTCATTTTGGAGGGCTATGGGAGGCAGGAGTTAAATCAGTTAAATTTCATTTAGAACGCGTTTTAGGCAATTCACATCTTACTTTTGAAGAATTATATACAACGTTAACTCAAATAGAAGCAATACTTAATTCTAGACCACTATCCCCCATTTCACCAGATCCAAATGATCTTAATCCACTAACTCCAGGACACTTCTTGGTAGGACGACCTCTGACTGCTTTACCTAGTCCAAAACTAGACGAATTAAATAGGCTGCAACGTTGGGAGCGCGTTGAACAACTACGCCAGCATTTTTGGACCCGTTGGCAGAAAGAATATGTATCTGAATTACAACAGAAGATCAAGTGGCGATTCTCAAAGGGATGTCTGGAGAAGGGAACCATGGTAGTCATAAAGGACGACGCTTTGCCCCCAATGAAGTGGAGTATCGGTCGAATACAAGAAATCCATACTGGGCGTGACGGCGTGGGACGAGTAGCAGACATACAAACTAGCAAAGGAGTCATACGACGGGCATTCAATAAAATATGCCCATTGCAAACTGAAGACAGAGACGAATCCAGTTGAAAGGAACCCTTTCAACGCCGGGGGGCATGTTCATAATCTAAGCCTCGCCCCACTCAATACACACATCCATACATCGCAATAGCCGCGGCTGGGCCCGCGGTGCGGGCGCGCGGGACGGGTCGTCGTCGTCGTCCTTAAACACTCCGGGCGCAGCGGCACCACTCCATCTCCTCGAGCGTCCCGCAAACCACGTTACGCATCAAGTATTGTGTATTGTGTACAAATACAATTAAATAAAAATTACAGTCCATATCGAAGCATTATTCATATACACCACTTGAATTTCGAACGTTTGTAGCCATTGAGTCGGTAGTAAATACAATACCTTTAACGTGACTCCGAAAAATGGTAGGCGAACATCCATCTTTATTTCGACATGATCTCTACTCGCATAAACATATCCCTGTAGCATCACATTCCTCGTAAATTTTCTCCAAATAGGCATCTCAAAATTAATTTGTCAAAGGTAAGCCATCAAGGCTTAGAATATAACCCCATAACCATTCCTTGCCTCCATAATTGCTTAATAAAGACGTTAATTACTCGTTTTGAAGATAATTTATACCTTTAACTATGTTAAGCACTTAATCCATGTTACCCTTAACTGCGTTATTCAATATAACATGTCCAGAGCTTCGCTAACTTGGCTTGAGAAGTTTCTAATTAAAACTATTCGTCAACAACCCAGCCAGACTGTTGAAGTTTATAATTTGGTGCATTTTGATGTGGCTAACGGTTTATGGTGATATGGGCTTAACGAGTTTGATGTTTCTATCACCTTTATTATATTACGGCTTATCTTCTGCCGCATTGGCTCGTGGGATCTTGTGTTCGATTCCCGGATCAAAGTGTTATTGGGTTTTTGTTTGGAAATTCTCTGTTAGGGCCAACTAACATAGTAGCACACACGTAGATGGCAATAGGCTCGCTTCTGACACATACAATAGACCAATGCCATAACTCAAGGGTGGTACTCAAGTACCAAGTAATAAATCAGCACACCTCTCAGTTAAGTTCTTTTGACGAGTCAGCACGAGCTATCACATTTATTTGTTTTCTAATTCTCCAGTTGGTAATGAAAACTATATCTTTGACAACTAGAATGGATGCATGATTTATCACTCGTTTCTTTGAAGAAGTTGTTCGAACGTTGTACAGCAATCTTCCTACTTAGAACTAGAAACAATGTATCAGCTTGTTTCTTCAAAACAAAAGAATTTCACGAATTCGTATACAGGTGTAGACGAGAGACTCCGGTTTTGGTTCCTTCAAGTAAGTAAGTAAGCTTTCGAGTAATTTTGTTTCGGATTTCGTAACATGATAAGTATAAAGTATGCTTAAAATGTAACAGAGTGAATGAAGCTTGAACAATCGAATCGAATCGAACAATCGATATATTTCGTTATAGAAAAGTGGTCGTTGGTAATTAAGCACGGATGGGTTTAAGAAAGGACATACTTGGTCCTTTCTTAATTATTTTAACTTAACCCTAAAGGGCACTTGATGCATATGAGATACAGGGTTCGATTCTGGTTCAGGTAATGTGTTATTGGATATTCTGTTTGATAATTTTCCCTACCAGCCCAAAGTATTTCCTATAACGAGTATATATTTCGTTATGAGAAAATAGTCGTTTGTAGTTTAATAATTAAGAAAGGACCAAATACCTCAGACAGAAAGAAAATAAGATAAATATACCGTTATTACTCCAAAAACATGCAAAACCTCTATACCAAAGCTTTGTTTTTTCCTGGCAAAAGAACTGTTGATTCATCTTTATATTGTCATACTTTTTCCTTGAAGGAAAACACAGTCTCGCTTTCACCTGATTTGTTATAAAGATTCTCTTTTTGTTATAAGCTGTCACTACTGTTCATTTGGTGTACACGTAAGAAATCCGCTTAAAAAGAACCTTTAAGTTTGACACACACGGGGAAGATATTTGTATCTGACCCCATTCCTAGAAATCAGTGTACACGTACATACAGTTTTATATTTTATGCTTAAATATGTGCAGATACTGAAAGATATCAGCAGATTCTTCCAAATACATAAAAGAGATAATTATATATTTTTAGGGTTAGCCCATACATCATCTACGAAACCTTTTCCCAACTACAAGTACATTGGAGCCTAACTGGTTGCAGCTGAACATCAGTATTTTACACGGAGCTACTGCCATCAGACCCACACCACGTGATTACTAGACTGATACTCTAAGGTAAAACTGGTTATCTGACTTTTTTGGACACCATACCCGTAAAGACTGTCTAAAGTATTAATATGACACACGGGACCAACGTCTTGGCGTGGTTTCCGAGGCATAAAGGGCTCTCGATGTGTAAAAAAACGGTCACCCATCAAGCGTTGCTTGACCTCACAGATCGTCTGGTCTCCCCAGTAGCAATGTGGCTACCAGCCCCTCCAGTAGGTACGCCGTACAAAGACTGATAGTTGAGTGATCAGCTTTCATATAGTATCTTAGAATAATGATCCGTATGTGATGTGGTATGTACAGATAGTATAAGGTTTACGCAGATACTGGAAGATAAAATATTAAAATAACATTCCAAAGAACATAAAACAAATGAATATCAATTTATTAAAGAAAGTTTTAAAAAATATTTTAACTGGAAGATGCTATTATAATGTAAATGACTTTTTGAATGACATAACTCTTTCACAAAAAGTATCTGAAAATGTACTCAATTAATGCTTATTTGTAATTTATTTTGATTTGACTTATGACATCTTATTGTTTCTTTTTATTTTGTAATGTAATGCAGTAAATTAAGAATTTCGAGGTTAATAATACTTAGTATGCCTTATTAGTGAAATGTAGCTGTACTCTGATTTACTTGTAACACCTCTGTAAACCTATATTCGCAAATAAATATTTGAATTTGAATTTATATTATCCGCAATATGTAACAAGCTTTAACATCCACTGTAAATTTATACAGTGATGATAAATATTTTATCTTTAAACAATTTATTTTAAAGATTACATATTTCTTCACTTTAATATTCTGAGCCGGAATGGTAAAATCAATGTCGCGAGCATTATTGGAAAAGACTTAACTCTCGTTTGATACCTCTAGTAAATATTGTTTTGTCGCTCAAGGGTTTAAACCTTTTGAATGGAGGAACCCTGTCGTTTGTGGGATTATGTCACACTGTTCCAACATGTACAGGTCCTTTGAAAAATGTTCACCTAAAATGAGATGGGTCACTAAAGTCCATAATATAATGGGATACCTACGACCAGAGGTTCTCGGCAGTATGCAGAGACGAATTGTGTCCGGTGTGCGTCTCCACCTATTATCGGGTGCAATACCAATTTCCAATCTGCAACAGCGAAGGTTTCTAACAAAAAAAAAACAGACTACGTCAATAGCCCAAGTGCCTGTGTTCTTTATTTTTTTTATAATTACCTATATTATATTTTGTTATTTAATTTTTTGCAACAAATATGATTTATAAAAAAACTCAATAACACTGTCCCACTGGGAATCGAACCAAGGACCTCAGGCCAAACAGCCCCGCCGGCGATCACTAGACCAATGAACCATCATTCTTTATGATAAATAGTTATAGAACAGTTTAACTTTAACTTACTTATAAGTCGTGAAGTAGTCCATAGATGAACCACTACACTAAATCCTTTTCAGGAACATAAAATTCTGAAGAAGAAAAAAATTACTACATAGATAACTCCCCCAATTTTCGCCATCTTTGCATAAAATCAGTACCTCTATTATGATTTTTTTGCTATTTACTCTCATAATAAATGTAAATTTTCATGCAAGCGATTTTAGTTCTTAACTGAGTTACATTAGGGATTAAAGTCGCTAACATGACATATCTATAATATAGTAAATAGTAAATCAAAACTTTACTATGACACATATGTCACATAAGCGACTCTAATCCCTAATGTAACCAAGTTAAGAACTAAAATCGCTATCATGAAAATGTACTTTACTATGATAGTAAATAGTAAGAAAACTCGTGATAACGGTACAGTTACAAAAAGATGGTGCATGAACAAAAATTAAAATTGTACCACGAATGTAATGAACACGCGAAATGAGATCCCGCACGCAATTGGCGAAAATAGGCCTCGTTAGTTCCGTAAACGATTAACACCCTTATCTCGAGAAAATAAGGATGATTATGGTTTAACACACAATCCAGGCGTTATAAATTTTGATTGGGTTAGATACTGCGCTAAAGATAATAACAGTAGGAAACGTGGTGTTTTTAGGAATATTAATGAAAATTACCTGAGGAAAAGATGTTCTTGCATGGTAAGAGGAGATAGAACCCAATAATATTTTCGACAACGGGTTCTATGCAGCGGCGTTCACAGAGCTTTTAGACAGGGTAGGCAGAAAATTTTAAAAGCTTACTTACCAATAATACCTACTGCATGTTGGTATTGGTTCGTCGTCTTGTCGATTAAATCACGATGTATATATGTGGTTTGCCACCTCAAATATCTTATAATAAATATTTATCTGAGTTATGGAGGGTAGGCAGTGTCTTTTTGTCTTTATACATCGCACGCCACTGGTTCTATGTAGGTGTGAGGTAATTCCAAACCTTATATTTGCAGTAACCTACATTTGTTTGATAGTTGGACTACACATTGTAATTGGTGTAGTGGTTGAGGTCCTGAGTTCGATTCACGGGTTTTGCAAAGTGATATTTAGTTTCTTTGTTAAATGTTTTTGTTGTAGCAACCTGTGAAATGATACACCTCACGGTTCGCCTAACCCATCAAGAAATATAGGCGTGATGCTACGCTATGAACTTATGATATAACATTCGCTGTGTAACATTACAACTAAATTGTCACACGACATGAGGATTTCACCGAAAATTCTAGCGAACAAACATAAATTGAGCATTATAACAAAAAAATAAAAAATAAAATAAAATTCATCGCCCTTTTTGTAAAGCCGAGCAATTCTCATTGTTCTTCCGTAGGCCATCTGTAGTATTTTTAGAACCATTTTAGTACTTCAGAATCCGCTAGAATCATCAACGATATTCGTACCGAATGGTCCTTCTTCGCATTCAACTAGACAAAAGAAGAAGCTTAGATAGAGGAAAACCCTATTTTTATAAAGATTTCGCGGCTTCGATTCACGCACGGATCAAATATTTGTATGATCCACAGATTGTTTCGGATCTGTGTGTGCATGTGACATGTATATTTGTAAAATTGATGATACATGAAAAAATCCTAGTGTACACGGTCAAAAAATTTCCCTCTGATCTATCTACACCTTTAATAATGTTAAAAAAATAGTAGTCCAGTCTATAAAACCTCAGTAACTCAACAGATGCGACTCTCAAAGGGTCTCATTATCAAGTTTAGATCAGAAAAAATACATTTCTTGTAGCAATTGCTCTCTACTCTGTCTGTGAGAGGTCGATAATGGACGTGTCACCCAACAGGTTTTTTTTTTGCTTACTCAATAATTACGATATCGCAAATTTCATACCACATTTTGTTTTATATTATTTTTAGTTATAATTTTGGAATTTCAGCAGTTAGGGTGATTCGGACGGCGGGATCTCGATGTGTGAAAAATGGTCACCCAACCAAGGACTAACAGCGGCAAGAGCTGCTTAACTTCGCAGATTGACCGACCGCAGAAGCTATGTAGCGAGCCCCTCTAAAATTGCTAGAGCAAATCTATTAAATTCTATTACCTAGAATATGCCGCATACTAAGCACCTCATCAATACAGTAATTATATCAAGATCAAGTGTTATGACCTTCTCAGGCTCCAATTTCAGGCTGAAATAGGCCCTGTTTTCAACGCGTGTAATTTTGGAAAAAATGTCCGCCCCTAAATAAATCACATTAAATTATGGGCAGGGGTTACTTTGCCCTTGAGGGTGGGTAGGCAATTATCGGTCTACTGGCCTGTATATTTTTACACAGCATTTCAAATAGATTTCTGTTCATTAAAATTGAGAACGGATGAAGGGTAGCAGACACATTTTTTGTCTAATCCGGGGATGGAAAATATAATTGGGTCATACTTTGAGAGTATGTGACCTAGGGTTTTAATATTCAAAGGTTTTTTTTTTTTTTTTTTTTTCCATTTTTCCGATGAAGTTAGAAACAGTTGAACAACTGTATTGTATAGGTATAAATGGACGGACGCCAGCAGCGCCCAAAAATAATAGATTGTTAATCATGTCTACTTTGACTCACGGTCGAATTAATTAGGAGGTCGGAACGGATTAATATAAAAAAAAAACAACCTTATAACTTGTAGATTAAGGTTGTTATAAATATAGTATTTATAGTATAGCTTATACTATAAATACTAGTTTATCATCAATCAACCACCAACAGGGAAATACACCTCACATACTTTACCAAATCTTATCTAAATAACCCTAAAACTAATCAAAGTTTCCAAATTAATTAACGTTTTATCGCCTCAACATCGAAGTTTAGTTGATTGATTTAATTATAAAATAAAAGTTGTTACTTCAGTTGTGAAGCTATCTTCTGGCTTGATGGCACGATTTAGAAGATTTTAATCTCCGTAAATAATGGACGGAATTAATCAGCGAGCCATTATCCGAGTTTAAAAGGAGATGTTACTAATGGTTTTGTAGGAATTTCATTTGGATTAAATTCTTGGTCGAAGTGAGTTTTCTGGAGCTGGAATTTCTTCAATCAAAATCTTTGGTTAAGACTGCGGCGTTGGTCTAGAGGTAGCAAGTGCGATTGTTGAGCGTGAGTTCCTAGATTCGATTTAGTGGACGCGGGAAGTGTTACTATTTGGAAATTCTTATAACTGTTTATAATTGGTTCACCTCCTTTTATAGAAGGACTCAATAATAGCATCATTCAACGTATAATTTCATTTCCCATAAAAAAATTAACTTAAAATATATAAATGTAAAATACTTTTTTGAGTTTTATGGTTAGATAATCCTCCTTGTCAGTATCTTTAACACCAATAGTAGGGGCAATAAAAGCTTTTTCTCGTCGCTATAACGATGTGAAAAGGAGACATGAATCTTTCAATCACTTCAGAGGACTCAAGTTATTTACATTATACTGTTCGTCCAACAATTTGATGGACTGCCAAACGAAACAAAACTTTACAGTTATTTATTCAAAGTATAAACGAAGAAATGAGAAAACGTAGCAACGAGCAAGTACGTACTTACACCAATCTTGATATTATACTCTACCGGCTATCAATACCGGTCCCCTGATTAAATAATAAATTTGACAGTTGCTGTCGATAATTAGCATGCTGTTCCGTACGCTCTTAAGAAAAATATATGTGCGAGAAAGAGATGCACTGTTTATGGTTCGTTGTGGATGTCAGATTTTGCGACTAAGTAGCATATGTATTCCGGACAATATCGGTTTTTTTTTTTTTCAATCCTAAACATAGCAAAAAAGTTGCCTAATTGAACTAGCGGTCGCACCATAACTGAGCGTGAGGTCCTGGTATTGATTTTCGAGTCGAGCAAAGTGTTATAGGATTTTTCTGTTCGGAAATATTCAGTAACACGGAGTCAGGAACTGTGGTCGGTATATAACAATGGGCTCGCCTCCTATTACGTGGATTTAGAACAGTACACCTCTGGCTAACCCTTCGGGGAATACAGCCGTGATACCATGTTAAGCTTACGTACATAACAAAAACACGAATCTCTCCGTCTTTTGAACAGTAACAAACCTAGCCTGAAGGAAAATCCAACACGTAAAAATGTTTGTTATCAAATAAGTCACTAACTTTTCATGTTTGACATCTTTGATCACGCTTTTCGCGACTTTGTTAAAGGTCGCTTCTAACACTAATTTCACTTTGATGCCCGTAACTGTATAATTTTAACTTTAACAAACAGTTTAATCCTTTTAATGCGAATCTTTGTTAATTAAGACAGGGGATCATCTTAAATAACTTAGCTTATCTTCATTAACGCGTTAAAACATGAAATTAAATAAAGGTACATGCATATTAAATAAATTTCTTAATATGGTGATTGAGGGTTATTTTTTTATCACCATTCTAGATTGGTGATTATGAACATATGTTTTCAGATAAGGAGTTACATTTTTGAGCTTGGTACAACAAAACACTGCTACTCCTGTAGCCTCGCGCCTCCTTACATTAGGTTTAATAATATTATACAGCTAGCCTACACGCGTAGATGGGCTACTAAAATTACTAAGTGTGAAAGTAAAGTGGTGATTTTACTCTTTTTGACACAATTCCAGACCCCGAGCTGATACTATGAATTTTCTAACAGTAAGACCCCCACACTTTACCCGACCCGGGAATCGAACCCAGGGCTTCACGCTTAGCAGTCGCGCTTGCGAACACTAGACCTGAGGCAGTCGAACTTTATCTGTTGAAAATAAAAACTAAACTGTTGTAGTGTCTGAGGCAAATCGTTAGGACTGTACCTGAATAACTATCAAGGCGAGGCTTTCTACTGAAACAATAAAACTCTCGAGAACGATAGAACCTTAATAATTGAAAGTCCCGCTGTGGACAATGCTCAATAAATTTGTGTCGCCACACAATTTGAGTATTCTCCTAAAGAATGCCCTAGCGACGTGAAAGATAATAATATTTTGTAAGTATACACACAAAATCTCTTGCAAATAGCACCATCTAAACTGTAGTTTAAGAATGTGAACTAATTATTGTTTAAATTTTTAGTTTTCACTACTGAGGCCCTAGTGTAAGTTTATAGAGTTGTACAAGTCAGGTAATAGTTATCAGTTCAGCGTATTTTACTACACAGTTGGACAAATACCTCATGTTTAACAGAATACAGAGCTCTAGTGTAAGTTTATTTCGACAAACTCTATTTAACGCATCGAACGCGTTTGGCGCTCCAATTGGTGGAGAGCACGAAACGGACTCTTCAAGCGAGAGGCGTATTTTTTCTGAAATGTTGACGTCTGTGCAGCAAACATCCGTTAAAAAAAACAATGTATATTTATCAACCTATTAATGAATACCGTAAGTTTATTGGAAGCCGATTTAAAATTCCGTAACCAATTAATAATATGTTGATTCATTGAAACGTGCCTTCAGCGGAGGTCTTAATTATTAATACGAGTACCTTTAACCAATTAAAGCGGCATAATTAATAATTTTCGTGATACAAAAGTCACGATAAAATGTCAACTCAATTTATTAATATTCAATATTCCGATATGTCAATATTAACACTACAATCAACTTGTAAATCTGGAATTTCAAGGGTCTTATTGTTCTCATATTATAAGTCATCAAATAATTAAAATGAGGTCAAAATTAGTTATTGCGCCTTCAAATGTTAGCCACAGCATGTTAGCAACTGTTTTACATAAAATTGTGTATACCGATACTCTCTACTCTGAGCTTTCGCATAGATATTGCTATAGTGAAAGTGAAGTGCTAGTCACCAAGATTTGTGACAAGGCTGAAAAACGAAAAAACCCATCATGAAAGGAAACAAAAACACTTTAAAAAAAAACTATTTTACGTTTAAAGTAAAATCACAAAATGAAATAAAAATAACAAGCATCTTCATTGTCAATCAAATACAAGGAAAGAAGGAAAAGATGAAAACTAATAAAGGTAAAAAATACATAATATTTTCTAACTATAGTTTAACAAGGTGCCATCCACCAGTAGGTATCGTCACAAAGTAAAATAAAGATAACAAGCACCTTCCTCTGGGGACCAAAGACTAATGAGTTGGTTTCGTTCGACAAACAAAATCAAATACAATGAAATGAGGATTAATTATTGAAAATATTGACTTGGTATTTCAAAAGATTATATCTTGAATCAATCTTATTATATTTTTTTATATATATTTTAAAAATATAGAGTTTTTCCGTTTATGACATAGAATTTTTTAAATATAGTTTTACAGTCGCATTTGGCTAAATTTGTCTCCCGATTATGATTTTTCTCGACCTTCATTATAATTATCGTTAAGTCAAAAATACTAAATATTGTTTAATAGGTACTCATGTTTTCTTCGAAATTTATTTTCGGCCTTTGATTATCATCATCGTCAACCTATAATTGCCTTGTTTTCTAATAATATCAATTACAGGGCATCATTTTACAAGATTATTTTTATTATCGCACTCCAGAGACTTTAGGCAGGTCCCGCACGGATCAAATAATTGTAAGACCTTCAGCTGAGATATTTCTTTCTGGTCTAGATGTGTGTGCATATGAGATGTTTGTTTGTAAACTATACCCACGATACACGAGAAATTTTAGTGGCATTCTAGGGCATCATTAAAAAGAAATAAAGTCCTAACCTAACTCAAAATATAAAGGAACATTTTCACTGACGATAATTATAACAGACGTTTTAAAATTGAAACAGTGGTTTGACGAAACAAAGGTTTTATCTTTCACTACTGATTTTTTCTTAAACGTCCGTTATGTAGTCGGTGCGCTTGGGCTTTGTAAACAAAGTAAATTCTTCAATAGTCATGAAAGAACAAAGAACACTAGAAATTGTTTCAATCGATTTAAGTCCACGAAATTAATAATTTAGCGAAGAATGAATACGAAATCCAACGTGCTTTTCATTAAAATTTTAATATTTATCAGCTCCATTAAATCTAAATAAAGAACTCTAGCTATCATGATTAATTGAGAAAAGTTATTTATCAAGTTGTATAAACTCCACGAGAATAGTTGTAACTCAGAAAATAATAATTAAAAGTTACTAAGAGATTAATTATTGCGTTGAGACGAGATATGGCAACTTTGTCGTAGTTATTCTTCTGATGTTCTAATTAGAAATCTTTTTTTTTCAAGGATTACAAACAGAAAAAAAGAAAAAATCGATTCTCATTCGTAATAATCAATTCAATAAGAATTCTCTCAACAACCCAGGGTTAGAATTTTAACCCTTCAGATTCAAACTGAATGAATAAATTCTACGATTAAAATTAATATTTCAAATGAATAAAATACCCTTTCACTGTGGTACACAGATCTTATTTGCAATGTGTGTAATTAATATTGAAGTTCAATCAATGGATCCGCGAATACAATATTGCACAACCAAATTAATACGAATTTTAATGTAAAGTATTATTTGTATGATCTACAGATAGTTGTTTCGGGTCTGGTTGTGTGTGCGTGACATGTATGTTTGTAAACTGTACCCACGATACAGGAGAAATCGTAGTGTGGGACAACGTTTTAAAAAAAAATAACAATAATAAGTCACATGCATACACAACCAGAAATTCGAAACCACTATCTATAGATCATACAAATATATGTTCCGTAAGTGAATCGAACCCGCGACATGAAGTCCAAAAAGATAATTGATTAACCACTACGCCAACCATACCATTACTAATGAAACTTATTTGTATAATATAAAATATCTAGCAAAAAGATTTCCTCGTGTCAACTCAGTAAAGAAAGAAGAAGTCTTTAGATATTTTATTTAAGTAACAATTACGTATCACTTAGTTTATCCTGTAAAGATAATCATAGAATATAATATGGTGTGTAATGAACATCGTTTAGGCATCCCGCAGTTCCCAAAACCGTCACACGTAAGTATATTACACAATTTGCATGCTTTAAATATTTTGAAGGGGAGCGATGGAATTATTCCGAAAGATGTGTATGAAAACTTATGATATGGATCGCGATCTAGCTAAATTGTTTTAAAGTTTTGTTTACAAATGAGACGAGACGATGGAGTAGCATTTAAAATAAAATAATCTCGTAACCAAGGTCAAAACTTAAATTTCTAAACGAGTGTCAAATGTCAATCGCTCCGAGTTATACAAGAAACTCGCTATAAACTGATTGCGCGATTGCTTCTCCGCACACAGAATTTTTCTATCAAGGAAACAAACACTAAGAATAAGAATAGATTTATTTACCACCATTATAGTTCCTCAAAATAAAAAGCAGCAATTTTTTTATGTATCTTCCAGGAACAAAAAGAGTTACCTGCTTCCACTAGGTCGTGCCTGTCTCTGTCAATGTAAGGCTTTCACGAGACTCTCGTGGAAGCCTTACACTGCAATAGACGTTCTGTACTGAACTGAAATTGTGAAGTTTGCTAACTTAATGTCAGAAAACCTGCTGAAGGTACACTCCTACCTTCAAAAATATTTATAGGTTAGCTCTTAGCACTATGCAATAGCCAACTTTAGCCTATCAACCGGTTTAATCAAAGTCAAAGTATTTTTATTTTATTTCAGGCTGTACGTGCAAAGTTCCAAAAGGGGGTCGGTCGTGTGGAGAAGAAACCGACAAGAAACTCGATGGATACTCTTTTCGAAAAATAAAAAAGTTAATTTACGATTGATAATCTTAATCGATTTTTTTACCACATTCCTGGTAGATTTGGAATAGGATTAGTATAGACTTTGGAAGTGCTCCCACACAAATAAGATTTAAAAAAAAAGTTAATAAAATGTTATCTGAGAAAAGTTGATTACCACGGTAACCAACAGGTGAACTGCTTACTATCAGATAAGACTTCTTAAATAAACTTTTGAATTATGCCCAGTGACATATCTTTTACAAACTAACTATAGCCACACTATTAACAAAGTAATACGTTCATTAAATCTTACAGCATTTTGTAGAGTCATAGCAATATATTCTATCCGAACTAACGCTCCGAAGTATCTTGAAGCGATATTGATGAAGCTGACATACTAAAGCACATTATTGGAAAAAGATTTGGAGCTATAAAACCTCACGCTTCCCTGCATAACACTGACTTGTGTCTTCAAAATCGCTGGCACTTCAAATTGTAAAGAAGTAAGATAGAAAGTTTCCGACAGCAGTAATATAGTTGTATCTATAGAGCTGGAAACAGATATGAAAGAAAGGTGATCTAAAACTAAAGAGGAAAAATGGAATGCTAACAGCGAGATAGATGACTGAGGTCAATTAGTCACCTATGAACGACTTAGAGCAAAAATCATGTAGTTCAAGAGAACTGAAGAAGCTGAGCCACCGAGGATATTTTGTACTCGTCCATGCATGGATATCCTGTGAGTGATATGTTGATAACTATATTCGGTTTAACACACCAATGCAAGGATTTCTAAGACATGCACATATATTTAAAACAAAAATGGCGTCCCTTTTTCTTTTAATTCATTGTACAGTTTTCAAATCATTGATAGAAGATACAAATTGGTAGAAATATACTCTTAAAATAAATTAAAGCGATTTCTGCGTATGCTGTGGAAAATATCGTAAACGTAACGCAGAAAGACAAGTCTAAGGAAACCTTTTATTTGATAGCGTACGGGACTTAAATTATGTGCAGGTTTCTGGAGTTCTTTGTTAACATTATGTATCGGTAAAACCAAACTAATATTCTATACAATTTCAAATCCCTAACGAGCCGCCGAACGCCTTCAAAACACCAGAATAAGTCCGCAAGACTATATAGCGTCTCATTGAAACGCAAATTGGATTCGACGCCGGAGCAAGTGTCCCTTTTCCTGAGATTTGCATAAGAAACTCGTGTTGTGACGTCATCGGCTCAGTTCCATCACTGCCAACCGTCGCCCGACAGTGTTTCTCAAAGGAACGCCTACTGTCACTGGTAATATGGACGCCCCGTTTTACGACTTCTGTGAAGTGAATTTCTAATAGAAATAGTAAGGAATCGTGTTGATTTTCTTAAGAAATACGGGACTTTGAAAACGATATCACACTGCAATGGCCAATCACATTGCATCACGCCTGTATGCTCCAAAGAGTTAGGCAAAGCTGTAGACCTAAATTTCGGCGATGCCGTTGCAAGTCCCATGTATACAGAGCGAGCCTATTGCCATTTACCGGGAAAAAATTGAGACCTAAAATCTTTTTATACTACAAGAACAAATACTCTATACTAATACAAATAAAGAAAAAAATTGACAACCCCGGTTCAATACAAATAAAAAGGCTGATCGAAACATTTGCAACGAATCTTTGGTTAAAAAGAAAAATGTGTGCACATAGATATTCTGTAATCTAACCAGCAAAGGTCGAGCCCAATGTTTTGATAAATCGCAACAGTTAAGGGTTAGGTACAAAAAGGTTTCATTTCGAAGCCAGCTGTTGGTTTGGAGCAAAATGAATAAATGAAATGTTTCTGATAACATCATGATTGTTGCTGAATGTTACACAGTGTTTTTTAAGAGTTGTGTGACGTTTCAGGTTTAGTGTTATTTTTTTATGATTAACTTTTGCAAGTCACATCCATATAGGCACTTCAATGGTTCGACGACATGGTTGTCATAGTGGCTAAGCGATTAGCTTTCTGCGCTACGAGTTGCAAGTTCGATCCCCGCACGGAACAAATATTTGTATGATCTACAGATAGTTGTTTCGGGTCATGTATGTTCAGTGCCGATTAAGTAAACGCGGGGCCCATAGCAAATTTTATCGAAGGCCCTGGATCTGCTATGGCCTCTTAAGTATAAAGTGACTTTTTGTAGAACTTGTGCATTTACCGTATGAAATTCTGTGCTAAATTTTCTTAATAAGTTTCATCCAAAAATTACGCTCAGGCGGAGGCGGGTGGGTTTGTATACGCGGGGCCCCCTTTTGCGCGGGGCCAGTAGCAATTGTTACTCTTACTACATGGTTAATCCGGCACTGTGTATGTTTGTAAACTGTACCCACGATACAGGAGAAATCCTAGTGCGGGAAAAAGTTTAAAGAAAAAAAATATTATTTTTTATTGTAGAATAAAAATTCTACTAACAAAATACATCATATTTATATTGAGTCATAGTAGTAGTAATATTGATTATTTGACTGGCGTACAAGAAAGGAGTCACCACAAGTGTACCTGAGATCGTCTGGTTACTCTGGGCAGTCACCGTCGCTATCACTATTGCTGACTAGCTTTCCACCACGGCATTGCCGATTTCAATGTTACAATTCGTACCGACACGACCGCAAAAGATTATGAAGCATTTGACAGTCTCAGAAAAAAAATGTGGGTAGACATTAGACAGATACCTGAAATTTGTTAACATTTTAATTGCAAAATAATTTTATTCCAGACAAGCTGGTACCCGGCGAGTGGCTGCTGCAGAATAAATAATTATAGAATTACAGAAAAACTCCTTCAAATACATTTGACGGTACGACACGCGCGCCAACTACAGTAAGTACTGTCTCTAAGCTTCGCGCAAGTGTAAACAAGAAGTTGACAAAGTTTTATCGCAATTAGATGAACGGCATGGTAGCGCATAAAATACGAACAAACAAACAAACACTGATTTTTATATATTAGATGAAAAAAAAAAACAAAAGGTTCTATGTCATAATTTGTATATTTGATTATTTATCTATTGATATTTTTATATTCACTTACATAACAAATAACTTTACACAGACTCGTTACAATATTTTACAAAAACATAATACTGTCAAACATCACGATATGTATTGTATTATATTTTGAAGACTAGCAATGTGAAATGCATTACTAATATTCCTGTTTTCTCCTTCAACGGAGCTGACGATGGTCAGGAGCTACTAAAATATCTTCATCGGTATCAAGAATTAAATTACCTTCCTATAACAACATAACTTCCTCATTAGTCTAGTCATCGTATCCGCGGCTAACCTTAATGTCCTGGATTCGATTCCCAAATCGAGCAAAGTATTTTTCGAATTATTTCATATACTCAGTATAAGCCCTGAGTTTAGAATCGTTGTCGATAGTGGCAATAGACGAAATATAAGTGTACAGTACCTACTTATACATCTGTCTAACGTTTTCAAGAATATAGGCGTGATACTGTGATGTTATGTAATATATGTAGTATTATAAAAATGATTGAAAAAGGAAAGAAATAAGACAGAGGAAGAAACAGAGACATCGGTCTGCAAAGAAGCTAAAGAACTTTTGAGTAACGCTATAACGTTAGACGTTCTGACTTTTATAATATAAAAATAATATTGTACAATGATCGTATATAAAACGCTATATATTTAAGTACTTAACAAAATAAAAACGAATATAGAAGGCACATAACATAAAAATACTAAACATAATTCTCATTGACTACAAATAAAATAAATCAACAATATCCTGAATATACCAGAGCGATTAATTTAATCACTTTTAAACATAGATAATAATAATATGAAACTATTTTCCTTAATTAATATTTACAATAATACATGCTATTATCACATGGATAAAAATTCGTTCAATAAAATATCGATATTTCTAAAATCCGAATATATTATAACGCTTATCGTGTTAGCAAATTAACTTAACGTTAACGGCCCCGCATTGAAATTAGAAAAATAACTATTCAAAGTGCGTACTCTAAGGGCAAGAAAGAATACAAGATAAAATGATACTTATAAAATATTAAATCTAAAACAGCCTCTACAAAGTACCGACACTGTAATAAAGAAGAGCATTCAACATTAGTACATAACTACAATTCAGAAAATTCCACAATTCAAAAAAACTCTCTAGTAAAATATTTTTTCAAGAAATAAATTATGTCTATGCATACTGAATACAAAAATATAAAGAGACTATAACGTTGCATGGTTACATGTTAAGTGATATAATGAATAATTTTTATTCAAAATTAATTTTGATCCATTTATAATACTATTAAATGCCTAACGCCTATGCACTGTATCTTCATACTGCGCCATACCTTGGTTTTTTGCTTCACCTACATAAAACATATGTATTAAAATTGAAGACATTTCAGACCAAAAACAAATATAAGGTCTAGTCTCCAATATTTTTCCATAAAATTAAAATTTAGCTCTATTTGATATCCATTACGAAACGTGACGAGTTGGTTTTAGGATCCGTGAAAGTAAGAGCACTTATGAATATATAATTTCAGATCCTAAAATAAGAAGTAGATAACGTCACTAACAGTTACAATAACAATCAGATTCATCATCTGCCTCTCATAGGAATTTTACATAGTTAGCTTTATCACACATACCTACTCTTACTACTTTACGTATCACGTTGATTCCATCGCTTAGTCGTATAGGGTCAATCACGCTATCTAATCTTATAAGCCAATAATTGGCATAATCACTATCAATAAAAATATTATTTGGAAGTAAATAAGTCTATAGGTGGCAATAGTCAAAGGCAACTTACAATCACACAAAGACAGATATCCCTTAGATTATTGACTGCAGTAAGCAACGCTTGGCAGAATCTGATGCAGGATCCAGCAGTACGCTGGAATGGCACACAAAAGTGCACTTAGAACTAGACCAAGATCTAAAAATTAATAAGAAATCACAACCGTGTTCTTACAAGCGATGGCGTTGGAGATCTTCTGACGTCATAAACATCAAATAACCGACTACCCGTAGTAGTGAAAACTACTTGCTTCGGAACCGTAATTTCGTTTACTTCGGTAACTGTTTCATCAGTTTTCTCTGAAGTATCTTTATCTGCTTCTTTTTCTTCAGGAGCAGCTGGTTTTTCATCGGTGTAAAATCGTTTGGGACCTGGTAGTTTCCGAGCAATTTTGGCGACTAGAGGGTGTAGGAGACGTTCATCGAAGGCATCTTTCTCATTACCCGTAATCAAACCGATGATATTGCCCAAGGTTACGCAAATAACGGTACCAATGACTGCGTACCACATGTAGGATATGGAGTAGAATTGGTGGAGACCCATCATTCTGAAAAAGAATTAGTTTGTTATATATTTATTTATTTGTTATCATACTTTAGTTTTTATTTTTATCCTACGGCTTTGGGTATCTTATCTTATGATTGTGGACAAAATTTAATAAAATTTGTTACCAAGCTATAGGCCAAATTAAGCCTTACCTAACAAGCAAGTAGTACTGTATAAGCAAGTTATATGACCATTCAAAAACCTCAAAAATTATGGAATGATGTCCCTGATGAATGATGATGATGATGAAGTTGTATTGCTCTCGTATTTGTGATGTTGTTCTTTACATCTACTACTATCATCATCAAAATACCAGTCATAATTATTAATTAATACTCACACAGGCGACTCGGTGGGTACATGATGTGTATTATTGATGGCTTGCAATAGCGGTGCTAGTCGTGCCAGGGTTTGGTTTACCTCTACAGGCAGAGCCTGGAGGTTTAACGCCGATATTGTAGAGTTTGGACATTGCTGGAAAATAAGAAGCAGTTGTTATACCCATAGTAAGTAAAAGGACAAACATATTATCTAATACTAATGACAAGTATACTGTATTGAAATGCATCAATTACCCACTAACGGTTTTAAGGTTTTAAATTATAGTCAAAAACAATAATATGACTTAACATCCGAGGACGTTTTAAATTGGTTTTGAAAGAATTCATTAAGCCTACTCTAAGGGTGAATAAAACCAGCCGTTATAAAAGAAATAGTTTTGAGATCCACCAGTTATCACAGGGCCCGCAATATTTCTAAAGTTTAGTAAGAACATGTATGTTCATGACGATATGAAATTAATAGCATCAAAAAAAAACCAACCTCAATAGATGTAGGCAGCATCGCTACTCCCTTATTCACATACAACAGTCTCCCAGTAGCCATCCAAGTAGTCACAACATGTGACCCGATCATACCCCACAACGCCCCTTTGCCATTAGCTACAGGACATAGAGCTGCCAACGCGAACACTCCTAACAGAGCTCCTGAGGTAGCTGATGTGACTAACAAGGAACCTTCGACGACTCCACCGACCATGCCAACACAGAGTGAAAGGCACATAATGATGATTGCTGGAAAATAGGAGAAAAAGAAAATCATTAAATAAAAAGCAGATTGTTTAAGTCAACGGCCGTTCCCATTTGAGTGAACTTCTTTGATCTTCGAAAACGCGCGCACTATAGCTTAACAACGGTTGAGGTTAAAGAAAACTAACACGTAAACAGAAAAAGATGTTCCTAATTATCTTCTTGTATGATTCCATAGTCGTTTTTAACGGCATCCACGAGAAAAAATGAGATGAGAATGAGAGAAATGAATGAGATGACAGATATATTGGAAAAGAAGATTATATACAACATCAATCATCAGAAATTACAATTTCGACATTCATTAGCCACTGTACTACTATCGGTGTCATTGTTTGGAACCTTTGAATAAAGGTTTGTTGAGCATGGCTTCACATGTACCTCATAAGTACTTTACGAAGCAGGGAAATAGCGTATTTAACAATTATCTTGTGACTACTGTTTTAACTGTTTTAAATAATCAGAAAAAAACTTTAATTTAAGATCCACATCCCCAAAGTCTGTGACGTCGATTCCTAAACTTCTGTTCTAATTGTAAACATTAAACAAGTGGGTATCTATTTTTATCTTTTTATTATGGCTGGTATTTGTTAAGCTTTCGCACTTGATTTGACATCTTCGTTGGTAAGATTTTTGAAGATTCTACAAGGTTCAGCTTCAAAATAAAAATCGTACCATAAATAACTCCAATAATCTTGATGACGGTCAGTTGCTGCTTATCACTGATGCCCTTGAAGGCTGGAGCGAAAGACACGAAGTCCTCCCATGTCACAGTTGAAAGAGAGTTCACGTTGGATACTAAGAAACTGTAAAAGACGAAATACTTTTTGTTAGTACGGTTTCAGTGTTATTGAATTACAGAGAGAGATAGGCTGTAGCAAGAGATTCAAAGAAGGAAAAGCTTGATCTGAATATAATACGTATGTCCTAAGCAGAACAATCATTATAACTGCCTTTATCAACTACAATGCAACATTAGGATTAGCTTATTATGTATAACCTACATTGTACACTTAGTATGCAAATAAATGTTTGAATTTGAATTTGAGCTTCCAGTTATATACGTACTAGATTATATTACATTAAATAATAAAAAACATAACATAACATAGTATCACGCTTGTACTCCCCGAAGTGACCCGGGTACGTCTTAAAACTGCGGCCAGACACCGGAGGACGGGCAGCAGAGTCCTCTCACTAATCGGTGAGCCACTCCGATCCCCAAGCCGCCTGCGTGGAGATTATGGCAAACCCCCCACTTGAGGGAGGCCTTCGTTCAGCAGTGGACGTCTTTTGGCTGATGATGATGACTCCCCGAAGGGTTAGGCAGAGGTGTACTATATCGTACATCCACATTTCGCCATTGCCATACCATTATTAAGTCCCATATAATAGGAGGCGAGCCTATTGCCATCTACTGGGTACAATTACAGACTCCGTGCTGCTACTGAGAACTGTCATACGGAAAACCCCAATAACACTTGACACACAGCCCGACCCGGGAATCGAACCCAGGACGTCACGCTCAGCAGTCACCCTTGCAAGCTAAAAGGCAGTCATGATAAAAAAGTAGTTTAAAATGAATAAAGCACTAACCTCAAAGCCCCGTTAAATAAACTCCCCAAAAACAGTCCAAGCATTCCCGGCAAGAAACTGAACTGGTCTTGAACGTAGAACGGCAAAACTTCATCGGGGGCCGCAATCTGGCCAGACGACAGAGGATCGCAGTACTTGTAGACAGCAAACAATGTCATTCCGACGATCCAGGACAAACTGAAGAGGACAGCTACCGCTGGCACGTTGGCCAGTAAGGTCCTCCTGACACGGCTTTCGCTGGACATGGAGCAGTAGCGCTGGACGAAGGTCTGTTGGCAACCATAAATGGAAACAGACATGAAGAGCTGGCCGATGATCGCAGAGAGGGTGTCGACGCGGACGGTGGGGTCGCCAGTGAACCTGAAATTGGAAAAGTTTGGGTTTATGACATTGAAGTGTCAGTGATATTTTAATATTAGATCCTCACTCATTGTCGAACACTGTAAATCTTTCATTTACCCACTAACATGTGCAGAAAATGAGACTGTTTTAAATGATCGCAGCTTTAGAGAACCTTTTTTCAGGGTATTCTGCACTTTATTCTAATTCATTCATTCTTCATTGTATTCTGTATCACAAACAGCTACTGTGATATTTATTTTTATCTATGTCCACACTAGGTATAAGTAGGTTCCAGTATCGAAGGTGTGTTTACAAAGACTTAATTATATTCACGTAGATCTGTAGATCCTATATTTGTTTTGTGCAGGAATCGAACCCGCAACACGTAGCGCAGCAGGCGATCTCTGAGCCACAACGCCAATCTTCCCGTCAAAATGGTACCGAGTCTTGTGTTTCTATCTTTTTCTAGTTATATTAACGTAATTCTAAAGATTTCAACTTAATGCCTTATGGTTATGTTAATAGTTTTACTTACTGCAAGAACTTAAGTCTTCCTCCGTCAATATTGTCATTGACTACATGATGTGGTCCACCGGCCTTAATCGTAGCTTGTATTATGAACGCACCGCTCACTAATATCATTGTTAGAGTTTGAATGACATCAGCCCTGAAAAATACAATACAGATTTTCCTTTTATTTTTGATATTGAAGAACTGTAACTAAACGGAAAATTATTTGGACAATAAAGTTTTTGTGTTTAAAATATTTTTTAAGATCTTTGTACTCTGTGTATTCAAATTTGTATTACACTCAGCGTCAAAAGTAAATAAAGAACAATAATAAATTATAAATAAATTTTAAAAAGTTGCCCTTCTCATGCCGCTGATCGTACCTACATAGCTTAGAATACGGATTTCTTATAAATTCTGTCATAATATATAATTTCTGTGGCAAAATTTGTCAGCATTATAGTATCAGACATGTTTTATTATCAAGTGTATGAGCCGTTTCGTTATTCGTATTAAAACACCACAGTCACACGATTATAATATCTGCATTTACCTTGTAGGAAATCAAGAAAATATTAGTCTGTGAAATTTCGTGGAATATCTCGATTTATTACTAATAAAAAGATTTTCTAATCAATTAGTTAACTCTATTCTATATATTCGTAGCATTCAAAGAAGAGTTTTAGGAATTTTAATTTTGAAATGAATTCTTTAAACGGTTCGAAATTATATATTTCTCGCGTCTCGTTTACATGTCTCGTGCTTCAGTATTCTTTTCATCGTCTTTCAGTTGTCATCATTCGAAAGGATAGATTCCTAAAAGCTGCCACACATTGGTAATGTATGTGTGTTACAGATTTAAACGCCATAACATATATCGAGATTTACCTGATAGCCGCAGCCAATCCTCCAAACAGGTTGAACACTATCGCCACTATAGTTAGCGCCGCTGCTGACGCCCAGTGAGGTAATGCCAGTACAGCATGAAGAGCCACAGTAGGCGTATAGACCGTCACTGACAAGTTCAAGACTTGTCGCACGAGGAAGGTTGCAGCTGCCATACGACGTACCCAGCGGGAACCGAAGCGCATCTGAGGATACATGATAATGTCTTTATTAATTAGTGGATACTGTAGATGTAGAATTAGATGTGTAGTATGATCGCCGGAGTACTAGTAATGAGCCAAACCAGTGACCGTAGTAGAGACTAAATGGAACCATACATGGCACAGTGTGGTTTTCGTGTGGCGTGGCCATAATATATTTAACCTGGTCTTGACATAATTGTCAACCTATTGCCGTCTACCAAGCACCATCCCAAAATCCGGACTGCAACTCAGAATTTCCATACAACGAAACACAGAAACTCTTTGCATAACCTGGGAACCCTAAACGGCCAGCAGTCGCGATTCTCTCTGCTTCTCTAATAAAAATCTTCAAAAGTCCTCACCTGCAAATACTCATAGACGGAGTTGGTATGCAGCCTGTAGTACACGGGCACGAAGATCCAACAGACCAGGGGGAAGGCGAGGATGATGCCGTATAGCGTCTCCCACATCGCAGACCCATAGTACACCAACTCTGATGGGAAACCTGGAAGTAAGGAGAGTTTTATTAGACTGGTTTAAATAAGCCTCGTGTCCATTGCTGAACATAGGCATAATAGGCGAAGATGCCATGCTTTTTCTACAGCTGCAAACGAAGCGGTTAATTAAAAACTTAAAATATATTTTTTAAAGTATTTACTTTTATAAACCTACAATGAAAGTAAACTGGCCTTATAACTTTTTTGATATAATTCGAATATTTAAAAAAAATTACTAATAAAGTTCGGCCGCCCAGAAATTGCGTTCCTGACATCTGTCGTTCCTGGCATCAAATTCCATCGAAATAGTATTTCGATTAGCGTAAGCGAAATTCTAAGTCTATGATTTCGATAGTAAATTCAACGCCAGTTCAAAATTACGCTGTCCATTCGATCACGACATGTCAGGAACGTATTCTCTGAGCAGCCAAACAATAAACTAAATAATTCTCAAATACAGAATTTCACACATTTTTTAATATTGTGATGTTTTTTTAAATATCTTCAGTAAATCTCGACTATTGTTTGTAAATATTTTCATTTTTGAAAAACCCATTTTGGTCTATTTATAGAAAACATTAATTCTGAATGTGACTCATTTACTTTCAGTTCCAAAGAACGTGTATTTACCCAGAAATTATATTTTTAGACAAAAACAAATGCAATTAGGTGATTTGGCATAAAATCCATGGATACTTTTTTCAAAATAATGGTTTCAAGCACAAATGGTGTGTGTACACCTAACGAAATAACTATTATGTAGGACATATTACAAAATATTTCTGGAGTGCGGGAACTGCAACCGACAGAAAGCCAGAAAGCCAGTCGCTGAGCCACTGCGCTTATCGAGCCTTCAAATTCGTAAACCCTATCACCTGTATATGATAGCAGGAAGCCATCAAACATTGAAATAAGTAAGGCTTATTATTGTTACTAAGTTATAAAAAATCATATTAATACATCACATAATTATTAATCGTGACGTTTGGAGTAAGCCATAGTGGAATATTTTACCCTGGCGCCATAAAAACGTAAAAGTAAAACGACTAATAAGAATTTAATCGTATTTTTATACCACACGCACGGTTCCCCTATAAAAATGTTATCTGTGGTCCTTTTATTACATTCTGATAATTATGGTGAGTGTGTCGTTTATCATTACAACAATTTATACTTGCGTCTGCGCATTCAAGCTGGTGAAATGTTTTGTCATTGACTCGAAAAAAGTTGTATCATTATAAGATTTTAGGACTCTAGTTTTTGAGAGTAGAGAATAGAATAGAATATTCTTTATTGTACACCGATAAATGTAAATATATGAATAAATATATACGAGTACATTCATTACACATGCTTGCAACACCCAACATTAGATGTAATATTTACAGATAATCTGGCAATTCTCTCTTCCAATTTTTGACACGGCCCAATAGATACTCGTATGTAAATATGTCTCGTCGGTGTTTAATGACTTCTTCCTTAGCACTAAACAAGGACTAAACCACACACCGTTACATAGAGAGCAAGCATCTGTTTAGCCGAACCGAAGGCGATCTGTTTGGCCGAATTTCAGTTTGTGCAATGATAAGGAGATACCTATGTATATCGTTCCATATTCTACAATTTGGCCGTTCCTTATGGAAGTCATTTGGTGGCCCAAATTACCTTATAAAACCAAATAAGGAACGGCCATAGTGCCATAAATATGATGATTGGTAGACAGGTTGGTGATCACGTATACAGGCAGGTAGGAAGACACTATACATACTATTCATCCTATTGACAATTCTTTTGCCATCTTTAACGACATTCGCTATTCAAAGAACAACCCAAATCTCTCTGATTGGGTCGTTCATTGTCGGCCCCAGATTTCGTCAAATTTTGGTAATCTCTATAATCATATAAACAGGAAAAAACTACTACAAGTGTCAAAACCTGAGATCGTCTGGCGCATCCTGGGCATTCAGCCTCGACACCACCATTGCTGACTGGCTAATCTTACCTCTACGGCATGAGCGATTCTTATATGATAGGAAGCGATACGACAGAAACGATCATATTCCATTTAACTTTAACCAACAGACTGTTTGATAACCTAGATGAATTAGTAACTATACCATAGTTAAATGTATTTAAATACTATGCATAGAATAAAACGCAACGCTAAAAAAAACATGCAAAGATAAGACCACAGAAACGTAACCAAATAGTTAATTGCTGTAAAGCGATTAATGTTTTTTTTTTGTTTTATATTCACGTTATGTACGTCTTCTAAATTAAAATTATGGTAAAAGAGTTTTCAAATTCGTTCAAATTAACACTGACATTCTTAAAGAAGAGCATAATATCTAATTTCGGCAAATAATGAGTCTAAAAAGGCAAAATTGAGCAATTTATTCATAAACAAATCGCCATAGTAACTGTCAAACAGATAATACCTGAATATTTATAGACATAGAAATTCGCTTTATATACCTTATGCGAATCATAGACTTGACAATTTTATAAAGCGATTTAATTTTTTACTAAGATTTGACATTAAGACTGCCTGATTGGTCTAGAGGTCGCAGGCGCGACTAGTAGGCTGAGGTCCTAAGTATTGGGTTATAGTGTTACTGGGTTTTTCTGCATGCAAATTTTCAGTAGCAGCACGAAGTCCCGGTAGATAGCAAAAGACCGAAATGTGAAATATGGGTTTACAATAATAGACCCCTGCGTAACCCTTCAGAAAATACATGCATGATGCCATATGTTATGTGTGTTTTTGGCATTTTTAAACCTTTCCAGTTTTAAGAATGACTCATCAAAATCAGCTGATTTTCTACAAGAAACCGTATGAATGTAATCACGTAACATTTTGTAAACAAGTAGATATACTTTAGTCGAATGTCTGTCATCGTAACAATTTCTTGGCAATTGGCATCTTCGTGTCACACCGGCGGATACCTAGCATGACAAGAGGCGCTTCTAGAGATGTTTCAACGCTTAATGTTTAGAAAATACCTATTATTAGCTTCTTCCGTCGTTACGCCATACAACACATGGACAAACTTCATTATTCATTCGTTTCCAGTGAAACGCACTATACGAACACATGGCTCTGAGGCCCTAGTGTAAGTTTCTTTCGACAAATTCAGTTTAACGTATCGAACGCGTTGGGCGCTCAGATTGGTCCGTTTCGTGCGCTCCACCAATTGGAGCGCCGATTGGAGTTTGTCGAAAGAAACTTACACTAGGGCCTCTGAACATCACGGATCTTGAGCTCGTTCTACAAGTAATCGAATAATATTTAGTCCTTTTACCTATTTGACATCTTACTTCTCCCACATTATGTACATAATAAGGTTGTTACACACTTATGAGTATCCATGGAGTTTCTTTTAATCTATGTATACTAATCTTATAAAGAGGTAAAATTTGTTGATATGTAGGGGTAATTTCCGGAACTAATGATCGGATTCTAAAAATTCTTTCACTGCTAGTAAGCTATATTATTCCTGAGTTCTATAGGCTATAAATTACATACCTATTTTACGTAGGTTACGCGGACGTAGTCGCGGGCAAAAGCTAGTATTCTATAGAGGTGTTTGTTACTTTGTATGTTTTAATGGAGGTTTTAATCTCCGAAACTAATGATCAGACTCTGATGAGTGCTAAGCCATGTGTAATAAATAGGATGTGCGCAAATAAAATTGCTTATATTCACATTTAAGTACATTTAGTTCATAGACAATGAACCTTTACACACTGGCCGTGACTTTGAAGCTGATCTAATCAGCTTACATAATGTAACATAATGTTCGCGTGCTACTAATAATAATAGTCGGAGAGATTGTACGAGTAAAGTACGGTTCACGGACGAGGGGCTCGTAGCTACATAGCCATCTACGAGGTTAAGCAGCGCTTGCTGCGGTTATTTCTTGGATTAATGAAGGAATCAAAAGGCGAAGGAGACGTTAAGTAAGGGTCGTAGTACGTCGCTTTGTATTTTTGGCTAACTCAGTTGGTAAAAATGGGTTGTTATAGATGAAAACAGGCATAAAACCACAAGCGTTCCTTTTGTGACTCGTACCTACTAGATTGTACCTGTACTGTACCTATGTAAAAAATTTATTAATTTTATTTCAATAGTGAAAGATAAAAAATTACAGTTGTTGGCAGAAGGAGATAGAAAGCTTACGCCAGCAGTAGAAGAATAGGCAGTTTTTTTTTTATCGTTACCCCACACTAGGATTACTCCTGTATCGTGGGTACAGTTTACAAACATACATGTCACATGCACAGACAACCAGACCCGAAACAACTATCTGCAGATCAAACAAATTTTTGTTTGTTCCGTGCGGGGACCGAACCCGCGACACGTAGCGCAGAAAGCTAATCGCTTAGCCACTGCGCCAATCGTGTCGTCAATGTCGTGATGATCAAAGAACATTTATCATCTAGCTCTCATATCAATGTACAAAACCAAAGTCTTTGACGTTAGTATGGCTGCCAAGCTAGAGTTTCTAGGGTCGATTACCTGATCATGCAAGATTTCATTGGACTTCCTTATAAATTCTCGGAAGCCCGTAATTTGGAGATGTGCCCGGTAAATGGCAAAACGAGTCAATGTCGTCAGCGTTCACCGTCGTCATCATAAAGCCAAATATGTATGAAAATATCGTGAACGGATTTGAGTGAGCAATCTCAGCCTGATACAACAGAAGATGAATTCAATTTTATGTATCTCTGTCCTTTAGTTAGAGAAATAAGTTGTCTTTCTCTTTAAAAAAGACATTGCCCCACACTAGGAATAATTCCTCTATCGTGGGTGCGTTTACAAACACATATATTCACATGGACATACACCCAAACCCGAAACAAATATTTGTAGATCATACAAATATTTGTTCCATGCGGGAATCAAACTCTCCATACATAGCGCAGTAGTCGATCGCTCAACCACTAGGACAACCGTGTCGTCAAAATTGGTTTCTAAACGTGTTAATCAAAGATAAATAAATTTGTAGCAACATTTAAAAGAAATTTTAGGAAAAGTATTGATTATGAAATCTTTGAAGATAAACCAAGTATATAAGTTATTAGTTTGAATATCGTTATGTGTTGGTGTTGTAGTTACATATTTATGCTCGAGACTTTACACGCTAATTCGCGGATGACAATATTGCAGAAAGTCCTACACTTTGTCTAACCTAGGAGACGCATCTAGGACCTCTCGACAACAGTACTTACAACCACTAAACCAATGAGGTAAACGACAAAATTATTTTAATGTGATAAAAAGCAGTCAATGGAATTATTTCAATTTGGGTAAAAAAAAATTGTTCCTTCCTGTTTGTAATTACATAATGATTTGAACAATTTCCGTGAGACATTTTTTATTCAATGTGTTTATATCTTTTGAAGTTCAACGGCATCATTGTGTTTTAGGTATTTTTAGTCAAATTAAGAGGGTACTTTTTTGCGGCATTTACTGTAAATTATTAGAAAAATACTGCAATTAATCAGTCACACTTATCAGCCATTGTGGTAATATAGTCGCATGCGCGGTTTCTGACTATGTTCGGGCATAATTACACTAATTATAAGTTTGATAAATTCTCAGTAGCAGTCCTGAGCCTTGAGTTTAGTATTGTGCCCAGTAGGCACAATACTAAACTCTGCTACTGAGAATCAGAATGGTAATAGGCATCCCACCTTCCTCATGGGGCTTAATAAATAGGTATGTACACCTCTACATGAACTTTCTGGGATCACAGTACTTGAGCTATCCATGAAAGATGATATCTAATAAATTTTAATTTAATCTCAATCTAAATAAAAATTGTATGTAGACTGTTTGTCTCCATAATGAATAAACGGTCATAAGTAGATAAGAAGTAGATAGCGAAATTGGGCTGCGGCAGTCGACGTGACTTACTGACCATGACATACCTGTGTAACACCTACCCTCGTTGACTAGAGAAGACAAGGACGCGTATAAATTGGTATATTAACATGGAGTCCGGTAGTATGGATGGTATAGTAATTTTTATTTTATCTACCACAGGGGGCAATTCTCACGCGATTAGACATTGATGTCAAAACCGACATATACAGGGTGATTTTAATCACAGTCCTTTTTCTTTTAGCCCGTATCATTTAAACGCATGATTTTTGAAAAAAGAAAATGGTTTTTCATTTTCACAATAAAATAATATTACCGAAAAATATATCAATTCGGCGTGTTTGCCCATCGAACTTTAAATGCTACGCTTGTTACGTCTGTACATAATGAGGAAAAGGGCAATACGCGGCGCTTAGCCGCCTAGCGTGTACGGTATCCACTTAGGTAAACCTTTATAAGACAACTTTTTGATGTTATATCTTAACACTTTATTACTAAGTGATATACAAATATTTATTTATTTATTTATTTAAGGATCTCCAACAAAAGATATACACAAATCATGACTTAGAAATAACGTTCAGCAAAAGGTATTATGTATGTGTACTCCTTCACTTATAGGAGACCACAGCATCCACAGTGAACTACGCAACTAGTTAACAAAGTGAATTATTGTTTAGTTTTAATTCCGCCAAACTAGTTACAGCCCGCAAATATATTTGATGCAAACATATTTAGAATTAAAACTAAATAACAATCACACCCTTTACTTTACACGCGAAATGCTATAATGGATGCACTCAAAGTTTCTACAGCCGAAGAATCTAAATCTAATAGAGATTTATGTCGGAATAAGAATTGCCTACCTGTGTCCTTTCTTTCTGAATTAAGAAATATCTAAGCCCTTATAACTACTATACCCTATGGTACAATCGAACAAATGAGATAAGTATTCACCAGATACAGATAAGGTTTTCTGACAAACTAATAACGATGATTTTTTTTAATTTCTTGAGAAATCTTCATCACATATATCCTGTTTGTTCGACTGTACTCAACTACTGAATACTCAATTTAAACATGTTTCAAACATATATTATAATTAAGTCTTATTAGATTTTTGAAATTTTCAGTTGCTTTTTCAACATTGGGATTTTGGAATTGTGTATGTTTATCGAAATTTTTGAACTGTTGAACCGTTATTAACGATGGTTTCGTATGATAATAGAGAAGTTTGAGGCCAGGGCGGGTCGAAAAAGGAACGACCGCAGCAAACAGAGCTCAGCTTCACCCATGCCTATACAGAACACGGGCGTCTGTATACATTCCCATGTAATAGCAATAAAGATTGTTTAAAAATTTACGAAGCACTGGTATTTCTGATTGTTTGAAATTCCTTGAGGGGTATTTCGATGGCATTGTCTTTGCAATAAGAATTGCTCGATTATGACTGACGTTCTTTTTCTCGAAGGCTGTTTAAATGGTACCAGCCTGTTAACTGAAATGATCAGTTGTTGATGTATGATTAGAAATTTGACCAACATTTCGGAGATTGGGGGCAAATGCTCGGTATTCGGTGATCGACCGTTCTCCTTCCGAAACCGATTAAGCTACATCGCCACTACAGATGGTAGCGACGTCGTTCTTGACAAGAATATAAAATATCCCACCTATTATTGGAAAGAAAACTTGACATTATTGAAACGATTAGGATTTAAACCTACAACCTCTGGCAAACCTTGACAAGGAATTGAGGGCAAGCCTATTGCCATATACCGTACAATCTCAGACTTCGAGCTACTGAGAGTTTCTAAAAAGCAAAATCTGTGACCTGGGAATCAAACCAAGATCAGCAGCCGTACATTCGACAACTAACCTAAAGGGGCATATTTAGAAATTATGACATTATATATTATATAGGTAGTTATTACATTTTATGTGAACAATATTGTACAATGTACGTGTAGGTTCATAAAAGCTAGATATTTCACACTCCAGCGTCCACGGTAATAGTACTTTTATTATGATGACATTATTTTAATAATGTCGATTACGTCTCTATTTACTTATTTGTTTGTTACGATTGTACGTTTTATATTGTTTCGTTTATGTTTTTCGTATTATGTAGTTATTATTATTGTAGGAATTTACAAAATTTTTGGTGACGACATCCTGCCTTAGCAGATTAGGACGTAACGCAGGAGACGTCTGCATTAGAAGGGTTAGGCTTAGATGGACTGTTGTTCTACTTATCCCTTAGGAGAGATCGTCCCTCGTGCAGGTGGAATACCACCTGCACGATCTCAAAAAGCTACATATAATACTTTAGACGTCGCAAATTTTTATTTGGGTACAGTGCAGGCATGTTATGGAGCTCCGTAACTGAAACAGAAACTATCGGATATCCGAAATAAAAATCTATCCAAAACCATAACCGACTCTGATATAAAAGTTTCGAATAACTTCGGAGTCTAATGAGACACGTTAATGACAGGTTTTTACCCGGCCGAACCGACACACTAACCGCGCTTGCCTGGCATTGTTTAGGTATTTTTTATTATTTCTATTGCTTAACCATATTAGTCAGTCAATCATTACCTATTTTAATTTTTGTTTCCTTAAAAATCTAATATCCGTAACTGAAACTATCCGAAACTATCGGAAAATCCGAACTTATTTCATATCCGTAACCATATCTGAAACTGGTATATATTTTATTCATATATCCGTATCCATATCCAGATCCGAAATTTCATATCCATAATATCCCTGGTATAGTGTACCACAAGCAAGAAGAAGGGGAATGCATGCGTGTTGGTATGACAGTTGTGAAACTATCAACATGTTATATGTATCTTTTATAAATAAGACCTTAATATAAACATTACTCAACAAAACAGTCTCACATTAGTATAATGTGTTAGTCAAAACAATAACGTAGCTTGGGAATATTGACCGCAACAATCAAAGGGTTAGGTCTCTTCCTAGAATGACGTCACTGTGTCACTTGAACTGGCAACCTAACCTACTTTACATATTATTCACTAATTATATACATACATACATAACATCACGCCTGCATTAGCTGTATGCCCCGAAAGGTTAGGCAGAGATGCTACTGAAAATTTCAATACAGAAAATCCCAATAACACTTTGCCCGACCCGGAAATCGATCCCAGGACTTCACGCTCAGCAGTTGCGCTTGCGCCCACTAGACCAATGAGGCAATTAATCACTTCAATCATAATTTATATTGCATTGCGTTGTGCAGTGATAGCCTAATGGTAGTGACCGTTGACTGTATGTCGGCGGTCTCAAGTTCGAACCCAAGGCACGCCTCTGACTTATCGTAAGTTATGTGTGTATTTTAAAATTAATTATCATTGCTCCATGCCTCGGAAAGCACGTAAAGCCGTTGGTCCTGCGCCTGATCTCTCTCCGGTCGTGTCGGATTGCCTTCCCATCGGACTATGAGAGTGAACGAATAGAGAGTGTACCTATGTTTGCGCACACATTTGTACTCTATAATATCTCTTGCGTAGTTGGCTAATCTCCGGTGAGATTGGCCGGCGCGAAATTCGGTCAGGAGGACATTAATTATTGCATTGTTTTGTAGTCGTTTTCTCATTTTTGGACTCGATACACGATAACAAATGATATTTTTGTTGGTTTTCGAAACGATGTCCCTATCTTTCCAAATTTCTAGTTATATTGCTTTTTAATTGTTCTTATAATTAAGAGAGTTGAAAATTGTTTCAGAATAGTAACTTTTTAAAAATTTAATGTTGTCCTGTATCGTGGGTGCGTTTACAAACACAAATATTCGCATTCACAAACACCCAGACCAGAACAATTATACGTAGGTCATACAAAAAAATCCGTGCAGGAATCGAATCCACGACCGTGTCGTCGAAAAACTTATACTTTAATACTTAAAGCAGGGGAACGATATTCGACATATCTCAATTTAGACATAATAGAGACCAGGGGTGGCCAACCAGTCAATCGCGGCTATTAGTCCAGTCGATCTTGGCAAGGCAAAGAAAAATTTAATTTTAATATGTAATGCGAATATATGTGAAGAAGTAACGATTATGTAATTGGTAGATCGCACAGTGTTAGTCAGTAAACAGTAGATCTTGAGTCTTATCGAGTTAGCCACCCCTGATATAGACGATGGTGCCAAATCTCGAAGGGAGAATTACTATCTTGTTATGACTTTGTGCCATGAAGAACATAGATTTTTGTTTGTATATGCTGAGTATACATTTTTCCCTATTTATTAGTCGTTTTCTTTTGTTTTTCTAACCGATATAAAAAAACGGTTCTTTTAGACATTTCCTATTTATTCTATTTCCGATGTTTTATTACGCAATTTTGTTACAAATATGTTTTACCAAACGATAGCTGATCGTAAAATGAAATAACTAAGTTTATCGATACTATGCATAACAAATCGACAATAGTAGCTATATAAAGAGTATTTGTCTACAATATCGATATGTATATGATAGTAACAACCGAAAGAATCTATTTTCAAACGAATAGGGCCGACTAATAGTAGAAAAAGGAAAATTTAGGTACCGTAAAAGAATTTTGAAAATCGATAACAGAATTGCAGATCTGCATCTAGTTAAATCTTCTTTTGACCTTATATAAGGTTCGAAATTTTTCAAATTGATTTCGACTGCTGCTTCGGTTTCGATTCTCGCACGGAACAAATATTTTTATGATCTACAGATAGTTGTTTCGGGTCTTTGTGTATGTGAATATATGTGTTTGTAAGCGCACACAAGAGTGGGGCAATGTTTTTTAAAGAAAAAAAAATACTATTAATTAGTTGTATAACGTACTTTTTGACCCCTGCTTAACTTAGCTTAACATTTTTCTAACACTATGTACATCGATCGAGTCTAGTCGTTATACTATACAGGGTGATCAGATAAAGAAAAAGTTTTCTGAGGATCTGATATATTTTCCACCATGTGCATTAATTATACATACATTCAAGAATTTATATTACTCGAATGCATTCACAAAGTTATGTTGAACATAAGTGTGGAACTTTACCAGAACTGTGTATATAAATAAAAAAAAACTTCATATAAGTATTTCTTACCAGATATAGCTATATGAAATTTTCACAAGAGATTATGATGTAGGTACCATACCCTGTATATTTATTTATTCGCCTCTACCATATGGACAAAATGACTATCAGTATTTTACTCATAACGACCACAGTCTAACTAGATATTATTATCGGAATCATGATAATGTTCACATGACTAAATTAAATTAAAATTCTTTGGATCATTTATTTAATTTAATATTTCATTAGTGTCGATAAAAAAACCATTAATGTCTTCAATGGACTGATTGTGCTGACCTACCTGTTTTATTAACAGACTAATGTAACTGCTATTTTTAGAACTATTTATTAATTAAACCATTATAACAGTTGCAGATACAGAAAAGTGGAAAGAGTGCCCTGCAATACGGGCTTAAAATCTTCTGTCTATATATGACGGAGCATCAGTTGAGAACGGCTCGACCGAATTTTCAGGATAAGGAGAAAGAACTTTTTTGGACAATCCACCGAATAAATTGGAGATTTAGATAGTATTTTTGTAGGCAACTGTCAATTACTTCTCATTTTCTTCATAAGCAAATTGTACCCGGGCAAAACCGAGGCGTATCGCTAGTGAATATATAAAAGTGAGATACAACTCACTGACTGGACTAATCACAAAATTTCAGGAATTATTAAGTCTACGAACTTGAAATTTAGTAGATAACTTATCGCGGAGGCACTCGCTAATAAGCGCTGGAAAGTCCTAAAGGATTTTCCAGTATTCGAGTGATGCTGGAAAATCCTGCTGGGGCTCCAAAAAATCATTTCCTACGCGGTGTCGGTGACTTTTTTGAGATACGTAGTGTACGCTTCCTTTACAAAATAAACCGCGGTTATAATCACAGATTGCGATTAATTTTGAGTTGTGTCTAAAAGAGCCTATGTCTTATTCAGCAAAATAAGAAAAAAATCAAAAGATTCATATATCAAAAGATCTTTTCATAAAATTGATAAACATATTTTTAAATTTTCAACTTTTTTCTGAGTACAGCGATGAACGGTCGTTAGTTCTGGTGTAAACAAGTCTTTGTTAAAAAGATAACAATTTAAACATCACCAGAATATCATGACCTATGATAAAATAGAAACAACTTACCTAAAAATGATCTAACTCCCAATGTCCCCCGGGCTACTGATAAAATCATAGCTAGAGTAGACACGCCGCCTCCAGCGAAGATGTAGGCTTGCTTGGCACTGCCCCCCGCAGCACTGACATCTCTCCTCCGCCGCCACAGTGGGGCACATGATGTGGCACACACAAATATCCCAAAGATTATGCACTCCCACGCCAACCAACCGGACTGC
Source organism: Shargacucullia verbasci (assembly GCA_947562105.1). Lineage (NCBI taxonomy): Eukaryota > Metazoa > Arthropoda > Insecta > Lepidoptera > Noctuidae > Shargacucullia > Shargacucullia verbasci. The sequence goes on along the minus strand of OX387302.1, from coordinate 7,173,094 downwards.
ATGGTTCTGGAAGAAAGAGAAAAGGATATGGAGGGTACATTGATAAAAAAATCTTTCAGAAAAAAATCTACCTATTTGTACATTTTTGGCTACCCAACTGAATATGACGGTATTTTTTAAGCGTTGCCCCTCACTTGTTTATATATCTAGGGTGCGTTTATAAAAGCATCCAGACCAGTATTAACCATCTAAAAAACTATGCCCCACACCAGGAATTTTACATATACAAATATGCACATACAAATACAACCAGACCTGGAACAAGTCTCTTAGGCCGTGAAAATATTTGTTCCGTGCCGGGATCGAACCCGTGACACGTAGCGCAAACAGCTAATTGCTTAACCACTGCGCCAATCGTGTCGTCATTAGACGTAACGGGGTGACCTTTCTACAGTCTCCCCGGGACGTGCATGAGGGGATGGCCTCTTTACAGTCACCCCCTCTGGGAAGTGCCACTTGGCATGACACCGTGGTGGGCTTCGGTGCGGTCTTCTAAGAGTTCCCGAAGCCCACCATTCGCATATAGTTCGCATATAGTGTCGAGGCGGACCACCGTGGTGAGTTCAGCCGGCAGGAGTAAGGCACACCCCTCCGCCCCCAGGCGGAGGATAGCCCATGACGGGATCTCAACACGCAAATCATAAAAAAAAAAATGTTATCATCATCAATCATCAATATTACTGATTTATTCGCTTATCGCGTGATATTATGTAGGCATTTTATATTGTTACATAATTATTTTCAATATCGCATAATATTTTTGACCTTTAACTTGACCCGTAACATCTGTGCACATTGTTAATTCAAATATTAAAGATGGCGGCGTCATGTCTGTGTATGATTTGCTAAACAATAGTAATTAGCGCCCTCTATACGGTTATGTCCCGAGATTACTGTCTTAATTATAAGTTGCGGTACAAATTGGAGGATATGTGTGAAAATATTAACAAAACCGTAAATTCTTTGTGTCGATAAATATTTGAAAATAATTTCTAAGAAATCAGCTTGCGGCTCAAATATATGCAGATCACATATGAAAAAAAAGTGCCTACCTATCACATATTTTTTTGGGAGTAAATAATGCGATTAAAATTTACCTTCAATATTACCCAAAGGTTAACTAGCAATTATAACATGGCATCACGCTTGTATTGTCCGAAGGGGTAGGCAGAGGTGTACCATTTAATTGTATTAACCCACATTTCGCCGATTATTGAGTCCGATGTAATAGACGGTTGCCCTTATTGCCATCTACCGGGCATAGTTCCAGACTACGTGCTGCTATCGAGAATTTCCATACAGAAGAACCCAATAACACTTTGCGGAATTGAATCCAGGACCGGAAGGTCAGCAGTCGCGCAACTAGCAATTTAGTAAGCCTCCACCTCATTCGAGACAACAGTGACTTTAGCGGTTTGATATTACTAGGCACTAACGAGTTTCACGCTTAACCGCATTTGTACTAATTAATTTTACACCTGATTCATTTTCCTTCATATCATACCTACGTTAATCACCTTATTGTATGTAATTAATATACCTATTTATAACTTTAAGTGCATTATGCTGCTCTGGTTTTCATGATCAATATGTAAACAATACTTCTTCTGAGGTCTTGAATATTTAAAGTTGTTGATGAATGAGCGAATGTCCTCCTGACCGAATTTCGGTCACGGCGGTCAATCTCACCGGAGATTAGCCAACTACGCAGGAAATATTATAGAGCACAAGTGTGTGCGCAAACACAGGTGATCTCTCTATTCCTTCACTCTCCGATGTCCGATGGGACGGCAATCCGACACGACCGATAGAGATCAGGCGCAGGACCAACGGCTTTACGTACTTTCCAAGGCACGGTGTGTAGGTATTCACATACACAAAGACCCAGAAAAAAGTTGGGATACTTGTATTAACGCCCCACTTCGAGCACCAAGGATTGAAATTGTCCTGTGTCAACCAAGAACCTCACGTTCAACGTCACAAAAACATTTCATATACCGCTTTTCAGTATTTTTCCGAATTCGTGTTATGTCACATTAAAAATATCTTACATGCATCTCAATATGGAAATTCTCAGTAGCAGCACGGAGTCTGGAACTGTGCCCGATAACTTGCAATAGGGGGCGACCCTATTACATTTGAACATCCGAATTTGTAAGTCATACTCAATCCCCCTCATTATTGTTCAGCTAATGTACATGTTCAGACGTTTCGCGCGGAATCAAAGCTTAGCTATAATTTATTTTGTGTTATTTATTTCTGAACTACGAAGTGTGAGCTTGTTGAATTTATACCCCGACTTACGCGAATTAGACTTATGTGTTTATCACTCAGTCCCTCCTATCGCGTAAGTTCGGGGTATTACTGTAATGGTCGAAACCTTAGTTACTACTAGTAGCAATAAGTGTTAGTTTTCCCCAAAAAGAAAATCTAGTGATACAGTAATTAAATACATTTTATACTACATCCTTATTAATTAATAGAGACGAGAATAAATTAGTCAACTGACCCCTCTTTCATCCCTTCCGCATCGAAACAGTCTTTAGTCAATTGTTCATCTTTCCTCAATAGTGTTACCATTGTTAGTAAATACACTCATACGCATTTCCTTAGATCGTGACTAATGTTGAATCAAGCCTTTCTAACGTTCGATATTTTAAAAGAAAAGCAATGACATTGAAAGAAGAATGACAAAATATATGAATATGTGTGACTAATATACTTCCACGTCTTTGAATGGAACACGATAAAGATAGAGTAGGTACTATATAAATAAAATAACGCAACATAGAACGTAACGTGAGTATGAAACTATAATACAGCCAAATATAAGACAGCAAACGTCGCAAGCGCCGCATCGCAACCGCGACTGATGAGTGTGAGGTTCTGGGTTTGATTCCCGGGTCGGGCAAATTGTTATAGGGTATTTCTGTATAGAAATTCTCAGCACGGAGTTTGAAACTGTGTCTGGTTGCTGGCAATAGGCTCACCCCCTATTACGTGGGTCTTAATGACAGCGTCGGCGAAATGTGGGTGCACAATAGTACACCTCCGCCTAACCCTTCGGGGACACAAGCGTGATGCTATGTTATATTATGTAATTATCATTAAATAGTAACACTGTATTATTTGAACCATAATTGCCATCAACGTATAATATTGCGGTTTTCTGTACCACAAACGTTAATCATTCAAACTAATTAGTAATATTCATTGAATCATTTTGTATTGTAAATTAAAAGATTTCCTTATAAAAATAGGTATAGGTATTAGATGTATATGGTAGGTAACCATATCGCAACCGAGTAATCGTAGTTTCCTAGCTTGCTGATAAAAGCAATGTCCTTCAGAATAGTTTTCTAGCATACCAGCGGACTAGCAAATGTATTTGATACAGGAAATAAATTTGCTCTTTCAAATACATTTGCTTCGGCAGTAACGCGCCGGGTACCAGCTAGTGTACAATAAAAAATAAAGCTAGGTACTGACTACTTACTCAGCCAGTGTGAACACGGCTTAAGATTTGGTTAATGAGGAAGTAATAACCCAATTCAATACATTCATATCCCTTATAATATGCTGTGAAGAGTTCATTGTGATGACAGTATAATTGGTGATAGTAATTATCATAATTATATATCAGACTGCCCTCACCACATACTACGCCTACGCATACTCATGGCTCAACTACGGCATTATTATGTGGGGAAACAGTACCGACTCTCATACACTATTCATTCTCCAAAAGAAATTAATCCGTATAATAGTTAATATAGAGCAAACCTACAGCTGCAAACCAATTTACATACAATATAGAATATTAACATTACCATCAGTTTATATCTTAGAAATATGTAAATTTGTAAGAAAATATACAAACTTTTTCGTAACCCGCGGAAATAAACATAACGATCGGCCAGTTAGACACAAGAACATGTTAATGCTTCCCTCTTCACACATGACACTTCACAGCAATAGCCCTTATGTAATGTCAATTAAAATATATAACAAATTACCAGACTCTTTAAAAAATGAAACAAGCGAAACTAAATTCATACGCGCACTCAAGAACATCCTCATCAACAAAGCTTACTACTCAATACATGAATACATGAATGATAACAATATTGCCTATACACAACATAATACACTATAATACACAAAACACTCCACACTTTCCAATATTAAGTCCTGCTATGTTAATCCTATGTTAGTCCATATGTACCAAATGCCTGTTATTTTATTACTTATATATTACTCTATAGTTCCTTAGTTAGTTCGAATAAAGATGTTTAATTTTTAGACCTAGTTGTTGTTGTAATTGTTTTAGTAATTTTAGATGGTAACGTTAATTAATTTTATATATTTTCTGATCGTTTTAATACTTGTAATTTTAGATGTAAGATTAATTTTAATTTGCTGTGCCCTACAGGGTCCACGATTGTACTTAGCTCTAAGCCATTCTGTAACATCCTCTTTACATTGTGGAATGCAAATAAATATGAATATGAATATGAATATGAATATAATTAGTAATGACTATTCATGATCTGAAACGATTGTGGGAAGTGAAGGAAAGATTTTCTTCCTCTTCCTTGGCAACAGAACAAGATCACGTAGGGCTGACAGTAAGAACGGTATCGCTTATTGTTATATTTTTACTTCTCTGCTTAATTAATGTATCTACTGTTTATTTTTTTAACAATACTGTTTACAGGGTAAAGTATACCGTCGTTGAAGTTCAACACCACGTATGTATGTCAAAAATAGCAACTTTTCAGGAGTGTGAAAAAACTGCATACATTTACATAGACACCAGTACAATACCATTTTAAGTTCATTTAATTTAACGAGTTTCTATTGGACGATACTTGTTTCTGATTGGCTGAAACAACGCGTCTTCCGATTATCTAGCAAATGCCATCAAAATGTCAAAACCGCCAAAGAATTACTTACGTGGTTTTAGAACTTCAACGATGATAAGACACTAATGTGGGTGTCACATAATATAGCATCACGCCTGTTTTCCCCGAAAGGTTAGGCAGAGGTGTACCTATAGGTATTTATTTCGCCGATACCGTTATTAAATCCCATGTACAAATAAAACAATAATTACACTTTATTGCACACCAGAAACAGAATAAAAACAGTATCATGTAAAACCTATTGCCATCTACTGGACACAACTCCGAGCTGCTACTGAGAAATTTCTAGTAGAAAAACTCATTACTGATCGCCTGACTTGGAGTCAAATCCAGGATCTCGTGCTCAGAGGCACAATGTGGGTTTTATATATATTGGATATATATTTTTTAAACATCGCCTCACACTACGAATAAATCCTGTATCGTGGGTGCGTTTACAAACACAAATTTTCACATGGCTATACACCCGGACCCGAAACAACTATCTGTAGTTCATAAAAATATTTGTTCCGTGCGGGTATCGAACCCGCGACACGTAGTGCAGCAGTCGATCGTTCAACCACTGCGCCAACCGTGTTGTCAACTACATATATGACTAGTATTCCTGCTGACCCCTCCTACTAAGCTTATTTATTTTAAGATTATATTATTTTATTGTGCGATTTAAAACGGCTCACATACGAAAATGTGTCGACCTATAAAATGAAAGTTGAGAAACCCACCAGTTCCATGCCAAAAGCAATATAAGAATTCAACCTGAAACCACAAAATCTTTGCCAAATTATTACGAACGATCTAAAATTGAGTTTGTTTTCATGGAAAATTCCAATTTAAAGTCCATATAAGAGAGTTTAGATTCGTTAAATTTATTGTGATCTCGAACTACCACGATGTTATTGCGTGTGGATTCCATACACACATATGTATGTTCTTACATACAAACATGCACTTAGGTTTCAGATGATCGAGCAGAAATAATATTTACTGTTTTTTAATAAACATTTTACAGGTTTAATATACAGAAATGCTAAATATTAGATACTTATATAAAATCATTGGTCTAATTCATTAGTTCCCAAAGTGGTCAAGGTGGACCCCAGGGGTCCATGGGAGACTCGACGGGAGTCTACGTTGGCGTGACAAAAAAATGGGGGTTTACAATTCAATTTATAATATGGTTGAAATGTAGCTGCAGGGAGGAAAAATAGTCTGGGAACCTCTGGTCTAGTTGCACGAGCAGCTGACTGTGACGTCCTGGGTTGGATCTCCAGTAGGCCAAAGTACCTATTATTGAGATTTTCTATTAGACAAATTCTTATTTTTTTTTTTTTTAATCTTTGCCCGATACTAGGGCATACATTCCTCTATCGTGGATGCGTTTACAAACACATATATTCGCATACACAAATACCCAGACCCGAAACATCTATCTATAGATCATAAAAAATAGGCCACCCGCACATAATTTATATAATTACGAGAATGGTACTCTAACGTGTTTCTATAGGCAGCCAAAATAGAGTACATAAGCCATATCAGAGCAAACGATCGAAATCCGTGACCTTAAAAGCTATTATATAATTAATTTAATAACATATAACAATAATAAAATAGAAGCGGTCACCGTAGCCGTAATCGGCAAAGAAGTATACATACATACACACACATACATAGTACGGCTGCCTACGCTTCGGGGAATACAAGCGTGATGCGGTATAAAAATCATTGCGGTCAAGATATAATAGGTCAAAATCATTACGAAAAATAATGAATAGCAAACGTACACCCTTACCTCTAGGATACGTGTGATTACCAACTATTTTGCATTAGTCAAAGAAATTGTTAAGTTATGGCGTGATTGCAAGCGATAAACGAACTTAAACAAATATCAACTACGTAGAACTCGTTACATATTTCAACGCAAAATAGTCGAACTATTATATCTGAAAGGCGACTGTTTCTCCGAAAAATTCTAGGATGTTTACCAAAACGGCGCGGAAGTCAGCGGCTTCGTAAGATTTAAAAACAAAGCATCACTGGATCTCCCCACATTCGATGATGCCTTTATTCTAGGCCCATGGGGTCAGATTTCTGCTGTCCATCAGGCGTAGTTACAAAGTCTAGGATACTAAAGAAAATGTCCTTAAAGAAAATCTCAATAACACCTTTGACCTGACGCTCAACCAACCGCTCAACAAAGTTGCGCTTAGGACCAAAAGACCAATAACGCAGTCAGCAATTATTAACTAATAATAAAGTTGTGAAAATTTAAAAAAAAATGTTTTATCCGTTCTTCATAACATGTGTTTAACGTGAACGCAATATTATAACAATTTGATTCCCACGAACAAATGTGTCTCCGAATCCAACGTTTGTTTAAAAACTCCATTTACTGTTTTTTTGAAACATCCATTCAATCGCAAACTTGTTTAGTAGTCCACTCGATCTTCTGTTACTGTATAGATTCTTGGGAAACAAAGACAGTAATTATCAAAACATTCCATTTCTGCGTATTTGAAAATTTCCGTTCATTACTTCAATCAATTTTGCAACTCATCAACTAGCTATCTCTTTGACTGTTATCAATAAAGAAAAATTACCCTCAAAATAACATAACCATTGTATTGGTTACAGCCACATTTCACTGTTACCCATAGTCCCATGTAATAGGGGGCGAGCCTATTGCCATCTACCGGGCACAGACACATACACAAAAATCAATAATACTTTACCCAATCCGGGGAATCGAATCCAGGACCTCGCGCTTTGCGGTCGCACTCGCGACCTCTACACCACTAGATCACTTTTTTTTTATATTATGTAAACCCGTTTCAATTACTTATAGACTCTAGTTACCATGTTTTAGTATTGATGTCCTATGGAGAAGAACGGACAAGAAATTCAATGGTTACTCTTTTTAATTCAAGAAAAATACTAATTTCAAGGTCCCTGAATAAAAGTTATCTGAGGACATTGTAAGACTAGAATCAAAAACTATCGAAAAACAGCAGAGCGAACTGATATGAAAAAATTTAAAATGTTGGCAGCTACGAGGTGACCAGTCTCAACGGACGGCACACGTTCACGAGTATAACGCGTGCATCGGCGTCGCTTCGCTGAACCATATTTCAATGTCAATGCAACTTCTCATTTCAGTTTTCTCAACAAAATAAAACAAATGTGGCGCTAGTGAGGTGCAATTTTCAAGCGATTAAACATCAAATCAAAATGGAGACATAATAATAATAATGTCCTCCTGACCGTATTACGGTCACGGCGGCCCATCTCACCGGAGATTAGCCAACTACGCAGGAGATATTATAGAGCACAAGTGTGTGCGCAAACGCAGGTGCTCTCTCTATTCCTTCACTTTCATAGTCCGATGTGACGGCAATCCGACACGAACGCTGAGAGTTCAGGCGCAGGACCAACGGCTTTACGTGCTTTCCGAGGCATGGTGTGTATTCACATACATAAAGACCCAGCCTCGCATCAACTATTTGTACATGATACAAATATTTGTTCCGTGTGGGAATCAAACCCACGACATGTAACACAGCAGTCGATCTCTCAACCACTGCGCCAAAACGGAGACATATTAACAATCTATACTGAATTTTGCTCGCCTATATTTTTATAAAATCTTGTAGGTAATATTGGCTACCTCATTGGTCTACCGGTCGCATGCACGGCTGCTGAGAATGAGGTCCTGGGTTCGATTCCCAGTTTGAGCAGTGTTATTGGGTTTTTTATATGAAAATTGTCAGTAACAGCACGGAGTTTGCAATTGTGCCCGATAGATGGCAATAGATTCGACCTACCTTTTTTACCCATATATAGGACTTAATAACAGCATCAGCTAAATATGGGTGTACAATAGTACACCCATTCTCTTCGGGGAATACAGGCATGATACTAAGTTAAATATGTTTGTAGCCTTAAGTTCAGTAGTTTACAGACTAAGTTCACTTGTGTTAGAAAAATTGTTAGAACTTTCTAGAACGTAAAATAAGGTGTTTAGAATTCGATTTCAATTCATCCAAATTATCTGCTATTACCTATATTTTCACGCTACTATGTGCACCTAGCCTTACGTAAAACGCAAATAGCTTAGGAACACGCTCTAACCAGTTTAACTCCTCACTCGTCCCGTTACGTTTTATCGAGATCTCCTCTGTTCCTATTTATAGCCCTCTGATTTACTTTAGCGAGAATACTCGCGAAACGTCCATATGGACAAAGCCTATAGCAGCTCAAATTGTAATGGTGATATCTTGAAAGATATAGATCACCAGTTAATGTTGAACTTTGTTATGCTTGCGGATTTAATATATGTACTACGGCATGTATACTTTTATTTTTTCTTATGATAACGTTTTATTATATGAAGTTGTTGATGATTCTCCGAGCTAACGTTTGCTTTAATAATTAATAAAATGGAAAAAAAAATAGTAGGTACTGGTTTGTTGGTTAAAACCCATAAGTAAACTTGACCTTATAAGTACACAATTACTACAATAACATAATATCACGCCTATTTTCCACGAAGGGTTAAGCAGAGATGTACTATTATACACCCAGATTTCGCTGACACCATTATTAAGTCCCATGTAATAGGGGGCGTGCCTATTGCCATCTACCAGGCACAGTTCCAGACTCCGTGCTGCTACTGAGAACTTCCATACAGAAAAACCCGATAACACTTTGCCCGACCCGGGAATCAAACCCAGAACCTCACGCTTCCCTGGTTCCTTCGGTTCCCTGACCGGACAAAGTGTTATTGGAGGCTATAGTTAGGAGTCTTAGTAGCAATCCGGAGTTTGAATCGAGGCAGATGGCAATAGGTTTAAATTTATAAATCGCTTAGCCAACATAACGTCAAAATGAGGAGAATGCAAGCGTGAACGCTTAATTAATGCTATGTTATGTTAGAAACATCTGAAACTCACCAGAGTTTCTGTGAGATGCAATGAGATTATTTATGTACCAAAGGACCACCTTTGGTACATAACCTGATAAACGCATATGGACGCATATTATGTCCATCAGTAGACTTAAAAATGTTGTTCCTGCATAGCTTATTGTGTAAGTACGTCAAACCCAGAACCTCACGCTCAGCAGTCGCACTTACGACCATTAGACTAATGAGGTAATCTAATTTTATTATCATCATCATCAACTAGTATAGGTCCAATGCTGAATAAAGGACGTGACGTTTGATAATTTATAAGGTTCTTCTGATGGCATGATGAACATCCAACTTTAGACGACACGGTTGGCGCAGTGGCTATGCGATTAGCTTTCTGCGCTACGTGTAGCGGGTTTGATCCCCGCACGGAACAAATATTTATATGATCTACAGATAGTTGTTTCGGGTCTGGTTGTGTGCGCATGTGACATGTATGTTTGTAAACTGTACCCACGATACGATATTGACCCGGGTACGTCTTAAAACTGCGGCCAGACACCGGAGGACGGGCAGCAGCGTCCTCTCACTAATCGGTGAGCCACTGCGATCCCCAAGCCGCCTGCCAAGCGTGGGGATTATGGCAAACCCCCCCCTCGACGTCGGACGTCTTCTGGCTGATGATGATGTTGATGATGATGACCCACGATACAGGAGAAATCCTAAGGTGGCAACGTTTAAAAAAAACTTCATCACCAAAAACCAGTAACGCTTCACTACTGAATATAAGAATCCTATTCAACCTCTTCAACCTACACTCGTAAAAAGATATTCTTCTAATGTATCGCTTGGCAAACGCAATTACAACTAATACGAATTCTATTTTCAGAGCTAACAGCACCCGGTAGTAGCAAAAAATAAACATAAATAGTAGTTTTGTGTCAGTGGCCTGTCGCCTGTCGCCTCATACAACTTGGTGTAATTGAAGGAAATAAACACTTCACACTCCCACACTGAGATTCCTAGGTGATCTAAACCAGTCTTCATAATCGTCCAGTTTTTTCAAGGTATATTTACGGTGGTTATAACGAATGGCTTTGAGAATAGCGTCATACATTCCCCAAAGGGTAAGACAGAGGTGCTATTTATACACCCACTTCCACAATAAAAATTCCATATAAGTAAAAACGCCTATTCCTATATACTTGAAACAACATCATACTTCGGACTGAGTTTTTATTTTTACGAAATCCTGTTTATACTTAGCCCGATCGGTAATCGTCAGTCTTCGTTTTTCCCTTGCCACCGTACGAAATTGTTCTATGAAGCATCTTGACCCAGAAATCGGTTCTTGGCTGAGTACGCAGAAAAAAAAATGCGTCTCAAAAGGAGGGCATTTCCTTGCTACGATCATTAGTTCATCATGCGTTAATTGTGACGTCATTTAAAGTCCTATAGCCTAAATTAACCAAAAATACACAACAAGTTCATAGCTACTAAAACTAAGGCGCCTATGTTCGACATTAGGAATACAAATGTATTGCAATAATCATCACGCATGATAACTCACAATTACTTCGAAAACGTGACAAAAGTAATATTTTCTTCGTATTAACCTAATCAACACTAAATAATCAAATACAATTTGACACGTAATATTGTCACACGTACACAAACATACATACGCACTGTGTACACACACGTGCACAGCACACGCACCGAATTTGGCACTGACACTGCCGCCATGTCACGCAGTCACGCTACCAAAGAATTGGACATAAAGTTTTTTAGTAGAAGCAATGAGATTATCTATGTACTCAGTTGCGTTCTAGATGGACAATAGACAGATTAAAGCAACATTGTGTTACAACACATGGGCTAGACTAACCGAAGACAAGTAACCTATATAGATGGAAACGAATAGCATCGTTAGTCTAGTGGCTTTGAAAGTGACTGATCTTCAGGTCTTTGGTCCGGTTCTCTGACCGGACAAAGTGTTATTGGAGGCTATGGTTAGGACTCTTAGTAGCAATCCGGAGTTTGAATCGAGGCAGATGGCAAAAGGTTTAAATTTATAAATCGCTAAGCCAACATAACGTCCAAATGAGGAGAATGCAAGCGTGAACGCTTAATGCTATGTTATGTTAGAAACATCTGAAACTCTGGTCCTTTGGTACATAACCTGATAAACGCATATGGACGCATATTATGTCCATCAGTAGACTTAAAAATGTTGTTCCTGCATAGATTATTGTGTAAGTACGTGAGTAACAATACTTACACTTGGAAAACAGCTGAAAAACAATGTCTTGTATTTCGAAAATAATAATTTACGGGTAGGGTATAATAATAGCGATATTTATGTATTTATTCAGACTACAATGGAAGGTGTTTTGAGGCTATTATATATAAAAAATAATAATAAATTAAGCTATATTGTATATTCATAACTTCCAGTATAATGATAAATTATACAATAATAGTGTAAGGACCTATGTCAGTTTTTCTATTAATAGGGCAGGGGGGGAGAGACGAAAGGATGTCCTTCAAAAAAAAAATCAGTCGCCATAGCCAGAGCCAAACCTAACATACACAAGAAAGCTAATACCCAATAGCAAAAGGCTCGCCCCCTATTACATGGGACTCAATAACAACATCAGCGAAATGTGCATGTACATACTAGTATACCTCTGCCTAACCCTTCGGGGAGTACAGGCGTGACGCTATGTTATTATTCTACCTTTCACAAATACATGGGATATAAGCAATCGGATATAATGTAGAATGTTGATGAAATCTATCAATCTTTCAATCGTTACTTTAAAAATGTCTCCTCATCATTTAATGTTTGAAATTATGCTTAGGAAGCAAAAAGACCAGATGGTTGTAACCAGGCTGTACTAGGATGGTTTTGTTCTATCATGGTAATCACTGGTGCCGTAGTGGAAGGATTAGTAAAGAAGTGCTATCGAGGCTGACTGTCTAAAATGCGCCAGACGATCTCAAGTTTCGTCTCTCATGGACGCCCTTATCTTATAAGATTTAAGAACTTTCACTACTCGACATTAGCTTCCTAATTGATCTCTACGTTCTTCTGTCGTGTGGACACAAGCTATCACATTAGAATCGCCCATTCCGTGGTGAAAAGATTAGACAGTCAGCAATCGTGTTAGCGACGCTGACTTCCCGGGGCGCGTCCATCGATCGTAATATCGTCACTCGCAGAGACTCTTTTTTTGCACCCCTACATTAAATTTCCGCGACTACATAACATAATATAGCATCACAGCTGTATTCCCCGAAGAATTAGGCGGAGGTGTACTATTATACACTCACATTTCACCGATGCCGTTCGCGCGTTGCGAGTCTCGTGTCATCTACCGGGCAAAGTTTCGCACGCCTGCTGTTACTGAGAAATTCCGTGCAGAAAACCCAATTACACTTACCTAATTACACTTTGCCTAGCCGTGAATACAGATTGCTATAATCATCACACTTGGCAAACTTGTCTTATCAGTGCAAGAGGATGCAACTGCACAACCTTTTGAACGAATCCCTATAATTGCCTTCTACACCTACGGGATGTACGGTAACACTAACATTTAGTAGCAACACGGAGTTTAAAAGTGTCTCGCTGATGGCGATTGGCTTCGCCCTCTTTTACATGAGGAGATCTTATGTGAGGAGGTACGATAGTACGTCTCTGCCTAACCCTTCGGGGATACAGCTGTGATGTTATGTTATGGTATATTTTTAAAGTTGATATAATACTTCCAAAGTCATAGGCCGTTATTAGGAAATTTCATAGAGTTCTTATGATTTTTATTTACTACCGAATCTATTATGAAAATGAAAATATTATTATGAAAATTATAAAAACGATTCACATAAAAATCCATAAATTAAAAATCCGTAAAAAAGCAATTAGTCCACCGAAAAACGTGAGTTATTTACGGGAAAATGCGATAACATTCCATAGTTTACGTGTAGTTCACCAAATCATAATCCACAGCATAATCACACAACTCAATATTGCGTACGCGCCAGCCTAAAGGTAGAAGAAAAAAACGGAAGCAAATTTGCTGTTTATTGCCTCGAGCTAATCGTAAAAAAGCCACACTTATCAAGAGTTTAAGCAATCCATATATGGGGCAAGTTCAAAGATTCAGTTTATAGTCTATCCAAACAAATAAATAACTTATCTAACACAAAAGTCTTATCTTAAATAGGTATATGACGGCACGGTTAGCGCAGTTGTTGAACGATCGACTGCTACACCGTGGGTTCGATTCCCGCCCTGAACAAATATTTGTATGACCTACAGACAGTTGTTCCGGGTCTGAGTGTTTTCTGCATGTCAATATTTGTGTTTGTAAATGTACTCACAATACATAAATTATTATTAATGTGGAGCAATGGTTAAAATAAACCTACAGTCACATTAAACAGCGAGATGTTTACATAAGCGTGGATAGCATGGTTTCTGCATTTTCAATACCCTGAACACTGCATCAATTCAAACAAAGAGTTACCTCATAAACTTTCGTCAAAAATCAATGCGGACGAACCTTTCAGGGTCAGGCAGACTGCCAAGTTACAGCACAAGTTCAAGGATTCGAGGCGTCTTTCACTCAAATAAAATGTACGAGGAATTAGCTACAAAAATAACAACTAACACAACGTAACGTAGCATCAAACCGTTATTGAGTTTTTCTGTACGAGAATTCTCGGTAACACGGTGTGTGGAACATCTCTGAAATGTGGGTGTCTATAATGAACACCTCTGCCTAACCCTTCGGGGAATACAGGCTTGATGTTATGAAAATTTCATGAAGAGCATAGCCTATTCTTTACTTGGAATACAATTGTCTTCGGAATGAAATTACGAGTCATAACTTATTATAAAAACGGTTCAATTTTAATTACAGCAAGAATTAATGTTTTATTAAGTCAAAAAAAAAAGGTAATCTGAACAAAAACACGAGAAACCTCATTGAAACGAATCCGTAGAAGAATTTTAATACACTGTTTACAATTTCAATTTTTTCCAAACACTGTTTCAAAACAAAACTCTAACTTCCAGTAACTTCCCGAAACGACCACCGATGTCTAATTCCAATTTTCCGATAGCCCTTCAAATATCCCTTTGAACTTCAAAACACAAACAAAAACAAAACATGAATCAAACAATACTCACGGTATTACACGATCCGAAAATACACTATAATTGGCTTACAGCCACTTGAAAACACACCGCGGTAAATCGCGTATTTTGTCGCGTGCGTACACGAAGACAGACGGCGCACGAATGCAAACGATTCGCGTTACACGGACACCGCGGAACTGTTGCTGTGGCGCATCTTTACGTCTTATATGTAGCGTTTATTGTTTGTCGTGTAAACATGTGCAAGCGCCGGTTAATGGGCCTCATGTGATTGGTATTAAGGGTAACAAGTGCATGACACTGAGCCGGGTTGGGGCACTGATGACATCTATAACTTTATACTGTACTTGAAGTTTGTTATACAGGCATAGCCTAGTTTAGGAGCTAGGGAAAGTTTGTATTGAAAAAAGTTTTGATTTCTGTTTCGGTTGATTCGCTTTAAATAAATGTTTTTTTTTAGATTCGTTCGAGCTATCCGCAGATTACATACATACATTTTTCCCATGGGGGTAGGCAGAAACTACGGAACGCCACGTGCTATAATCCAAACATTATGAATATGGCAGCAGACAATGTGTCCTGACTGAAAGACCAGTTTAAAAAACGGTGTACCTATTAATTTGAGCATCAGTATGGTAATTACTTAAAACGAAGAAAGAAAACTCGCAGAAGATATCGAGAGGATTTCCTTTGTTTTAAAAACGTTGCCAAACACTACGATTTCTCCTGTATCATGTGTACAGTTGCACACACAACCAGACCCGAAACAACTATTTGTAGATCACACAAATAATGAATTGTTCCGTACGGGAATCCAACAGAAAGCTAATGACTTAACCACTGCGCCAACCGTGTCGTCAATATATGTATTTTTAAACGGGATACAATCCCTTATAATATTGTGTACGTAAGCTGTCTTCTAAATTCACATTCATCAAACGCGTGAACTGTCAAACGCGCGAAGTTAAAATAGTCATTAAGTTTTCTGAAATTTTCCAATTGACTGCGCAATTTCCTTAATTTTTCTCTCCGTAAGAACCTTCTACAAAGTATTAGAATTTAAAAAAAAAGACGTATGAAACTGGTAACGTCGCCGCGTCGTTATCAAGTTATGGCGTGACCAAGGGAAATAGGGATTCATTTATATATACATATATATATATCGATACTACCTAACTAATAATATGTTTATAATTATGTAGGTACCAAACAACAATTTTAACATCGTACCTAACATTAATTCGATATCTTTGGATACACAATCGAGAAAATCAATTCATCACCGTATGATTGGCTGGCCTCTTTTAAGTTTGTCCCCACTGTTACTGGTTATTGGCAATTACATTCTAACAGTTCAACAAAGTACATTGCGCAATATGTATTAATAATCACACCGTTTAACAATTGGAATAACGCAATGAACATTGTTGAACTGTATTGATTCTCCTGAGTGCTCTGCTGGGTACAAAGGATACAAATAAATGGTCTCCACGAATGACAAAAACTAAGATCAAGGCATCTAGGGCAGCGTCTAAAAATGAACAGTTTGACGACACGGTTGGCGCAGTGGTTGAGCAATCGACTGCTATACCCGTGTATGATCTACAAATAGTTGTTTCGGGTCTGGGTGTATGTCCATGTGTGTTTGTAAACGCACCCACGATACAGGAATTATTCCTAGTGGGGGCAACGTCTTTTAAAGAAAAAGAAAATAAAGAAAGAAAGAAAGTCAGCATATTAGATTACGAACAGTTATGACATAACATCACGCCTGTATTCCTCGAAGGGTTAGGCAGAGGTGTACTATTGTAGACCAATATTTCGCCAATGCCGTTATTGAGTCCCATACAATAGAGGGCGAGCCTACAGACATTTACCGGCCATATTTCCAGACTCCGTGCTGCTATTGAGAATTTCCACTTTGCCCGACCCGGGAATCATACCCAGGACCTCAGCAGTCGTATTTGCGTCCAATGAGGCAGTCAGTTACACAACCGTTACAAGACAAAACAACTTTATCATTGACGGGCCCCTCATATGCGCAGTGGCTTAGGGGATAGCTTTCTGCGTCACAGGTCGCAAGATCACTCAGAACAGAAGAGCAGAAGCATAGTTACTGATCCGAATGATGAGCATAGTACTTAATACGTCATTATAATAATAATATAAATAATTCAACCCATTACTGTCCCACTGCTCGGCAACGGTCTCTTCTCACAATGTGAAGGGTTAAGCCTTAGTCCACCACGCTGGCCCGGTGCGGGTTGGGGGACTACACGCACCGTTAAGAACATTACGGAGCCCTCTCAGGTGTGCAGGTTTCCTCACGATGGTTTCCTTCACCGTAAACGCAAGAGATAATCAAATTCTGATCCGCACATGATTCCGAAATTCAGAGGTGCGGGCCGGGTTTGAACTCAGACTCTCCTGCATGGAAGGCAAGCGTTCAACCGCTAGGCTATCTCTGCCGCTACGCCGCGGCATAATTCTTCTGTCTGGTTAAGGTCTATTTTCATCAGTTCGCTGTATTATGGTGGGTGGGTTATCATAAATATAGCTCCAATGCTTAACTAGCTTATAAGCATTCAATATCTCACAATAAGCCGAAATGCTCCGAGGACAAAATGGCCTAGTCAATTCTTCTACCACAATTAATAAATCAACTTACATAAAAACTATCACACTTCTACCTAAAAAATTTGATATATCTGAAAACAAAACGCACGATACGCTTTAAATGAGATCATAATGACGAATCCTACGCAGCGCTACGTCACCGCTACGTGTGCGTAAGCGCAGCGTCTACGAACGTGTCTAATTAAATTATTATTAACTTTTATTGTCAGTGATAGCAAACAAAAACATTTATATTAACTTTATGTTTATTTTTATGAATAAGTGTTTAAAAGGAAATCGTTTAGGCCATCAGGCGTTTCAATAGGTTACATCAGGCGTTTCTTAATGTTTAGGCATCATAAATATTTTATATAAATAAAAATTAAATGCTGTTCGTTGGCGTATCACTTGAAAACGGCTGGGCTGATTTGGCTATTTCTTTTTTTGAAGTCATAAGACAGAGACAGCTTAAGGTTTTTAAGGAAAGATATTTAGAAAAGTTGCCCAGAAATTGGACACAGAGACGAAGGGGCCAACGGGTAATAAAATAGATGTCGATGATAGACTACGGAAATGCTCTACTCGACTCTAATTCTAGTGAATCTTCATTATTAATTTGAGCCAAGAAACTTGGTTAATTCAATGTACATCAGTCAAGATTCTCACAGTCTGTATTTGTACTGGGATTCTGAAGATTAGCATATAAACACAAAAATATGTTCTACTGACTTTGTCACAACAATATTTTGTTAGTACAACGAGTCATAATGGTTTACTTTTAAATCCTTTTTAACCTCCTTCTTAACGTGAAGTCTGCGTGGTGGAACATTGGGCAAAACAATGAATTTGCCATGGACACACTAAAAAGAAGTCCAGTAAATAACTATTTAGATCACTACCTATTACTGACCTTACATAAGTTCCTGTTCTGTGCAATTTTGTACTTCAAAGCTTTAAATTTCTCCAGTAGTACAGCGACGTATGAAGATAAACTTATTTTGAAATTTATTTTTCTAAGTCGATGTAGGGTAAATTGGGTCCATTCTTTAGGTAAGAGTGCAGGTCATGCCATCTCTTGTGCACGCATGCATGTCCTGCAATAATATTAATTAAAACAATATGTTTGAAAGGTTTTCATTTATAAAAAAAAAATGGTTTTCCTTCTAAAAACTCAGTAAAACTGAATGTCTTGCTTATCTTTGGTGTTTTAATTTTTTTATTTATCAAAATCACTTAATAAGTATGTCAATGGCGATGAAAAACTATGACGTCACTCCTTTGTATTCCAAACATTTTTAGAACAAAATGTCGTTTTGACAGTTCATAAAAAGTATGTCGGATGACTAGCAGTCATCTACCGTGACCCAATATTACCCATTTTGATTTTAATTGTTGTATTTCTATTTATGTTCTCATGATAATGTGATTCAGCCGTGTTGCTGGGGAGTTTGTTGCACCACGACGCCTCTTCTCCCCATCTAAAATAATAGGATGCGATGAATGTTAGGCACTTTTGAGGGTTTTGTAAGACTAGTATGTGCATGGGAAATTTGACTTCAAAAAACTAGTCTTTATGTACTAGATGTGAATATACTATATTCGAACTTGAACTCTAATTTCATTTCTTTCTATGTAATTCTGGGGTTACTAAGTAAGCTTAAGTGACGAATTTGGAGTCATCATGTGGATGTGTGGATGTGGAACCATAACGTTTTGTATGACAAACATAGACAGGCTTAATGTCATGACGTTTGTATTGAATAAACGTGCTCACGCTAGACACCAGTTTATTTGTCTAGTGGTCTGCAGTAATGAATCACGAGACACCAGATAGTAGAATAAAATAGAAGTTCCATTCCATACAAGCGCGATAACAAATGCTCGGATGAAGACAAAAATACCGCTTCAATCAATCAAATCAAATGAAGTGCTTCTAGATCAATGAGGTAGTCAAATCAGTGTGAGATAATAAATAGTGCTTGATATAAATGTTCTCCCAAGTTCTACGGTACAAAACGCACCAGAGGTTCCATCGGATAATTCCGTCAGAACCGAATTTTGCCGATCGAAAAAGTAAGATACAATTTAGGTTAGTGTAAAGACATAAAAAAGATATCAGCAGTACGCACACTAATTGTTATCGCGTGTCGAGCAGCAAAATACGATTGTAACCGAATTACACGATATAACCTAGTGTTGTAGAGCATTCGGTTTGCCAGCGTCCTTTCTTCAGCGGCTCAATATTCCTAATTTGCTTCCCAATATTCGGATTGGATGATCACCATACACTTCTTAGCCGAATTCTGCCAACCAGACATTTTTTTGCATCCCATACGGTGATCTCAGTGTTCTTTAGGATGTTTTAATCGCACAATCTATACTTATTCGAACTTAGGACCGCCTAAAATTACTGTAGGTTCAGCAAAGAAGAAATTTTCCCGGTCTCCAAGTCTTCATTATTATAAAAAACCTTTATAAGCTATACTAATAAACCCGGAGTTGTGTAACTCTGTTCACTAATTTTATGCTTTTTAAAAAGACCTTCTGTGTCTTCTGGTGTGTGACATTATTTTGTGTAATTTTGACTTAATACGTGAACTAAATCAGCGTGCTAAATCATGCTGTAGGGGATGACGGTCCACGCTGTTTTTAGATGATTAAAAAAATATGTGAGAAGAGAAGAATGTAGACTTATCTTGCCTCGTGACTTGATGACATCTGAGGAGACACGTTTTTCTAATCATATTGTAGACAGTCATATCAGTATCATTTGTCTAAGCTACCAGTAAAAGGCGGAAGGCCTATACTATGGGCCCTTTAACAATATTGATTGCCGGCCAGTTTCAATCTATGTAAAAATAAAATATGTGAAGAAAATACAACATGTAATTTGAGGATTGACATTTACGAGTCTCGTTAATTGCCACCTTATGTCAAATAAGTACATACATATAGCTGGCGTTTCTGATCTCTAAAGATTGTATAGGTACGTAAACGCGGTCAGTCCTTGGATGATGGTCCATTCTTACACATTGAGATTGAGATCCCTTCTTTTGTCGGAGAGCACGTTAAGCAGTCGGTCCTAGTTGTCATACGAATACCTATAAAAGTATCAGTGGCGTACATTTAAACCTTAAGCCTTTATAAGATTTTATATAAACGACTAGCTTCTCCCACGGCTCCACCCGCGTTTTCCCGGGATAAAATGTGCTATTCCAGACTATAATCTATCTCCGTGTCAAATTTCATCCAGATCCGTTCAGCCGTTCTGGCGTGAAAGAGTAACAAAGATCCATCCATCCTCACAAACTTTCACATTTATAATATTAGTAGGATAGGATAGGATTAGTAGGGCGTAAGAACGCATACTGCCGTTTGGCAGCCCTTAACACTTTTCATATATCCTTGATTCTTAGTGAACAATTAGACGTTACGATAGTGTGTTCGATAATGTGGTCATTTGTAAACAATCACCTCAATTAACTGGTTACTCGTGTGGATTCTTACCTAATTGGCAATTGATAACTGATTGCGAATCAACACAATTTGGGCTAATGTCACAAATAAGGCAGTTTGTAAGGAAGCGTAGATACGTAGGTATTTAATTACCAATTCTTAAGAGTATCGTTTAGCTGCCGGCTTCTGACAAAATTGTTTTGAAATTCGCACAAAACAGGTGTTTGGGCGATAACGTTTCTTAGATCGAACATCTAAATCTTAACGAATTAATTTGATTTTGGTCTCTATCATAAACTAGGTCGAAAAGTTTTGTTTTTTCAAAAAAAAAAAAATGTAATAACTATCGAGAGTTTAGTACCTATAAGGAATATTTTAAGTTAAAACACATATTTTGAGGATTAATTATTTCTCAATCTATAAATAATATAAAAAGTCGGTTAAAAACGTGACGACCTCATTTTCACTTGTATACTATAACATATAATCAGCAAAATCAACTCATGTTTAGTTGGGTAAAAACGTTACCACATTTTGTATGAAAACTTTTAGCTAAACTATGATTGTTAGTTGAAATTTCGAGTCGTGGTTTTCCGTCGGTGTGTCATTGGATTCATTATGTGCGGTTACTAGCCATATATACCTTCATAGTGACAATTTTTGTGTAGGTACATGATTAACTTTTAATTTTTTATTAGTCGATATTGGTCAATACATGCATTGAGGTTAGTTTAGGTTTAAAATGACGTCTTTTTACTTTAAATGTTATCATTATGTTGCAAACAAAACCAACAAGCGGTAAAAAACATGTGCACAACTTACCTTGAAAACTTCATTTCGTATCATAATTTATTTTTGGGGTTCCGTAAAAAATGGTAAAAACAGTAAAACTTTAATGTTTCCCTCACACCATGATAATATCTTGAAACTGTTGTCTTGAAATTTAATATTTTTGAATAAGAATTTGTATGGGCAAGCAAAAGTAGGTACATATCTATTTATCATATAAAAGGACTCGATACTAACAACGGTTCTTAACATTACCTCTTTTGTTTTCTAAACCGTATATTTTTCCATTTAAATCGAAAAATATCTGAAAAGGTCCCGTCAAAATAATTTGTGCTAATGAATCGCTGAGATCAGTGATGATGAAATGCTTATTTTTTAGTGGATATAGTTAACAAAACATTGTAAAAAAAAGCAACAACTGTTTATGTTGATTTTAATAATAATATCTACCTACACAATTCGCATTAGTATGCGCACAAGTAACACTCGCACTTGACCGGATTCTTCAAAAGCAAACACTGAATGAGTCATAATATTTTTCTTAATTTTTCCATTCCAAAAACAAATAAATTTCGAGCCGTTGCGATAAGACTCTAGAACTAGATTTGTAATGTGTGTTATATTCTATATATATAAAAAAGAATGTATGTATGTTTCCTATGGACTCCAAAACGGCTGGAGCGATATTAATGAAATTTTTAAGTAATCTTCAGATTAGCCCAGCGAGTGATCCTGTGTAGTTTGATAGCGGATTGATAGATCGGATCAACCATTTTTTTTGTTGCTTTTTTTAATTTTTTGTTATAACCGTGCGAAGCCGGAGCGGGTCGCTGGTTATGTATAAATATAGCCTAAGTATATGGAGATCTAGTAGCGTTATAAATTAAATACTTTTATTGGGGTGATTTCCTACAGTAGGTAAATGATAAAAGTTAATTAACATAATTTATTTATTAATATGCAACACAACAAACAATTTGTTACGTTTCTGAGGTAAACCTGAAGACTGGCTGTTTTATTTGCTAATTGCATATCCACAAATTATAGGAAGGTAATTATCAGACAGAAGTGTCCAAACATTTGCACAAGTGTTCGAATAACCTGGCAGATAAATTCTGATTAATTTAGGTACATCTAGATCTACATAGTTGTATTTTTTATGAAATATATTTCATCCGTTACATAACTACTGAACACTTTACCAGCAGATTGTAGAACAGAAGCCCTAATGTAAATTTCTTTCGACAAACTCGATTGAACGCATCGATCGCGTTCGGCGCTCCGATTGGTCCGTTTCATGTTCTCCACCAATTGGAGCGCCGAAAGCGTTCGATGCGTTAAATCGAATTTGTCGAAAGAAACTTACACTAGGTCCTCAGTCCCTCAGTCGTCATCATCATCAGCCAGAAGACGTCCACTGCTGAACGAAGGCCTCCCTCAAGGGGGGGTTTGCCATAATCCCCACGCTTGGCAGGCGGCTTGGGGATCGCAGTAGCTCACCGATTAGTGACAGGACGCTGCTGCCCGTCCTCCGGTGTCTGGCCGCAGTTTTAAGACGTACCCGGGTCCAGTCCCCTCATTCGTACTCGTACGTATACTTTACCAGATTGAATAAATTAAGAAATATATTTGTCTGGAAGTCGATATTTTGAACTTTTTTCTTCCTTGTTATTTCGGGCAAGTTCGCTAGGGTTCGGTTTACAAGTGAATCTTTATGACATTGAATCCTTGGTTATTATTGGCTCACACCGTTTATGACCGTACCACAAGATCTCCTGATAGCCAAGACGTTTGTGTCCGACATAGTACCAACTACATTTAAGGTTTTATTGTTTAATTGTCTGTTTTGTGTTATAGAGATAAGACTGTCTGGTAGTGCAGTCTCGAAATCTAGATTACCTATAGGTTAAACAACTTGTAACAGTGAAATAAATTCAAAGATTATGTTGGAATGAATTGTCCCGGTCATGTCTGGGTTACTGGTTCTTTTCCGGGGTAGGTAAGTAGATAGGTTAATTCCATGATAAATATTATTTCAATCTTACATAGTACACCTCTGCCTAACCCTTTGGGGACTACAGAAGAAAAGCTATGTTATGTATGTGTTTTTTAAAAACTTGACTGCCTCATTTTTTTAATAGTTCCAAACGTGGCCGTAATTCCCAGGTCCGGGCAGTGTTATTGGGTTTTTATCTTAGAATAGTCTATTGCAGTGGTCGTCACACTTTTCTGGTCAAGGGCCACATAGGACAAAGTGAAGTATCACTGCGGACCGCACATTCTTGGATTGTTTAGTTGACACTACCAATCAATTGACAACCCGCTCACTTAGAGCAAGCGAACGGGTTGCAGGAGCAAGTTTATACCTACCACTGTACTTCTATTTAGTTAACTTCATGCGACATTCATATTATCTAATAAAATTGTTAGCTCCATCGTGGGCCGCAGTTTGACGACCACTGGTCTATTGTCTCACAGCCTGGAGTTCGGATGTGTCTCGGTAGTCGATAACTAGCAAAATATGGGTGTACAAACTATCCCATGTAATATGTAATATGTAAATGTAGGGTTCGAGCTTATTGCCCTCTACCGAACACATTTCCAAACTCCGGGTAGCTACTGAAAATTTTTTAGCCCCACAAGAAAAAGACAACCCATTATTACACATAACCCGGGGACCAAATCCAGGACTACGATCAGCAACCGCGCTTAAGACTACTTACTACACCAGTGAGGTCGACTGACGGAAGTACGAAGTAAGACTCGTTAATCAGTAGAAAGGCTAAGCTATCACATTTCATTCTTGGACTGATTTGGAAAATTATTATTAGTGGTAAAAGGTACTTAGTAATAGTTTGAATTAATTGTGATTCATTAATTAATGATTCGTTACTGTTTATTAACGGTTAATAGCCTTACAATAGATATGGTTTTATGAAAATTGAGCTTGAATATTAGACGATAAGAATTATATAAATAGCCGGTTATAAATCGATTATCAATCTTACCATGTGCGATGAAGAATTGTGGAGAATTAAAAGATGATACTCTTAATAGGTGCTTTCCTGTTATCCGATACGATGTGTTACGTCGGTGGCAATACCAGAATCATGTCATAGTTTCAAAGCAGTAACATACTCATGTAATAAATGTATGAGATTGTAGGCATGTATCTGTTGACTTCTGAGGCCCTAGTGTAAGTTTTTTTCCACAAATTCGATTTACTACATCGAACGCGTTCGGCGCTCCGATTGGTGGAGAGCACGAAACGGAACAATCGGAGCGCCGAACGCATTCGATGTAGTAAATCGATTTTGTCGAAATAAACTTATACTAGGGCCTCTGTACCCCTAGTGTAAGTTTGGTCCGTTTCGTGCTCTCCACCAATCGGAGCGCCGAACGCGTTCGATGTTGTAAATCGAGTTTGTCGAAAGAAACTTACACTAGGGCCTCTGACTTTGATCGCGTAATCCGCAGTTTTGTGAAAACGTGCGAAATTTCGTGAAGACTAGGGTTATGTAAAAGCGATAACATTAAGTAGGTACCTACTTGTTCCTACTGAAACATCTTTCATAATTTCGCGAAACTATGGACGGTCTTTTTCTTTTGACATTTATAATTTTATTATGTTTAGAGACTTCCACGGAGCTAGGAGTCATTTAATATTTGCTGTTGCACATCGATGACTGTCTATCCACCAGTAATAGCTAACGTAAGCAAAAATAACAATTAAAAGCTAAACAAAATACATAGGTCAAAAATACATAAGGATAAATTTAAAAAGTTACTATTAAACAATGTACATGAATATTTAAGCTTTAAGTTACTGAAATACTAATGATTATAATAAAATATTTATAAGATATTTTTATTTACATTTAAAAAAAATTGAAACTCTCTTCCTCTATCCTACTTTTGTAGTGCCCGACAGGATCCAAAATTCGGTCTCATAGTTTTAAAGCCTACCACCTAAGTACTACATTGTAGAACGCAAATAAAGTATATATAATATGAGTTTACTTAAATGCGCGCGCAAGATTTTTTCATACATTTTTGGGTAAGAGTAAAGAATACCTACAAGGCTAACGCTAAGATTTTAAGCCCGGTTACGTAGTTACGGTTTAATTGTCTTATGTATAGTAAGCTGTTCTTAATCGAATGTAATTAATCGCTAATCGGATTGTCACGTGTATCGAAAGGCGCCGCTTTCGATTAACAATGAAGTGTGCTCTAAGTAAAAAAAAATATAAATTAGTATAGGTAGTTTGTGGGGATTCTGTCAAATTGGTGCGGTCAAAATTTTTTTGTGCATTTTTAGACTGAAAGATCTCTACTCATCTATTTCCTTATTATGGATAATCTTGAATAGAGCTTATGTGTTAGATAACTCGGTTCTTATTATAGCAAGATGAATACTGGAAATACCTTCATCATTTCTATGTATTTCAAATATAACAATCAGAAATCAATTAGTTCATTATCTTCTGAGGTTGCTAATAGATAGGTTTTTCCCATACATAATGTATCTCAATTTCATAAGTCATTATATACGTATATACGAAGAAATATTACAGTTTCTGAGATATATAAATTATATGGCGGTAATGATTTTTATAATTAATATAATTTAGATTAAATAACTGTGTGTGTTTGATTTATTTTGGGCATGATTTTGATATAAATTAACTAGCAATTAGTCAAGTTATAATATAATTTATTTAATGAGTGCCATAGAAAGCCGCCACCGGCACACATGCACAATAAATGTTAGTTGTCTACTTTCCGTCGCTAAGAGTGGAACACAAAATAAGGTTATTTTCAATTAGGTTTCAATCTTACGTTATATAAAAGGAAATTGTTATTAATTAGCTAAAGAACAATTGATTCGTTCTATTGTTAATGAGTAAATAGGTGATGAAATATAACATACCGTCGTCTATTCCTTGTAGTGTCTGACATTGGCTCAGTTTTGAAAAACCAAACTCCACAGCCACATTTCGCTAATGTCATTATTAAGCTTTGACGGCGCAGTGGTTGAGAGATCGACTGCTGCGCTACGTGTCGCGGGCTCGATCACCGCACGGGACAAATATTTGTATGATCTACAGATAGTTGTTTCGGATCTGGGTCTTTGTGTATTTGAATATATGTGTTTGTAAACACTCCCACGATACAGGAATAATTCATGGTGAGGGTCACCTGTATTTAAAAAAAACGCCATATATGATATGATCTAGGGTGAACGCAATATCATTCTCTGGCATCGCTTAGAAGTATCGAGGTTGTATCTTATAATTCCCTAACAGAAAACCCCATAAAGTTGTCCTAAAAGAATCTAGAACCCCGCACTCAGCAGTCACTCTCGCGACCTTAGATTCGAGCGTTATCTATTAAAGCACTGTTTCGTAGATAGTAATCATTAATCTCATCGTGTTTTTAGCAATACTTTAGTGGAAAATTTGACTCTGTTTACCGTTCCTTATCGATGTAGGTGAAGGTCTGTGCTGTGGTTAAAAAACAATTAGACATAGTTTATTTAAAGGTATCTTAATCATGTTTTTGATGCGTGGGGAAAAACTAGCTTTAGTCATTGGGGTCCTTGTGACAGACGGCATTGCGTGGTTTTTTTATTTCCAGTGGTTCTTACGAACAAAAATAGGTACCTATATAGGTTTAAAACATTTTTAATACAGTAGCAACCCTGCACTCAAATACCCCAATAAAAACGTACCCTGAAATTTGACTTTAATGTGCCTAAATATTGTTTCTCATTGTGGTGGAACAGTATAGGCACATTAAAAATCTACGACCGCACACAGTCGCGCACTGAGAAAAGCGAGCGTATGTGACTGCCAGCTGCTAAAAGAGCCGATAAAACGGTGTTTCGAATGTTCAACGAGGGGGGTGACCAGAGCCGGATTAAGCAAGCGCGGGGCCCGTAGCAAATTGAATCGAGGGGCCCTTGATCTGCTATAGACTTTTGAACATAAAGTGACTTTTTGTAGAACTTGCCCCAGTTACAGGGGCCCCGAAACCGTATAAGCAAAAATTCGTGAAATTTTATCCACAACCGTACTCAAACTCTCTCTAACTCAAACGCCGTACGCTTAACTTCCCGGGAAATAATAAACATATCTTATCATATACGATCAATTATATGGATTCATTTACTTACATGATCAATATTATCATATGTACATGAGTTTCAGTCACTAAGGACCCTTTAAGTGTTTAATACTAAAGTAATTTGTAATATTCAACATTTAATAACACCTTTGAGAGTAACAGCCGGGCCAATAATTTTATTTAAAAAAATTCATGATGTCGAATCGAATCGAAGTGGATGGCCAAATCCGAAACTATTTTATCGAAAAATAGTTTAGGATTTGACCATCCATGCCTACTCGAAAAATTCACCCTGTAGGTATAATGATGTGTCAATGCAAGTGTTTTTGTTTCTTTTGTGAAAAATCTTTACCCCCATTTGGGTTTCACCGCAGTTAGATGGACCCCCCCTCCCAACAAATTTTGATACAGGGCCCGTCTAGGGCAAGCTGCGCCTCTGATAAGAGGACGACCTTTGCAATATATAAAAATAAACGCTATGCCCGAAAAGATAAGATTGATTGTGACATACGTCGGGTATGTACGTAAATATCGTAAATATTTCAGGCTTTATTTACAATCCCACAAAGTAAGTGTCGACATATGTTTTTACGAAACTATAATTATGTTAGTGAGTACCCCCGTCAACACGAAAACAAGGTAAATATATTTTTGAATACCCAAATAATTTGGGGAACTCTATTGCCATTATATGGCACATTTCCAAACCCTTGAAACAGAGAATTTTACTAAAAGTTTAGTCTTCTTAGCGAGTCGATGGCAATCTAGATAGTTTCAGCGCAGAAGTTAACTACTAGGACTGCGCTATCAGTGGCATCAAATCAAATCAAATTTATTTGTCAAAATTTGGTCAATATAGGTGTCATTGTACAAAGTATGGCCAACACATTTGCCATCTAATTTATATGGCATACAAATATATCAAACTTATCAAAGCTAAGAATACCTTATCATTAGGAATTCAAATTAAATAGTTGAAAAACAAAACCTTTGCAAGTTGTCTACATAGATACACTCCATCATCCATTAATTCTTCCGGCTTACAGGTGTGGGGACAGCCGGGCACGATGTTAAGTGCATCATCATTTGCGGGACCGGGAAAATGTAGTGTATTTTCATACATAAGTAGTACTTTTTATCAAATTTTATCCCTTTTAATGTTTTTATAATTTTTGTAGGCACGGCCAAGTGAAAACCGACAAATATAATGAAACAGTATTATCTATAAAATATCTATTTATTTGCTGGTAATAATTATCTATTGCGATGTGAGTACACAATAATATCGATATACTTATCTAATAATATACAATACAATATACAAAAACACAACAATCGTATATTTGGTGTTGTATGGCCGCGGGACGAAGATTAAGAAAAAAATAATAAACAAGCGTTTTAGTATTAACCCATGGAAGACCTAAATTGGTATAACATATTTTTGAAGCTTTATAACATTTTACAATCTGTAGACTGACTTAAAAACGTGTGCTACAAGTTACTGATAAACTAGCTGATTGCGTATCCACAATGTATCTGACAGAAAGCGTTCAAAATGTAAATCTAGCTGATAAGCTCTCTGATTCATAACACATTTAGATGAAAAATAGCTACTAGTGTAATTTTCTATCCGACTGAGATTTTACTGTTTTCTTTATAGTCGGCTAAACGAGCCTTTAGTCTTTAATTGTATGTTTAAATATTGCGTGACTAATGGTAATTAAACCTAACATGTTATATTTTAATAGAAGGAAAAGGCTTTCTCATTTTATTTATTAAACACTCGTCC
The DNA here is from genome assembly GCA_947562105.1 of Shargacucullia verbasci. NCBI lineage: Eukaryota > Metazoa > Arthropoda > Insecta > Lepidoptera > Noctuidae > Shargacucullia > Shargacucullia verbasci. The sequence goes on along the minus strand of OX387302.1, from coordinate 7,143,323 downwards.
CGCGATTCACGAAATAAAAATCAACAATACCTTAACAATAAAACTAAAAGTTATAATCATCAAAATGCTACAAAATATATAAATAAACATTTCACTTACACTACTTTGATCTGTTTATTTAAATTATAAATAACAAAAGGATGTACAGTCAATCACATACGTATGTTTCCTTTCTTAATTTTGAAACAGTAATGTGGTTGACTGTATTTGAACAGTTTTAATCATAAAAACGTATTATTATAACTTAAGATTATTGTCAAATAGATCGACTTATGAATCTAAAAATACCTATAAAATAATAATGTTTATATACAAAAATAGATTTTGTATATTTGGTGCTACGTATGGCCGCGAAATGGTATAAAAATGGAAACGTTTTGTTCGTTTTACATAAATATTATTTATATTTAGAAGATTATAAAAAAATGTATGTTGGACATACAAGGTTTTATGGGAAAGCATAAGTAGTTAGAGTAATACAGAAAAAATAAGGCGCGTCGCCAATTTTCGTTCGCACGGAAATGAAAAACGATCAGCGAAAACACCCGAGACATTAAATACATTTATAATCAACCTTATCCTGTGAACATTAAATATCAGAATAGATTGCCGTGCCGTTTTTCTTATTTACTCACACGTTCGCGTCAATGACATTTGACACTTTTTTGACGTCGGGTGTGGTAGCAGAAATTTGACGCGCAGTGATGTTGCTTTCTGATTGGTCGACCAATTCCCGCGTATTTGATGAACTGCGTAGGCACATCGGTAGCCCTTATTAAATATGTATTACTGGTTCAACAGTGCGTTTACTTTTCATAGAAAATGATATTTAAAATTATTTTAAAAAAGACATGAGAAATCGATTCATTTAAAAGGCAGAATTAGTTTACGTTTACTTATTATCCGTGTATACAAAACTTAATGTTTTAATAAATATGACTTCAATGATGAGTATGAATGCAACAAAACATATTTTTTTTACTATACTTAATAGTTTTTACTATGAACAGACACCCTTATACATGATCACTTTGTTGCCAGTCTGTTTAAATTTTCCAAGACACATTCTTATAGTAAGATTTACGTATGAATAAAAATACTGAAACATTAGACTACATTTTTCGCGTTTCTTATTCAAATACATACATTTCCTTATTCATGAATAAAACTCGAACTTATAAATCTTTATAGAAAAAGTCGTTTAAAATCTACAAAATAGCTTATATTATGTAATATATAACCAAAATCTTCTTAATTTCTTAAAATATCCATACCGGTAACTTGATCAAATATCAATGTATTTCTAATAAAAACTTTGGATGAATGGCATCAAGTGATTTTTTTTTAATATCACAAAAATATCATTTGATATAATACGTACGTAACTATAAACTTAGATAACACATTACAAATTTAAATTTCTTTGATTTCGGTGGCTTTTTTGCGTGAATTTTTGATTAGGTTTCAACATTAGGCCAGATGGCTGACCCTAAAGAAAAACTAACTTTTCTCTGGATACTTATAATTTCTATTTTATTTCGAACATTTTTTCTATCCATCTATGAGGAATGCTGTCTTCTTCATTGTATCATTTGAATAGAAAAAAAAATGTATTTATAGGTGATGCGTCTCCAAATCCTATACAATATCTGTATATATATATTTTTTATAGACACAGAGTTGATAAAAGAGTATATTCGACCGTAAAACTTCTCCAGTTAAATATTGCATACCCTTCTTGTTCAGTGATTGTTTAAAACCCAATTTTAATTAAAGCAGGGTATTTTACGATTTCTAACAAAATGTAGCTTATATGAATGCAAATATATCCATTTACTCTGGATAAAAAGTCCTAACATAAATCCTACGAAGCCACAAGGCTATTGTGACGTAGTTTTATAGATCCTCTAAAAACTGTGATATAACAGAACCATTATTGTGCGTTCCTCTTCTTGGGTGGAGGAGTAGGCGCCTTCTCATTTCCAGTATTCTTCCTGTGCGCTATAGAGTTGTACAGGAATGATCCTCTCGGCGCCCACACTGTGTCGTAGTTGTGTCTGGGGGGTAGCGGGTTTGCGTCTCCGTTGTTGTTGCTGTCGCTCTCGAGGTCCATGCTTCGGTGGGTGTATTTCTTTGGTAGTGGGGGAGGTTCCTCTTCTTCCTGGTTGGAATCGGTAGTGCCTGGATTTTGGATGAGGTCATTAATTTAAAATAGTCTATTAACCGCGGCATACTCAAATGCAATTTAATTTCGTGGCGCTCTATTCTGTCACTGTCACTACAGTCAGCCTTAAGCTACAGTGAGAGCATGATTATATAAATCTTTATATTAATAGGTGAAAATAAAACTTTAAGTTAAAGTTTATATGCAGAAGGAGTGCAGAAAGCTAAAATTTATATATGATATGTGTTACAAATACATTAAATAAAATAAAACATTAATTGTTACCATTCATACTGCTGATGTCAAACATATAAATATGTCATACACGCTCGCAGATGAGGTAATAGAACAAAAATTAAAATATGCAATGACCATAGAGGTATATACTCTTTGATAAAAGAACCTCATTAACGGTCAAACTTAAAAATTGAATGTATTACGGTCGAATTTCGACCACTGGGCACCTACTAGTCTAATTAAAATTGAAAAGTGGTGTGACTAAATGGTAGTAAGTATAGAGTCACGAAGTACAGAGAGTAAGATTGAGTTCCGAAGACTTCGTTTTCAATAAAAGATACTGTTAGAAATTCTAGTCTGCCTTGCCCCACTGAAAAGTAATGGGGTCTCATTTCTATTGTAACTTTTTTGTTACCTTTCATTAAAAGTCAGATGTATTCTACCATCTTACGACTTGGCCTTATTTAGTGGATTTTTTGTAAGCTCACTATAATAAATCTCAATTTAGCAACTACCATGAAAGACAAACAATATTTTTATTGAGACTCTGAAAGTAAAATCAAATTCATCAAATTCATCGTCAATAAACCAAAATTAAGCTTAAATTCGGATGACAAGCGCTTTAAGCAGGTTTTTTTGGCGACATAAAGAGGTACACAATGAACTCTACAATATATTCGGCTTTATCTTACGATTCACCGTTATATCATTTTTTAGCACAAAGTTAGTGTATAGCACTTCGTATTAGCATTTTATTTATCATTCCTGATCGACCCCTCTATCATATTTATAAGGGAGATGTGGCAAGCGTACAAGGCACGCGCCCTGCCATGTATCTTTTTCATTTAATTATGATTTCTATCAATAGTGTAATGGTCCTTGACCTACACATTTTCAGAATTATTATACAGAATGTTTACTTCAACCACCGTTAGAGATATAAAGCTTTTTTCTAGACAAATCTAGAGTTTTTCAAATGTATTAATAATTCATATTTTCAAAAAAATCTCTCTTTTTTCGTAAAATACAAAAACTCGCTCAACTATAAACGCGCTCATCATCTGAATTTTAGCTCAAGCTAAAATACTCCGCAATATATACCACACAGTCAAACAAAAATAAACCAAAAGCACTCACCCATAGAGTCTCTATTCGAGGGTGGTGCGGAGGAGTTGATCAGGCTAGTTCGCTGCGAGAGTCGCCTCTCGCGCTCCACCTCGGCACGAAGCGGGCGCTCAGTCACCAGCTGAACAGGGGAATGACTATAGTATTACATAGTCTTCGGTGGAAGCACAGGGATTAAAGCTCATACCTTCTAAGTCCTGCAGACTGGGCAAATATGACCATGGTCTGTTTTGAAGTAGTACAATGTAGTACAAATGCTGCATGTTCGGCTAGATGAGTCCTAGTCGCAGTTACCCAATGTGCAGGTGGACTAAAGCCTCTTATAATATGACGCGGACGTCCGCGACGGACTCCAAAGCATATTACTGATAAGCAGCGCAGTTAGAGTGAGGCAGGCACGGACAATCCGGGTGATACTAAGAGGCCTAAGGATTACGCCAGATTGGTGATGGCGGCGTGTTACGTGATCAGGATATACTTCGAGTAAACGCACAGAGGCCCGTGACGAAGTCCATTAGCATTTTAACATCTGCGAATCTTGTTTTGTGACGTCACGTCACCATTTGATAAATAATTTTATGAATTGATAAATAATTTACTAGCAACCAAATTTGCACCAATCGATTTTATTGATGTTTGATGGTGAATTCTGTGCTTTTGCGATAAATTATCATTGTGTTATATATCTATATAATCTATACGACATGGACTTTATAGTTTTATAACAGCTTTTGTTGCTCAAAATTAAATAAACACTTTTTAGCAATGTTTGAACGAAGCAAAGCACAAGATCATTGAGTTAGTGAATATGTTAACATCAAAATTATTATTTTTGTCAAAAAGGCTTCATAATCTTCAAGGTGTAAGCTCATTTCTGAAGCGGTGTCGGATTTTGAGTACTCTGTTGTTAATAAGTGCCATAATACATACAGTAGCGATTAAGAGTCATGAAAATCAAGGGCATCATAGATAAAGATGAGTTTTCCAAAAAATTAAGAATTCCTTCGACTAATATATTTTTAATACACATAGTCAAACTATATTTTGTTTACATAATCAGACTTCATTCAACGCATAAGAAACGAGATACTTTTCCGGAACTTATCCCCCAATTTATAATCTGGAATCTTCAAGGCGAGAGTGAATAGGCATTTTTTTTAATCCAAAATAATAAAATCACCTTCAATATTTTGTATTTTTTATTAGCGACCCGCCCCTGCTTGGCACGGATAGCAGCATATAATGCGACGGTGTAATTTATTTTAATAAGGATATATAAGTCTATTGGTTTACACGGCGCCCGCCACTTCCTAGCCACTTCATAGCTCCCAGTCGGTATGATTTTTTCCGACATCTTCAACAATCATCGTCATATTTCAACCAATTTACATAAAACCTAAATGAATTATACGCCTAAACCTTCCTCATGAATCACTCAGTCCATTGGTGAAACGGTATAAAAATCCGTTCAGCAGTTTTTGAGTTTATCGCGTTCAAACAGACAGACGCCGCGGGGGGACATTGTTTTAAAATATGTAGTAATTTTTAGAGAACCTCATCTTTAACTGGTGAACGCATACACGTATTTATTCTACTGTACCTGAACATATCGGAAGGGCCATACACTATCTGCCTTGTTAGACACTTAAAAGGTTATCAAAACTGTTAACTTACATTAGCCATACGTGTAACACTGAACACTCATAAAAAAACTCATGTATCGACTGACCTTAAGTACGTGTCTCACCTCTTGCCTGAGTTCTCTCAAAGGCGAAGCTGATGGTGTCTCAGTGGTGGTGATGCTGTTAATACTGTTGATGCTGATGCTGTTGTTGTTGATTGACGTGTTGTTGTTGATGGGGGTGGATGGAGTGTTGTTTAAGGTACCGTTGGGGGTGGAATGGGAGGTGTACCACTGACTGCCACTTGCTTGGGTGCCGACTTCGCTCTGTTGAAATGAGAAAAATATGTGACGGTCGGCGATGCGCAGGCGCAGCAATCGATTACTCAACCACTGCGGCAACCTTGCGGTAGCGCAACTCCAATAGGACCTTGTTGAACGCAAGCCGAAGTCAAAAACGCATTAAGTTAAATATAAATATATGTAATTTATAATTATTTTTGTAAAGAGGTAAATTCAAATTTTAAATCCATTTATGCAAACTAAACTATAAATAAATAGTGATTGTTGAACATCAAAAATATTTAAATAATGTTAGCTCATTCGCCCGCCCTTGACCGGGTCTTATATGTATTAGCTTGGGGAGAAGAAACGGCCTAACCAACTCCCAAGCAACACTCTCGGTAAAACTAGGAATATAACATACATTATATTGATTTCATGACGCTATTATGCCTGCGAAACGAATGCTTAACGGGGCCGTCCATTAATCTCGTGAGGCTCGAAAGGGGGGAAGGGGGTTTGGCAAAAATCACGAAATATCACAAGGGGGGAGATATCACGCGTATTTATTTTTTCACTTGCTAAGAGACATGGGCGAAGTCGTTACTTTGGAATTACAGTGATTCCTCGTGAATTTTGGGAACATTGAGCATCTAACCTCACCACGTATCACCGAGGGGGAGGGTGGGGTTAAAAATGCTTAAAACAACATCACGTGATTAATGGACGGCCCCTAAGTAAACCACAAGGTCGCAGGTTTGATTCTTGCTCGCGAATTTTACGAGTGGGTATGGATAGCCAAAACAAAAACTATAAGGAATATCGAAAAATACTCAAAGGAGTCTCGAGCCCGATTTTGATGAAAACTAAAACTGCATCATTGGATTTTTGAAAAAACAATTCTGGTAGCCAGGAATCGAAAACGAGGATTTTGAAAAAAAAAACACTATGTTATTACCCCATCCGATAGTATCGCTAATAAGGATCAAATTTTGGGAAGTAATGACATATGGCAAACTATTATAAATTGGTTAAATAACAATAACTTAATACTTAATTTAAAAAAGACTAACATAATGCACTTTAGACAACGTACACATATTGAAAATCTTAACATACATTTTAATAATATTAATATTAATGCAGCTGACACAATAAAATTTTTGGGACTAATAATAGATGATAAACTGAATTGGAAACCCCAAATAGAGGCACTTAGTAAGAAATTAAGTAGTGCAGCCTACGCTCTAAAACAACTTGCAGTGGTACTTAACAAAGACGCGCTAATAACTGCCTATTATGGATTAGCCGAATCAGTTCTTCGATATGGAGTTATTTTTTGGGGGAATAGCACGGACAATGAAATAGCGTTTCGGGCCCAAAAAAGGTGCATTAGATCGATGTTTAGACTGCAAACGACAGACAGCTGTAAATCTTGTTTTAAGGAACATAAAATATTGACATTGCCCTCATTATACATCTTGGAAACAGTAATGTTCATTAAATCTAATTTTAATTTATTTGAGCGTTTGTCCGATACTGTCCCTAGGAATAGACGTGACAATTCCAAACTTTGTCTTCATGACGCTGAAACAACTCTTATGCGTAAGAGCATCTTTTGCATGGCTCCAATCATCTTTAATAAATTGCCCAAATCATGGAAAACGTTGAGTATATCTGCTCTTAAAAGTAAATTGAGGACTATGTTAACTGAAGGAGCATATTACAGTATATCAGAGTTTATGAAAATGGACAGTTTTCTTTGTTATTGAGATGACGATGTTGTATTTTAATCTATTGTATATGTTTTCAATGTGTAATAAGAATATTCAGTATTATTAAAATATAGTTCTACTATTGATGGGATTGTAATTTGCTATGACACAATTATTATTAATTTATATTATATATATTTAACGGACATTGAATTGCATCTGATATTATACTTGTGTTGTTGTGTTTTAATTTTAATGATAATGTTTTATTAATAATGATTTATTATAACCAATTAAAATGTAATTTTCAATTTTCAATTTTGTTGCATGTTATCACGTATGCACCATCTCTTGTTACGAATTTGTACGCCACAATATGCGGCTGAACATGATAGAACATTTCGTTACTTATTTAATATCTTGCATGCAATGTATGTACACCATGTTTAAACAAATAAATAAACTTACTTACTTACTTACTTACTTACTTACTATACTTTTCATCAAAATCTGTCTCGAGACTCCTTTGAGTATTTATCGATATTCCTTATAGTTTCGGATTTGGCCATCCACGCCCACTTGAAAAATTCACCCTGTATAACATACCTTTCTCAAATTCCGTTTGTGGCGCCTGCCAGGGGAATTCTGTAGCGTGGCGAAGCGGCTAACTACACCTGTGCTGCTGTTCCTGAACATAATTGTTTACTATAGTGATAGAGCTATTGTATTTACTTTGAATAGAATAGAATAATATTAATTTGCATAAAACATGATACAATAAAAGGTCTTACAATTAAATTGATAGTGGACAATGTTTTTGAATGGTCTGGCATACAAAAATATACCTTCTGTGCGTCACTTAGAGGTTAATATGCTAGTCATATAGCACAGCACATTCAATAGTATAAATATAATAAATATACTTTAATAAACTGTGTAAACAGCACAATATTGATCAACAAGAAGGTTATTCAGCTTTAACTTTTTCAAAAAACAGATTGTATGTTCTGTTCTAAATAAATAATTATATTTTGTAAAGTTACTTTGTATGCTGCAATTTTAAAAATTTAACCAACTTGATATGAGTGAAAACTTGTTACTGGCCTTCCGATGGCTAAATTGTTGTTATTTAGATTATTTTAGCTGTAGGTTTTCATGCTATAAATAAATAATAATAATGTCCTCCTAACCGAAATTCGGTCACGGCGGCCAATCTCACCGGAGATTATCCAACTACGCAGGAGATATTATAGAGCACAAGTGTTTGCGCAAACACAGCTGCAATCACTATTCCTTCACTCTCATATTCCGATGGGATGGCAATCCGACACGACCGGAGAGGGATCAGCCGCAGAACCAACAGTTTTACGTGCTTTCTGAAGCACGGTGTGTATATATACACAAAGACCCAGACCCAAAACAACTATCTGTAAATCATACAAATATTTGTTCCGTGCGGGAATCGAACCCGCGACACGTCGATTTCTCAACCAATGCGCCAACCGTGCCGTTGTGTTCTAAATAGATAATAAATTATTACCTTGTGAGAGGATTTATCGCTGCGTTGAAACTGAAAAACCTGCCCTTTGACGACGTTCTGAAACAAAAATAAATAACGTTTATATAGCATTGATATCCTAGTGGTTGAACGCTTGCTTTCTATGCAAGAGGGCGAGTTCAAACCCGGCCCGCACCTCTGACTTTTCGAAATCATGTGCAGATCAAAATTTGATTATCACTTGTGTTAATGGTGAAGGAAAACATCGTGAGGAAACCTGCACACCTGAGAGGGCTCTATAAAGTTCTTGATGGTGTATGTAGTTCGCCAACCCGCACCGGTCCTGCATGGTGGACTTAAGGGCTAACCCTTCTCATCCTAAGAAGAGGCCCTTGCTCAGCCACTGCTGTCCCACTGGACAGTAATGGGTTGAATTTATTTATTTGTTTATATAGCATTATGCTAGGTACTCTACGCAGGTTTAAACAAGTGTTCTTTTAAACATACACTTATTGCCGGTGTCTTTATTAAATTCAACCGGACTCCATTCCGGATCCATTCCGGATCCATTCCGGTTTGTAAGAACCTAGCTCAGGCAGGCTGCTTCTAGTATAATTAGAAACTTCTTCTCTAACATATATCTACCTAATCACTAAATAATTTGAAATTATTATGTATTATTTTGTGAAAGTTTCTAGTAAAGTTATTATTATTATTATTCCATATTCCGGGGCCGGCTAGAGTGTATCATCGCTGTGTAGTCGCTTTAAAGACTGATCAATGGCATGTTATCTCAGGGAGGTGCAGTTCTGCGTTCACCAAGCAGTTTAACTATATCCAACAAGCTTTTAAGTTGTCGATAGGAGGACGTCGATCGCCGCAACATAATTTTGTCGAGTTTCAAGGTATTATCGTATATATATAATACGTCTTGACTACAAAAATCTGTCGCAGTAGGCATAGATAGATAACTAGGCGACGGTGGATTAGACTCGTGTCCGGCAGAATTGTCATAAAATTGGCGGTTTTACACAAAAATTGGTAGACATGGTCTGAGTAAACAAAGTGTACTTACTCTGTGCCAGTGGATATGTCAGATATTCTGTTATTGGAGTTGTTAGAGGACTCTGTTTGTAAGCTATCGCGGAACGGCATGCGGAGCTGCACTTCAGGCGAGTCCACTTCTATGTCACAGTTCTGTAAAATGACAATATAATGTTAAGATTATTCTTATCTTGCCTACCAAGGTGATGTGGCTACTGACCGTTAAGGTACACTACAATAGGTTGTAAAAGGCGTACTTAATGTAATGACACGAAAGAAAACGAAAATACTGCTAGAAGAGGACGACATAAAAATTAAGACGAGTTGACACGAATTGACGATCGACGGAGACACCTGAATTATTCAGTTAGTTTATAATCAACCTTTTATAATGCACTTAAGATGTAAAAATTGACTGTCATGCCATCTTTTTATATTCGATACTTGTTATCGGCTATATATACTTGTTGTGTGGCAGATCTTTTGGAGTGCAATGATTGTGTTTTATGATTGGTTGACCAATATCTCGAGTATTTAAATTATGTCAACAGGGCAGGTACATCGGTGGGCCATATTAAATGTGTACTCCTGTACGTTACCTTTCGTCCGTATCGTTGGTGCACGTGTTGCTGCACTCTTCGGAAGCATTTAACCAAATGCGCGTGCAACTCTTCCAGTTCAGACGGCGCTCGAGAACCATGCACGTCCAGACCTGTTGAAATAAAACAAAGAAGTTATTTGGTTGCGTCATCATACTTTAGCACCGAGATAACATACGACAGAGATAATTGAAAAAAGAAAGACGTATTGCGTAACTGTTAATATTGAAAACATATAATATGTGGCGAGCACAATAGGCTAGATGACTGCATCAAAAATAAATTCTGAAATCTTGTTTGGGAAATAGTTTTCCTTCTAAAACTCAGTAAAACTTAATCTCTTGCTTATCTTTGGCGTTTTCAATTTTTAATTTATCAAAATTGCACAATACGTATGTCAATGGCAATGAAAAACTATGACGTCACGTCTTAGTATTCCAAACATTTGTAAAACAAAATATATTTTTTGACAGTTCATAAAGAGTAAATCAGATGGCTAGTAGCAGATCTACCGTATTCTAAGCTACCGGCTAATATTGAGAATTTCCTCAGAGGTAAACCCAGAACTCTTTGCCGGACCCGAGAATCGAATCTAGGTCCTCACGCTCAAGAACCACGGCGATGAGACAGTTTATTATAAAACATCATTATTTTCATATTTTTTTTTATGGTTCCTTAATCTATTTTGATTATGATTTATCACAGTTGTATTATTATCACAGTTGTTAAGTATTTTATTACCTTTAATTAAGGTAATATTCTTAATAGTTACTTACCAAACTTCAACAAAGGAACCTGGTCAGCGATAAGGTCCTTAAGCTCGGCGAGTAACGGCGCATGATCAGGATGCCTTGCTTCGTACGACGGTGTTAGGAACGCGCGCTCGTAGTTCACTATGCCGCCTTGTACTGCCGGGTCTAGAATACCTGTGTATAACACAATAGTAATAAAAATTTAGATAAGACTTTATTAGTGGCGTTCAAGGAAAGAGCCTCCACGAGTGACGACGCCCGAGATCAAATTCAAATATATTTTTATTAATGTAAACCATTTTCAAGCACTTATGAATAGTCAGGCTCTAGTTGTATAGTCTGGCGCACCCTGCACCTCGATACCACCATTGTTGACTGGATAATATTTCTACTACGGTATATGAGCGATTGCCGTGTGATAGTTCGTGCTAATTCCTTATAATCTGTCGAATGCAGTACGCATTTATGTGTGTGTGTTTCACGTCTGGGTGCTTGTGCATGTGTTAATCAAACCCACGATACAGGAATAATTCAAGTTTAAACGGGTGTTATTCATTTATTTTTTATATGTTGCCCAATATATATGAATATATAAAAAAAAAATCTATAAAGAAACCGAATTTACCAGCCATATTTCTACTGAAATCCTATATTAATCCGTCAGTTGACAAAACACAGGCATTTTTATTGTAATGACCGCAAATTACATCTCCGTTTAATGAACTAAAATATAAGATAATATACCGCTTAGCCTCATAGTAAGAGGATGTAACGGCGCGTCAGGTGCTCGAGCCTCTATTATCAAAGACTTGAGTCTTCTGTTGGTGTCCCGCAACGCTTCTACAGCGGCCTTCACCGGCGACACTTCGTATGTGCGTTGTGACTCCACCGGGAACCAGCGGAGAATGCCTGCGAATATGGACATATTTATTATAAGGTACGCACATAGCTCAAATAGTCTGTCTGTCTGAACAAATATTACTTTAAAACCAGTGGAAGTACATTAAATTATGTACTGGAAAATAAAATACTTGTAGTATTACTAGAATTTTTGAAAATATTTACGAGTGGGATATGTACCCTTGACCTCTGGCGTACCGTGGCAAGCGAGTCTTCTAGTTACTAAAGATAATTTTACCTGGCAACTTCTCACTGATTTGGAGTTCAGTTCTCTCCAACCATCGAGTCGCGAACTCATTCTGATTCGTTAGATCGTCAGTTGACCCATCAAGCTCTTCTGTAGAAAATAAAATGAACTCAATATTAATAAAAATGTACCATCTGTTGTGAATTATAGTAGATTTCCGAACGCAAACATACATTATATATTATCTGTGGCAACACTTTTGTAGACGCTCTGGAATATTCAGAACTTTGTGAGAAAAGCACAACCGTTATAAGATAAAAATTAAAGTATTACAGTGTGCGTGTGCATGCGAGTATATTACTTACTACTTGACCTGCAATTACACATTTAACAATAATACACAACACCATCAACGTCACAATATAACAAATATTTTAGTTATTGACTTACATAAACGCTTCTTATCATAACATAGCAGCACGCCTGTGTTCCCCGAGGGGTTAGTCAGAGGCATCGTTACACCGATATTAAGTCTCATGTTATAAGAAGCGAACCTATTGCCATCTACCGGGCACAATTCCAAACTCCGTGCTACTACTGAGAATTTCCATACAAAAAAACCCAACAACACGACCCGATCGGGGAATAGAACCCATAACGTCACATTCCCTCATATTACTGGTCAATGTCACAATGCCTCATTGGTCTAAAGGTCGTAAGCGCGACTGCTGAGCGTGAGGCCCTGGGTTCGATTATCGGGTCGAGCAAAGTGTTATTGGGTTTTTTCTGTGTGGAAATTCTGAGTAGCAGCACGGAGTCTGAAACTGTGCCCAGTAGATGTCAATAGGCTCGCCCCCTATTAAATGGGACTCAATAACAGTAACGGCGAAATGTGGGTGTACAATAGTACACCTCTGCCTAACCCTTCTGGGAATACAGGCGTGATGCTATGTCACAATGGTTATAATGCAATTGTCACCTGCTCTGTGGAAAGGTCTGGAGAACTCAAACTTGTCGACGTTATTATGCTTGTAGTACTGTAGTATTTGTTCAGCGATCGGCTTGCCGGATAGACGCTTCAGTTTATCACCCATTACTGGCTCTACCGCGTTTATTTGAAGGTCTGTTTTGTTGTTAAGGATATTATAGTACTTTGAAAGAAAGATTCTCTTAATATCTTTGCGGTTTGAAATATGAAACATGGCGTCTTTCGTACATACATACAGATCGCGCTTTATTCTCATGGGAATCGTCCTATCAATACATCTAGGATCATCAATGGTTCTAGAGGGAACATTTATAGCGTGAATTTAAGTGGAAATGCCAGGAGAGAACTTTACTCTTCTTGACAGTATAGACTACGCCGCCTGAAAAGACAAACTCGTATCAATATTATCTATCCCTTTATAGGATGGACGGGGTCTTGAAAATATCCTGAAAATAACTAAGATTATTGCAAAATGTCTTGTTTCTAATCATATAGCTTAACAACCGTAATACACACGTGATATAGAAAACCTTTTTTTACTGATTACTTTTATCTAAAAGGATACATTGTCCTTCAGACTCCGTGATTTCTGGTCCAGGCGGGTCCAACTTCGGTAGAACTTCGGCATCGGGCCATTCGTCGAGGAGTCGGTCTTTGAACTCCTGCAACTGCTCGTATTCGTTGCCGCGGTATATGTAGCCCTGGAGATATACAATAGTTACATAAAATACTTAAGTAATCCTCGCTGGTCGCCAGTCAGCATATATCTTTTAATAAGGTGATCTATTGACGAAACGACAGAACGAACGAATTGAATGACAATCGGACAAGCGTTGGATGTACGAATATTTTTTAAACATCAACACGATTTAGTTAGTTGTTATATTAATAAATTATCTGTTATAAACCTTATCGGGGGTCAGGAATTTTAACACCTCGTCTTAAACTTGGATCGTGCATTGTTTCAGAATCTCTCTTGACACATGCGCAGAACGACTAGCGTTTGTTTCTGCGCAAGCCTTTCAAAGTTTTCACAGTAATCGGTCCTTGCAAATAATATTGACACAATTTTACTTACATACTGAGTCCTCAGCAGTTCCGGGAACCCTTTCCCATGGTATACGACCCTATAGTACCCGGGGTGCGAGCGTGGGGTCCTCAGCATGGCTTCGTACAAGCTGGCCAGTTGACTGTGCAGTTCGGCTAGAGGCCCGTAGCCTAAAGCTTCCTCTTCGTAAACGCTGACTAGCTCTTTGACTATCTCCACTGCTAACTCCCACTGATGGCCGCTTTTTAGAAGGTCTGCTATTATTAGGTACAAGTTTTCCTAGAAGAAATTTAGTGTAAATTATAATGTTGAATGAGTTTTTATTAATGAAAGAATTTTAGGTACATATTTCATTTATGGAATGGGACGCACTAAATTTAACATACCAAGGGCCAAGTTTAGACAAAATAACAGGCCGATAAATAGAAACCGTTTAACACGAATTTTTGAGTTTAACAACGTTAATCGGCCGATTAAACTGGTATATCTTACCGAGGTGGGAGAAATTGTTTGAAATCCCGGTTAGTACTTAATCAGAGTATTATGACGTTTGACAGTTTGAAATTATAAGGTTACTAGCTTCCGCCCGCGGCTTCGGCTGCGTGGTTTACGAACCCGTACATATGTATTTCCGGAATAAAAAGTAGCCTATGTGCTATTCCGGACTATAATCTATCTCTGTGCCAAATTTCATCCAGATCCGTTCAGCCGTTCTGGCATGATTGAGTAACAAATATCCATCCATCGATTCTCACAAACTTTCACATTTATAATATTAGTAGGATTCGTCAAAATTATTATTTAGTATTTACCAATAGATCAATAAAGCGTACGAGTCGGGGAGCATACGCGTGGCAAAAATAAACACTAAATTTAAAAAACTACTGAACTCCGGTTCTGTTGATTAAAAAAATACCGGAGGACTGCAGATCCGTTACAGAGATGCATCACGGAACCGCAATCCTCGAATAACTAACTAGGCAGATCTTATTTTTAGTTCTACTGCTTTTCTATGGAATATTAAGTATCTAATAGTCTAACTAGTATTTATATTTGATTAGTCAAGTATCATATAGACAAGTCCCGTAAGTGTCTATGATCAAGTGAACTATTGTCTCACATACCTTAAGTTCTCTGTGTGTGGTATGACTGTCATGTTCAACAGTTGGATGTCGCAGTCTCGGTGGCAAGGGATCATGACTCCATGCTAATAGTTTCGCGTGAAGGCGGAGAGACAGACCAGCTTCCGCCCACTGTTGGGCCGCGAGATGCATTTTTGCTAGTTTATGGACGTAGCTGCAAGGGAATAAATTTCATAATTACTTCAATGACCCGTAGACGAATGATATGTATACTTAATTAATGAGTAATCTAATGACCATTTGTCGATTTATCAGTATTCTATGTATTAGAATGAGTGACTGAAGAGTCCGCTGCGGCGCGGTACTGCAGCAGCGCGTCCAGCTACATAGTACTCACCTAGTACATAGTACTCACCGTATATACATGTGCGGGCGCTCGATCTGCTGGTAGAAGTGCAGCACGCAGGTGGTGAGATGCATGCGGTGCGGCGTGGCGGAGCGCAGTGCGGCGGCGCGGTACTGCAGCAGCGCGTCCAGCTACATAGTACTCACCTAGTACATAGTACTCACCGTATATACATGTGCGGGCGCTCGATCTGCTGGTAGAAGTGCAGCACGCAGGTGGTGAGATGCATGCGGTGCGGCGTGGCGGAGCGCAGTGCGGCGGCGCGGTACTGCAGCAGCGCGTCCAGCTACATAGTACTCACCTAGTACATAGTACTCACCGTATATACATGTGCGGGCGCTCGATCTGCTGGTAGAAGTGCAGCACGCAGGTGGTGAGATGCATGCGGTGCGGCGTGGCGGAGCGCAGTGCGGCGGCGCGGTACTGCAGCAGCGCGTCCAGCTACATAGTACTCACCTAGTACACAGTACTCACCGTATATACATGTGCGGGCGCTCGATCTGCTGGTAGAAGTGCAGCACGCAGGTGGTGAGATGCATGCGGTGCGGCGTGGCGGAGCGCAGTGCGGCGGAGCGGTACTGCAGCAGCGCGTCCAGCTGTCGCGCCGCCGCCGCCACTAGCGCCGCGGCCGCAGTGCGCAGCCCTCCGCTGGCAGCGCCACAGAGCGCTCCGCACAGTGTCACGAAGCGAGCGCGCCACACTGTGTCCCCGTAGCCCCGTTCCACAAGAACGTCGACTTTATCGATCATCTCGCTTTCGAGCTCTTTTAGGGGACTTTCGCCTGTGGATGAAAAAGTAATGATTTGATTGAATTACTCTCTTTCACCTTCGTGAAGTAGATAGCTAGGCCAAAGTTCCTAACCATTAACATGGAGGTCTACTCACCAGTGTCCCCATGCAACACACTGTGACCGTACTCCGTCTGCATCATATCAAAGAACAGCGGTATGGTGGTGTTGCGAACCCTCTCGTCACGCAGGAAACTCACTTCTAAGAATGGACCCACGAGACATGGGATGAATGAACGCTTGTGATGGTCTGTGGACAATGTGCTTTAGTTTAGTATTGGGGGCAAACGAACATGAAACGGTATGCGATCACCTCCATCCAAGAATATCTGACCTGAGCAGTCCAAACATCTGTAGATTATAACTTGTTGACCAAACTTCATGTTCCTATAGACCAAATCACTCACTTACCGGGAAGAAATCAGCACTGCACTGCTAATAAAAAATTTCTAACAGAAAAACCAGAACCTTACGCTCAGAAGCCGCTCTTGAGACCTGTAGACTAATGAAAAATAAAATAAAAGCCGTGTGGCAGGTAATCAACCATGAAATTGGCAATACAAAACAAAGGGAAAATGAACTATCTCTTAAAATAAATAATCTTACCATATCTGACAAGAGTGAAGTCGCTAAGGCATTAGAAAATTTCTTCACGAATATACCGGTAGAGGTTACGAAAACCCTTGCTTCATGTCCTTTGTCAGCTGAATCGCTACTCAAACAGAACTTTCCTAAAGTCATACCTAACTTTGATTTTAAACATATCTCTATAAATTCAATTAAAAAAGCTTTTAACGGTCTTAATTTAAAAAATACCGAAGACCTATGGGGTATCTCTGTCAGAGTTCTTGGCGTTATCATCGACACCGTTGCCCCTGCACTTACAAGCATATTTAACCAATGTGTAGATAATGGTACTTTCCCCGATTTAATGAAACACAGTAAAGTAATACCAATTTTCAAATCGGGCTGCAAAAATGATCCCTCTAATTATAGGCCTATTTCTGTGCTACCAGCATTTAGTAAATTATTTGAAAAGATCATTCTTGATCAGATGTTGTCGCATTTTAACTTACACGGGATTTTACATGGTCGTCAGTTCGGATTC
The DNA here is from genome assembly GCA_947562105.1 of Shargacucullia verbasci. Classification (NCBI taxonomy): domain Eukaryota; kingdom Metazoa; phylum Arthropoda; class Insecta; order Lepidoptera; family Noctuidae; genus Shargacucullia; species Shargacucullia verbasci. The sequence continues at coordinate 7,125,779 of OX387302.1, read as the reverse complement.
ACGAAAGGCAGGTCAACTACTGATGCAGGAGCTAAACTAGTCACTCATATTTTGGAATCATGGGAGGGTTCACAGGATGCTATTGGCATCTTCTGTGATCTCTCCAAGGCGTTCGACTGCGTTGACCACAATACACTAATTCGTAAACTTCAACATTACGGAATTCGTGGCCAAGCTGCTGATCTAATCTTTTCCTATTTATCTGATAGGCAGCAGAAAGTAGGTGTAAATGGTGTTACTTCATCGGGGTCTCTTGTTAAGATGGGCGTGCCCCAAGGATCAATTCTTGGGCCTTTCTTGTTTCTTGCTTATATAAATGACCTTCCATACATGATGAATAATTTATCAGATATTATTTTATTCGCCGACGACACCTCTCTCATTTTTAAGATAAGTAGAAAAGACAGGGAAGTTTCACATATTAATGATAGCTTAACTGTTCTGTCTAAATGGTTCGCGGTAAATAACCTATTACTAAATGCTACTAAAACGAAATGTTTAAGGTTTTCCCTGCCAAATGTACCCAGCGTAGGCTTGCATTTGATGCTTGACGGCAAAGAACTCGATATTATAAACGAAACGGTGTTCTTAGGAATAACAATTGATTCGAAGTTGCAGTGGGGTCCTCATATCAGAGCTCTGTCGAAGAGACTTAGCTCTGCAGCATTTGCAGTTAGAAAAATCAGGCAGTTAACGGATGTAGCCACGGCCAGATTAGTTTACTTTGCATATTTTCATAGCATCATGTCCTACGGCATTCTGTTGTGGGGATCTGCAGCTGACGTGGATTCAATATTTATTTTACAGAAGAGAGCAATTCGTGCAATCTACAACATGGGCCCCCGCGAGTCTTTACGAGACTTCTTTAGTGATATAGATATTCTGACACTGCCGTCACTATACATTCTAGAAAATATCATGTATGTCCGGAAAAACCTGCAACTGTTTAACGTCAACAGTGACTTCCACAACTTTAATACTAGGAATAAACACAAAATAGTGGTACCTAAATTTAGATTGTCTAAAACTAATAAGTCATTTCTAGGTAATGGCGTGCGCTTCTATAATAAGTTACCTAAAACTGTCACCGATCTCACTGGTAACAAGTTTAAATCTTATGTTAAATCCATTCTAATAAAGAAAGCCTATTATAAGGTCAATGACTACGTTGATGATAGAAACGTATGGCGTTAATTATCTTCTGCACATGTTGCTTCCCTGGTGACTAGTTGTTTCTAATCCCCACAATCTAGTTGTGGTGTTTTCTGCATGACTAGACATTTATATCTTATGTGTACTTTATTTTATTTTATTGTATTACATTATTTTTTTTCTTCTTTTTTTTTTACATAACATTGTTATACATTTTTGTTTAACAAACAAAGACTTGAACATTTTATTTTGAAAATGTTAATTTATTTTATTTTATTATCTTATATAGTAGTCCTTGTATGTCATGTAATGTAATATTGCATTGTAAGAGTATTTTCTATTTTATTTTGTTATTATAAATTGCTTCAACTCATTGTAAACCAATATTTTTAAAAGAGTATCCATGGAGTTTCTTGCCGGTCTCTTCTCCATAGGACCCACCCACTTTGGAACCGTGCGCCTAGATTCATAACGTTTTAAAAGTGCCTGCAAAGGCCCATTTGAAATAAAAAACTTTGACTTGACTTTGACTTTGAATGGTGCGGTTTATTCACGAAACCTATATTCAATGTTTCCGTGCTGACTTACCTAAACTGTACCACATCTCGCTGAGACACTCAGCGACCTCGCTCCTAATATCGCCGTACAACGCACTGAGTCTTTGCTTCCTGGCCGCAGGTAAGGTCTCCAGTTGGAGAGGTAATGACGTCGCTAAGGACGCTCCAGCCTCGAACCAAGTGCGGCACAGATTGTGGATGGCTGTTAGGGCGTCGGTATCAGATTCTTCGGTTGCATGGAGACGATCGCGGAGCGTTGTTGCTAGTAATCTAAAAAATAAGTTATTTGTGGTTATGCTTGTTATATTTTTCTTGATACGAAATAATAAGATTTTAAACCTCTACTTAATATAAAAACCAACTCATCGATATTTGCAATCACAAATCTGACGATCAAAATTTGTAATTTTTGCGTCATCAAAATTCTCTTCAAGATATGGGCTCGCTCTTTCCGAAGTGTACTCTCAAGACTAGCATAAAGTTATGAGATTTTGTTACTGCTTCCATGTACCGGCAGCCCAAGCCCCCAGCATGAACCCTCAAAAAAATCGTGCCATCTCACCTCAAAGCGTGCAGCATAACATAATGCTGTAGATGCAGCATATCAGCCCAGTGTGGCCGGAATACCGGCCTCTGCAGTATCGCCAGGAACAAAGACAGGGCATCCGACACTAGTGTCCCTGAACCTCCAACATTCTCCGTTTCCAATGCTCGAACTACCATCGAATATTGGTGTTCAGACATCTGGCGTACCATGTCGAGAAGAACTGAGATTATTCTTCTCTGAAAACCGTTTAGTTATGTTAGTGAAGAAATCAAGAGACCGTAAATTACTGTTTACACACCCCAAAAGATGCAGAAGATACTCAGCACGTCAGATTTAAGGATAATTCACATGGAAAAGTAAAAGAACTTAATTGTTTATCAATATGTTTTGAAAACGCATTTATTATGCACACCAAACCAAAAGAAAACAAAAACCATCCACTTACCAGCAATGCATCTTCAGCACTATTAGTCTGGTCCTCACTCTTCCTATCCTTCAACATGGTCGCCGCAGTCTTCAGCACAGTGGGCAGTAACCTTCGAGCCAGTTCCCCTCGGTCAGCCTCCACGGGTCCCACGTCATCCCGGGCAAGTAGAGACATGACCTCTCCAAGGGTTTCCACGCAAAGCTCCACCTAATATGAGATTTCTTTTAGCCTGTGTTTTTAAAACACTCCGTGGATAATCCCCATGTTTGCAATACAGAAAATAATTACAGTTTACAGTAAAATAATATGTAGTTGCATAATTTTGCTCAAACACTAACAGAATTATTTAATTCTTGCCCGTCTGCTGACTGCAGAAGCGAAGCATAAATGAGCATAATCACTGAAAATTTTTCATGGTGAGCTAATTCGACAATTTATTAATACTAGGGTTTAACCGATCTAGAATTTTGTTCGTTTTAATATTTTTTGGAACAATAGAAATGACGGTAAGCATAATATCTGCAGGGATTAGCATCTACTTAATCTTGGAAATTGATTGCTATGTGTATAAGCAGACTAATTCGCTGATTTATGAGTTTTAAATACATTAGAATGGCTATTAAATAAATGTAATACAATATACATGTTGCAAACTGTAAAAGCTGATTTTATTAAGCTTTGAAGATTTTCTGTGTCCAAGAACAAGTCCATCGAATATTTGAAATAATAAATTAAGGAGTATCTCAAATTCATATCAATGAACAGGGTATTTGCTTGGTCTTGATAAAAAATAATATAGGTCAACAAGTCCCAACTGATAATTTATGCATAATAGAGTTTTCAAACATTTTGTTTGCATAACTAATTTATTTCACACACACAGTTAAGCTTAGAAAACCTATAATGAATCCCTTAACGTTAGGAATCTGCTCGTTGACACATTAGTGATAGGTATTTACAAATTCCCTAATTTTATACTTACGCTATCCTCTTGGACGTGGACACGGCTGCATGAAATCAGAATATAATTAAACTATCATGGCAACTGTCATTAAATACCAATCCTTGTCTTTTATACATAAATATTTTGATGAAGCACGACACAATGATACATGTAATTTTGTAGCAATCCTACTGGTGTCAAATGAACATGTTAAAGCATGATTTATTTATAGAATATGATAGGGATACGTTACACAAAGTTTATATGAAAAGCTGAAATTAAAAGCAGTTATTTATATTAGACCGTTATTCTTATTGGATAAATTTAATTATAAGATGTTTTTGTGTCTTATATGAGGCTGTCGTAATCCGGGTCACATGTACAGGGTTTATTATTTGTTGCCTCGTTCTGAGCAATCCAATCTTAAAATAAAACAAGAATCGCTCGTTGTTTTTCACTGCTTCTTACAACAATTAAATCAGAGGGACGAATCAATCAAATCACAAACAGAACAAGGCTAACAATTTCTTTTATTACATCAAAAATTGCTCAAACCGAAGCACAGTCATTAAACATCCAATCAAACTTATTTCTAAAGGCGTATACATACGATCTGTTGGTGATGCGTGTGGTCGTGTAGTCTCGCCGTGTCTGCGCCGAGAAGCCTCGCTGCCTTGCCCACCGAGCGCGACTTGTGGGCGGCCTCGCGATCCCACTGCCACACCCGACATTGCTAGCGGACGCTGACTTATCCCCGAATTACTTTATGCAAGGCACACTTGCAAGGCCTTTTGGCTTTTGAGATGTCACATTACGACGTTTTTTTTTTGATTAGCATTAACTGTTTTATGGGGAAATCCAAAACCAGTAGGTTTTTTTTACAACTGTCCATTAATGGGCAAGTGAAAAGGAAGCCTAGCAATTCCTTTCTCTTAATTTTCTCATTGAATAATGGTCTGCAGTCGTAATGCAACATACTTATTTTACAGCCAATCAATATATCGGGAATTCGTCTTAAGCGTACACCAATTAACTGATCATTACAAATTAATTTGAATATTTTTTAAGACATTTTAAATCTGAAACATCTTAATTACAATAATCTCAAATATGAGTCTTTAGATTTGTATATTTTCCAATTGAGTTTTTATATAGCATTTATAATGATCAGTCATTACACAAGCGAGCTATCTGATGAGATCTGACTTAGCCAGTTGACGTTTGTCACTTGGACAGCTGTCACCTGACAACTCGCAAGCGCAAAACATGCAACACATCAAGAGTTTGCACACAATTTAGTTTTCAAGCGACATCGAAGGCGCTTGTTATAATTATTTTTTAATTTTTATTTTATACACCAACATCAAAAAATGTTGCAATGTTATTTGAAAGAGTAAAGTGTAAATGAAGTTGTATAATGTATGGATACTTTTTACTTATACTAGATAATATAAGAACAAATGAGTTATATTATAGACAGAATAACATAATTGAATAAATAATGGACGAAATGTTTTCCATACATAATGTTAAAGTTGAATGATAGCGTAAGGCCAATGACACAATAAAAATTACCCGTCAAAGATCTTTACTATCTGAGCATTTTGACGTTAAGTTTACATTTAGCGTAAAAATTCTCAGAAATAAAAATTTATACGATGAACTTTTATAATTTCATGGCGGCCTTATGTAGTCACAGAATATTAGTAAAGGTTTTCACACAGACGGACACACAGATCTACACAGCAAAAGCATGGTTCCAAAACAGTCCCTAAGTGATTGCCAGAAACAAACCTTTTTCAAATATATTTATATTCAATGTATATTGTGTTATAAGGCAGTTATTAGATAATCCACAAGTACTTTTATAAAGAAATTATTTTTTTAATTGAATATTAATGATATAAAAATCTCTTAGTGAATGATTACTATACTCGTGTTACGAATTAATAATTCCCAGTATATATCGAAAAGTTAACCCTTTAAAAACTGACCATCTTTTGCTGATATCACCAACAACTTGTGCCGGCACAAAACTACACACACAGTGTACACACTACATGCACACACAAACATATAAAGTGGTGTTAGTAAATACATAATTATTAATAATGCGATATCATGAGAAGAATAGGTACTTACTGTAATATATTTCTATATTTGAGTGAATTAATTAATGTATTATTTTTTCGTGTAATGTTACTGATAATCACGGTTTGTGTGCATATCTCAGGATGCGGGTGCGACGGAGGCACGGTTTTAATGTTTCAATTTAGGGATGCGTAGACTTTTGTGCGAGTCTGATAATAGGCAGAACGAAGATATACTAGAGGTAACTTTTTACGTAACAAACCAGTTACAATACCAAATAGTCTTATGGGACCGAAGTCGAATTTACACTGTTGCTGCCTTTTGTCAGACTTGTTGATAAAACAAATGTTTCTTGAGATATTTACGTAATGACAATGAAGATATCATGCAGGACTATATCGCATTACACAACTACCTTTGGAATGATAAATTTAATGTGGAGTAATCCTCTAGTACTTAGCTCGTTTTCGGCAGGTTTTATACCGAAAAATTGTAAAAAAAGGCATATAACATAACGGACAGGTTTACTAATGCAACAACCCATCTGCCACATACGGTTCTGTCTTTGCCTTACATAGGATACGATTTAGTCACCTGCTGCTCTATTTAAGATACCTCTACCCGAATCAGTAAAAAATGGTACCTCATTTTTCACCCAAATAACGACTTTATTTTTGAATGCACTCTCAACCCTAAACAGTCCACAGATCGTTGACCCCAAGCGATCATATGATTGTGATTGTTTTTATTGGTATGGCATAGATATTTTTATGTTTTATTAAATTTAACTTAAATGGATTAGTCCTTTGAAGTAATGCAGGTGACTAAATCAGCAGCCTGTATTGTAAATAGATATAATATGAATATTCCAAGTAGTTAAAGCAAAACTATATTATTGTGTTTATATTGATGGTGGCAATATTAGAGCAGACTATAGTAATGTTATAAGCATGCGAGTTACATCAACAGAATTCGTTATACATGTATTTAATGATGATCGGAATAATTTGGATTAAAAATAATGGCTAACTTGATAATATTAACAGCCAGTTTCTTCAAACTTTATTTACTTTTGATGGCAGTGATGAGTAACTGAATTATATACAATTACTAGAAAGTTCAAATATTTTTTGATGCAACAGAATATTGTCATTTAGATGACTACTTACTGTATACGAGTTCAGGGTATATATTGTTTTGAAGAAATCGGCTGTAACTTTCAAATATGCAAAGTAATTTGGAAAATTTAACATTATTGTTATATTCATTTGTAGGAAACAAATTGATTGAAATGTCCAACTTAGCCATTACATTATGTCATATCCGTTTGATTATACACATACGATACGGGTAAATTCGTTTAGTTAGGTGTATGTCGTCAAGTTACGATATTACTTATTGCAAGGCTACGCTTTATTTGTGATCCCAAATCCCAGTTAGTGTTAAATAAGTGTACAGAGTTAATTTTATTCTAATCTACTTTAACGTTCTTTCATACAGGGTAATAACAGATGTGTCAAGTTTTCATTGCGAAATTTTACCTAATTTAAAAAATATACCATAAATCGCTGATCTGCGTTTTATGAAAAAAAATTGGTCTACCAGCTCAGTCAACAGAGGAATTTTTATGCTATTGCTTTTTCAATATTTAGGCAATAGCAATAAGCTAGCCTTCTCAAGTTATAGTAACTTCAACCTTTCTCTTTGGAGCAGAAAAGTGTGGCTATTATATTATGAAGACTGTTTTATATTATCACAGTGAAAACTTAAACAATAATGACTTCTACCGTATACGACACAGGGTGCAAAACGGGCTGCATGCATCAGCGTGCGTGCTTACCTCGGTGATTCCGCGACGCGCCATACGGACACACACATACCTGACTGGCTCCAAGGGTGTTGGTGGGAGACGAATGATATGTTTGCTTTTGAGAGTTAAGATGTGTCACAGAATCATTAATTCAAGTTAAAATATTAAATTGAACAAATTATAAAAAAAAAAATGTTTTTATAGACTCGAGTATTTTATTTTGTGGCTATGAATAACAACTCATTGCAACCATATTTTCTAGAAAAGCTACATTATACTAAGAAAGAAAGAAAATCGTTTATTTAATATACGCGTAAAACAACCAGCGCTTAACATATTATTGCACTATTTATTTCGACACGTTAAACCAGTGGGTCGACCCAACGACGGGGTTTAACAGTAATACAAGAACCAGTGTCAACTAATCTTTAAAAGAATCTCAAAATAATCATAAAAAGTAAAAAAAAAAAAAAAAACGAGAACCGGTTAAAAATTCCACTGGGCAATCTTGCAGAACATTTAACACAATTATCCTATACCCAAGACAGGGACTGAAGAACTGTTGTGAGGAAGCCAAAACCAATTTCTCCTTCATTCGTCTCCCATCCAACCCGTCCGCCGCCTGGTGGTGACGTAACGATTCCACAATACACGAACACAAAAACGCGTACATTACCTAGGTGCGGTGCTCACATACCATCACACGAACCGGTGGGTTTTACTCACTAGACGTACACAGTGTTATTGACGTAACCTTACATAGTGCTGAGTGTAGCCGGGACGTATAAAACCCGGTTAAAACCAAAGCGAAACTAAGCGAAGACAGATAATAATTCTCGTTCCCACTCCGCTCTGCTTTGGTCTGTTTGGTGGATTTATGCAAATATGAGTGACTATTAAAAAAATTTAAATGTGACAGTGAAGAATATTACAGCGTACAAAATAGCACGAATAGAAAATCAGTAACAATTCGAACGACAATTTTGATAAATTTTTCATGTTTGTCCTGGCTACACTCAAGTATTGCCAATGCAAAAAATATACTTACCCTAAATAATTGCATTATTTTATCGATAAACGACTTTGTCGGGTAGAATTTTATAAAAAAAAATGTTATTTAAAATGTTTTTTCCCGTACAATGTCGTCTATAGATTTTTTGTAACCATTTGCATGGCATGTATGAAGTGTTATCATGGAGTTAATACTTCATGAGTGTGATGGATCCCATTAAATTGTGTACAAGAGATCTTGATACTATTGCATTTAATTATTAAACAAATAATTGTGAGAAATCTTGAGAGTGTATTGAAAGATTATGAGAAAATTGTATATGGGTTTTGAGTTTAATTTCTCTGTTGTAGTTTTTGAGATTTTGGCCGGAGCATTATTAACAACAGTTCAGAATGATTTTACCATTCGTGTCAAGTGTAATATTAAATTCATAATGTAGTATCGTTTAGTTTTACATGTGTGTGTATAGTGTATGCCAACTACATCTGTGTACCGCGTACTACACATATATTGTAAAAAAAAAAAATTGTGACAGCCGTGACATCTTTTTTTCTTCAATTTACTTTACCTAATTTTACTAACTTGTTACGTCATACTCTGAGATTTGCATGAAGTATAAGAAGGTAGGCAAGGCATGATCTCATAAAACCACGTCAAAGCATATTTTGATCGATGTAGAAAATGTATTAATCACCAGTATATAGTATCTAGTACGTACTACACAGATGTAATCGGTGTGTATCAACAAGTACATAAAACAATCACCTCCGCCTTATCCCTGAGTAGCGCGCGCGTGGTCGCAGCTAGATGCGGCAGTAACAACGCTCTGGCCGACGGCTCAGAGCACAGAGGGCCTCGCACCAGCTCCAGTAACGCTAACATCCGCTGCTTGCTGAGACGACCCAGGGGAAGGGCTTCTAACGCGCGCACTACGTAGGCACTGTCAATAATATTGTTTGATTTAATTCATACTAGCTGTTACCTGCGATTTCGTCTGCGTGTATTTTGTATTTATTGTGCTACTATAGTAAAAACCTAAGTCTATGTCCTTCTCCAAGATCCAGGCTACCTTATTGGTAGAATTTCATAACGATCGGTTCAGTATTTCAGTAGTGATGATATAACAAACAAACAATTCGCATTTATGTGTGATGCCTGCCAAAATTAATGTAATTGGTAGAAATCTTATACTATGAACTGCACTACAGAAACGCAAACATAAGCTTATATATCAAGATGAAACGCACTTTTATCTTTTGAAAAATCACAGAAATTATTTCTTCGATCTTGTCAATGGAAAGTATTATTATTATTATTACATAAAACAATCCCTAAAGTACTAGCATACCTGAGTTGTGTGTCTGGGTAAACTTTAATGATGTGCGGTACTGCATGCGGTAGGTACTTGAGCGCGGATCCTTGGCACGTGAGAGCGTGGTCGCCGCACCGCATCAGCCATACAAGCCTTTCTAAAAGCTCCTGTAATGGGAGTAAAAATGATATAAGTAGTCAACTTCCGGCAAGATTTTGCAATGCATCTTGTGTCATGCGCACGATGTCTTCATGTTACATATGGGGGAACGAGGTGTAGTTTTCCTCCTGATCCTCCGAACAGGTACGCTAGGCGCGCCACAGCACCGTCTCAACTCTCATAGTGAGATTCAGGATATTCTATTGTCGCTTCACTTCGTTAGATCGCGCTTTACTTTTTGGCAATTTGCGAGTAGTAGTTGCTACAGAACAAATATTTGCATGGACAACAGATAATTGTATCGTGCATGTGACAGGTATTTTTGTAAACTGTGCCCACAATACAAGAAATCAGTTTTATAATTTTCACAAAAATTTGCAATTAAACATTTTATTTTGCTAGAAAAGAAAATCATAACTCACTTCAAATAGGCAACAGAAATCATTATCCGACGCTCTATCTCCCAACGCGCGTCTCAACTGACGACTCCTCACGATCAGACGTATAAGGCTCTCTATACACTTCATACAGACAAGCAATCGCTTAAGCGCCGCATCGCCGGCGTTCGCGGCCGATATCACCCAGACCATCACTGAGATTAATTTCCTATAGAGAAAGAAGTGGATATAAAAATAGGTATTTTTGATAACCATCTAATGAAATAAAATAATTGTCTTAGCTGGGTTCATTGCAGTCAGTAAACTGTAGGAAATATAACCTCTCCGGAAATCAAGTGTAGACTGTCTGCAAGAAATTTGCAAGACGTGAATACTGTGCAATTCTATTATGTCACGTAAATAGTACTGTTGTGATTTCAGTTTTTTAAAAGTGCAAATATTTGTGCACATTAGGAGGATAGACATTGCCTCCAATATTTTTCGATCCGCTTTTTCGCTCCGCTGATGAACATTCTGCTTGGTGACAAGAGCACTGCTTCAAAGCCTTTTAATTATACTGCCAAGTAAAATCACTCGTCAGACCACAGTTCCTTTAGCAAGATACACCCCGTAAAAGTAAGATTAGAAAAGCTATACAATGTCCAAGGTAAGTGGACTACTAGGAGCCCATAGCTCATTAGATATCAGTTAAAACTTACTCATAAGCAAGCGCGTCACAAAAGCTGTCGTCGATATAAACGTGTAGCACTGGTTGGAAGTGCTGGTACTTGTGATCTGCTACTAAAGATATGACCCGAAGTAGACATTCAAGTACTAGGACCCCATAGCTCTTGTCTGTGTAGCCCTCGTGGTCTTCTTCCACCTGCGAATGAAATGTTTGTTCTTATTATAAATGTACGGAATAACGGATATTATATTGTATAGTCATACGACACAAAATTGTATGCACGTTGGAAAATAAAATATGTTATTGATAAATTAATATCTAGCCTCTGTACGGCTTTTAATTTGATCAAACTATCTTGAACTTGAAATGTTGAATATTAGCTTTCTATTTGATCCTAACATGGGCACACCTGATGGATTTTAGGTGCCCACATGCTTTTGTTTACAAGATATGCAATTAGAATGCAACATGCAACCCAATGCATAATGTTGCATTATATTACCCGCATCTATTTACGTGTGTGTATATTTACGAGCGGGCGGTTGAGGCGGTACTACATATTGCATCTAAGCTTGATGTAGTTTGGCGCAGTTAAAACTAAAGATTCTAATTGCATATCTTGTATGTCATCAATTTCTAGAAAGTAACATTAGTGTAGAGTTGAACCATAAACACTAAGAGGAAGAACCGTTACAATGAGTCACCTTCACAAGATCCATAACCTATCAACTGACCTGTGTAAGTATACTGAACAGTGCGTCCAGTATATCCTGCAAAAACTTGACGAGTTCTTCACTGGGCACTACCAGTAGTTGAGTCAGTGCATTTCGTAAGGTACCTTCTGCATAATGAGTGTTCCATTTCAACACGCCTAAGATCTCCTCTGTAAATATGTAAGGGCATTGTTTAGTCTACGCAAAGAATAGACACCAAGAAGCCTTCTCAATTGACTACGGGAGTTATGTTTTGCTAAAATATTCAGCTTACTTGTTAAAGAAACCCAGACCCCGGGATTTTCAGATGTCTCAATATGTGGTATGAAGAAAAGTATTTAGCCATTGACAAATCAACTGGGAGTGTCTATAACTGCTCTAAAAATGTGAACCCGTGTAAGTAAACCGTTCAGGAACTAAGGAAAACGACATTTTGACGTGTCATCATATGATATAAGAGAGAAAGAAGGGTTTGTTCGTTTATAGAGTCACAAAAAACACCCTATCGACTTTTTTATATTTCAATTTCTGGTGTGCAATAAAGTATATTAAATTGCATTGTATTGTACCTCCGCTCGCCATTGGTAGCGGTCATCGTCCCTTTCGTCTATTTAAGCTTGGTAGCGAAGCTTTATGGCTAACTTCAGAGACAAAAAAATCTGTGGCGAGTTATAATACTCGCCGTGACATTTCAATGTTTAAAAACTTACCTCTCTGGGTCAACTTAGTGGAGCACAGTTTAGTGTGCACAGTGAGCGAGTCCCTGTGCACTAAAGACAGCACGCCTCGGGTCAGTCCGTGTTCAGCGCCGGCAGGTAATTCGTCACGTTTGGAGGGCAGCCCCAAACACGCTGCGCACGCTTCCGCTTCTATATCGCCTGTGTTCGAGCGTTTGTCGATCTGCAATAAATAACAAAGTTTTAAATGGTTTAATAAAATTCTATATGATATGAAACAACTTACAAACATGGTCGATCCTTTGATTACATAAGAAAAATCCGACAACAACTCCGGTCAACAAGCAATGCATCCTTTTCTAATATATATATATATATATATATATATATATATATATATATATATATATTTTACATAAGAGAACGTATCCTCTTATGCTATTCCGTGGAATACCTAGCATGTTTATTAGCCACAGCAAGTTTAATTTTTTTCGCATTACTGGGCCCGATCTCGTCTAACGATTCTCAGAGGAATTTGACACCGGCGCCTTTCAAAAAAGATTCGTACGGAACTGCAGACTAGTGCAACATGACATGTCACACGCAGATTGCAACGGCAGACCGCAAATACTCTAGTGGTTTCTATGTATTTCTATGAAATTACTTCGACATATTATGTATTGTTCCCCGCATTACCTCTATAGTCTGCGAACTACCACCGAAAGTAGAATCGTACCTTAAGACTATTAATTTTTTTTATTTAGCCGTTACTTTCCCACTGCCGAGAAAAGCCTCCCCAAGTTCTTTCACATATCTCTTTCCCGAGCCGAATGCAATGCCTGAACCTACCCCTCGAACCAACTCCTCTGTTTCGCATCTGGTTCGTTTCGCTATCTCTTTATAAGCCAGCCTAGGCGGCGTACAAAGAGCCCATCCTCATGCACCCATTGTGTAGTCACATTTGCCCACCGTAACTTGACATAACTGATCCCATTTGAGCCTTATTGCTACTCGCCCAGTCCCATTTGAACCTTATTGCTATAGTATATTATGTCCGTTTAGGGTACCTTATAAACACATAAGTTATGTTGCGTGTCCGGTGTTGTGGTTCCTTCACGCTGCATCAGACGCAGGTACGACAGAGCGAAGTGCCGCTCCGCTCTGTCCTTAGCTTCGTTAGACGAGCGATGACGACACAGGAACACTAGATGAGCTTCTTTAAATTCTTCGATGTTTAGGCACACCTGTAGAAATTAAATATAATATTTTATAAACCTAAAATATCTCTACTAACCCTTTTATTTATACGACGAAAAATTTAAATGATTTTTTTGTGACAATTAATGTATCCTTTAAAACGCAACGAATTAACAATTGCGGAATGCAATATGTTACTTATTATTTAAATAAATGAACTGAAAAACGTTCGTTATGTATATATTATACTCTCATAATATAGTAACGTCATTTGAGTATAATAATGGCCAAAACATCGTTCTATAATGACGTAATTTGTAGTAAAACCTCACCTTAAAAACTTCTTGCCATCTCGGTCGATCCTCGTGGTAATACACTAAGGATGTGTACTCACTGGTTAAATTCATGCCAGCACCTACTGATATTACACCCTGTAAAATAAAATACAAATGAATTTATGGATACATGCAGTGCAACACCAAAACTAATTGAAGGTCAGTCGAATTTCAAAATTGCTAATTTCAATCATTAAAGTAACAGATGATTTACCAGTATTGACTTTAGATTGCTCATCACTTCCTTTTAATGTTATGATGTTGAGTGAACGTGTTCATAGGCGTTTAAGTTTGAAAAATAATCATGTCAAAGTAATGCACTCCCAACATTTATCATCATTCTTCAATGAGTTAGGACCAGATTTCACCACTGCCAAGAAAGGTCGGTGATTAGACTAGCTTAATGTTTTAATCTGATAGTTGCATACTACTTCTTCTTCTTCTTCTTCTTAAAGTGCCTCTCCGACTAGCGAAGGTCGGCAATCAGCTTTGCAAACTCCTCTCTATTCCTCGCGAGGTGAAACAGTTGGGCAGCACTCACAACTCATGTCCATTCTAACATAATACTCATAACATATAACTAACCGGCAATATCCGTCCATGTTTATCAACGACCCGGGCAACCAGTTCGATGTTCCTCTCCGAGGACTTCCCTCCTCCCTTAGAGAAGGAGCCTCCGCACACCGTCACGTAGAGGTCGTTGCGAGCGTCGCCCGGTAGGATTACTTCGGGGAAACCCATCTTGCGGGCAACCGCTGTGTTGCCAACTACTATGTGGGGGTTTTCATCACGAATCTGTGAATAAGACAATAAAAGGCTGACTGCTGAAAGATGACTGCATCAAAAATAAATTCTGAAATCTTGTTTGGTAAATAGTTTTCCTTCTAAAAACTCAATAAAACTTAATATCTTGCTTATCTTTGGCTTATTCATTTTTTCATTTATAAAAATCACACTATAAGTATGTCAATGGCAATGAAAAACTATGACGTCACGCTTTTGTTATCCAAACATTTTTAGAATAAAATGTCGTTTTTGACAGTTCATAAAAAGTAACTCAGGTGAGTAGTAGTCATCTTCCATATTATAATCTAAGTGATTACTTTCCCACTGCTTGATAAGAGTCTCTTCTCAATATGAGACCTTTATTAAATAACGCTGGCATGCTGTCCAGGTAGGACACATACCTTCCATAACTTTCCGGGTCTTTACAGTTTGCAGGGTTCCTTACAATATTTTCCTTCAGCTAGTAATAATCGCTTTGCGTTCATTTTCATGATAATCAATTGAACATTTCGCTCATTTGGTGCAACACTGACGTAAATGTAGTTGCCATATATTATTAAGGGGAAGCCTTTCAATAATAAAATAAGTATACCTGTTTCAAATCCCCTTCAACTAGTTGGACGGACACCCACAGTCCTTGGGAATGTTTGGCGTCTTTGATGTCACGATTGGTTATCACTTTCTTCAATAATGCGTCTAAATTCTCCTTCTCGTATCTGTAACAACACACGTTACGAATTTCATTTATTCATCAATAGAAAATCTTCAAAGGAATAAAAGCGTATCACACAAACAAGCCTTATCAACAGGATTCTCTTTTCGACATTTCAAAAGTGTGCTTTTTGTATTGCACCAAGATATTCTATAAGGTACTCTTGTATACTACTACAATTATTTCCGCAAAAAATCAAACAGTACTCACGCATAGAAAGGCACTTGTATATGTTTGTCGGGGCAGTCAGTGGTGACGAATCGCTTGATATCTGCGCACGCGACGCCGAACGGACGACGCATCGACCGGCCGGACGTCGGGATCGTTAGAGTTTGGGCTACGGAGCTGCGTCTGTTAATAATTTGATTAATTGTAGATTTACATACCATAACATTACGCTATTACCGTAAAGGGGTTAAGCAGCATACTGTAGAATTATAATTATAATATGTAACATAATTAATACTTTAACGTATCTTACCTGTGATCAAGATTCTGGGCGTCCATAGAACCAATTCGAACTATATTACATACTAAGTATATTTTTTCACTCTTCAGTATATCACTACCAAAATCCTGAAAAAAATAAAACATTAATGGCCACATTCAACAACATGATAAAAAAAATAATGAACAGGTAAACGGTTGGTTTAGAATGATGAGACAGACTGTCCAGGATGCCTCGACCGTAATTTAGGGTATAGTATGGTGATGCTCAGTTCATTTAAAAGATCGATAGATATTCATTTAGATCATATAAAATAGACCACTATAAAATGAAAACTTTAAGCGCACGTAGGAAAACTTTAGATATTATGTTTTTATTCAAATTGATTCATGGCTTAATAGATTCTCCTGAGCTTTTAGAAAAAGTGCAATTTTGTATTCCACGTGTAAACAGTCGCCTGATAAATCGAAAAACCTTTGTTCTGCCTCAAAACCGAACTAACATAGGTCAATTTTCACCGATAACCCGCATGCTTTCTTTTGCCAACTATATTCGTGGAGAAGTGGATATCTTTGCTGGTTCTGTAGCCTCAGTCAGGTTTAAATTCGGAGACCTAATTAGTTAAACGTTGTTTGAAATTATTATTATTATTATTATTTTTTATCTTTTTTCATGTAATGATCATAGTATCACAAAATACAGTTAAACAAAATATTAATACTTAGCAAAATTAGTACTTAAGATGTCTTACTTAAACATGCATGCTGGATTCACATCTAGTAGATGTCAATCAGACGTATTATGTTAAAGAAGTTTTTTATATTGTATTTGAGATTGTACATCAGTTTTGTGAATTATAATAAAAAAAAAAAAAAAAAAAAAAAAAGATCATTCCTGAATTGACCGACTAAAGTTGTCTCAACACTGTTAATATACTTGTTGTTATACTCACAGTGAACACAACAAGAGTGGGGCTAACGTGGTTGGTCGGCCATTTGAGCAGTAAATGTTCTGTGAGCTTAGCGCCCGAGGCGTCGTGTAGAGCTAGGTTCAATTCTGCGGGCTCCGTCATGCGGCACACGAAGTTGTGCACGCGGACCGCGATCGTGTACGTACGCGCACCAGGAGGAGTGGCCGGAGGGGGAGTGATGGGTGTTGTTTCCTGAAAAATATAAAAGCAAGATAAATTGTGATACAATCTTTAATCAGTTTGGACACAGTTAAGCAATTTGACTGCTGCGTAACGTAAAACGCGTGTTAGATTTTCGCACGGAACAAATAATTGCATGACATACAGATAGTTGTTCCGGGTAGTCTATGTGAACATTTGTGTTTTTAAACACTAGAAATAATTCGTGTATCGTTGACACTGGTTATTACTAGTGTGGAACAACTCAAATAAAGCTTATTCACTCTCGCCTCAAAGAATCTTCGCCGTTCCCATGAAAAACAAAAGATACCGTTTACGTGATTAGCACTTCGATAAGACGGTGACTCCTAACCCTTGAATTCATTATTGCGGTGATTAAAAGATCGTCCAATGGGATGGCAGTCTGTTCAATTATCAGCGCCACCTGGTTACATTGCGTTTGACATTACTGCTAATGGAATAACTTGGAACGCAAATTCTGCATCTGCTTTAGTTTAGTTAGCATTGCCTTCTCCAGTGATGCTGTTGTTAGAGCAAATAAAGCAAGGGCGAACTCACCATATTTTTCTCAATACGAGTATTGGCTTCATCGTGTAGTGCGTTCAGTTTGTACGTGGATATTTTCAACGGATCAACTAGTTGACCGTTTGATGTTCTTACTGCTAACTCCATGCCTAAGGTTCTGTAAACAAAGTTGAAGATCAAATACTGTAGTCGAACGAGTGGACGACTCAAAATCAATCGTACTATTGAACTCTCATATTTATTAAGTCCCATGTAAAAGAAGTATACAGGCAGAACCTGGCACAATTCCAAACTTCGGGCTGCTAGTGAGAATTTTCTAACAGAAATTCGCAATAACATTTTTCGCCACACGGGTAGTAATCCCGCAGGACTTCACGCTTAGCTGCCACGCTTACGACTGCTATACCAACTTTACTTTGGTCCCAAACTTGGTTTAACCTGTTTCTTATATGTCTGAAGAACCCCGTTCTTCTTAATTTCATGCATGATGTTGCGCCTATATCAGGCTAAGGTCTTTAAGGTATTAAGTTCAATAGTAACACCGATATATATGGAAAAATGCAAAGTGAAGTTCACATCTGACTTCTTGGCTCATACCTTGTAAGGCAGTTGTCAATTTACCTGTTTCCCTTATCTATAGTGAAGACCGCAGTTCTGGCCACTCTTCGGAGCTGGTCCTGAGGTAACGCGCCTGAAGCAGCCTGAGCTCGCAACTCAAGCAGAGCGCGCATGCTCACTTCCATGAACTTGAGACGCTCATCGTTATTCTGGTGAAGGAGAAAATAAACTAATAAGAAAAATACAGGACAATAAGTGAACGTTCAAACTTTTTTTTTAAATATGGATATTCTCTACTCTTTGTTCTACACATTTTTTATATATAACTAATTCGTGAAATCGTTAAAAAAAAAACAAGCTTTTCCATATAAAACTGGCAATATCGCATACATACATTTTGACATAGCTATCACTGGGTCTAAATTTATGTGTGCGATATTGATTTTTTCCAGAGATTAAGGCTTGATCTCTGTGATGTACCTACACGGGCCTGTGTTGTCAAAGAATTAGAACAATTTTCTTTAAGGCGCAATAAGCCACAATATTCCCTACGGCATTTATATTCCCTGACATTACGTATACATGAATATTCAAACATTATTGCGGAATAATTATCCAATGATGATGCTCATGTTTATATAATTCATGAATAAATAAGGGGCAGGTGGCAAGAATTTGTTACACGTGTCTACATATTTCTTTTTATAAGTAGCGTGGTTAGATTTTTGGGTTTTTCTGTATGGAAATTCTCAGTAGCAGCACGGAGTCTGACACTGTACCCGGTAGATGGCAATAACGGCATCGGCAAAAAGTGGGTGCACAATAGTACACCTCTGCCTAACCCTTCAGGGAAAACAGTCGTGATGTTATGTTATGTGGTTAAAATATCGTCATTGATGATAGTAAATACCATATCAGCACATCGTATCCTCCAAGGGTTAGGCAGAAGTGTACTGTTTCTACACGCACGTTTCCACAATGCTGTTATTACGCCCTTATTAAGAATATTTCAACAAAAAAACGCAATAACACTGTCAGACCCAAAGATCGAACCCAGACCTCACGCTCAGTAATTACCCATGGAACCATTACAAGTATAGTCTAATATTTTGTACGTGCCTGGGTATTCACCCCTGAGAAATGTGTCTTCGTTGAACTTATGAACGTACGTTGAACATCAGTAAGTAATTTTTTGGCGGTTTTGACATTTTTATGGCATTTCGATTCGGAAGACGCGTTGTTTCAGCCAATCAGAAACAAGCATAGTACAATAGAAACTCGTAAAATGAAATGAATATAAAATGGTACTGTACTGGTATTTATGTAAAATTGTGCAGATTTTTCACTCTCCTGAAAAGTTGCTATTTTTGACATACGTGATGAAAACTTCAACGACGGTATGTCTGTAATCTGTACTTATGTGGGTGCCGCTATGTGATAGATACCTTACGTATAAGCATTCCATTAAATACCATACACGTGCGACCCCTTCATCTAAAACAGATGTTCTCAAACTTATTTTGTACATCGCCCACATTGAGCCCCCTAAAATATTTTAAGTTTTCCATATCTTAAAAATGACAATTATTACTTTAATTTAATCATAGCATACCATATAGTTTGTCCTTTTTCTGAGTTCAAACTTACATTTCAAAAGAGACACCGTTATCATAATAGATAAATACTCAAAAATACAATCAGCCATGGTAACACTCAACCGCTTCAAGATGGCCGAATTTTCGCTGGGACCTTCACCCTGTAAGCCTCTAGCGCCCACAAGGGGGTGTTATCACCCACATTTTGACAAAGACTGATCTTAAACATGAACTTACTATATACAATTTCTTGCAATGCTGCAACCATTCTCTGAGAGTGACAGCTATGTCGTGCACGACGCCGTTGCCTCCGGCCGAAGCTACAATCGTCCCACCGCATCTAGAACAATATAAAATACGATTAAAACGAGCATACGAAATCTTTTGTTATATCAGACAAATATACATACTAACATACAACTTGACATGACTGCCTCATTGGTCTAGTGGTTGTAAGCGACCGTTGACCGTGAGGTCTTGGTTTCGATTCCCGGGTCGGTAAGTGTTATTGGATTTTTCTGTATGGAAATTCTCAGTAGCAGCACGGAATCTGGAACTGTGCCCGGTTGATGACATTAGCCACCTATTACTGCGCGTAACCTATACTTCTTACAGAGTTGATGATGTTAAAACTTCTTAAATGAGATAGCATCACGCCTGTATACTTAAAGGGTTAGGCAGAGTTTGTACTATTGATCGAACACCTACATTACGCTGGTGACACTAGTGAATCCAATGCATCAGGTATATATCCCGACTCATACTGAGAATTTCCAAAAAATAAACCCAAATAATACTTTACTCGACCTGGGAATCGAACCCACCGCTTAGGCATTAAGGCAGAAACTTCTCACGTCTAGTATAAATAAAGCAATACTAGTTTATAAAGTCTTGAAGCTTCAAAGTTATTAAACGAAGGTTTAACGAAGTTTCCGAAGTTAGATATTACACAAAACAATAATTGGCTTTCACTGTAGTAACTGAAGTTGAAATGGGATTATAATAACTTTGTGAATAGCCCCAATATTATAACTTACAATAAGCACGAACGATATCCACGAACGTAGGTTGGTAGAAAAATAACTGCCGTCAAGGGGGGCAATTCTCACAAGCATCAATATAATTTCATTTTAGAGGAGGGTCAGTCGCCTCGAAGGAAGCCAGTCCCCGCCAAGCTGGTTTGTTTTGGCAATCCATCACATGTACTTCAACCCGTAATCATAAGGTGGAAATTCATTTTAGAATAGTCTCTCTCTACGTCTCTACAGAAATAATCACTACGGACGCAGTCAGGATTTTAGCGAATTGTCCCCATCCGCTGTAGTAGCAATTGTTTAGCGGTGAGATTTTTAAAACACTGGCTTCTGTCCAGCTGTTCTCAACATGATGGCCATGGAGAAATTAATGAAGCATCTCAGATGTGCAGATTTTCTCAGATGTCTTTCACCATTAACGCACCGGACTTATCAAATTCTGATCCGCACATGGTCTGATTCTGATCTAACTTTGACCTAATGTTTCTTATACATTTACCGATCTTATCACGAAATATATTTTAAAAGAGTAAGTTTACAGTCGTCTGAACCGATTTAATGATTTGTAAATGCATTTTGTGGTCTATATTGTATCCAAATAAAATAGTTAAGAGTTTGACCTGCATTAATAAAAGATGATTCATTCAAATTGTGGTAGATATTACTGTTAAAGTTCATATAAGTATAAATAGGCAATGTGATTGATTGAATAAAAACGGGGAAATTTTGTATCGGATGACTCAAATACTCGTTACTACTATTTATAGACTATTTTTTACTTATATTTTTTCCTTTATTACTCGTAAAACTCGTAGCTACATAATTACCGCAGAAGGCTGTCGCTCCGTGTAAAATACTGATATTCAGCCGCAACCGATTCGATTGGAAGTCTACACAAATGTAGTTGGGAAAAGGCTAGGCAGATGATGATTACTCGTAAAACTTAAGAGCAGAACTCCATAATTCTCTCTCTGTTTCACTGAAGAGTAGGTACGGGGCTCTACTTAGGGTTTAAGCCTTTTAAGTATATGTTTTAATTTACGAAATAAAAAAAACTATATTACTAACTATTTAGTTAAGTGCCGTTTGCAGTCCGTATAAAAATATTTAGATCAACCCAAAGCGATATTTACTTCAAATTGTATGTAAAATATTTCTTGACTCATACAACTTATGTATGGCATGCGGCTACATTTTTATTATAACACTAGAGACAATCAGTCTCCACAATATAACATACATACACATTATAGTACAAGACAGTGATTCATAACAGTAGACAACACGTCCTCGGCCTAAGTTTTTAAGGACTGGCAATTATTTACGGCCTAGAATGTTAACATCTAGTTTACCACAATTACCATAAAAAATATACTAATTGACGCGTTCGTTGACCCTGATTGATAATCGTTGTCCATTGCTGAACGAATGAATCACTACTGCAGTACTATAAACGCGTGTGTGTGACATGTGCATATGTATGTGTGCGCATGCGCACCGCCGCCGCCGCTGCCGTTTAATTGAAATATTATCAGTTAGCAGTCATTTGCTTCTGTTGTACTGATTATATGCAATATAATAATCTCTTCTCCTGTGTTTATGTTAACGGAATACATAGTCTGGAAATATTTTCTAATATTATCTGTGTTTTACTTAGATGAGAACTTTTATTCGCACTTGAATCTTAGAGCAATACCTATAGAGAGAAACTAGTCATTACACCTCTTAAATATTCTGACAGACCTCCCATTGAGACAATACAGTTCAGAGCCGCATTCGCGGATCCCTGCTTAAGGTTATACCTTAGAACCAATACCTAAGTAGTAGGTACCACGTTCAATGAACACATCAATCCATTTTCATCATGCATAGCTTATCATGTCCCTAATGACTTGTGGTTTTAGTGATTCTGTCTAATAGTTCTTGAGAAGAGCTTGGGTGGGACTAGTAGTGTTCTTCAGGCCTTCTCCCATTCGGTTTGCACCAACTTACATATTATAAAACAGTCGATTTACTGCGCAGACTCCGAAATTCGGTTTCTAGAAAGAATTAAATGTAGGCAAGCGTACCTGTCAACTATACAGTCCCTGATGCGTACGTAGTTCTTAGGGAAGGCGCCGCTCTTATCCGTCTGGAGGCTCTTGCCCCAGTACCAGTGTTCCGTCTCTCGTTCAATGTGCACCAGCTCGCCGACGTCAAACGAGAGGTGCAGGGAGCCAGGTTTGGCCACGTAGTTGTATATGGCTGGGAAGATAAATAAGATTTAATATGTTGAGCACCCTAAGGTCAGAGTGAGAGGTTAAATGTATCGTTATCAATGTTGATGAATTGATAAATTAGATGACATTGATCAATTGAGGACACGGTTGGCGCAGTGGTTGAGCGATTGATTCCTGCGCTATGTGATGAGAGTTCGATAGCCACACGGAACAAATATTTGTACGATTTACAGGTAGTGGTTCCGTTGGGAGATTGTCCAATATGGGGCAATGTTTAAAAAAAACATAGGTGCTTGGAGCCACTATTCTGTCTGCTTAGAGATTAGAAAATATTTGTAACATCATTGTGACCCATGATGTCTCATTCTTAGCATCCATTTAAAGTCATGCTCGCGATGACCTTACATAATATACCCGTTTTTACGTAGGTGGACACACCTAAGGTTAAATACGCAGCTTATCAATGCAACTCTAATTGACTCCATTTTTAAATCTGCTTGCTTGCCTCGTCTGTGAAAAGTATAATTTAAATGTGTTGCATTCTTTTTTTTACTCTTTCATATGTAGGCTTAAAGAACGTACATCACCAGCCTGTCGCTTATGGATAAAATATATACCGTGTAAGTATTTCATTGTGCATAAATCCTGAATAAATGATATTTGTTCGCGCGACAAAATTGTAACCGAACAGAGAATTTCGCTCGTTAATTCTGGCAAACACCAAGTCCATTTTAAATCTGCTCTAACAAATTACGTAAACAAAACGCGAAATTCAAACACAAAAATGCTAACAGACCGTTAGCCACAAAACAGATGCTAATGACACATCAAATACTATGACATAATAAATGATGCCTTTATGGCTAACGTATCCTGTGACAAGAATCATTGGACATAATGGCAATGCTTTCTAATTTGGCACAACAATACGGCGACAAAGCTATAAAAAGAATATGTACTGTCGCTGGAAAAATCACTGCTAATACGTTTGAAGATCGTCAATGGTTGTTTCACATGGTAAACGTTGCGATTCCCTTCGGGAAACTCTCACGGATCAGTGCCGTGAGAGCCGATTCGGATAAAAGATCCCTCATTGGACCTTCCCGTGGGAAATTTTATACAACATCCCGCAACCAAACTAAATAAACATTAAATAATATTAACCTTCATATCACCAGTTAAATAATTCTAATGACTAATGCCGACTGACCATAACGGGCGGTCGCAAATTCATTAAATCCACATCAAGATTAACCAGTAACTCTCCCGGAGCAAACGACTCACATCCTGTGCGAAGAAACGCGCAAAAAAGCCGGCCCGTATTAATATGATATGAAGAAAAGTTAATGTTTAACATTCATTGTACTTACACAAACAATTAATCCGGGACAATAGGGGCGGTATGCGTGAGTCACGTAAGACACAAGACAGGCGCGAGCGCACCAAAATCGCGTTTGAACGCAACTTGAGCGCGATGTGAATGCTGATGTGAGGGGCGTTGGATCTAGCAAATGTTTAGATGGGATAGACTGATGTATGTTTATTGATTATTGTAGAATTTTTAACAGTTTTCAAATTTAAAGAACGGTAAAAAGACGTTGGACGGGGAATAAAGGCGAATTGTGAAAAAAAAAGGAACACATACTTGACTCTTTTATTTTACCCGGGAAACAAAATGAGTTCTGGGTATGTTATACTCTCTGAAAGTCTCAAAAATAATGTCTAAGTTGAATGCATCACCATAAAGTCTTAGTAGTCTGTAAAAAGTACATTTATAAAATCTTTTTACGAGCCTAATCATGAGACGGTTAATTTAAATAGAATTGATAGAGCATTTGAAGAAGCGAAGACTATTGTCATCAAAATTACTTGTGCATTACAATGAACAATGAATGTATTACTGAGCTTATTGAATTTGAAGAAGTCCTAAGGACTTTTTCAAATTCAATAGAGAAGATAGAGATTCCATAGAGAAATAAATTGAAGGCACATGATGCCAACTAAATGCCCGAATCCATTAAGAATTTAAGGAGCAACGACTAGATAGACACTACTTAGCTTTTATTGAAATTTTTACAAAAAAAAAAACTGTCCTCGAAGTTCTTACGTAAGTCTCGCCCTTTCAAATGAAGACACTAAATCTTTATCGAACCACTTATCTAGCATCCCTGAATCTATCAATTTTACGACCCCGTCCATAAAACGGCGCGTCTAAGAGACTTATAAATCTATCAGACATCAGATCTTCCACCTGTCATCGATACTTGGTGTAATGAGATATTCGTGCTATACTAGGTGCCCCACCTGGTATCGCTCGTTTTCGGATGAGAGCATTTGTGGTACAGGTTCCATTTTATGCTTCATTAAGTACATTGTTCGGTTGGCAATTAGTGTTTGGTTGATGAACCGATGTTAATTCATGGATATCGGGTACATTGAATAACAAACCAAATAGTAGGTATCCTAAACACATTCTGTGATTTTTTAAATGTCTTTGTAAAATGCACTTTAGTTGATAATTCCTAGTCAGATTATGTATTGGAAGCAATTTACCAATTTATTCAATAATTTAGAAATTTATTGAGATAAAGCCTATAGTGTACAGTCCAATTTTTATTAAATGTGTTAAAAAATAGGAACTAAACCCCGATTTACCATTTCACAGAGCTTTTATTGACCCGCTTTAGAATGTTTTTACTTATATAGAATCCGCTTTCGTTTTTATTCGCGATGAAGATCAAACCGGATTAATATTACTGCATTATAAAATGACAAAAGTAACGGCGAATAACTCCCACTCCAGCAAATGTGGGTCACCATGCAATCATAAGAACAAATAAAAAATTGCAAACACCATCCCAAATGTCGAGCCATATGCTATTCACTTGCTAATAGGGCATGCAGTTTCATATATTTCCAGTTTCGAAATTGGCTTCTGAAATCGGTCTTATAAACTTCGAAATTTCGAAATTTCGATGTTGTGGGCAATCTTCATTAATAAAAATTCGTTAACAGATTATTACTTTTAATTTAATTGAAAATGTTAAAAAAGCTTAGCCTAGCGTAACAAAACTGAAACCAATAAGTTTTCTGCCATATATTTCGTTGTTACGTTGTTGGACTGTTATGTCAACGATCATTGCGCGCCGCTCTAGTCGATCCACCACCACTATATCAGGCTTATTGGCTACAATAGTCCTGTCAGTGATGATGGATCGATCCCAGTACAGTGTGATATGTCCATTTTCGAGAACTGGGTCGGGCACATACCTATAGTACGGCACATCCGATTCCACAAGGCTGTATTTCAGAGCAAGTTTTTTGTGGATAATCCTGGCTACGAGATTATGCCTATGCAAGTATTCTTCGTTAGCTAGTCGAGAACACCCGGAGATAATGTGTCTGATGGATTCTCCCGGACGGTGGCATGCCCGACATATGTCAACCGTACCGTCTTTCACAATAAATCTCCGGTAATTGTTCCTCATCATAACTTCGTCCACAATTGCACAGACAAAACCTTCGGTTTCCCCAAAGAGGTCACCGAAACGCAGCCAGGCTACGGACGCTGATAAATCTACATCGGGTCCATGTAGGGCCCGGAAAAAGCGTCCGTGAAGCTCCTTACTCTGCCATACCTCCATGCGATCATTAGTGTCAAGCACTACAGGTTTGCGCCAGTTCTCTTTAACCAAGGAGAGCGGGGTGAGGCCCTTGTCTACCGCAACCACATCTTTATGCATCCCCACGTCGTCTTGTAGGAAATATTCCCTGAGACTGCATATCTCGCGATTGTGGAGGGTCTTAGCGTTTAAGAAGCCTCGACCTCCACACTTTCGCGGGATATACAGTCTCATTACCGATGATCGTGGGTGATGCATTCGATATGCAGTCAGCAGCGTACGGACCCTCCTATCCAGGGCATCGAGTTCGGTCTGAGTCCATGACCCAACCGTTGAAGGCGCGCACCTTATTTCCGCCTGATAAAAGACTATTAAATACTTTCTTCAGACGGCCAAAGAAGCGCTCCTTCAACGATTGCTTCATGTCAGTAACATTGATGCCCAGTGCTTCCGACATACCCAAATACTTATAGGTTTCGGCTGCGGAGAGGGTTCGAAGGTTTATGGAATCCGAGAGTTGGGTTCCCACGGATTCCACAATCTCCCCTCGCTTTACATGCATGACCGCACATTTGTCCACACCAAAATCCATCCTGATGGCGCTACTGAAGGTTTCTGTTACTTTCAGTAGCTCCATCAGTTGCAAATTGTTGGGCGCAAAGAGTTTTAGGTCATCCATGTAAAGGAGGTGAGATATAATCTGATCACGTCTCCTCAGCCGATAGCCTATACCTGAACCCTCCAGCAGTGTGCTTAGGGGATTCAGGGCCAGGCAGAACCAAAGCGGACTCAAACTATCGCCCAGAAATATTCCTCGCTCGATCCTTATCGGCTCGCTATTCCTCTGGATATTTCGACATCCTGGATATCGAAGGACCATCCTCCATTGCCCCATACATGACATCAGGAAGGTGCGTAGTGTTGTATCTAGTTTATACAATTCCAGCTTCATAAGGGTTATGAGCCATATATGTGGCACCGAGTCATAGGCCTTCTTGTAATCTATCCAACATGTCGAAAGATCCTTTCGGGAACGACGAACCTGTTGGCTAATGGCCATATCAATGAGGAGCAGCTCCTTAGTACCGCGGGACCCGTTCCGACATCCATTTTGAGAGACAGACATGATGGCGTTAGTCTCTATATGATTGTATATTTTAGCTCTCAAAATGGATGTAAGAACTTTATAGACCGTCGGTAGACAAGTGATCGGTCTATAATTCTTGGGATCCGCGATACTAACTGATTTATGGAGCAGGTGGGTAACTCCTGTCGTTAGGAACTCGGGTAGCGAACCAGACTCCAAAGCAACCTAGTACTGAGCCGCCAAGCGAGCGTGCGACCCTTGAAACCATTTAATCCAGAAGTTGTGCAGCCCGTCCGGCCCTGGAGACTTCCAGTTGGGCAACGGACGGACTGCACGGGCTACATCTTGGGGGCAAATGGTAATTGCCCTCATTTCTGGTAAAACATCGCAGGCTCGCTCGACTTCCCGAGCCCAATCACCTTCGGTGTGACTGACAGGCACCGACCAGATACTACGCGTACATTATCAGTCAGAGATATTAAAAAAAGAAATCTCCGAAAATTGCAATAATTTAACTCAAGGGTAATATTATATTATCTGTGCCCAAGGTATCATAAATTAGCTTATAAGTCATTATTTGTGAGGATGTATGTTTGATACTCTTTCAAACAAAAATAATCAAATTTAAAATTTATTATTTCGAAATTTCGAAACTAGGGGTTTCAATTTCGAAATTAAATAACATGCAAATATGGTCCGAAATTTCGAATTTATGAAATTTCGAAATGCATGCCCTACTTGCTAACGATCAATGGTCACGTGAAAATCAATTGAGTCATTTTTATTATGATGCTGATTGGACAACATTATTGGCAGAGTGCTGTTTTGACGGACATAATTGGACTTCCTCAGGTGACGGAAGGGGACTGAGTGCGTCGATTGGCGTGTAGGGCCATGCGTGCGAATATAAGCTGAGATGTATAATTATTTTGATTATAGCGAACGGTACTTTGCTGTGTCGTCCTTAATTTAGTATGATCCACCTTCTTCTGTCGAATTGGCACAAGATATCATATGAGAATCGCTTATATCGTAGTGAAAAGGAGCCAGTCAGCAATCAACAATCAGCAGGAGAGCACAATGTGCGTCAGACTATCTCGGGTATCGTTATTCATGTCACGTTTCTGGTTTCACTCACACCAATATTCTACTGGTATTAATTATTTTTTACTTTAAAGAGCTACCGTTTGTAAATATATATCTCACATGCGCACAAACCCAGACTCGGAACTATTATCTGTACAAATATTTGTTACGTGCGGGAATCAAAACCACGACACGTAGGACAGAAAGTCAATCGCTTAGCCATTACATCAAAAGTATTATCAAACTAAAAGACATTGAATTGGATTGACATTGAATATAATCTTGCATGTAGCCCCCTCGGTCTTCACAAAATGACAGGCTAGATTATACCTTAGCTATTGTATACCTTTATTTCTGTTTGTCGAACGTGGCTGTTTGCAGAAACCTTCGCTAATGTTAAGGTTTATTTTTTGGAATGATGATATGAGACCGTTGACAATAAAACCCAATTGAGCAACGCATAACAACATGGAATTTGCGGAAGTAACTAAATGAGCAGAAATTCGAGTGATACTAACGAGAAACGTACTCGAAGTCAAATAGTTTAATTATATCAGACAACTGATAAATAACTGCCTCATTGGTCTAGAGATCAGATGCGTAACTGCTGAGTATGAGGTCCTGAGTTCAATTTGGGAATCGGCGAAATCGGGGTATGCAAAAAGTACAACTCTGCCTAACCCTTCAGGGGATACAGGCGTGATGCCATGATAAATAATCAACATTCCTAAGAGGTAATAGTATAATATGTAATCTGGTAAGCAAGTGAACCGTTGTCCTATAGTTTAGATACCTACTTGGGGTCACATAATATGTAAGTAAGAAATTCCCAGGATTGACGATGGCATTAAGATTATCCGGAAAAGATATGGTACTGACATAGCTTGCAGACTAAGTCACATGAAGTGGCAAAAGACTGACACACGAAGAATTTTTGATTTCTGGAGCAGTCGAGTCCTTGTTTGAAAACCGCGAGCCAACAACTGTAGCGTAACATGGACCAACGAGCTGAACTTGGAGCTGCATGCGAAAGACAGAGAACCCTATGTTGTTTCGAAAACTGAGGGTAATGTCTACATTTATCAGCATACTGTAAAAGGCCGAATTGTTTAAATTACAGCACTTGTATTAACATTATAAGAAAGTTTCCACAATTCTATTTACCACAAAGTTTAAAGCTACCGCATCAATTAACAACTGTTATCACGACATATGTCATCCTACTAAAATCATAATGAAACCTAGTATTAATATAGGGCACAAAATAAGCCGGTTTCTTGTTCTTATCCAGAAATAGATTTAAATTGTACCGACTCGCGCTATCAAGACAAACTGTGACGATTGAATGTGAAGATTAGCAGTAACTATCTTTATTGATATTGTGTTAATTGCAAGTTATAGGTCACTAAAGATCTGACCCGACTTCGTTTCGGTTGTATCGGAAGAAATGTAGACTATTCAAATTCAAATTATCTCCAAGTATTGCATTTGCATTGCATTGGATGGATGATGGATAGTCGAACTGATTAATTGATTTAGTCGCAAGCGCAGTTGCTGAGCGTGAGGTCTTGGGATCCGTGTCGACCAATGTTATTCGGCTTGTCTGTTCTCTGTAGCAGCTCATTTTGGAATTGTACAATAGGCTCTCCAACTAATATGGGACATACGTGGGACTAAATAATGTCCAAACACTACATTATGCAATTGTCTAGCTAATAGTTTAAATAAGAGAAAAAATCCTGAAAGCTATACTAAAACCGCAATTTGTGTATCGAGTTATTTCGATTGTGGATTAGTGAGTATCTTTAAATTCTCTCATGAAACCATATACGGTCCACAGTTAAGGAAAATTGATGGAGGACTAATATTTAGTAAATTTATGATTATGTTATTGTTATTTCTATCAATAACTATTAATAGTAGGTAGTATGGTGATTATACTATTAAAACAGATAGGCTTTAGTAATAACGTAAATGGTTATAATAATTACTAATGTTAAGGATGTTATTAGACATGGGAATAAACTATTAATATGTATTTTCCTTTAGTATTTTCCTTGAAAAGCCACCAGCATCCCATTCCTTTGGGTACAAATTGCTTTGAGATTTATAAAGCAAAATAACGCTATATATATCTACAAAGCACTTTTGTATTTTCAACTAACAAATCTATACAAATTTTACAAAGCAGTAACATTTGTTTAAGAGTTTACGGTAATCATAAACTATAGAACCGATTTTCTATTCCTTCTCGAGTATAATTAATATAGGTCTTAGTCGCTATTGTAACATAGGCCACATATTATTACGAAAATCAGTAGCTAAGGTGTACACTGGTGAAAAGAAGCTTGTAAAGAAAAACCCGTAATTCATACAGAAATAATCACAGACAAGAAGAAGTAAGCAAGTATGATGGGTTGATTCCCGCAAATAAATATCGGAGCGCGTATTTTGCGTGCGCCTTCTTACAAGTCACAGACAATAACTAGTACAATATAAAATAGTTTGTCACCAAGGTTTACCTTCAAAGGATGATAAGTACAGGGAATTCTAGAGATCTGAATTAAATTGATAAGTCACCAATATTGAGATACATTGATAAAAATGATAGCAACTACTAATCCAGCCAGTAACAGCATTTTATATGCTTTTAGTGTAGTTAGTAAGCTATTATTATTTCATAACGTGAAATATCATCACACCTGTATTACACGAAATGTTAGGTAGAGGTAATAATAATAATCTGTATTGCCCAAGAAATTATACAGAGTGTGATTCTTACCCGTGAGCCCCTAACGAGAGGTATTGTACACAAATATTTCATTAATACTAATAAGTCATGTAATAGGGGGTAGTCCTCTGTATACTGCCTCATTGGTCTAGTGGTCGCGTGCATGAGTGCTGAGCGTGAGATCCTGGGATCAATTCCTGGGGCAAAGTTTCTGTATATAAATTCTCAGTAGCAGCAAGCAGGAGTTTCAAACTGTAGCTGGTAGTTGCCAGTAGGCTCACCCCCTCTATCTATACATATATCTATGTATCAATGAAATATGGGTGTACAATACTTCTGACTAACACTGTGTAATACAGGTGTCATGATATGTTATATTTAATATTAATTTATTAGTTATTACATACTTCCAGTAACTCATAATAATCTGTCTTAGCTTTTTAATGGCTATCAGTTACGTATTAGTCAGTAAAAGGACAACTCTCAGTTATATAGGCATAGTTGGATCATAGTTCATTGAAGTGTAAATGAGTAAAAAAAAATTGCCCCGATTATGACGCAAAGAATTCTGCTCGAAGAACAACCTAGATATATTTTAATCCACTTACATTTATCATACTACTAACAAAATAGTTTCCCTATTGATTATAAGTACCAGTTTGTTTTGCATTCTTTATGAACACAGTATCTGGTATTTGTCTAATCATGACCATAAATGTGTTCTTGGCCTTAAACTGTTTTAATTGATGTGATAAAATATACTTTTCTTGGAGCAAATATGGTTAGAGTAGTGGTTAATTGTACAACAATGTTTGTGAGAGTGTCCAGAATAAACACATTCTTTCTTTCGTGAAGTCCAATGTTTTTTCATTTTGTGATTTCTTTATTCCACTGCTGAACAAGCATATTTGATTCCTGAAGAACTTTGCAGGGTTTATTTATCATCATGAAACATAAGTTTACGATCATGTTTTATTCTGCTATTATAGTAAGAAAGGGCACACCTATAATATTTTTCAAATTTGAGTTATATACATTTTCAGAATCAGGACACGAACTTTACTCTCTAAACTCCATTCCTGTTAAATTGACGAAATGTTAGATATGCCTTTTTAAATTACAATGGCAGTATTGAAGGCAAAGAAAGCCAGGAAAGAGCTATTATGAGTGATTAAAACTGAGATTACACCAGGCCATCACCCTTGATAGCCTGTTGACTGCTGATATATGGATTACATATACAACATTAAGGTATATATCATGAATGGTAACTTGCATTTATATTATATGTATATCCAATCATCTTAAACAGGTTTTGAGTCTAGCTTTTCAATTAGATTGATGGAAACACTTTCACCAGTATATGTTTAGAGTAAGAATTGAAAAATGAAATATCATACACATAATCAATGAGATATTACAAACAAATGAACATCTATAACATTTATGTTTATATAGTTTTACTCGTACTGCACTAGTCCAGTGTCTAGGATGATTTTTCATCTTTCATCTCGTATGACATAAAGAAAACACGAGAAACTCACTAAGAAAAACAATGATCCCATGCCATATCTATGACTTTAAAACTGGTCATAACAAATTATAATTACAATACAATACCATTATTTGTATTAAAAAGGATCGAATAAAAACATAACATCGCTCATTCAATGCATAATGAATTAGTTAATCAATTGACTTATTTTAATCTCAGCTTTGGGAGTGGCCAATGACAACATTGATCAAAATTGACAAAAACAACGTTTGGACGTCCTAATTTGGAAAAATTGCGGGCATACTCTAACAGGATAACTGTGTGATAGAAGCTACAGCTAGTATGTAGCTCGTCTGATACAATGTTTATATTTATCACTACTCTGCGGGAGGTAAGTACAAGACTATTCGACACAACATCAGTTTGGTGAAAAATAAGCGGGAATAGTATAAAAATACTTACCAACAGCGTATACTTCTTCATCTTCGAGTTTACACCAAACAGTCATAGTGATAAACACACGATAATTTTTATATTATTTTTATTCAACGAAAATTGTGAAGCTCGTCATTTTTATCAAACCAATATTTGACAAATTATGAGTTGACACTTTGACAGTGCAAGCCAGTGTTGCCACCCTAAATGAATATAGTGAGTAACAAATCGGCTTGGGGTTATGCGGCAACGGCATTACGGTTTTAAATAACGCCATTCAGACAAAAGAGTTTTTCGAATAGATGTTATAATTATAATGCGTCTCTTTATTTGTGTCGTTATATATCATCAACGTTCTGACTTTTTGACTGATAAAGTGTAACTGCTGTTGTAAACGTTACAATATTAATGTTAGGGAAAAAAACGATATTTTATGATTCTAAATATTATTTTCTGTAAATTTAATAATATTTTCATGAACTGCGACTAAAATTTTTAATAGCAGATGAAGAAAGTCTTCACTTATTTTGTAATGAACACTAAACAGCTATCTTAAAAAATAACGAACATAAAAACGCGTTACCTACTACGTTTTTGTTCTACTAATATTATAATTGCATCTGGCAATTCCGTGAAACTGTTGGAAACATTGCCTTAATAAATTAAAAAAAAAAAAAGTTGGAAACATTTTTTTTTTATTTATGAGTTTTTATAATTATATTCGGTCGGAATTCTTCAATTCTCAATAAATCTCATATATCTTCATTGCCATTGAATGGGTACAGAAGTGTTATGCCTTCGTAGGTTACCATAGTACCTAGTTACGAGAGGATTATCAAATCGAGTAAACATTGGGACTGATAAGCATTCACATCATCACGCCTACCCGGGACGAGAGGCAGGCAGGATACGATAAATAAAACCACAGACAACAAACAACGTATGCTAACAACCCATCTAAAAAACGTCAGTTATCGCTAAAGATAAATGAAGTCCTTATCTGGAGATAGGGTAATACTACAGATTCCTCTAGCAATATAAAAATATTGGATAAGGATATAGTTATTTTTTTTATAATATACGGATTGCCGATAGTTTCTATACGCAAATCAACACACTAAATATGACCTTTACAGCTATTCTTCCGGAAAGCTTGGAGTCTATGCGTTGATGATACCGCGCGTTGGTTAGAACCAAGATTTTGTCAATCTAGACACGAGCTGCTGAAATCAAATACTGAGGACTTCTAAACAAAAATTTAAGAACCCGTAAATCTAATTTCGGTCATCACGCGTTCACTCAAATTATCAACCACTGAACCACATAAAATAACAAGAGTATAAAAATAATGCTAAGCTAATAAATCGAATCGTTTTAGCATTAGTATGCAATACTTATTCTTAGAGAATGTATCAATACTTAACCTACAATAGGTACATGGTCTGTGTCGTGTAGGCCATATTCTTTACAACGACAAATGTGTGAGCAGCACATGTGGCGCTTGCCTAAAAAACTTTAATTACGATCGATTTGTTTACATTAATTTATTTTTATCTCACTTAACTTCTAATTTTGTCTAACCGCCATGTAAAGTTCAACGACATTACATGTTAGCGAGTAACGAAAGCAATCAGAGAGAAGTACCTAAGTTTATAATACTTAAGTTTATAAGTTTATTTATTCCATAGATCGTAAACATTTGCATTTCTTGGGAACCTGGATTAAACAATTGAGGTACAGAAATATGGTACAAATAGTAAAAATTATAATTTGGAATACAATTAATAGTTATCGTAAATTAATACTAATAGTTAAAAACTACATACTCGGGTGACTTTATTTCCTTATTGGTTAAGTGGTAGCAAGCGCGACAGCTTATCGAAAGGTTTTATATTCGTAAGTGTAACAGAGGCTCTATAGGCCGACCGTTTAACTCGCGTATCGCCTGCGCGGTAAGAAGGGAGCGGGGGGAGATGTTAGCGGATGGGTGAAAGGGGTGCGCGGAGCAGAGAGCTTCCGTCAATGTCTATCTCGAGATAAATCTTTGGATTATTGACTCCGTGTGTAGCGTTACCCGCCCCCGCTCCCTTCTTACCGCGCAGGCGATACGCGAGTTAAACGGTCGGCCTATAGTGTAAGTTTCTTTTGACTAATTCGATTTAACGCATCGAACGCGTTCGGTGCTCCGAGGCCATAAACCCCAGTGTAAGTTTCTTTTGACAAATTCAATTTACTACATCGACCGCGTTCGGAGCTCCGATTGGTGAAGAGCACGAAACCGACCAATCGGAACGGTACTAAATCGCATTTGTACAACTACAAACAAAAACTTACACTAGGGCCTCAGATTTTAAGTCGGCAAATTATGAGTGAACAGTACATCTCTAATTCCTAACCTAATACCTACTAATAACATGTAGATATTTACCTTATCAAAGAAAAATAAATAAATCGTCATCAATTTAATAGATACTTTTTCTTCTTTGAACAAGATGAAAAATAACAATGTAAACGCAGTCGGGTAATATATATAATAACATAAGTATCGTAACAGACTTTTTTATGCCTTGTGCAGCCTCCGGGTTTGTCTGTTTTCATTTAATATTCCGGAACCCTTGGAAATTGACCGATAGAAGTAAACAAAGCCGAGGTTGCCTTTTTATTTATAAGTTTGTCAAAGAGACCGTATTAAAAATACATTAGACCATAATATTGGTATAATTCTTTCTTTAAATAACTTAGTAATACTGGCTGGCCTATCCCACGATCCTTGCCAGAGGCGAGTTGTTCTTAGAAGACTTCAAAGGTGAGGTACCTCTGTAAACTTATATAAGTAGGTAGGTATGTATGTATATGTTTATATCACTACGTATTTCTAAAGATATTTAGGAAGGTATTTTGCCTACTGGGTATCGAGTTTGAACCCAGGAAGTTCCTAATTAATTACAAAATAACAGTTATAGAACATAACATAGCATCACGCCTGTATTCCCCGAAGGGTTAGGCAGAGGCGTATTTTTGCACACCCACATTTCGTCAGTGCCGTTATTGAGTATATAATAGGGAGCGAGCCTATTACTATCTACGGGGGACAGTTCTAGACTCCGTGCGCTACTAAGAATTTCCATACCTACAGCAAAATATAAATAATAACACTTTGCCTGACCCGGGAATCGAAACCAGGACTTCATGATAAGCGGTCGCGCTTGCAACTACTAGACCAATGAGGCAGTCGACAATTATAGAATTACATAGGTACTTATTTTATATAGGTGGGATATAACAAACATTATAGTAAGTTATGGACCACAGAAACCTAAGATTCTTTAGATTTCTGTGGTATTTACTTACTAAGTGGGGTAGCAATAAATACGGTGAAACATTCTATAAAATTAATCTGACCACAAAAATAATATTTATTCAAATAACGAATTACTTACCTCCTTTATTGGCGAGATAGTTTTGGCCGAACCTACCAACTCTTTGTACGAATACATACAAAGGTTATTAAAATAAGTAAATTTCAAAGAAAAAATATTATTTTTTCAGTTTGCCTTTTTTTACAAAACTGCTAGCCAATGCTATCCGCTATAATGTGTACATATTGTTAACATTGTTTATTCAGGCGCGAGGCGCTATATAGCATGCTAAGCTGCATGCTGCATTTGCTGTAAGCGGCTTGAGTATAATTTATCGCATATTTAGTTTGTATAAGCTTTGTAACATAACATAAACCGACCTCTTTTGTATTTAATAATTTAATTAATAGGCAATCTATAGTGTATCTTACATAATCCCCTAAATAAAATATATGAAATAGGGAAATAGGGCGGGCAGATAGTTAATCACTGAACTGCGGTCAAATTTATTTAGATGCGCTTATTGAACACTGTGCTATGGATTACATAAGCACTCATTAGATAACTGAAGTTTTCCCCTAATAAAGAGCTGTCTGCAGTGTTAAGATTATGTAGGTAAACCTATAGAAAATAATATATGGGATATTTCGCTTAATCCTAATAGCTAATGTCTAGTTCCGAACAACGTCAATAGGGAACTTTCCAATAACAGTGAAGATATCTAATATTAAAACTTCCGCAGGCGCTTATTTGCACAACGTGCATACGTTGCTCACAGTATTTGTGCAGGCGCCACGCTGATGCTCACTGTATTTTACACTCTGAATATTGGATGTCGAAATGCATTATCTTTAGACAAACAGAAACTGGAATTGCTTGTTGTCAAGTTTAATTGGCTGAGTTTGCTAGTGTTTGCATTTTATAAATGAACGTGGGAATAAAGGAGCGTTGTAGGTAAGTAGTTTCGCGCTGAACTTGTGAGATCCTTAAGGATGCTTGCCTGTTTTATGTAAGCAGTAGTAGTTATCTCTCATTTCATTTTCAACAGTATTCACATAACAGTTTGTTCCAAACTAATAAAGTTTGCATTAAAAAGAAAGTTTTATAGACATAATTATTATAAAGATATAGATATTTTAAATCATATTGGCCCATAAACATTTGCCAGGACCTTCAAATAAATAACTACAACTAAAATACACTGTCATGAGGTATTCATTGGATATCTATGGTATGTTCGAAATCTCTTGTATCATTGTTACAATGTGCAAACAAATCTCACACCCAGAGCTGAAGCAATTATCTATAGATCAATACAATAATTTGGTGCAGAATCGAACTTGAGACACGTAGCGCAGAAAGTTAATCGCTTAGCCACTGCGCCAATTTTTTCAAATTCCTTAGTCAACTTCATGATACCGTTGAGAAAAATATATGTTTGCTTAGCAATTTAAGGTCAAAATACACGCACCATACATCACAAACTAGGGAAACACCCTTCTCAAGGAAGACCTGAAAAATAAATGAAGCAAGGTGAGAATATTTTCTCCTGCGATCCCTCTCTCAATTCGTCAAGAAGATTTATATTGTTTCCTGTGCTCACATACGGTACCTCTCCAAGTAATGAGTTGAATTTTAATGAAATTGTACAAGTAATGGAATTTAGAGTGTGTGCAAACTAAGTGAACGCGGAGAAAATCCGAATGTAAGGAATTGTGAGAAAAACTGCTTAAATTTTAATTTTTTTTTTTCTTTTAAAAAACGTTGCCCTTCACTAGGACTTCTCCTGTGTCGTGGGTACAGTTTACAAACATACATGTCACATACACACACGACCAAATAGTTCTGGATTCTCTTTTGTTTTGATCATGTGGAGAAATGTTAGTAGTAAAAGAACTTTTTATAATTAGGTTAGATACACGTTGTTTAAGCACTATACGTAGTGCCGGAATAACCACGTAGCAAGAGTAGCAATTGCTACGGGCCCCGCGCAAAAAGGGGCCCCGCGTACCCAAATCCGTCGACCTCCGACTGAGCGTATTTTTTTAAATCAAAATTATGACGTGTTATATTGAATTTAATTGATTATTTTGTTGGCGAAAATAAAACACAGAATTTCATACGGTAAACGCACAAAGTTTTGCAAACAGTCACTTTATACTTAAGAGCCCATAGCAGATCAAGGGCCCCTCGACATAATTTGCTACGGGCCCCGCGCTTGCTTAATCCGGCACTGACTATACGTGCAAGTACATGCATTGTTTTATAGGTAACCCAAAAATATCGCTTACACATAACCGTAACAACAATGCGGGTAACGTAATTTTTTTAGAAAAAGTTCGTAGTCGGCAATTCGGCCGACTACGAACACACACCCACAGTTTGTTGTTTGTTTGAATTTCGAACGCGAATCGCGACGCATACCGTATTGCTTTTTAAATTTAAACTCGCTTCGAAACTACGCGGGAAATGTTTTAAACGGTTTGTGTGAGTTTGTTATATTGTTGAAACTTGTTAAATAGACATTAGGCATGCGTGTTTGCTTGTTATGAATGGTTGATATTTATGTACCTAAGGGCGAGGTAACCTTTATTTTGTGCCCTCAAGCGTCCAACTCCTCTACATACCTTGTCGTCGTCAGTAAGTGTAACTCGAAGTAAAAGCTTTACCAATAAAGACGCTAGCCGATCGCATCGCTACAAGAAAATGTTTTCTGTGTTAAGGATAAACTGGATACCAACACTTAATTCAACATTCAAGCTGTGAAAGCCTCTAGATTTTCGATTGAAACTTAAAGTCGTCGGGATTATTTCAAAATCAAGCGAACTCAAACTACAGCTTTTGGGCTGCCAGCCAACTCTTTGTGGGTAACAAACTAACTTTAACTAAGCTTAGACTCGGTCGTCATACTCGTCATAGTTTCGAGTCATATTTACCCGCAGCCTAATCCTTCATCTGCGTGTTTGTATACACAACATAAATCACACGTCTATCCCATATTCTTCAACACAATAGTTTCGCAATTACTCAACTGTACGCAGCCCAAAACGTATCAAATTATGCAAAACAATTCGGCCCACGGCGCCTCGGGCTTCCCACTGTGTGAACAATCACAGGGTGACGAGAGACGTCACAGTGCTCGGTAACGAACCGGTCAGTCATTGTCGGGTTGAAACTGAAACGGACTTTTGTGAAGGGGGATGTCAGAAGTCCAATTTAAGAACAAAATTAAAGAAATTGTTTTTTTCCGGTAAAAGTAATATGCTATCTCATTCTTTCCTAATGAATGGACAAAGTAATTTTCTGATGACCTTGGTAATTTCTCTTGCCTATCCTCAGATCACTACTCCAACTGCTTAAAATGGTAAGTAATGGTAAAACTCATTAAATATTTATAATGTCATACTGAAACTCAGTTACTGTGTTTATCACACTTAAACCGTCAAATTAAGACAAAAGCTTGACAAGTCGCGCCATCTTACTTGACCGCTCTGAAGTTAGCCGTCTAGTGGCGCAATGGATTTTTTAGGAACAATATTTTCTAACGCGCAGCTAATCAGCTAACTTCAGGGTGGCCTGAACATTACCTGCTTTGACCTACTGCCCTTGTCTTGTATAACATTGGTCCCTTCCCCAACTCCTCGCACTAATAGGGTCTAACTTTTGTAGTGAGAAGCGTACTTGAGAATTTGTAATTTTAATGGCGAAGGTCCTTTCCGGCTGTGATTGTGATTCAGGGCCCTATAAGCGCCTTTCCTTCAACCAAGCTTAAATACTTACACATTAAAGAGCTAGCGGATGTGGTCCCGACTTCATTCACGTAATCTTGATTTTGTTTACATACCATCATAGCATCACGCTTGTATTCCCTGAAGGGTTAGGTAGAGGTGTACAATTAATTAAACACCCACATGTCTAGTGGTGGCAAGCGCGACTGCTAAGCATGAGGCCCTGGGTTTGATTTCCTGGTCGGGCAGTGGTATTCGGTTTTTCTGTATAGAACTTCTCAGTAACAACAGGAGTTTGGAACTGTGTCTGATAGACAGCAATAGGCTCGCCCCATATTAAATTTGACTCAATAACGCTATCGGCGAAAAGTAGGTGTACCTACCTACATAAGTACACCTCTGCCTAACCCTTTGGGGAATACAGGCGTAATATTATCTGATTTAATGTTATGAGATGTCGAGATTACCTTTGTACCGAACACACAAAACCATAATAATATTAAGTTTGTTGGAAATATATATTTTTTTCAATTTTTTTTCCATCTGATATTTTAGGGCTGTGTAAACTAAAACTTTACCTTTAGGGTCAATTCACACTGAGCGAGCAGCCGCCGACAACGGCTTTTTGAGGCAAAATATTACAAATCATTTTGAATCTTATCTACGTGATTAAAAAGTCCATAGTTATTTGAAGACATACCGCCGCCCTGTCCCTTGCGGCGCCGCGCTCTTACGATCGCTGCCGGCCGCTGCTCTTTCAGTGGGATTAGACCCTTAAGGTATTACAGGCACGTCAGTAATGTATAAAATTTGCTCCAAATCATCCCTCATAAAACATTATTTCAATGTTCTATATACATACATTTATTACTAGTGACCCGCCCAGCTTCGTACGGGTAGCAGAACATATACG
The DNA here is from genome assembly GCA_947562105.1 of Shargacucullia verbasci. Classification (NCBI taxonomy): domain Eukaryota; kingdom Metazoa; phylum Arthropoda; class Insecta; order Lepidoptera; family Noctuidae; genus Shargacucullia; species Shargacucullia verbasci. Next base: position 7,084,298 of record OX387302.1, on the reverse strand, counting down.
TCTTCATTTTTTTTTCTGTCGTAGTGTCGTATCAACCTGTTTAATCCATTACACGGCGCACGCCAGTAAAGCTCCCAATCAACATATTTTCCCAACATCTTCAACTGTCATATTTCAGCCAATTTACACTAAACCTTAACGGATTATACACTTAAACCTTCCTCATGAATCACCCTGTCTATTGCTGAAAATCGCATCAGCAAAATACGTTCAGTAGTTTTTGAGTTTATCGCGAACAAACAGTCGCGGCGGGAGACTTTGTTTTATAATATGTAGTGATGTATTTTTTCGCAAATCCTCATCTCCATATTCAAATCCTCGACAATTTCTTTTTGTTTATTTGTTTTGTGTTTGTTTCAAGTAAAAAGATTTTACTCTATTTCGTTCAAATAGTTGAGATGAAAAACAAACTATGATAATGTTAGTATTAGCTGGATCAAACCATGATTAATATTAGCATAAGATAGCTAAAGTGGCAATTTGTCAGTTGTTTATATTGGTTTTACTCTACGTATCGCGGTTTCGATTCCCGCACGGAACAAATATTTTAACCACAGAACAAACATGTATGACTTGCAGAGAGTTGACTTCTGGGTCTTCTGGGTGTTATGCATGTGAATGTAGCATCACGCCTGTATTCCACGAAGGGTTAGGCAGAGGTGTGCTATTGTACACCTACTTTTGACCGATGGCGTTATTGAGTCCCATGTAATAGGGTGGGGGGGAGCCTATTGCCATCTACCATGCACAGTTCCAGACTGCGTGCTGCTACTGAGAATTGTAATACAGAAAAACCCAATAACACCGCCCGAGCCGAGAATCGAACCCAGGACCTCACGCTCAGTAGTCGTGCTTGTGACCACTAGACAAATGAGGCAGTCGCGATAATATATAAGAACTAGCTTCCGCCCGCGGCTTCGCCCGCGTGGTTTACGAACTCGTCCATTTTTCCGGGATAAAAAGTAGCCTATGTGCTATTCCAGACTATAATCTATATCTGCACCAAATTTCATCCAGATCCGTTCAGACGTTCTAGCGTGAAAGAGTAACAAAGATCTATCCATCCATCCATCCTCACAAACTTTCACATTTATAATATTAGTAGAATAGAATAATAGAATAGGATAGGATAGGATATGATAAGTAGGATTAGTAGGACTTTAACTGATTTCAGTACGTTGTTTGGTTAAAGGACTTGATTAAGTTTCCTCAAATTCAAATCAGTTTTACGGGGTCACGAGGAAAATGTTCCTAGATATAACGTGGTGAGTTCCAACGTATTTTCAATGCGGGATTACTGCCACACCGTTTCCTCCACATTCTTAAACCAAATGACTGAAGTTAGAACTTCAACAATAGCTTACAACGCTGAGTTCTGACTTGAAGTCAGTTGATATGTGGTCTGTAGGAGTCTATAGTTGTGGTTTTAAATGGTTAAATCAGGGTAGGATTTCGTACTGATCGTCTGATTTTGTCAGTTTAGTAGGATTAAGTGACGGCTCCATTGGTATGAAGGTCGCAAGAGCGACTGCTAAGCGTGAGATTCTAGATATAATTCCCGGATATTGGGATGTTTCGTTTTTTGGGATGCCAAGAAAGAGTCTCCATAATTGACGAAACCTGAGATCATCTGGCGTACCCTGGATGCAGCCTCGATACCACCATTGCTGACTGACTAATCTTTCCACTACTGCATGAGCGATTCCCGTGTGAGTTCGTGTACACTCGACAGAAGAAGAAATGAGATATTTTCATAATTTCCTGAGTAAAATTTATCTATATCCGATGACCCTCTAAACCTACCTATGTTTAAAGAGCTAGAACCTTTGTCCCAAAAATAATTTAACAAGGGTACGCTTAGGTTTACTTCATGTATTATACTATAAAGAGAACATGAGGGTAGTCTTATAAAGCTCATTAAGTACCTCCGGCACATTCCTCACATATTCCACCTAAACCTAATACGGGTTGTTCAATTTAGTTTACGATTCTGCAAAAGATTTATGAGTTTAGTTTAAGTTAGGCTTAAAAATAGAACGAGGTACCAAGCCGATGTTCACCGATAATATAACAGATGTTTCAGAGAAAATTATCCTTTTAAGAGTATTGTTTAGCTGCCGGCTTCTGACAAAATTGTCTTGAAATACGCGCAAAATAGGTGTTTGGGCTTTAACGTTTCATCAGTGGCGGACTAAGCCCGTCCGAGGCCCGGGCGGCAAACCTAAATGAGGCTTAAAAATAGAATTAGGCGCCAAGGCCGATGTTCACCGACAATATATCAGATGTATAAGACAAAATCATCCTTTTAAGAATATCGTTTAGTTGACGGCTTCTGACAAAATTGTCTTGAAATACGCACAAAATAGGTGTTTGGGCTTTAAAAAATTTTAGCTAAACTATATTCTTAACACTGTAGTTTTGTATAGGTAAGGCCGTTTCTATTTTAAACATCTATTACTTGTGTTGTTGATGAACACGGCCCTAAATGATTTATTTCAACAGTTGATTAAAGACAAGCGTTCTAATTGAGGAGACGTTTAAGCTAAAAATAGCGCCCTGAATGAAACGACACTGGGCTTTCCAGACGCCTTTTTAAGTCGCTGCTTACATAAGACCCCAAATTAAACAAGGCACTGTTTTTACCTAAAGTAATAGGTACTATGACGGAACAAGTGGTAGTGAGAGGTGTAATTTGCAAAAAGGACACTTCGAACAGGACAGGTGATGTTGCTTGCCGAAGCCCAATGGCTGTTGTCGGACATTCTTATTAGAATCGTTGCAAACTCTTATAACGCGATCCAGGAATATAGTTGTCACTTGACTCCGATAGATGTCACTGGTTGTCATATAAGTAGCAGTTGGAAGATACATACACGTAACTTAATATCTCGATATTGTTACGGTTTGGGTCTTGGTGGTCAATCAGCTTTATTTACGGATGTTCCCTTCCGGATTATATCTCGTAAGTGTGCAGCGATTTTTTTTTTATTAACTACTTGCATGTCCTCATACCAATTTTCCATATTGTCATTCGATTTGTTTATCTTGTTAAACATTTTTATCCTTTTTATGTAATCATTCATCATATACTACATAAGACGACAGATTTTGTCCTACCCAAACCTGTACTGGAACAAGATCACAGCGCCACTTACCGGATCAAATTGTAAATCTAAACTATTCAAACACACACAAAATGTCATCAAAATCGGTCCAGTCGTTTAGGGAGAATTCAGTGACATACATACACACAGAAGAATTATATCTAGCACTGTACAGCCACAATATAAGTCCAATTTACTATTCTAATACAATGTGCAAAACTGACAATTGTATGTATAATACAAAAGACAAGGCATTGAAACTTACTCCTTTAATTTGGCAACCCGCCACATAACACATCTGGCTCCCCACTCCACTGCATACGAGGAGTTTTAGCTGTGACTTTAGACCTAAGTTTTCACTCCGAGGATTTCACATTAAACAAAGCAAATAGTTAAATAAAGTTAACTTTAACTGGAGTATTTTACTAGGAATATTAAAAGGCTTCTACTTAGGGCCTCTTGCAGATGAAGGATTGATGACTATAACAACAGTTATGTCGATATAAAAAATTTACGTTTTACTTTTAATACATTGCAACTTAGTCCAGTAGTAACTTAATGGTGTTGGATTATGAACTGCATTTCGTCCACAATAATGTTCATAATACAATAACTGGCTGGATGGTTTAAACCTGGTATACAGAACATTGTTTTGTAACATTCGTGTACTCATAGCCTATAGGTTAATAAGATATTGGTTGAAGCGAAAAATAATTTGTATACTGCAAAGGCGTTAAGTTTAGAGACACATAGCATCACGCCTTTATTCCCTGAAGGATTAGGCAGAGGTGTACTATTGTACACTCACATTTTGCCGATACCGTTATGGAATCCCATGTAAAAGGGGGCGAGCCTGTTGTCATCCACCGGGCACAGTTTTTGACTCTGTGTTGCTACTGAGGATTTCCATACAGAAAAACCCAATAACACTTTACCCGAGCCGGAAATCGAACCTAGGACCTCACCCTCCAGTCGCGTTTACCACCACTAGACCAATGAGGAAGACCCTAATGGACGACTCTAATATTCTTTACTCTTTGTAAAGCCTGTGTGAGCAAGATTGGCTCTCTTCGCTCGGTTACGTGGGTCAATTCCCGCACGAAACAAATATTTGTATGGTCTAATGATAGTTGTTCCTGGTTTGGTTATCTATGCATGTAAGATGTGTATATCTAAATTATATTTACGTCACAGGAGACATGTCAGGGTAAAAAATAAGGCTTTTATATGAACTAATGGATCACATTTATTTATAATATTATTTCAATACTGACTCATATGCGTATTTAACTTTAATTAAAGCACTCGCGCTTCTACCAATGAGGCAGTCATGACGATCCAAATTCCCTTCAAATATCTTTTCTTTCTTTTTTTTAAAACATTGCCCCACACTAGGATTTCTCCTGTGTCGTGGGTACAGTTTACAAACATACATGTCACATACACACACAACCAGACCCGAAACAACTATCTGTAGATCATACAAATATTTTTTCCGTGCGGGAATCGAACCCGCGACACCTAGCGCAGCAGTCGATCTCTCAACACACTGCGCCAACCGTGCCGTCGAAGAATCCAAGTATAATTTGTATATCGCAACAAAATAATATTATAGATTATATAATATGTAACACATTGGAAGGTGTTCAGACTGACTTGGTAACAGATGCTAAAACCACAGTTCTAATGAACTTACTACCGGCAGACTAACGAGCATAATTTGGCAAACGGTACGTCTGGCTTGGACGGCAGACAGTCCATTTGCCAAGTTCTAGCCATCTAGTTTCGACCTAACTTTACCTAGACAGACTCTGATACATATATATAGCTAAAGACGCATAGTATGGATTTTGTCAGTACGAAAGTGACAGCGTTGCGGTTTATATTTAATAAAATAAGTTTACCTATATCCTATTTCCTACTATAATATTATAAATTTGAAAGTTTGTGAGGATGGATGGATGGATGGATCTTTGTTTCTCTTTCACGCCAGAACGGCTGAATGGATCTGGATGAAATTTGGCACACAGATAGATTATAGTCTGAAATAGCATATAGGCTACTATGCTTTATCTCGGAAAATGTACGGGTTCGTAAGCCACGCGGGCGAAGCCGCGAGCGGAAGCTAATAAAACATAAGTTTAATAATAACTACTGAGTATAGTATTATATTATCTGTGCTACTGACGAATGACTGTCTCATCGGTCTAGTGGTCGCAAGCGTGACTGCTGAGCATGAGTTCCTGGGTGATTCCCGAGTCGGGCAGTGTTACGGGGTTTTTCTGTATGGAAATTCTCAGTAACATCGCGGAGTCTGAAACTGTGCCGGGTAGATGGCAATAAGTTCGCCCCTGGTCGGTAAGTCAGTTGTGAATTGTTATAAGGAACTTAAATAAGAGACTGCTCTTCCTAAGGGGCTGGATCTGAGGTTCTGAGGCCCTAGTGTAAGTTTCTTTCGACAAACTCGATTTAATGCATGAACCCATTCGGCGCTCCGATTGGTCCGTTTCGTGCTCTCCACCAATGTTTCGTAAAATACGAACAAAGAAACATTGATTTTTATATATTAAGTTATATTAATTTTTATATATTAAGTTAATATTATTATTAAAACTAAATATCTTTGCAGAAACATTTATTCAGTTAAAAATGACAAAATTACTACCAATCCGGATTTCAACTATCCGTTCTCAAAGGAACTTGAAAATATTTTGCTTTACAAACTAAAACCATTATTTCCTAAGAGGATTATTTTCTAGTCCGCGTTGTTCAGTGGCCAAGCTCCATGTGTGGGTAGACCACAAGTGAGACGTTCTAACGTCCAAACAGGTCCAAACATTCTAGTGTACATTTATGAAATATTTTAAGATTTGACATTTATTTTCGTACCTCGTATTTTACTAGCTAGATGAATGACTGCCTCCGTCTAGTGTTTTTTTTTATGTCAAATGCTGAGCGTGCAAGTTTTTCTATAAGGAAATTAACACTAGTAGAACGGAGTTATTAACTGTGCACCGTAGATGGCAATAGGCTCGCTCCCTATTACACGGGACTCAATAATAGCATCGGCGAAATGTGTATAATAATACACCTCTGCCTATCCCTTCGAGGAATACAAAGCATAGTATATAATCACAGTATTACATCGCCAAGTTCTCGAACAACCAGACACACAATCATATTTACAAGATACGTTGAAAGCCACTTTGGCCTATTTTCTTTGTGTATCAGGACTGAAAAGGCGACTGATCGAGTAATTAAGTAACATAATTTGATCATTAGACACGAACATTATTAAGACTTAATATGTTCTAGCGAGGTTGGACCAGTGCCAACACATTAGAGCTAAGTGCGAAAATAATGTGTTGTAATTATATTGTTACAGCCCTAATAAGTTTTATTAACTCACTGGATTGGTAGCAAGAAGAACTATGGGAAAACTCATGTTTATCAAAGACAGTAGTGATAGTTTAGCGGTTAAACGCTTGTCTTCTATAGAAGAGGTTCTGAGTTTGGAACCATTTCTCTGATGTTTCGCTATCATGTGCGGATCGGAATCTGACTGTCACTTGTGCTATCAGCTCGAAGGAAGACATTGTGAGAAAACCGATAGGGCTCCGTAAAGTATTGCGCGGTGTCTGTTATTCGTAAATCCGTTTTAGGCCTACGAGAAATAGGTTTAATCCTTCTTATAGGTACTGAGAAGGGGCCAATATCTAGAAATAAACGAGTAATGGGCTGAAGTATTATGTTCAGTATTCTTTATTATGATGGCAATAATTCGTTAATAATTTCGCGGCTACTAAAGCTGAACATTGACAGGCAATAATGATATGTGACATTTATTTATATGTCACCTACACATTGTTCATTGCGACAAGGATGACATAGCTCAAAAATATCGATCTTTTTATTAATTATATACAATATATGCTGATGTTTATGCTAATTTATATACTTAATAACATCAAAAATCAATATTTTTTAAGTTACGGTTATCCTTTTCATATATCATTATTCCCCTACACGTTACCCGGATTGGTGGCGGTTTCGCACACATATGAAACTCAAACAAATATTTCGAATAAATAAAAATATTGTGCGCACCACTACAATATGTGATCACTGAAAGGCGCGCGCACAATTTTTTCACAATTTTTTTGCATAATGGCAACGTTCTCCTAGATCAAGCAAAACTTGTAATAGACGCCCTGATTTGAAAGCTTACTTTTACATATCTTGTAGGTAAATCCTTACCCGCTTTATATGACTGAGCTAGCAGAGTAATTAACATCTTACTGTATAATTCAAAGCCTTATTATTGCGTAGCTTCTTCCTCAAAGGGTAGTGGAAATCAGACGTTACGTGAATCAGTTCCGTCACTCAAATATGACTTAGTAAGAGAGAAGGCACTTAGCGTGCGGCTGATAATGAGTCTTATAACAAGGCGGATCCTGTCAGATGTCCAAAAATAGGAAAATAAGAAAATATAGCTAGGCCCTTGTGTAAGGCACAATGTATTTTTGGATTGGACTCAATGGATTTTTTCATAAATAGGCAATCAGTTCGTTGCGGATTAGGGTTGGCATACAAAAAACATTTAACCATGTACTTATACATATACTTACTGTTGAACACGGACTTCAGTCACAATTATATATAAGATTGACGAAACTCGCAGTTATCTATTTATATATATAAAAATTAAATGTTATTCGTTGGCTAGCGCATCACTTGAGATGGCAGAATCAATTTGGCTAAATTCCTTTTGAAAATATTCTTGATAGTTTAAATAAGCTTTTGAAGACAAAAAAAACGGAAATGTTGCTCCGAAAATTAGATACGCAGACTAAGTCGCGGGCTTCAGCTAGTACACAATAATTATAATGCATAAGCTATATTTGGGACTATTATTGTGTTAGGTTCTTCAGGAACCCTAACTCTAACCACGGGACGGTTGGCTTGGCGGATATCACATTGGAAAGCATCACGCTCCTGTCTACGTTTGGCGAAGCGCGATGTTTTGTTAGTGTATTACATAATCCCTGTTTCCATACAAACTTTAGTACTTATAAACAACATTAAACCCGCAGTCCCGCATCACGCTCCGATGTCCGTTCCAGTGTGATATCCGCCGTAGTGGTTGAGTGATCGAGTGCGTACGTGACGCGGGCTTGAATCCCGTGTGGGTCAAATATTTGTATGGTCTACAGGTAGTTATTCAGGATCTAGGTGTGTGAACATTTGTGTTTGTTTGCACTAACGATACAGGGATAAATTCTAGTGTCCCCAAATATAAGTTTAAAATGAGAACGAGTATCATGAAAAGATAGAGGTAAGTACAATATTATTTTGTACGGGAATTCCAATTTTCGATAATTCCTTCAATCTAAATTTAAATTCATCTAAATTGAGAAACTTGCACTGTTCTTAACTGACAGCCCTACAGGCCGCCGGCGCCGCGGGCTATATAACAAGATTACTGTAAAACACCAACGTCTAACAAAGCCTTTACTTATTATTTTTGTGACGTAGATGGATGTTTGAAAATACGCCGAGATAGGTTTCAACAGAATGGCTAGAAAAGTAATGTCTGTTGCGCATTTTCTTTCAAAATATCATTTATATGAAATGTCCAAGACCCTCTCTGTAGTTTTACTGATAGTGTCTAAACGCTATGGAATATAATAGGTACGTTAATAGGTATACTAGAGAAATATACTGCTTCTTTGGTCTAGTGGTCGCAAGATCGGCGGCCTAATTACGTAAAAATAGCGACAGCAACGTGACAGCCATGCGACAGCAGCCTCACTGTTCAGCCATACATATATGACACAAAAATGACGTATGACAGGAGATATCGCGAGATCTATGCCTGTCGTATACTAATTGCTAGATTGGTAATTAGGCTGCCGGACGGTTTGATTCCCGGGTCGGTCCCGATATTGGGTTTTTCTGTACGGACATTCTCAGTAGCCGCACGGAACAATAGGCTCGCCTCCTATTACATGGGACTCAATAACGGCATCGGCGAAATGTGGGTGTACAATAGTGTAGGGCTCTGCCTAATCCTTTGGGAAATACAGGCGTGATACTATGTTATGTTATGTACTATGAAAATAAATTGAAAATACAGTGTGACACCGGTAATATTTTACATTAAACCTACACTGTTGTAATAGTTATGATTTTCAACTAATTACTTCTTATTGACGGCACGGTTGGTGCAGAGGCTATTGGCTTATTGTACTACGGATCTTGGGTTCGAATACCACATGGATGTTTCATCTATATATAGTTGTTTCGGGTCTGGGTGTGCGATTTGCGTGGGTGTAACCTGTACTGGCCAATAATAGAGGTACTTTGTTTTTGAGTCAATCGGTATATTTATCGTGTCTCTTAAGTATAAAATTAAAAACTATAATTAAACGTTATTTTATTCAACTTGCCTTCCAGTACAGACTTGACAGTAATTTTAGTCAGTTTGGTTATAGTGTCATCTCTTTTCATAGGCATATAAAAGACAAGAAGGCATAGCAAAACTTTTGATATATAAGGGGATAAAATCTTTAGTAAATATGACCATAAATAAACAGGCTGTAAATGCCAATAATATCTAGAAGCAACTACGTAAAAATATGTTCACCAATTTGCAATATCTACGAGTATTTCACAAGTCAGTCTGCCATATTATTAAGCCGAACTAAAATAAAAAGTTAAGCCTATAAATCCAACCACCTGTCTCACCTGTCAACAAGTTTTGAAATTTATACCATAAGTAAAGTCGCGGACTTCTGTGACAGTATTCAATTTAGTTGGACCGAACATTTTAACCCTTCCAAATGCGAACTTTTTATAAACGAACTTCGTAGATATTCGATTAAGTTTGAGATAGTAACAAAAACTTACGTATTGTGACATGGCTACTTAGAAATTAAAAATAAAGTCTGGCTTTATCAGTTTTATTCTACTTACAACCAATTAGGGGTAATTTATCTTCAAGTAAAGTATATTTCAGTGGAACATAAAAGTCAAAGCAATTCATGGTTTTATATCGGCGACTTGAAGCAACGAACGGCAATTGTTTTATCTAAACCAATTTTGGCTAATTTTGTTTGACAGATGACACTAAAATTGTATCGCGTAAAACTGTGTATCGCTCCATTATGTTGGTACCTACTGTAAAAATAGTACGCGTAACAACCTAAATAGGAGTCCCTTAACTGGTGATAGAAATAATAATTTATCTTTAACGTACCAGTGAAATGTTACCTGTGGGAAATATCAGGCCAAGGAAAAAGATAATAACAGAAAAAGGCGCGGTTTGTTTCTTGACATAAAAAACATGTGAAGCTTGCTAAAAATATTAATAAAAAATGTGAAAAGGCGGGCAGTAGATACATACAGTAGTTGTATATACATAATTATGGTAGTGTGCCTAAGAGATATGCTTTGTATTTGTATTTAAAATTTACTGCCATCTCAATTCTCATAGTTGTAAACAGTTAGCGCTCCACATAGTTACTAGACGCGTCACAAAATTTGACGTAATAAACTTAGGTCGTTGAGGTCTGGACCCTTGTGAATGGAGGTCCCGAATACTTTCCCAAATGCCTTCCGCAGCGTAATGGAGGACATTGTGGTCGGTTACGCTTGGCACTACGATTTTTGTGGGACATCACGGTTTTGTGTAGGATGCGTAATTTTGGGCCTGCTATGTGGTAACATTGTTATTGGAGATTTGGTTGAAGTGTTCACTGGTGTGGTCTGTATACTTCAAAGTAGGCGACGTTCAGACAAAAAGAGTTAGTATTAAATTAACTATCCGATCCTCACGATGTTTTCCTTCATATGTAGTTATTTGACAAGCAAATTCTGATCTGCAAATGAATGGGAAATGTCAGAAGTGCGACTGTGGCAGGCAGGCGTTTAACTGGGTAAGTAGGTACAATATTTTTGTCGTTATATACAGGAAGTTCCATTTACGCGAAAAAAAATCATTTGATTGAGTTTAGGTGGAATAAAACGCAATCATTTCAAAAGTTAGACTTCTATGTCGTATGAAAACTTTCATCGATGTTTAAGAACATATCTGCCTATCTCTAATGGATACTATAATTGCCCTACAAACATCACCCTATATATGGTAAATTGTGCTGTTTTAAAAACAGAAGGCCCCCAAACGACTCGGTAAATGTCAGTCGAGTCGTTATAATATAGCTACATCAAAATATTCCTTTAAAATCATTTCAGACTCGTACTTCCAATTATTTTTTCCCGAAGAAAATGAAATTCATAATTGGGTCCTCAAATTAGCATGTTCCATTAATTTTCCATAGTCGACCGCTCTCACATACATTATAACTACCCTTGAGAAAATTGTTTTTGGGCTAAACCAATTTTCTTGAGTGGACTACTGCAAATATTTGCTTTAATTAAAGTTAAATACGCATATCGGCTGTGAACCGGCAACTGGTACTATCTCATTTATTCATATTAGTACAATAGTACTAATAGATAGTTCCTTCTTAATCCTGTAAAGTTGTCAAAAATGGCAAAATCAAATGGCAAAATTATTATTACAAATTGAATGAATTCGATTTTGCCGTCTAATTTTGACTGAAGTAAAATATGCTTGTTGCAGCGCTGCCGGGTATGAAATAGTTTAGAATGGTTTAACCAAGTAAAATCCTCATAAAATCAAGATATGTTGCCAGTTCACAGTCGATATGAGTCAATATTGAAACAATATTATGAATGAATGTGATCCGTTTGTTCTTATAAAAGCCTTATTTTTACCCTGGTATGTCTCCTGTGACGTAGATATAATTTAGAAATACACATCTTACATGCATAGATACCCAAACCAGGAACAACTATCATTAGACCATGCAAATACTGGTTTCGTGCGGAAATCGAACCACGAAACCGAGCGAAGAGAGCCAATTGTGCTCACACAGGCTTTACGAAGAGTAAAGAATATTAGAGTGGTCCATTAGGGTTCCTCATTGGTCTAGTGGTCGTAAGCGCGACCGGAGCGTGAGGTCCTAGGTTCGATTTCCGGGTCGGGCAAAGTGTTATTAGGTTTTTCTGTATGGTTTCTCAGTAGAAGCACGGAATCTGGAACTGTGCCCGGTAGATGGCAATAGGCTCGCCTCCTATTACATGGGACTCAATGACAGCATCGGTGAAATGTGGATGTACAATAGTACACTTCTGCCTAACCCTTTGGGGAATACAGGTGTGATGCTATGTTATGTTATGTCTTCCTTTCCTTTGTAGCATTTGGCCATTAAAAGATTACTTTCAATTCCAAAATATACTTCCACTTATACTTATGAAAACAAAAGAGAATCTAATAGCAAAAAAACAGAAATCCGACGTAATCCGAAGATGGCCGACCCTGGCCGTATGAAAACCCGCAACGTCAACTGTCAAGAAGAAACGTATCTTAATTACAATCAGGTTCTTATTTAACCGCACAATTAATGCCTGCTAAGACAATCAGCTGATGACTTTGGTTAAGTAAGTAAAGCAAATGAAAAAATATATTGGAAAAGTGTAAAAATAATTACATAATGAAAAAAGACTAAGACAGCCTTTTAGTGCCACACTACTGGGTTCAAATTTCTTCTCAGAACGTAAAGGGTTAAGTCCACCACATTGACCTGTTCCGATTTGGCAAAGAATATACTTTTGAGACCTATTTGGAGCCTACCGCAAATGTAGTAATCACTCCTAACTTAACACAAGTGATAGTCAAATTCTGATCCGCACATAAATTAAAAAGTCATTGAACTGCGGGCCGGATCTAAATTAAAACTTCCACCGTGGCAAAATATAAGTCAACTTTTAATTTAATCTCAAATAACTAATTCCTGTTTTGCTAAAATAGTAATAATAAGCATATTGTCCTCCTCAAGGAGCCAGGCTACCTAATAAAATGTCATAATGACTGATTCAGTAGTTTAGTCGTGATGAGGTAACAAACAGGCAGAGACAGTTACTGTGGCATTTATAATAATTTCGATTATGTGTCAAAATATTTCTCATGGATAAAATGTAAGAATGTCTTTACAAAACTTAAGATCCTCTCAGCTTGGCTCGTTTTACTCAACTCATCTGGTGCACTAGATACTGGGTCAATATTGTCACCATGTGTAAAAGCATTAAGAAAGTTGAGAACACATACACTATACTGTTTACTTTCAACTGGAGTGTTTATCTTGACCGCCAGTGTACTTATATAATAGATGTTTTCAGTTTCAAATCACATACTTTGATGGACTACGCTGTATTTGGAAATGTTTGGTTACAATGTCTCGGGGTATTTAAAAAATCAGGAATAGATAGCAATGAATGGATGTATATAAGTAAGTTTTAAATTAATTAGTTGTGTCTCTTGTAGCTCGAGTGGATACTGCGCATAGGCAAATGTAGCATAGTATTTTGAAAATACATTATTTATTTATTTTATTTTAGGAAAATCAACAGCATGTAACATCATCATCATCATTCTCCGGCCCTCATCCTATATTATTTGGGGTCGGCGCAATACGTCTTTTTCTTTAATTCATCTCTATCAGACGTTATCTCACAGGTCACTTTCTTGTACATCATGTCACTTTTCACACAGTTCATCCATCTTTTCTCGGGTCTACCTCGTCCCTTGTATCTTATATCCACATTCATACTGATAACCCTTCTAGTAACCATGTTTCTCATTCCACGACAAACGCATGCAATATCAAACATTAACAATAGTGTCAGAAAGCCAATGATAGATCTTCGCGATGTTCGCACGTTTAAAATCCAATAACACTTTTTCGGACCCAGTGATCGATGAGATCGACCTCAGGCTATGCCTCTTGCCATCACTTATATCAATGTGGTATTCAGAATTTCATAGATCTACAATGTATTGTGGATCTCCACAAAACTACCTGAGTATGATATCCAACTCTAACTTCTACCCTAACAAAGCCTGAAAGCAAGAGTAGTACTCTTAACACCATTTAGACTTCTGCCGACTCTAATATAAGTATGTACAATAACTCTCATTAACTCCATTACTGCCAAGCACATTCAAAATTACTGAATATTATTCTCAGATTATGATATAACATTACTTTTAGCGTTTTGAAAAGCGTAGGAATACTTCATGGCAAGTATCCAGGTCGTTTGTAAAAGAAAAATTTCCTCGTTTGCCAAGAATTCGGAATAACTGTTGACTCTTAGTGTCCTCCGTTGTGATTATTGGACTGCGCTAAAGATTGAATCTATTGGTTGAATAACAGACAGACAAGCTGCAATCTATAATCGCTTGGGAATGGAAACGCCAGCAATTGTTTAGGATTGAAATCGACAAATTACGTGACCATTCGACAAGTTACGTGAATTTAGTACATTTTGTTGGGCAATCTATTTCCTAGCGATTGTAGTCTTGTTTACGGGTAGATACAAGTTAGTTTATTTCCCAAATCTGCCTATATGTATACCTATTGTTTCTCTTATAATCGGGTATTTAAAAGGCAAGGCATATGAGCACTGCTTCAGAATTTCTCCGTCATGACAAGACGAAATTATGTCTTAAAAGCAATTAATATAACATGGCATCAAACCTGCATTTCTCGATGGGTAAGGCAGAGGTGTACTACAAATAAATAATTAAATCCAATCCATTACTGTCCCAATGCTGGGCAAGGGCCTCTTCTCAACATGAGAAGGGTTAGGCCTTAGTACACCACGCTGGCCCGATGCGGGTTGGCGAATTACACAAACCATCTCGAACTTTATGAAGCCGTCTCAGGTGTGCAGGTTTCCTCACGATGTTTTCCTTCATTGTATAATCAAATTCTGATCCGCACATGATTCCGAAAAGCCAGAGATGCGGGCCGGTTTGAACTCAGACCCTCTTGCATGGAAGTCAAGCGTTCAACCACTGTGCTATCACTGATACATAAGTGAAAAAAAGAAACTGTATAATTAAATTTAACGATCCTCTGCTATTTAATTGCATTTGGATCCACAAATAGTTATCGTATAGTGCCTAATGTTCAACGCAAACAGTTGCCAGCCAGAACCTTTTCAAGTAGATTATTGTAAGCAGACAGAAGTATGTTACCTGTCTAATTATTTCTGTTAGAAAAATTTGCTGGATTATGTATGTTATGTCAAAACTTTCAGCTATAAGAAATGGTTTGAAATTGAACCGTAGTCGTAGCTTAATTAAATTTAAAACTGCGTGAACTTGAATCTTACTACTTTCAAAATAATTATTATTATGACAGGAATGAGAAAAGGCGCTCACGATGTTCTTACTAAAATGCCTCGATGTGTATTGCAAACCGGCCAAGGAACCATTTGCACATAAATCAATGAATGGGAAAAAGCACTTTCGAAGCGCTCGTGAAGCTAATCCAAGTAATTATGAATTTCCATCAATTCATCAACGTACAGTCAGCCAGAATAGTAATTAACAGTTGGGTTTCTGATATCAATATTTTAAATGAAGTACACAGTCTAACATAGCATCACGCTTATACTCCTCGAAGGGTTAGGCAGAGGTTTACTATTGTACAACTACATTCGTCGATGCCGTTATTGAGTCCCATGTGATAGGGGGCGAGCGTATTGCCATCTACCGGCCACAGTACCAGAATCCGTGCTGCTACTGAGAATTTCCATACAGAAAAACCCAATAACATTTTGTCTGACCTGGGAATCGAACCCAGGACGTTACACTCAGCAGTGGCGCGTGCGACCACTAGACCAATGAAGTTTAGCCGGTAGGAGTCCGGCACACCCCTCCGCCCCCCCAAGCGGAGGATAGCCCATGATGGATACTCACCAAGCTAATAAAAAAAAAGACCAATGAACTGCGTAATTCACTAATATATTTACATTTTAATCCACTTTTGTTGCTCAAAGTACTCGTGGTTAATGCACGGGGAAAATTTGTTACATAAGAAACATATTTCTCGTTTAACATTCAACATCCGTCTTTTTTAATTACCATTCTGAGAAGCCCCGGTGTGGTACTAAGTAGGCTTTACCTTAAGGTGCAAATAATTTAGTAAACATTACTCCTTGGGTGCGTTTTATACGATACGTCTACGATGCGATATCGTTACGATCGTTTAATATAAACACGTATATTAATTCCTCTTCTTATGTTTTTAGTCCTACTAATCCTACTATCCTTCTAATCCTACTAATCCTATTATCCTACTAATCCCACTAATATTATAAATGTGAAAGTTTGTGAGGATTGATCCTCTTTGGGATTGGGACAGGATTCAGAATCTTTGTTACTCTTTCACGCCAGAACGGCTAGATGAATTTTGGCACAGAGATAGATTATAGTATGGAATAGCACATAGGTTACTTTTTATCCCGAAAAACACCCAGACACTGGAATAACTGTTTATTGATTTAGGTAAGTAAATGGGACTTTACAAATATTCATAAAAAAAATACACATCAATGCTTATACAGTAAATTATTAGCGAACCTACGACTCAAAGCGCAGAAAGCTAATCTTTTAGCCACTGCACCAACAGTGCCTTTTATGTTTTTTTTTTTTAACTTCCTTCAGTTAAGAGTAAAAAATCTGGTGGGACTGTTGTCAAATATAATGATACACCACTGCTGCGCTACGTGTCGCGGGTTCAAGTCCCGCAAGGTAAAAATATTTGAATGAATTACAGATAATTTGCTTCGGATCTGGGTATTTGTGCATGTAAATATTTGTGTTTGTAAACCCGTCCACCATACAGGAATTATTCAAGGAGACTCAACGCATTTTTAAAAAAATACACAATAAAAAACGATCATTTAAGAAAAAATGTTCACGTTTTCGTACATTGTAAATGGAATCGAACTGTACCCGTAAAATGAAGGCACTTCACATAAATATTTCGCGATTATCCTCCGCGGTACATAATAAAACAACTTTGTAAAGTTGTTTAATAAATACCACAAGTTTATAAGCAGGCAGCAAATGTAATAGGTAGATTTTTTTTGTTTTTTTTTAATAAAACTCTGCCCCACACTAGGATTTCTTCTGTGTCGTGGGTACAGTTTACAAACATACATGTCACATATACACACAACCAGACCCGGAACAACTATCTGTAGACCATACAAATATTTGTTCCGTGCGGGGATTGAACCCGCGACACACAGCGCAGAAAGCTAATCGCTTAACCACTGCGCCAACCGTGTCGTCAATAAAAGTAGTGTTTTGTTTTTTAAGTTTCATGGCGCTCATAGGAAAGTAACACGCTAATATTCCACAAAGGGTTAGACAGTGGTGTATCTTAGAAAATTGACATTCACACATACCTCTGCCTAACTCTTCGTAATATAGGCGTGATGCTGTTATGTAGTTCTTAAGAAAATCTCTTTATCTGACTGTACGATATATTATCCGTTATTTTTCGCCAATCATTTTCACGTAAAAAATATTGAGACGTATTTGACATTACATTACCATTTAACCACGTCACGTACCATCCATACATTATCCACAGTTCTACCAATTCTAGCCAAAAAAGGGTGATAAACACGGCTTATTGAGCACCAAAAAGCATATAAAGTGTAGAGTCGACGTCCTCCTTCAGTACAAATCCGTGATAACGCCCCTTAATAAATCGTGGGACTAACCTGTCAAACGTAAGATTTATCTCTTTGGAAACACACAGGGGGTTAATGGTGGAGTTTCTTGTCTGGTATTGGAGGGTTATACGGTGTTTTGTGATTAGACGTCAGACCAAACCTTGGTTATTAGCGTATTGTGAGAGAATTTAATTTAAGGCATAAAAATGCACGTTTATTTAAATTTAATAATCTCAATCACTACTTTTTGGTTGCCTCACTGGTCTAGTGGTGCAGACTGCAGAGTGTGAAGTCCTGGGTTCGATTCCTGGGTCGGGTTCGGGAAGTTATTGGGTTTTTTTCTGTATGGAAATTCTCAGTAGCAGCACGGAGTCTGGAACTGTGCCTAGTAGATTGCAATAGGCTCGCCTGCTATTACATGGGACTCAATAACAGCATCGGTGAAATGCGAGTGTACAATACCTCTGCTTAAGCATATGATGATGCTTTACTAAGGAATTGTCATAGGTAGGCATTTTACGTGCTCCCGTAGGCTGAGTACCAAATACCTACGAAGAGATTTTCCGTATGACGACAACTCATACAAAGTAGTGATATGTTTTCATGTAACAGATGCGACAAGCACACGTGTTGCAGTACCTCAGGGAAATATAGCGAGCTGCTACCGGTACAAATGTAACTGACGAATTTTATTTTTATGCAGGAACACGGCTGACGCAGTGGCTAAGCGATTAGCTTTCTGCGCTACGTGTCGCGGGTTCGATGCCCGCACGTAACAAATATCTGTATGATCTACAGATAATTTTTTCGGGTCTGGTTGTGTGTGCATGTGACATGTATGTTTGTAAGCTGTACCCACGATACAGGAGAAATCCTAGTGTGGGGCAATGTTTAAAAAAAAAAAGGTTTAGTACCTATATGTAACGTTTTTTTTTAATCTTTGACCCACACTATGATTTTCGAGAAGTCTAAATTTTGAAATGTCAATAATGTGTTATTTCAAAGACAGAATTAATTCGCGTGCCCTTGACCGCTTCCATTGTGATTTAGTTTGGGGAGAAGAAACAGCCCAACAAAATTCCTAGCAACACAAAATATTTGTTCCGTGCGTGCAGAAACCTAATTACTTAGGAACTGCACACTTTATGTGCTGTCAAATCCGTGTTTTTTTTATGTTTCAGCAGAAACCGTGCCGACCGTGGCCAGAAAACCTTGATGCCTATACCAAAAAGAACGGACAACTGGCTTATAACAGAAACCAGTGGTAAAGTCAGGGTCTTAGTCCAAGAATGGGACATTCATGGCTAAATATAAATAAAAAGAAACATAACATAACATTACGCCTGTATTCCCCAAGTTACGCAGGTTAGGGTTACGCAGAGGTGTGTTTTTTGTACACCTGCCATGTCATAGGGGGCGAGCCTATTCCCATCCACCGAGCACAATTCCAATTGGACGGCTACTGAGTAGAGAATTTTTATAAATAATTCTTTACCTGGTAATCGAACGCAAGACCTCATGCTCAGCAACTACGCATGCGACCACTAGAACAAAGAGGCAGTAAATAAAAGAAAATCAACTTAAGGATTCATATTTAATACAATATCACACGGTCAATATGAGAAGATCTGATAAGTGTGTGCCAGCCCTATAGTTCGCAATTCATTACCCAAGCTTGGAGCCCCTAACTGTTGCGGTCACGGGTAGATTGAGAATGTAAACAGCCCTTAATCTCAAACAATTTAACGATAATTTTGGTGCTACTTATCACTGGTCCTCTGGATTTTGGCTTTCATTCTGATTTGAATGAGCATTTAAATGAGGATCGCTCATGCTGTTGTGGAAAGATGAATTAGCTAGGTACTAAGATTTGTGACGAGATTGTCTATTGGCTGGGGGGTACGTACTTGAGTATCGTTATCTTGGCGAGGTTATTTACATAAATGCAACCGTTTCGTGCGCTGAATCGCAAAGTGTAGGGTACCTGAAACTTAAACCTCTGGGTGGCAGGTGTACAATAAGTCAGAAATGAAATGAAATGAAACGAAACGAAACGTGGTGGCGGCATTTCCTGATTTCCATGATTATTACTGAGAAGAAACGCCGAAAAAAAACTCACGTATTTATGATTCGTCATTCGTGCAGGCTTTCTCTTACTACTGAACCACAGGCTCGTTTGCCTATGCCATAAAAACTTACACATTCCGCACAGTTAATTCCCTTCCAAACATTAGATGACAAAGTTCTTCCCTACACTTTTACGTGCACAAAAACAAGAGATGTTTGTCGTTTAATAAAAAAGTTCGATATTGATTCGCGTTTCGCCGATGATTTGCGAAAGCCCCCGAAGGGCGCTAGTTAGCAGCGAAATCATTTTCCCTAATGCAAAAGTTGACGGTGTCCTTTACAATACTTACACAACCGACTTAAGAGTTTTGGTGTTCATAAAGCATGCAATCAAATGTGTTGCGTAATTGTTATGGCGGAAGACAGTTTGGGAATTGATTTTGGACTGTTTTTGTTGTCTGATGTTGCGGTTACAGGGAGGAAAAGCAAAATATGGATGTTTGTGTTACTATACAGGGTTAACTCACTTATTATTTTTGTTGAAAGCTGTATATAGAAGTGTAATTGTAATTTTGTTGCAGAGCTAGGCTTATGTGAAGACAGGTAGTAGACGCAACATCCAATAGTAATTTACGGCGCACAACAACCCTATTAATGATGTTAAACCTCATGGTGTTACATGAAATTCCGAAAGCCAGTTGGTGTAAATGTCGGAATCATCATCATTAGCCAGAAGACGTCCACTGCTGAACGAAGGCCTCCCCCAATGGGGTTGCCATAATCCCCTCGCTTGGCAGGCGGCTTGGCGATCGCAGTGGCTCACCGATTAGTGAGAGGACGCTGCTGCTCGTCCTCCGGTGTCTGGCCGCAGTTTTAAGACGTACCCGGGTTTAGACGTACCCGGGTCTTGTCAGAATATTGGGAACAAAAAAACGATCTACCTTTTGCTGTCATGTCAGCACGATCTTTATCTATGAAATCCTTTCCTTCCCTTCCCTTGTCGTCTAGCTAGTCAGCAATGGTGGTAACGACGCTGACTGATCAGGGTACACCAGACGATCTTAGGTACCTATTATTTCTGAAGGCTCTTACCAAATGATATCCATGTAAATAGGTATACGCAGTTCTTTGTATAGCACCACAACAAACTTTTTATGTAAAAAATCCTATGTGTTCATCCTTGTAGAATGAGGTGCTAAAATAATTATGTAAATAATGTCCAAGGGCTTCAATCCAAAGATACCTGTGAGGGTCCAACTTCCGACCTTTTGCAAATGAAGGGCCTCCCAAGGGTCCGATGAAGAGGTATTTACGGATCGCTGCAATGTAAAACATGAAAATATTTCTACGTGCTTTATGTGATTTTTCTTTGCGATTTATTTTCATCCTAATATATGTGAAAAATGTTGGATATTTTACTGCTTGTTTTTCTGATTTACTTGATGGCTGAAACTTCTTTATGCTATCTATCATTTACAGCAATTTCACGTCATGAAACAGTTGGACCAACTTTAGTTATTATTTTGATGAATGTTAACTTTGGATGATGGTAAAAAGAAGGCGAGGACAGGTGAAGGACTGATGACTGGCTTTTTGGTGTTGAAATGATATGCCTGAAGACTGTTCTGGTCCGGTGTGAGTTGGCGAACTACACACACCATTGATAGCTGTATGGTCAGTGGTGTGCGGTTCATAAAGACAAAAAGACATTGCCTACCCTACATAACTCAGATAAGTATTTATTATAAGATATTTGAAGTGGCAAATCACATACATAATTATTTAATCGACAAGACGACGAACCAATACCAAAATGCAGTAGGTATTTTTGATAACCTCTGTGCACGGCTGTGTATGGTGCCCTTTCAAGTGTGCAGGTTTCTTCAAGATGTTTTCATAATCAAATCTTGATGTCCCTACCAGGTTTCGAAAAGTTAGAGATAGTTCCCGGGCTCAGACCATCCTGCATGGAATTGACTCAATTTCGAAAGCGAATAATATTTTCTTATTGATTTCAGTTCAGAAACACAATCGTGCGTTCCCATAGGTTCAAACATTCACTCTCTATACAACGAGTGTGTCAATAGAGCGATAGGAGTTACACAAATATGGGGTGAGTCAGCTTATCAGTTGTCACAGATCAGATTGAGGAAAACGCATTAAGGATGTGTTTGTACGGGCAGACATAATCGTATGGGCCGATCCCATGGTGCTGTGTGTTGTTGTGAACAGGAACAACACCTTTGTACCCTATGTTCCCAATTTAACCAATATCTATAGAGTATTGTGTTATCAATGACGGTGTGCAAACACTTTCTATTGAATCTATAGGCTGTTTACGCAACCTATATGGCACGGATACTACGGCGTAGTGTACGTGATGACGTCACAGCTACGCATACTACGGTGTCGTAGCAGATTGCTACCGATATCAGTCATGTACTGTATCAGTCATTTTCATGTTTTGCAGGAATGGACCATCCATTCCTGCAAAACATGAAAATGACTGATGCAGTACATGACTGATATCCGTGCAAACCCAGTCCTTATTGAGTATTTTATAAGTAATTGTAGAGGTATATATTCTATGGTTGCGTAGCGCTGTTTAATTGGACTACTTTCATGCTAAAATGATCTGTATCACTTTGCATTAAAGAGATCAAATTCACTTGACAAAATAAATACATCAAGTAATTTTCGATGTTTCAATAGATAACAAGGTTTGGTTTTTTTTTTATAAATCGTTGCTCCTCACTAGGATTTCTCCCGTATAGTGGGTACAGTTTAGAAACACACATGTCACATGCACAGACAACCACACCCGAAACAACTATCTGTAGATTATACAAATATTTGTATCGTGCGGGGATCGAAACCGCGACACGTAGCGCAGAAAGCTAATTGCTTAGCCACTGCGCCAACCGTGTCGTCGAAGTCTAGGCAGGTACATTGCAAAAATGCCACTTAGATTATGGTTTCAAACAAACCACTTAAAGGATTACTGTTGGACCATTAAACACTGTGTAAATAATGAGTAATTAAGCTCTAAGCTCTCCTTTAAAAGCAAAATGTAGTGGCTTATTTTCCCAGGGCAAGTTTAAACATATAAACAAGATAAAACTAGTTATTATAACAGCATAATAAAAACTCCTTTGCCGCAGTATTTCGGTGCAGTTAAATAAAGTTCACTGTATTTTAACCATATTACACGCCAGGGTAGTGTGAACTCTCAAAGTTAGTGTTGGCTAAATAATAAAAGTAACGTAACATAGTATGACGCCTGTATTCCCCGAAGGGTTAGGCAGAGGTGTACTATTGACGGCACGGTTGGCGCAGCGGTTGAGAGATCGACTGCTGTGCTACGGGTCGCGGGTTCAGTTCCCGCACGGAACAAATATTTGTATGATCTACAGATTATATGTGAATATATGTGTTTATACCCACGATACAAGAAAGAGTTTTTAAAAAACAAATAAAAGAAACAAATTGTACATCCATATTTCATCGATGCCGTTATTGAGTCCCATGTAATAGGGGATGAGCCTATTGCTATCTACCGGGCACAGTTCCAAACTACCCGGGAATCGAAACCAGGACCTCACGCTCAGCAGTCGCGTTTCCGACCACTAGACCAGTGAGGTACAAATAAAAGTATTTGCGGTTATCTCGACGGACGATGAGTTACGGAGTTTATTTATGTGGAGTGGCTTTTATGTGGAGATAAAACTGTAAAATATTGCGCCTGTATTCCATGGAGGATAGGCAGAGTGCTCTTGTATATTTGCAGTTTACCAATATTACAGAACATGCAAATTGGAAGCGAACGTGTTGCCATGTATTTTAATTGCTTCTACCTTTTTAATAGAAAAACTTTCCTAATAAATATATGATTTAATAATAATTACATATGTCTATTTTTGGTAAAATATTTTAATGATTACCAAAATTATTTATTGTAAACCTTTCAAAGTAAAACATAGTGTTACAACAAACAAACAAACAATTTTTTTAATTTTTTTCATCGAGTCCCATGTAGTGGCGAGCCTATTGCCATCTACCGGGCACAGTTCCAAACTCCGAGCTGCTACTGAGAATTTCCATTCAGAAAAACCCAATAACACTGCTCGACCCAGGAATCGGACCCAGGACTTCACGTTCAGTACTTGCGCTTGCAAACACTCGACCAATCAGGAATAGTGTTACATATGAACTATGTTTAATTTTCCAACAAGTTTGTAATTTCTTACCTACGTAAGTAAATAATTTTTGTTTTGATTTGAAAGATGGATATATATATGGATGGATACTTAGGTATATGGTTTTCCCTGAATAGAATAGAATTTTTTACCTACCTATCTCAGGCAATTTTAGAACATAATTAGACTCTATACTCGGTTTGTTTAGGTACTTAACTAAAGGTAAACAATCTTGATGTGTCTTTTTAATATTTTATGTTTAAAAACTCAGTTTAAAAATAAAACGCGACTAAAAACCAAAGTAAAACAATAATAACGATTACCAAATCAATTGAACCACTATTTTAAGCAGTAGTTTATTTGTTTAATATGTGTTTGTGTAAAAAGTCACATCAAGATTGTTTACCTTTAGTTAAGTACCTAAACAAACCGAGTATAGTTGCACGGTTCTAAAAGTTCATCATATCGAAAAACCTGAAAGAAACACCATGGACGCTCTTTTAAAAACTCAAATCTCTTTCTACAATCTTTTTAAGAAGATGTGGAAGAAGTTGATTGAAAATATTTGTCTTACTACATGTAATAAATAAATTCAATCCATTACTGTCCCACTGCTGGGCAACGGTCTCTTCTCAGAACGAAAAGGACAAGGCCTTATCATACAGATAAGTGAAACTTCATTAACGTATGTAGACCATATATTTTACAGATATCCTTAGATATTACTGGCGTAGGTACTAGGCATTGGACGTAGTAATAATATTTTATTAACGTTACATCTTTTATGGGTGAAATGAAAATCAGTTCATCTCTTTCTTACACATGTAAAAGTAAGATGTGTATCTCACTCTTCGATAATATTTGGCAGTAAAGGTGGTGCGTTGGGAATAGTGTCGCCATATATTTTTTGACAAATTGCGAGACATATTTCGGGAATTATTGGCTCACTTGTTCGTCATAAATTTTACTTTGCCTACTTCAATCTACTGAGTAACTTTAGAAATAAATCGGTATTTAACTGCTTACGATGTGTATTTTCAAGAATGTTCTGGAATCTGTTTCTTGTAATAAGGTTTCGACACAATGGGTGCCTGAAGATGGGCGACGCTGCTGAAGTCAGTCTAGAAAGTGGCGAGACGACCTAGATGCTCACTAGTGGCTAGTTCGAGGCGCAGGAAAGAGACATGTGGAAGATTTTGATACTTTAGGCAAAAAAAAAAAAAACTATTTCTTGCTTGGTATTTGAAAGTTCAGAACAGACTAAATAAAGGTATGAGATATATAATTAGATATGTCTAGACACAACTGAATGTATAACTTATTCTTTAAAACATATAGATCATAATTGGATAACCCTAAAAAGTAATGCTGTATCACCAATCATAATAAACTTATTATTGATAACAGTCATATTTACACAACCTAATTAATATTTCTTGTATCAAGTGATATTTATCATACTTAGAACATACCATAGCATCACGCTTAGTATTTCCCGAAGGGTTTGGCAGAGGTGTACTATTGTACACCCATATTTCCGATACCAGGGGGCAAGCCTATTGCCGTCTACCGGACACAGTTCCAGGCGGAGCACTGCTACTGACATTTTCCATACAGAAAAATCCAATAATACATTACTCGATCCGGGATTCGAACCCAGGTCCTCATGCTCAGCAGTCGCACTTGCGACCAGACCAATGAGGCAGATTTAACTTTATATTTTTTTAATAGATTTTTTCAAAATAACCATAATGAAAAATCGTATTGAACGAGTTAATATAATGTACCCTACCCATGATTAGAATCTTTTGAAATCTACCCGCAATGTTTTTGACATTTTGATACGCATTTGCGGTATGCCTGTATGTCCGCCAATCGCAGGGTAGTTCGTTATAGAAGCAAGTCTGGGCAGTCATTCACGATCGGCCTAGGAGTAGATCCGTGCGTCCTCCGGTTCTTGGTTTTGCTGTTGCGCAAGCGTTGATTGTTCGGTTGTTTTGTTAGGGTCATACGCTAGTTTTGGTTGCGTTTATCTCGTTATGTACTTCTGGTATTCGCCCGCATTAGTGAAGGAATTAAAAGTTCTTATGTGGTGTGTCATCTTTATGTCCAATTAAATCATATTTCTTTTTTTTTGTGAAGTGTACAGTGACTATTAGCATTAGGAACTCAGGTCAACGCCAAGTGATGTGTGATATGTGGCTGAATTGACTTGCCCGGCTCTGGTAAGTGTTTCAATATAACTTTGTAGTAATTAAGGGAGTTTCCTTCACTCCACCGATTGTGTACGGTATTACCGGGGTACGTTTAATGAAACAGTATTTACTACCATAATTGCAGTTTCTAGCCCTGCTAGAAGTCGCCGAACATTTAAATTATATACGAACCCATTGATGCGTTTTAAAGGCAGTCTTTCGGACTGTTGTCTACCAGTCTTCAGCCCCCTGAAGAGTCTTTACTTAGGTAAAAAACAAAAGTTGCTATCCAATAAACACGGTTTTCGTAATCGGACAAAAAAGTCTTGAGTCTGTGCGCGACTTAATCCCGTTTAGCCTTAGCATATACAATTTTCAGTTTAGCAATGTAATTTCATAAAGTTGAATGGAAATTAAACTTTAACAAAGAACTGCTTAGCAGACAATACCGTAGACAACAAGCTGTCGAGTACTTTTATCCTATTAAGAAACAATTTGTAAGTTAATTCTTATTAAAACGGTCCGACTTCACTTCCTTCACGAAGATTATTAGGTGGAACTGATTCAATTTGGTCCCAGAGTAAATGAGAATCAGCTTCTCTTTTAGAAATTATATTATAAGTTTAACGATGTTCTTATGTTATTATTTGTAATTAGCTTCTGCCCGCGGCTTCGCCCGCGTGGATTACGAACCCCTGTATTTTCTGCTCGGAACCTTAATTCTATTTCTAAAATGAAAGTAACCTAAGTTACTTCTCCTAATATCAGCTATCTGCTGGTGAAAGTCCCGTCAAAATTGGTCCAGCCATTTCGGAAATTAGGAACAAACGGACAGACTTTTATAAATTGTTTTTTGTTATAAGTACCTTATATACTTTTATATGCATTTAGTAAAAAGTTGTTATTATGACATAACAAACAGACACTTCAATTTTATTTATTTGTATAGATAGCTGTATCGTTCTTGTTTTAACTGAAATCTTTGGTACCTTTAAGAGACTGCACCATTGCAATAGGTTTAATTGTCGTGGATCTTTGTTCGATTCGAGTGATGTGATAAATGGGTTTACCGATGAGAAATTTTCAGCAAAATCCATAGTACAAAATTATGCTAAGTAAAATTAAATGTTTTGGCTCCAACTAATTAAAAATTGTGCATAAAATATAATTATTATAATCACAAAAATATAATCTTAAAAATCCCGTAAGATTCAAAACACCTGCTCCCTCTAGCGAGAGGGAAGACAATTTACGATTCCTGTTTGGTTCAATGTGGGGAATAACCTGAATTATAAAGCAAAGTTATTGCTTACCACCTGTTACTTTATTTTCGTTGCAAAAAATAATAACACTCAACCCCGATGTTGGTACTTATGAAAGCTATAAAACTCCGCAAATAAAGACGTTTGGGACTCAGATTTGACATAACATAGCATCACGCCTGTATTCCCCGAAGGGTTAAGCAGAGATGTACAATTGTATACCCATATTTCGCCGATGCTGTTATTGAGTCCCATCTAATAGGGGGCGAGCCTATTGCCATTTACCGTGCACAATTCCAGACTCCGTGCTGCTACTGAGAATTTTCATACATAAAAACCCAATACCACTTTGCCCGACCCGGGAATCGAATCCAAGACCTCACGCTCGGCAGTCGCGCTTGCGACCATTAGACCTATGTGTCAGTCAGATTTGGTATAACACAATATAGCATCTCGCTTGTAATCCCCAAAGGGTTAGGCAGTGTGTGTAACACCCACAGTTTTGTATAATAGTGGACAAGCCTACTACCATCTGTCGGGCACATTTAACTCCGTGCTGCTACTGAAAATTTAGTTTCAGGACGGAGTTATTTATGCCTTAATCAATAGGCAATAGGCCATACAGAAAATCCCAATAACACTGCTCAACCCGGGAATCTCAACCAGTGCCTAACGCTCAAAAGTAGTGCTTTTGACCGATGAGGCAGTTCGTTACTAGTCGTACGTATTAAATTCATCGTCTGCGTAGCCTTTTCCCAATTATATTGGGGTCGGCTTCCAATTTAATCGGTTGCGACTGAATATCAGTATTTGACAGGGAGGGATTGCCTTCTGACCCCCGTCACCCAGTAACTGGGAGACACTGATACTCTAAGATTAGACTGGTTGTCAGACTTTTTGGGCTACTAATACCCGTAAAGACTGTCATAGGTCTTCGTATAACACTCAGGACCAACTGCTTAACGTGCTTTCCGAGGCACGGCGGGGTCTCGATATGTGAAAAATGGTCACCCATCCAAGGACTGACCACGCCAAGCGCTACTTAACCTTGTAGATCGATGGATCTGAGCGGTAACTATGTAACTACGAGCCCCCTCGAGTACATATTATAATTATACCATAAAAAAATACGCTTTGAATTGAGAACCACCTGCTTTTTGAAGTCGATTACTTAAAACATTGTTAATCATACTTTAATCTATCCTCATAATGTTAATGGTAGTAGAATAGTTACAACAAAATAAGATTCAATAGCAAACTTCATCAATCAACTTCCTTTAAGAGAAATGTTTCATAACTTCGAATCTTAAAGGATATTTCATTACCAGAAATTGTTTTTTAACTGGCCCTTGATTGATGACTAAGTCGCCTCGAGCCGACATTTTGAAAGATTATCTTAAAATAGGATATGAAACCATCGAAAATAATTTGTGCTATCTATTGTTTAGTTTTTTCTAAAATGTTCTTATTTTATTTTTTTATATAATCTAAACATATAATATCGTTTCCTATTAAATTCTAAACATAAAATTCTATAAATTAAATTCCATAAATCTTTATTACTTGATACAGTATACATATAGGATATACACAAAATAAATTATTTTATAGTTTTAGTTAAAGTCAAAGTAAAGTTTTTTATTTCACCTAGACCTGTTCCAAAAGGGGCTAGGTCCTATGGAAAAGAGAATAGCAAAAAATTCGATGAATACTATTTTGAAAAAAAATAACATGTTAATTTAAATCACTAAACAGAAGGCTAAAGAAACAGAAGGAAAATATACGACAGCTACGAAAATATCGACTGAGGTAGTTTTAAATTCGAGAAGACTTAAAAAACTGTCAGAATCTTTACTTTATGTCAGTTACATAATATCTATTCTATATCTTACCGGATCAAAGGCATTTTTATAATTCCTTTGCCTTACAATATTATAAAATCAAACTGATATCCGACTAAGATTTCGTCTCCACAATCGACATCAAGTTGTCCACATCCAGACGACATGCGAAATGCCCAAGAAGAGAGTTCTGCGTGAACATTACCATGTGTACGTGATCTGAATAGTGAGCAGGGCTGACCGAAAAGTTGTACGACAAGAACTATTTGCTGTAAAACTTTTTTGTGAAGAGAAATGATTCGTAGGTCGAGCTAAAGCATCAAGGGAGAGTACAGGTTAGAGAATGAAGGTGACGTCATACATACATATGTTTCGC
This sequence comes from Shargacucullia verbasci, assembly GCA_947562105.1. Taxonomy (NCBI): domain Eukaryota; kingdom Metazoa; phylum Arthropoda; class Insecta; order Lepidoptera; family Noctuidae; genus Shargacucullia; species Shargacucullia verbasci. The sequence goes on along the minus strand of OX387302.1, from coordinate 7,054,638 downwards.
CATACGTTTGTACCTTGTACGTATGCATATGCATTATGTCTCTCCATGTTTTCTAGCTGGTATATTGGTGCATGATAAAAAATTTATAAATTTTGGAAGCCATGATTAGATTTTGGTACCTTAAATATTAGGTACAGCATGCATCTTCTGTTTATGCATCGAGTTTATGTCGATAAAGTAGGTACCTAAGAATTACTCAAAATACCAACCCTAATTTAAAGGCATTGTCGACTCGCCCGTAAGCTGTTCACAGGGTGATGTGTGAAAATATATAAAAGTTGATGTTTTTCTTACACGTTGTGAAAAATTAGGTAAACGTGAGGGACTTGTACGGTTGAACAAAGAGAGAGTGCTAAAGGACTGCCGATGGTTTTTTTTAAATAGGGTTTTATATTTTCGTTGTATATCAATTAAATAATTACGCGATATTAAGCGAATGCATTCATTATTTCTTAAGAAAATTTCATCTTACGTCTGGTGACCCTGAAAACTTATCTCTTTGTACGACTGTACGTTTAAATTTGATGAACTTGATTTTTCAGTAGTTATACCTATTTAAGAGCTCTAAAAACTTATTAATTTTTATCTATTTATAGAACACAACTACCACGACATTAACGACTAAACTAAATTAAATTACTCAAAAAGGCACTTCATTTGACGTTACTTTTGTAATAAAAAAATAATATACTGTACCTCTATTATGAGTTTTTTACTATTTAATCTCATAGTAAATTTTCATGCAAGCAATTTTAGTTCTTAAGTTGGTTACATGACATCTCTATAATATAGTAAATCAAAACTTTACTATGACACATAAGCGACTCTAATCCCTAATGTAGCCAAGTTAAGAACTAAAATCGCTATCATGAAAATGTACTTTACTATGATAGTAAATAGTAAGAAAACTCGTGATAGCGGTACTGGTATTGTAAAAATTGCCATGGTTTCATATTTTGGCTCTAAAAATACTTCCTGAGGCGATATTTTTCCGGACAACATTCGGCTTACATTTGAAGTGAAATCTGGCAAAATACCAACCCTAGATAATTCCAACCATGAGACGAGCACAGTGTGTTGTGTTGTAGCCGACTTTTATATCGTTTTGCCTTGTCTGAAGAATAACATCATTATGAAAGACTTTAGAAAACTTTTAGTGTACTGCATTATTAAAGACTGCGGTATTTTAAAAACTTTTATGTTTGGTGTAAGGTTGAAATGGTTGGATTGACATTAATTAAAACCGATTTGTCAAACTCTTTTTGATTTTCATGTTACGGTGGAAAAGTAACTTAAAAAACCTTCTCTTGTACAAGTACCAAGAGATTATCAGTCTATAGCTTTTAACAATATTCGTAAAAGTTAGTAGAATGAATTTTACTTGAAAAAGTAGGACCACTTAATGATACCTGATCTGTTCCACGCCTTAGAGATTACTTACATTAAATTGTTCACGGCTGATGGTCTTGAGTGCTCTTAGACATCAAGGAATTATATCTGTTTTTAACCATGCTTAAAATACTTCAGATACTAGATGTATGGTTGAGGTCGACTTTTCACTTTAAGATTTTTGTGTATCGTAGGACCAAAAACATTCGAAACAATAAATACTTAAAATAAGAGCTTCTACCTATTGTATAATCGTTCTACCTCCGTATATTTTTTCATTTATTTATTTATATTTATATTCCGTTATTATTAAATCTGTCACAAGCCGTTCCTGAAATGAAAAGTATAAACTTGTTAGCTACAATGAAAAAAAATTACGTCTTTATACATAGATATACTAAAAAATACGGTTCCATACCGGACATTCTGGACAGAGAAAATAACTATTTCGTTTCGTTCGATGCTATTTTTAGACTGACATTCCAGCTTCTGATTGTAATTGAGATTTTTTGTAACAATATTGTACAATAAAATTTTATTAGCTCAAAAAATACGACATCTGTTTAAGCCGGTAAAGCCCCCAAAACAAGGGAAATCCAATTTTGTCCCAACATATTTATTACGCCGCCATTAATCGCGAGTGACATGTGTCAAAACTCATATAAAAAGTTGCAATAAAGCTCGCGTAATTTATTTTTACTTACTACGTAAGACAAAATAAATTACAGTATTGCTATATTTCATGTAATTTACAGCATAGATGTGTTCTTTGTTTAATCTCGAAAATCTAACTATATAAATAATATAAGTGCCTGCAAATAAAGAAAACTACTCAGTAACTGTAGTTTTAACAATTTAAAAATACTTCGTGTAAAGTAACGCAATAGACATCTAAAACCATTTTTTGCTAGTCCCGGGACCCTTAAGCAAATTGTAATAATTATTTTACTATATGAGCTGGTCACGGTGTCAGCTTGTAGTAACAAATACCCTAATTATAAGAGTATTGACTATCATTTCGCTGATTGGTTTCTAAAATCTACACTTCGATTTACATAACTTCAGTTGAATGGTGCACAACGCGGACAATACGTAAAACAATAGAAAGTCTTATACTTAATATATTATTATTATCAATAATTACAACATCATGTGAGAAAAAATGTGCAGGCGCTGTATTTCCCTGCTTTTGTTTAATTTAATGCCCATGAGGCAAATATAACGTCAGCAGATTCGTAACCAAGGACCATACCGAAAAAATACCCATCCAATAAATATATTCACAAATTATGTAGGTAGGTATTTATATAACAATTCTCACGAAAAGCTATAGAAAAAATATTCTGCGGCACAAGTGATGAAAAAGCATTGAGCCGTTGTACGCTCTGGATATAAATAGTAATTTGTCAAATGGAAACGGCCGGCCGTTGCGATGCGTGCCTGTCACTCACTCTTGTAAAGGTAACGAGATTAGAAACTAAGCGAGCGTGGACTATCGTCGACCGCATCCCCTGAGAACCTTACCTGACATGATATATATACCTGGGGTGATATACTGGTTGTATGCAAGCCTACCAAATCTATAATGAAAGAAACAACTTTTTTGTAGATGGTGTTTTCTATTCTACGAATAACCGTAGTTGTTCTTCTTCTAATAAAAAAGAAGGATACGCTGAAAGTGCACTTAGTTAGGCATCTATAATTCACCACAACATTAAACGTTATAGCATTAAATAGAGCGAATTGTTCATCATTTTATTGGGGATTGTGTTAACCCCTGAAATATCACCCTGTACAAGTATACTTTATCGTGAACTGTTAGATATCTATCTCATTGTAACTGTAAATACCATGCTACTGTTAAACTGACAGCGGCATATTACCTAAACTGAAGCTGTTTCTAGCTTAAACAATATTGTAGTGATTTATTAAATAGGAGTGCACAGATGCGTTGCGTTTCTTGCTCATCGCTCACTCCAAATTAAATTATCAAGTTTAATAATATTGTTTCACTATGCCGTCAGTAACGCGAATTACCGAACCTTTCGTCGTGAATCACGCACATAGTAGATCAAATATTAACACAGAAGGACTGGACATCAAGCGTGTTGCAGACTTAACAAGAAAATACTAAGTGTATAAAGTGACTAGGTTTTTATTGTTAAGAAATTAAAAATACTTGAAGAAGAAATTTGGCATGTAACAAAGGATAAAAAAGTCTCAAGAGTGAATTCCACGAAGTTAATTAAAGAAAACATCAGGAAAATGGTTTAGAATTATTATTATTCTTCTTCCGTCGTGTCGGCACAATCATATGATTGTCTATCGTTTACCAGTCAGCCTTGTTGGTATCCAGGCTGACTGACCATTTCGTTCGTCACTCGTGGCGGCTCTTTCCTTGCATTATTATGAAAACCAGGATTTTCCAAGAAATTACAAAATGATAACCAGAAATGACCTACATAAATCCAAGGATATCACGAACATAGGGTACATAACTAAAGCAACAATAATATAATAATAATGCCGCCTATTACTATTTTACTGCTAAACGAGCCTCATGTCAGTATGAGAAGTTCTAAACCATAGTCCACCACACTGCCCTGTCGCGGGTTGGGAAGCTATAAACATCATAGAGAAAAAAAAAAACACTATAATCTATGTAGAAGAAAAAATATAATAAAAAAACTAACAATACTTACTATAAATCCTAAATAACTAAAACAAAACAAAGCAAAACAAATGAACATCCGTCAGATTGCACACGAATCGATTGACTTGACCGCCATTCGAACCATCCAACATTCCGACCATTTGTCGATGTCCAACTGCAACTGGAATTAGTTGAATAATTAGATCATTTACAATGTGCGATAGTGTTGAAACTATTTATCTTGTGTGGTTTGGCAACCGAAGTTATTGATGAATATGGTTAAGAAATTAGGACTGTTGCGGCGTATTATTTAGTACGGCACCGAATAAAATGTACAATAGTATCAGAATAAGAATACGAATGGCTAGGCGCCAGATTGCAACGTGTAAGACTAAAATCTGAAAATACGGTCTAGAAAAACCGGTCTTTAGGTACTAAATTAAAATAAGAATACGTCGCACGAATCCGGAATCCGAAAGCTTCATAACAGCGGCTGGAAATTTGCAAAAAGACCAAATAAACAGTATACCTGTAACACGCACAACACGTTATCCCAACACAAAGGCACGATCAGTATATAGTTAGATTAGGGTGTAGTTACGTTACGCTATAAATAATGCTGTACACGACGTGACTGCTGATATAAGAACTGGATAAAAACTAGTTCAAGGCACTGACGATACGTCTAGGTACAGGTGTTGAACACTAGAACAACTTCTGTAAACGAGAGGTTTTCTAAAGAAAACGGGTGACTCTTTACCCTTTAAGGCATATTGCCAAACTTTCTACACGTGCAGCTTATGGGTGAAATATACACAGCGAGCCTACAACGTCCTTCGCATACAATATAATAATAGTTTTAGGATGTTGATGGGGCTTCCGCGCTTCTGTAGCGCTTCGCAGATGTTTACGGAAGCCCATGTTGATGATTTCTATGCTATTATGAGAAAGAGAACGGCGTCAATAACGAGCAGGTTGCGCGGAGGCTCTAGCGGCATCCTAAGAACATTATATGACAAGGTAGACAACCCTTTTGTGAAACATTGGGCCCGGATACACATGCCGACATGTATCAGGCCACGTGTATATTAGTTATATAAAATTTCTGTTTTGTTCTGTGTAATAGTCTTACTAACATAGTTTTTAAGTTGTTTTTACTAATATTATGGATTAACAATCTGAAACAAAGTATTTTTTTTTTCCTATATCGTTGGATGACTATATAATGCATATTGGTGTATTTTTTCTTACATGTCAGAGGTATTCGGGTGTTTGATTTTTGTACAAAATAAGCCAGTCTCTCTATTCCCGTGTTACAAAATTTATAAAAATCAGCGAAGGTTGAATCCTCTTGAAGCTCGTACAGTGATGGTGTGGAGGCATTCTCACGATGTTTTCGTGCTTGAGTAAAATTTTTATACGCATTCAAACGTCAGTGGTGTGAGCTGGGATTAAAATCAGAACATTCTCCATAGTAGGCAAACGTTGAGTAGTCTTTTATACTTACTACCATTTATAGGGCACAGTTATAATCAGATTGCAACATATAAATCTAATTAGATGAAAGATTTAACACTGTTTAGTCTGGGAACTGAACCCAATATACTATATACTCACCTTAGTATTAGTGGGTTGATGTACCAGTATAGATACTGAATACCTACGTTTTATGTAAACGCCTTCATTTTATGACTTTAAAACACGATTCTAAATACATTCGCGTTTGAGACTCATAAATATTTGTAGCCCTGTAAGATCTGCTTCGGAGTAAAATTGTAATTCTAGAATTACCTAAACCATTATTGCAAGATGATACAATACAATCAACACTATTTATTCCACACGAGAAACAGAGACAAGATACAAAAATGGGAACATTAGAGATGTAGAAAGGGAAGAATGATATGACATGATGATATTTTGAATGTTTTCCAAAGATATTTATGCAAGTGCAGTATGCATTTATGTGCTGCCAAACGAACAAATCTTTTGGTCTGATATTCGGCGCTCCGGCCAAAGACCGCGCCGAATATTCGAGTATCATACTAAATCAATATCCATTGCATCTCTTGTGCCAATAGACAAATAAAGCAACCTTCATAGACGATGACCTAATTTTATATTTATTTCTAGTTTGATTTCCCCTGCTACCTCTGTCGAGGCACTGAGGTGCTAACACATGCGAAGTGGGGGTACGTCGACAATCTGGCATTCTGCCAGTAACGGGCAGGCAAAGCGCAGTAGTTGAATTTATTATTGCCATTACCGTGAAGCGCCATGTTCAATCTGTTTGTTGAATATCTTAGGAAGATATGCCCAGATTCTCTAAGTGAAGTGGCAATCAAAATTTTGAACACTGAACAATTTGCTAGGAAATGTTTTACGTAAAGGCTTTGTTAGATCGAGTGAGAAATTTAAGGATTTGGTAAATATTAAAATGTCGTATCATTGTTCGCTCGGTGTAGATTCTAAAACTTTTACACTCACATTTCACCGCTGTTATTAAGTGCCGCGCTATAAGAGGCCATCCAAGGCACAATTCCTGACTCCGGGCTGCTATTGGATTTTTTGTAATAGAAACACCCAATAACTTTTAGCACAATCGAGAATCTAACTCAGGACCTCATTCTCAGCAACTCATGTCTGCTATACCATATAAATTCCAGCCCACTAACTTTACGAATTCATATTACGATTTTGCTAAACCAACAAAACATGGTGAGGAATGCTTGAGACTGATAAGGCTCCAAAAAAGGCGGAGTTTAGAACTGTGCAGGTTAGGTACTCCATACCCATGTGGGTGTACAGATAGAATACCTCTGCATGTATTCTTATAAGGATTATTCTTCGGGGAATACAGGCGTGGTGCTATTTCATGTTATAAAGATTATGCTATTAAATCTTCTGTGTAAGACCTGCCCAACGACTGTCAGGTGGCTAGCGATACTACTATCATCTCTGATACTGCACGTTGCTTGTTTTAATCTCACAGTGACGTCATAGAGGTCGTACACCAGAAACTGTTTATCAAAAATTCATATGAAACTAGCTGACCCGACAGACGTTGACCTGTCTTCCTGATTTTGAATTCATATAAAGATCCCATAGAAAAAGGCACTTTCAGTTTTTCCACCAATAACCTTATTAACAAATATTTAGTGAAATCGGTCCAGCCGTTCTCAAGTGATGCCCTTACAAACGAATAACATAGCATCACGCCTGTACTCTTCGAAGGGTTAGGCAGAGGTGTACTATTATACACCCACATTTCGGAGATTCCGTTATTAAGTCTCATGTAATAGGGGGCGAGCCTATTGCCATTTACCGGACACAGTTCCAGATTCCGTGCTGCTACTGAGAAATTTCATGCAAAACCCCAATAACAATGCTTGACCCAGGAATCGAACACAAGGCCTCACGCTCAGTAGTCCCGCTTGCGACCACTAGACCAATGAGGAATCTACGTATTACCAGTTCATTTAAATAACCTAACTGTTCTGAAGTAGTTATAGCCTAGCGATTGAACCATTACCTTATATGCAGGCCGCACCTCGGACTTTTCAGAATCATGTGCGGATCAGAATTTGATCATCACTTGCATTTACGGTGAAGAAAAACATCGTGAGGAAACCTATACACCTGAGAGGGCTCCATAAACTTCTTGATGGTGTATGTAATCCGGCAGCCCGCACCGGGCCAGCGTTGTGGAATAAGGCCTAACCCTTCTCATTCTGAGAAGAGACCCTTGCCCAGCAGTGACACCGTAATGGGTTGACTTTTTTTGACTGTGCTCACCATTGAAAGTCTATAACTAAGAACGGCCATTTCACGCAGAAATATCTCCAAACAAACTTCAGCGACAGATATAAAAGAGCATTTCGAAAGCAAACTTTCAATACGTCGAATAACGGTAGTCTGTGTGCTGGTACTGGGTGCCTAATGCACTGAAAACCCGCGATAAGTTATCAACTACCAACTAGTGCAATGCGGGTGCATTGAGTGCAGACATAAAGTCTGAAACACGATGAAATCTATTTTAAAATAAACAAACATGGGAATACTCCACCAAACTTAGATGCAGTCGGCGACTGTTAACGAACTTTTAGGAATTTAGAACTGCTTCATTGGTCTAGTGGACGCAAGAGAGGCTGCTGAACATGAGGTCTTGAGTTGGATTCCCAGGTCGTGCAAAGTGAAATTGAGATTTTCCGAAATTCGAAATTGGAATTGTGCCCGGATGTCAAGAGGTTTGCCCTCTATTACATGGGACTTAATAAAGGTACCGGCGACATGACAATTTACAATTTATTGTGTTAGCGTACAGATCATTTTTCATTGCAAATACCTACTATTATACATTCGGCGCCTTGATTTCATATTCGGTTCGGAAACGATCGGCTTTCCGAAGTTTACCGAAGCGACGTTTTACTTGTGTCTTATAACTGTAACCGTATACTATTCAGGAAAAAAAATAGTACCATGATGAGATATTTTTGTCGCTGATTTTACAAAAGTAAAAAAGTTTTCTTGTTATTTCTTCTGTCGTATTGGGCATGAGTATTCATGTGGGAATTGTTTAAGCCGTGCTGGTAAATGTATATTGCAAAGTTCATAACAGGACTGCCAGAAGTACTAATATATTGTCACTTTAAGAACTAATTTAAGTGCAACCCTATTAAAGGTGTTATATAATATAAAATAGCGTCACGCCTGTATTCCCCGAAGGATGCAAGGAAGCAGAGGTGTACTATTTGTATACACACATTTCGCCGATGCTGTTATTAAGTCCTATGTATTATAGTAAGGGGCGCGCCTATTGCCATTAACAGAGCACAGTTCTGAGCTCCGTGCTGCTATTGAGAATTTTTATACAGAAATCCTAATAACACTTTGCCCGAACCGGGAATCAAACCCAAGAACTCACGCTCAGCAGTCGTACTTGCGATCACAACACCATGAGGTAATTAGGGTGTTAATACTTTTTTTACTGTTTTCTTTCAAAGAAAGTTTTTTATTAAATGACTTTAGAGTTGGTAGCATTATAAAATTTATCAAAACAAGCCTTTAAAAGCTATGGTAACTTAAAATTGGTTTTCAGTGGAACGTGACCAATTAGAGATTTCTCGAAGGCACTCTAATGTCATCTTGAGAAAGAGTTAAAGGTTAAGAGAAAAGAACCTTTCTTTGATACTCTTGACAAAATCGGCGAACTAGCAATCGTAAGCGAGACTAGGCTTTATGTGCTCCGTATCACAGGTTCGATTCTCGCACGACACAAATTCATATACTGTTTCATTAATAATGATTCTGAAACATTTAGATCCGTCGCACACTACAGACTTTTCATCGGCCTTTAGTTTGAATAATCTTCACAAGACTGGAAATAGGAAAATTAATCTAATTCGATTCTATACAAAAAAAAGGGCCCATATCGGCCGTAATAATAACCTTAATTCAAGGTTATATCCTATCCTACTTAATATTATAAATGTGAAAGTTTGTGAGGAAGGATGGATGGATGGATGGATGGATGGACTTTGTTACTCTTTCACGCCAGAACGGCTGAACGGATCCGGATGAAATTTGGCACAGATATAGATTATAGTCTGGAATAGCACATAGGCTACTTTTTAACCCGGGAAAATGTACGGATTCGCCGCGAGCGGAAACTAGTACTTAATAAAATGTTTGAAAGAAAAAAGAAGAAGGTACATTAAAGATCTTATAATTAAACTTTCTAAACGTAAACTAAAATCCACGTATAAAATGAAATGAAATTATTTATTTTGCAATTATAATTTTTCAATCACTTTTACACGTCTTTTTTAAACTAGACGGCGTCGACATTTGCTACAACTAACCCTGAGAAGAAACGCCAAAACATACTCAGGGTTCAAGGTCTATTTTAAAGTCCAGACAGATTATAATAAAGATTTATGTATTTCATATGGCGTAACGTCTGGAATGGGTTTTATAGGAAAGTGTCAGAACTATTTGAGCTGAACTGTTCCAACAGAGGGTAGAGGGTTTATTAATAAATTCAAACTATAGAAACGGCGGGCACAAAAATTACTGAATACTTACTGCAGTAACATACGGGTGTTCAATTCTATTCGAATACTGATAAAAATGCCATTTTGAATACTGGTACGATTATAGTGCCGGAGTCAAAATAATATATCGGTGGCACAATGTTTAGTAAGACTTATATTTGTTTACACGTGATAGAACGTGCAAGTGAGTCCTGCGTTCGATCCCCGGGTCGGGCAGTGTTATTGTGTTTTGCTTTTGGAACTTTCTAAATATCCGCGCGGATTTTGGGTTTGTGTAGATGGTAATAGGCTCTATTACATGGGATTTAATCACAGAATTAACAGCATAACATAATATCACGCCTGTGTTCCCCGAAAGGTTAGGTAGAGGCGTACTATTGTACACCCACATTTCGCCGATGCTGTTATTGAGTCTCGTGTAATAGGGGCGAGCCTATTGTCATCTACCGGACACAGTTCCAGACACCGTGCTGCTACTGAGAATTTCCATACAGACAAATCCAATAAAATTTTGCCCGACCTCGGTATCTTACCCGGGACCTAACGCTAAACAGTCGCGCTTGCTACCACTAGACCAACGAGGCAGTCTTAATAACAGAATTGGTCAGTGAAATATGATTCCTCAATAGTACCTATACTTCTCTCGACGGTCAGGGTGTCGGGGAATATAAGCATGGTGCTACTATGCTATGCGAAAAATTAGTTGATTAATATAGTTTATTTGGGAAGTCAATAAAACTGTACAAATATCACTAGTACAAGGAAGAAAAATCTATTACCGATATATACCTTTCTCCTACCCCAGAAAGCCAAAAATATACCGGACCTGATACAGAAGTACCAACTTGAAATGTTTCCTTGGCAACCAAGTATCCACAACTTTTGTAATCTATTGACGGTAAATACGGGGTGATGTTGAAACTGATTCGGAACCGAGTAAGCACTATTGAGAGAGGATTCTTATCACAAGAGGACCCTTGCCACTTAGAGTCACGTACAGTGATAACATGTGGAGTTTAGTGCGAGATGTGATATTTGTTTCGCTACAAGTAGGTATTGTGGATAGCTGGGAAAATTAAAAAAAAAAACAACCCTACTTTTTAATTACTAGAAAGAAATTGGGCCGTATTTAGAAAGTGAAATGGACAAATTCTATAAAAAAAAAGTTGTTCGAAAATAAAAAATATTCTATCTCAAAATTTAATATTTTAAATTCGATAATGGCGCTCCAGTCTTTTGAATATCACTGATAATGTGGAATGTATCTATTTTAGTATATTGAAATCCAATGTTGTATGTTTAATTACGAAAAAGATTATTCTTTCTCAGTATCAGAATAATCTAGAAAATTCACATTGTAAACATGGATTTATGAAATCTCATCCGCCAGTCAAACCGATTTCACGTATAAGATGTTTAATTTTTTGTATAAGAATGCCACCAGGAATATTAATATTTTTGAAGTGAAGAAAAACTAATTCTACCCTTATTTTGCGGGACGGTTGCAAATAGTAAGCTCGAAACGAAAACTACTTTACAATTTATTATGTGCAACCCACTATAACTTTCAAGAAGGCCATTCTAATGGTCCAGAAAGCCTTTGTAAAGCCTTTCTCGAACAGGCGCGATAAAATACCGCGCAATCAGCCGCAGTTGATCTTGTGAAAATTGATTGTGGGATATTTAAATATTGACGGTACGTCTGGTCAGGATATGTCTTGGGACCATCTAATATTATGTTCATATATGCAAATAGCTATGTAAGAGCGGAGCGAGTGATTCGTAAAAGTTGTATAGTGCGTTAACGCACTCCGAGTGTCACTTTTGAGTGCTGAATAGGCCCTACATTACCACACCACTACATTACCATACCACGTTTGAGTTTTGTATTCTAGGTCGTAGTATGATGAGATATGTACCTAGCATGAGGCAGTAAGCCGACCACTTAATAATCCAGTGCCTCACGTCGGCAGCTACCGCTCCTAGAAACAGATTCAATCTATCTGACGAGCATTTAGTACACCACTTGTCAATCAATACGTAATTGTAGCACGGATACCAGAGGTCTAGTACAGGCTTCCCTCGATCTCTACGATGTATGGAAATCATGTGCGTGCGTCTACGATTTAGGTATGAGATCACTGAAATGCACGCGCACTATTTTTTCATACATTTTTGACTAAACGGTCACGACGAACTAGGTCGAGGAAATCTTGAAAATGACGAAATGTGTCGGACGAAGCTCCGTAGGACATATTAGTATAACCTCCACAGTGCAGCAGTGCCTTGATTTAGGTACCCAACAAAGAGAAGGCTGCCCAAATAATTGATTCCACCTCATATTTTTGATCCGAAAATTGTAAAACTGCACCGAAGGAATCTTACGAATTCAAGTACCGGCTCTCACCGGCCAATATTTCACAATTTGGTAGGTTAAGGCTAGAGTCTTCCGATTTTTACTTTATGTAACTAGCCGTAGCCTGCCAAACTGGCATGAGGCCAGTTTTCCGTTGATAATATACTACGTTTGCTACCTACCTTTAATATGTTTGAAAATATATACATTTTTTGAAATGTTGCTTTTGAACATTGTTCGTGTAAAATATTGAAAAAATCTTTACCAATACTGAGTGTAGCTTTCTTTGATGTCGGCAAATATTGATGTTACTAGTTGCTATTTGGATGCCAGGAGTTTAAGGGAAGCTTCAGAAAGTGGGGTTCGCGTAAACAGAACAGAGAAAATAACGCGATTATCATTTGTCATGTCGCGCAAAAAAACAATCCAGTTTTTGTATGGATTTATAAAAGACAACTTATCCGAGGGTTTATTAAGCTACACAAAAGGAACAAAGATTAGAAGATAACGTTGAAACTCTAAGCTTTAGATTAAACTATACAGAGATAAATAAAACAATTTTATTCAAATCAAAGCGCAGTTCTCGGCTTGCTCGGTGTTCCAATAAAAGCGATACGAAATAGTTTAGCTAAGTTGCCTACAAAATCCAGACGGATAGATTAGAAAATAGTACTGGGAAATAAAATTCCTGCTGAGGTCGCCCTTTTATACGAGATGAAAGCATCTAGGCATGGTTGGCGCAGTGGTTGAGAGATCAACTGCTGCGCTATGTGTCGCGGATTCGATTCCCGCACGGAACTAATATTTGTATGATCCACAGATAGTTGTTTCGGGTCTGGGTCTTTGTGTATATAAATATATGTGTTTGTAAACGCACCCACGATACAGAAATTATTACTAGTGTGAGGCAACGTTTTAAAAAAAGATAAAGAGAAAAGATCTGTGAAGCCTTTTCCCAACTATGTACGTTGGGGTCCAGTCCCATTCTAACCAGATGCGGATGAATATCAGTATTTTACAAGGAGCCACTGCCATCTGACCTTCACCACCCAGATAGACCAGTTAACAAAACTTTTGAGTTGCTGACATAGGTATTTGTATGATACCGGGGATCAGCAGCTTAATTTGCTCTCCGAGACTTTCCCGAATCCTGAGGAAACGCGACGTTAAAGTTTTATAGTAACTGTCAAATCCTAATCTTATGTTCGTGTAAACAGTCTCTAAGTTCGCAAGATTATATTTAATAAATAGTATTATATCCCAAAGAAACACGACAAGTAGGCGAACAGAAACAATTTATTCAAATCTATGCTGCTTTCACAGTATTCCAATAAATGCAGTTCGGACTTTAGCTGAGTTGGTTACATACCAACTAGCAGTGGCGAGCGGTTCATAAAGACAAAAAGACACTGCCTACCCTACATAACTCAGATAAATATTTATTATAAGATATTTGAGGTGGCAAATCACACACATTGTTATTTAATCGACAAGACGAAGAACCAAAACGAAGCAGTGATTGCCTAGTGGTTGAACGCTTGCCTTCCATGCAAGAGGGTCCGCCGAGTTCAAACCCAGCCCGCACCTCCGACTTTTCGATTGCGATCACTAGAAATATATTTATTTGTCTTTTTCCTTTTATAAAAATGGATTTAAATGAGTATACCTATTTTCGCTGTGCCTATTATGTATACCCTACCGCTTCTCTCTAATGGGTCCATTATAACTGTGTGTAGGTTTTTACTTCATTATGAGATGCTAATCGTTTTAGGCTTCTTTGAAATCAATGAAAATGATATCTCAGTGAACTCAATTTGTGATAACAGTTCTGTTAATAGTTCCGATTCCAAAAGCTCGGCTCCTTTCCACTTTGATTCTTTGGTGTTTAATACATTAAGAGTATGCAATGTTCCAGTGTGATCAAAGATAGCTATGCGAAATTCGTTTGAATATAAATATATAAACGGACTCTGGCCTCTGAAAATTGTTGTTTTTTAGAGGCCAAAATTTCAAACTCCGAATGCGATAATTTAATTATATTTTAATGAATCCAATAATTTTGCGAGAAATAATTTGAATTTATTTTGACATAATATAATGTAGCATTACGCCTGCATTCCCCGAAGGGTTAGGCAGAAGTGTACTATTGTACACCCATATTTCCCATATTTCTACTGAGGTCAATGTAATAGGCGGCGAACCTATTGCCATCTATTGGGCACAGTTCAAGACTCTGTGCTACTATTTCCATACAGAAAAACTCAATAACACTTTGTCCGACCCAGGAATCGAACCCAGGGCCTCACGCCTAGCAACCGCGTCTGTGACCACTGTGCCGATGAGGTAGTCTTAATTTGAATAACACTTTTTTTCTAAATGCAAATAAACACGCACATAACTCGATTGCTTGGATTTCTACCAATCCTAAGACGCACCTAGTTTAGCTAAAAGTTTTCATACAAAATGCGTTAACGTTTTTAGCCCGCTAAAAATGAGCTGATTTTTTGCATTTATATGTTACTAGCTGTGCCCGCGACTTCGTTCGCGTGGATGTCGGAACTTAACAATGTATTTTTTAGTGAGACCAAATGCACTTAACCCTGTATTTTTCTAAAATAAAAGAATTTTTCTAAAATAAAAGTAGCCTAAGTTACTACTTATTACATCAGCTACCTGCCAATAAAAGTCCCGTCAAAATCGGAACAAACAGACAGACAGACAGACAAAAATTGTAAAAAATGTTATTTTGGTGTATGTACCGTATATATATTCATATGCATGTAGTAATAAACGGTTATTTTAATATTATATAGATGTATAGATAGACACAAATAAAAACCAGGTCGTCACCTTTTTGTTTTTTTTTTTTTTATATTGTTTATAGATTGAGAAATATACATACAATATACCCTTAAAATGCGTTTTTTAACTAAAAATCTTCCTTAAACTTATCACGTGATAATTATTAAATGTATTAAAATTTTGAAAAAAAAAATACAATCTCTGTCGACCTAGTTTATAATCTAACAAAATGATAGAGACCAAATTCAAATTAATTCGTTAAGATTACTATGTAAGAAACGTTAACGCCCAAACACCTATTTTGCGCGTATTCCAAGGCAATTTTGACAGAAGCCGGCAGCTAATATATTGGGTCCCATTTAGGTATTTCTCTCGATGGGTAATATAAACGCAACTGCAGTTTACCATGCAAGAACATATAATATACACTGGAAAAGTAGATAGATCTCGCTGAAAAACCAAACGTCATTTCGTAAACCCGTCGACGCTTCATAAAACATTCAGACACTAATTCCAAGCCAACCCATTCTTCACCACGACATAAAAATTCAAACCTTATTTACACCTGCAGAACAAAAATAAGGCGTAATTTCCAGCACGAGTATTAAAGTGTTAAGATACGGGTGACACGGGTAATATTTATGAATATTCACAGGGGATTATCATTCAAATAATTTATATTTTACCGCTGTTCCGAGGGGGTGTGTGGTGTTAATTGTAGGCTTGAGCGTTTTTGCGACTTTCGGTTTTATGGTCAGAGGCCCTAGTGTAAGTTTTTTTCGACAAACTCGATTGAACGCATCGAACGCGTTCGGCGCTCCGATTGGTCCTTTTCTATTGGTGCTCTCCACCAATTGGAGCGCCGAACGCGTTCGATGCGTTAAATCGAGTTTGTCTAAAGAAACTTACACTAGAGCCTCAGAGAAAAATAACAAGCGAGGAGATAGGCCTTGGTCGGGGTGCGTGTATAGATGATTTTGAACCGCGGAAGGTTATACGAGGAAATTTTGTTGTACGCTTCAAATTGCAATTTTAAACGGATTAGCATAAGTTTCAAGGTTGGAATTTGAACACGCCTCGCACCTTTGACTTTTCGCATTGACGTGCAAATCAGAGTTTGATTATAACTTGCGTTAATGGTGCGGAATAATATCGTCGCGAGGAAAGAGGGGTCCATAAATGTTCCAGTTGTAGAATTGAGATGAGCTGAATTATTATCAAGAACTAGCTTGACTAGTTCTTCATTAAAATGCCTTCTGTTGAAGATAAACTTCCTCATTAATCCATATAAAATGTCCGATCGAATTACTATACTAACCAAATAACAACACTATGTCCAGGCGAGGTGTCCAGGCCAAACCTTGACGATTGATGTCGGACATTCGTCCATGTGTGTAATGTAAACGAGCGATGTAGAATTGTAGTTGTCCCTTGTCTCCAATAGATAGCGCTAGTAGTCACTACACAATAAAACCGCTTACTCCTCAATCTTGCATACTTACAGAAGATTTCATCTGATTTCCATTTTCCGGATTGACAGTCAAATGGATCCTGAAGGTGGCGAAGTACGATTCCTAGTGGACGTCTAAATATTTGTAGAGGACCTCGATTCCTTTGTTTCAGTCCAGCGACTTTTTCGTTTTGATTTGGGTCTTTGTTTGGAAACGTTACATTTGAATTGAGTAATTTTCCTTTATTTTTTTCTCTAGAGAGCCATAGAGTTATTGGGTCTTTTACTCCTTCTTATAGATTTCTGGAGGTGTTTATTATCAATAACAGTAGCGCTGCACCGATGCCTCCTATTAGCTACAATCTAAATCTGAAAATCATAATATCGTCACTCGAGTAACTCTTTTCGGGCACCATATTCTTATTTGTCTTTATATCCTCATCATAATCATATTTCGCCAGTGCCGCTATTGAGTCCCATGTAATAGGGGGCGCGCCTATTGCTATCTACCGCGCACAGTTCCGGGCTCCGCGCTGCTACTGAGAATTTCCATACAGAAAGACCCAATAACACTTTGCTTGAGTCGAAAATCGAACCCAGGACCTCATGCTCAGCAGTCGCGGTTGCGACCACTAGACCAATGAGGCAGTCAATCATTTTCCCTTTATACTTGAATGAAAATATTTTTTATATTACCGGACGTCGAGCAGGAATAGAATATGCGACCATCTGGTTCCAACACCGCTCTAGCCTCTGAGCTACCACGATCTCTGCTTGCTAAGTCAAATATTTCTTTCACATTCAAATCTTTCTCTCCACTATTTATAGCTAAGAATTACTGATAACACTTAAGAACTTAGAAGTATTCATTTGTACATTACCTATATATACGAATCCTAGATTGGCGAATGTGGGTATTTGTGCAAAGACCATTGGAATCCAGTTAAAAGTGCCCAATGGACCGTGGTGGGGGCATTCTGTGAATGCTAAGGTGGCCACGTGTTTGGAATAAGGAAAGAATTGAATTGCAATTCATTTTATTTTCAGTGTGTCTATAGCACGGGGTCTTAGATTCACGGGTCGGTTATAGTTTAGATTTTTCTGTTAGAAAATCCTCAGTGTTTTTAAACACTGTTTTAAAACACCTCCTCCTAGTGTTTTTAAACAACTGCCCAAAAAAAGAAGTGTAATGTTTCCAGAGTTCATGTATGTATGCATGTATGTGAGTTTCTTTGTTCCACAATAACTTTTAAATGCCTGAACAGATTTGGATGCATGGTCACTATTTACTCGCTGACTACACAGATAAATAAATTTGTCATTACATTACCTCTTAAATTAAAAAATGAGTAACCTTTCGCTTTATAAATACAGATTAACTAATACAACTTGTTTTTTACTTTTTAGATCGTTTCTTAGCAGTATTGTTTTTTTTTTTCCCACAGAAATACCCTACAAAAGTAAGTAACCAATAATGTAATAATATTAAAACAAATAAGATAGCAACTGTCGACTTGTCGCCACACAATGTTCACAACTCCGAACAATATTTCGATTTCCTTTATTAAACCCATTTGCTCAATAACTTGAGTACATATTGTTTACCCACAAGCCCTGCCTTGTAAGGTTATAAGGCACCTAATACACGTGCGACTGATCGCACTGTGTTCTTGCACCAAAAGCCAAATCCCTATTTACACAGGCTGAATTTTTCAAGTGGGCGTGGATGCCCAAATTCGAAACTATAAGGAATAGCGAAATATACAGAAAGGAATCCCGAGTCCGATTTTGATGAAAACTAAAACTGCACCATTGGATTGGAAAAAAACAATCTTACTAGCCAGGATTTTGGAAAAAAAAAACACACGCTGTATTATTACACCATCCGGTAGTGTCGCTAATAAGGATCAAATTCTGGGAAGTAATGACATATTGTAAAAAAAGTTTTCATCAAAATCGAACTCGAGACTATTTTGAGTATTTTTCGATATTCCTTATACTTACGGATTTGGCCGTCCACGCCCAATTGAAAAATTCAACTTGTATATTTAAAAAAAAAAACATCAGTCGCTATCGCGAATCCAGAGTCTATTGCTGTACATCTATATTTCGCCGATGCTGCTATTGAGTCTCATGTAATAAGGCGAAAGCTTAGTGCCATCTACCAGTCACAGTTCCAGGCTCCATGCTGCTACTGAGAATTTCCATAAACAAAATCTCAATAACACTGCTCGATCTCGGAAATGAACCCAGGATCTCATGCTTAGCAGTTGACCACGCTTAGCACTAGACCAGGCAGACTGCGTGGAGTTTGGACGACATTCTATTCTTAATTTGTCCTTGTGTATCTTTTATTAATAAAAAAAAAAACATATTCTCGCTCCTAGCCACCCTACACGTCTAGAAAGCGACCGGACGCAACTGGAACGTATGCATATCGCACATCTGTCGCCGCCCTACCGGCGAGTGACGTGAACTAGAAATACGTTCTGCGAGCCGTATAGAGGAAAGTCCAAGTTATTGTAGCAGAACGTACGTACGCGTCATTGCGATAAGTTCACTTTTGTGGGATATATTGAAGCCTTTCGCTTTTTATGTATGGTTGAGATACCTATATTTTTAGATTTATAATCGATATTTTATGTATAGCTCCAAAAATTTATCTAAGAAGCCACGATTGGCACAATGGTTGTGCGATTACCTTTCTGTGCTGTCGCGGCTTCGATTCCTTTACGGTACAAATATTTGTATGATCTACAGATTGTTGTTTTCGGTTTCGCTGTGTGTGCATGTGACTAGTATGTTTGTAAACTGTACCCAAGGTACAGGAGAAATTCTAGTGTGACCCAACGTTCATAAACCTATATTCAGAGAAATTTTAGTTTTTTTTTTAAAAACCTGTTTTTCTTAGTTATACGTAGATATTATTATAAACAAAGAAATCTAATTTTACAGTGTGTAAATCGTGAGTAACGAATGAGGTTTCGAATGTTTTAGACCCTTCTAATACAAATTTTAACGTAAGCCAAAATATATAAAAATAATGAGCGCGCATTTACTTTAGGACTTACTCAAATGCGCGCGAACAATATTATTATATATTTTCGGTTTAACGGTAATGACTACAAAAAAAAAACGTACGTATGTAGATGCTAGAAACCCTGTCTATACTTTGTTCGAGGTTGGGCGCGTATCGAGAAAATTCTGAGTTATTGTAGCGGAATATCGTAGGGGTCACTGCGATAAGTTACTTTTGTGGAATCGATGTGTGGAGTATATTAAAGCCTTTCATTTTTCATGTGTGACGACCAGATTTTGTTTTGTTCATGGATAATTTTTGCCACTCTTGGGACGTAACTTTATTCTACGAAAAGGCGACGATGTAGTCTATCGCAATGGGCAAGTTCCACGGAGTAACTTTGTTACATTGTTTAAAATTAATATGTACTCTTTTGTTGGGCTAGTTGTCAGAATATATCGAAAACAGTTAGTAAAACTTTAATCTTTTTAATTTTTACATTATGTATAGTGAAACCTTGTTTTTAGTACATGCGATGCTTACTTATTAGAAGTTGTTACACTAAGCCTGTTGTTGAGCCAATAAGCGAAAAAAAAAAAACAGGGGCTCTCAAGGCCAATTCTCGAGCAATCGCAATGCCGGATATCACTTGCCTGCGATTTCCGATTACTCTAGAGAGATATATTGTATTTAAACACGTAATAAAAAATGGTGAGCTTTGAGTCTAGATTTTGGTGAATATAATATCTAGAGGTAAAAATAAAAATGAGTCGTAAAATACGGAAAGGTGTACTTCACTGATAACCAAAATGTTACCATATATTCACATACACAAAGACCAGGACCTGAAACAACTATCTGTAGATCATACAAATATCTGTTCCGTGCGGAAATCGAACGCGCTACATATAGCGCAGCAGTCGATCTCTGAACTACTGCGGCAACCAAGCCGTCGAAGATTAGGCAGTCTAAGACCGTATTATCACGTACTGTACACAAATTCATGGCTGACACTTTCAGAAAACACTCAATAATAACAAATACTTTGACCGACCAAGGAATCGGTCCCAGGACTTCACTCTTGGCAATATATCAGCTAAGTATACCTGTTATTTCTCCTAATAACATTACCTGATCTGAATTGCCCTCTGTAGTGTAGTTTAATGGTCGGCAGCAACAAACAGACATTATTTAACAAATATATTCATTACATTGGATTAGGGGAATACTGCTAGCCTCACATCCTTAATGAGATCAGCTGTGTGTAATCACGGCTCTATACAGGGATGTTCACCTGAATCACAGACACTGTATTAAGTTATGTTAAGCAAACACGCGAGGAAGTGAAGGGAAATATATTTATAGGCTATACGTATTCTACCTTGTGTACAGTGGATACGTGGAAGTCAGGGATTACGTAAAATTTCTAGGGATATCAGGAAGTCACGCTAGGTGTGGTATGCCGCCATTTCATTAACAGAGTAAAATAATCGTAGCTTTGTGTAGTCGAGACTCCATTTAGTATAACAATAGAGAAAAGTGATTGGTTTGCCTCATCAGTCTAGTGGCTGCAAGACTGCTGAGCGTGAGGTTCTGGGTTCGATTCCCGGGCAAAGTGTTATTGGGTTATTTTGTACGGAAATTCTGGATAGAAGCACTGAGTCGCTCCCTATTACATGGGACTCAATAATTTCATCGGCAATATATGGGTGTAGAATAATGGTACCTACATATCTAACATTGCCGTCCCATCGGACTATGAGAGTGAAGGAATAGAGAGTGCACTTATGTTTGCGCAAACACTTGAGCTCTATAATATCTCCTGCGTAGTTGGCTAATCTCCGGTGAGATTGGCGACCGAAATTCGGTCATGACGACATTATTATTACTATCTTTTGAAATATTTCTTCAAGTAGAGTTTATACTCATCTTGTTTGACCGTTTCTATATACACATATTTTAAATAAAATGGATATTATTTGTCTACTTTATAATAAATAGAGTAAAGTAAAATGAAAACACATGATTAAATCGTATCGATTCAGCAGACCCTATCTATTATTATATATAATAAGATTATAACAGCCCAATGTCTATATATTATATATTGTACCGATGTATAATTTATAGAACACGATATTCTTACACTCACATCTCTATATACTATTTTCGAAAGATGTCGTTTGTCAGAAAAACATGTCACTATTCTCTTTAAATAAAGACCACTTCTCCCATCCGCAAAACCTACGACACCAAAACTGCTTGGCACTACTTACTTCTAATCTATCCATTTTTCATTCAGAACCCTAAGTTACGTGCATTAAAGTATATAATAAAATACCGCAAACATTAAAACTAATTAAAGATATTAATAAATTTAAAAATAAATTATTCAAGGTAGTGAACCAGAAGTGTTATTTACACATTGCTAGAGTTTTTTGAAGATTAAAATAATGCATTAAAAAAAAGATTTTATACTGTAATAATTATGTATATGTACATCGTTCATAAAGTAGTATTTAAGTTTGTTTATTTTGCAGTGCCTCTGCAGGGTGCATGTTTGAAACTTTTTTAATTTACCATACTCGTACAACATGTGTGCAATAAAATGATTTTATTTGAATTATACATTATAAATATTGGAGAAACACTAATATGGGGGTCTTTATTAGAGCAACAGAAGCCAAAACCACAGATTTTAGAATTTTTGTCTATCTGTCTGTCTGTATGTATGTTTGTACATGCATCATGCAAAAACTACTGCATGGAATTGAATGTAGTTTTCACCGATGCACGATGTATTGCTAGAGGTCTAACTTAAAATATAGGCTCCATTTTACCGCAAGAAAATATCATATTCTAAATTCCACTCGTACAAAGTCGCGTGCAAAAGCTAACGAGAAATATTTTTAATTTTTCGTGATTTCTCAGTATAACTAGGGATTTTATGAAATCCCGGTGTCGTAATTTCGCTTTGACGCCGGCAACCGTATTTTTTCTGTGCATTTTATTTGCCTTGACGTCGCGTTTCTATGTGTGTGCATGTTGTATCTGCCTGGTAAAATAACGATACTTGATTTCAAACGTGCGAACTGGCCTTTACAAACATAGGATCAGCATATGGATGCTGTTGCATCGTTAGTACTATCGACTAACGATGCGATAAACGTCACAGCCGGTTTTTTATTTGTAATGTGTGTACGCGAGAATAGGTTGAATGGGATGGAGTTTTACATGCATACATAGGTACATACACGTAGGTGCATTCAGCCTCAAAAAGCTGCACTAAAAAGGTGTATACTTAGTGAAATACAAAAGTCATTTTGTAAGGATTCGTCACTGAAACTGGAAATATAACTGCAGATGAAAACTGTTGTTATATTATATATTTCATATTACTAAATCTAGTCTGTCATCAGCATTATTATCTGCCTAGCCTTTTCCTAACTACATTGGGGTAGGCTCCTAGTCTTACTGGTTGCAGCTGGATATCAGTACCTCTTTTATACGGGGCGACTGCGATCTGACCACCCAATTACTGGGAGACTGGTTGTACCGTACCGTAACATAGGAATTCGTATAAACAAGACCAACTGTTTAACGTGTTTTCCGGGTCTCAATGTGTGAAACCCATCAAAGGACTTTTTTTTTTTAAGTAAGATTGACTGATCTGCGGTAGCTGTGTACTTCCCAACCTCTCGTCTACAGACTAATAAATAAAATTTATATGTTGTAATTTTGTATTCCGTTCCATTAATTAATCGATAATGAAAAGCTATTTTATCATAACATACATGACATGCTCAATAAGCAAGCCTTCTTCTCAAAATGCTTTTGAAACTTCGTTCATTCTTCCGTTCTGACTCCACAAAGTTATTGTACATATGTCTCTCCTTTAGTCCGTTATTTCAATATGGTGGATTTTGCTTACTCGCGGAAACCTTCCGAAGATAAGTAAGCAATATTTTCAACGATGCAGTCATTCCTCCAACAATTCATATAAATGAAATGTGGACGAAAATATTATTCCAATCCAATGACTTCCAAGTTTCAACTCAACTGAAGGAAATTGTACGAGTAGATTTGGTAGTTTGTATTTTCGGTACAGTCAGCATTAGGGTGATTCTTCTTACGCTATTGTCGTTTCAGTGTGAGCATTTTTGGTGGAAATTAGCTAGGAAGAATGGTTCATATCGGGGCTGACTGCCCAATGTGTGGTGCCTGTAAATAGAATATCGACACCCAGGGCTTCCTCGTGTACCCCAAGTCCCAACTGCTGGGCACGGATCTGTTCTTAGAATGAGACGAGTTGGCCGTACACCACACTGGCTTGTTGCCGGTTTGACGGACTACACACACTACTGAGAATATTATGGAGTCTTCTAAGATGTTCTTTTAGGTTTACTTGCCTTGTTTTTCTTCACCGTTCACCGTGATAATAAAATTTTGCAAGCGAATGATTGTTCGAATTTCTGTACTTTTTGTAAGAAATTAAAAAAAAAACAAAGTAATATTTTTTATTCGTAGAACACTCTTCACTTTAGCAACTTTGAATAATCTTTTGATACTGTCCGTACAATTGAGATTGTGATGGGAAGCATCGCTTTGGATTTAACTGTTCTGAATATTGAATGTCTAATTCCAGTTTTGGAAGCTAGCTGCATTCACGAAGTTCGTACTACTCTGTTTCGGTTAGTTTGATTAGTAGAAGATATTAGTAAAATGTCAATTTTAGACGCTCAAAGGCAGTTTTAGTTATTTAGGCAGCTCCTCAAAAACGAACGGTATAGGTACGTATTGTGATTTAGTTATTGCACTGAATTAAAAACAAAAAACTCATCAGTGTGTTTTTTAGATTAGAATATTTTATACAATATTAATTTATACATTGATCTCTAACAATAATTAAGTGAGTACAATGTAGTCCAAAAATCTGTAAGTGATATCTGATGTGTTTTTTTTTTTAATTTGAGTGATTGACAAACTTATGCTTCTAGACAGCTATCACGTCTATTAGAAATAAAAACGGCCACGTAGTACTCACATATTACAATTATACTTCAAATTAGTGATGACAGAACGATAATAATTAAATTACATTATGGATATCGCATTAGTAATTCGTACACCAATAAATTAAATTATAATCAAAGGTAGCCCCAGGTTTTATCTTTTAACTAGGCAAGTTCATCGGTCGTTCACCTCGATGTAACGAAAAATGCGATCGATCCATACATGCGTAAAATATAAGCGATTAAATGTGCGGCTCAGAAATTATCGGTACTGTACAATATTGATGATTGAAATTTCGATTTTTTTATTTAGATGTAACACTGATTATTTAAAAGATTGTCTAGTAGAGATCGTGTTTTAATAGTTTTTTTAAACATTGCACCCCACTTTTATTTCTCCTATATTGTCCACGATACAGTGTGATGATGTCACATTGCACTTGCACTTCATATGCATTCACATGCACACACAGCCAGGCACGAATCAATTTTTATTCTGAAATTATCTGTATTCATACAAATTTTGTTCCATGCGGAAATGAGAAAGATGATCGTTTAGCGAAAGAGACAACAGTGTAGTCGATAAAAAAAAATCTTGTCTTTATGTCATCACCAGTCTGTAAAAATTATTACTACATTTTTTTTTCAATGATGTAGAATTCTTGGAATGTTTCATAATAAATCATCATGAATATTAGTCTTGATTATAAGCGTAATAACCATTCAACCATTTAATCTCATTACAGGTTTGAGCTGAAAAGAAAATTTTATTTTTATTTTATTGGTGATATCATGAGGGGAGATATGAGCCTGCCATTGTGTTCGTGAATTAACACATTGCCCGTCAGATCATTTTAGAAGATTTTTCTGTAAATTCTACAAGTATTCAGTATAGCAGCTTTCTGTAGACTTTCATAGGTATATGGCGGCAGATCGAGATTTCATAATGATTGATGAAGATGTTTGTAGTCTATTGTATAAATATATACCTACTATAAAAATAGTAGTGTCACTTCAAAAGATTTCTGTTTTACAGTTTTTTTGCTACGGTATATCGAAGATTGTGTTTAGCACGGCTATGTCAGTACTTTGCGGAGTTTCGTTAATTTTATCAAGTACAGAGGCCCTGTACGATACGGTTGAGTTTCTATACGTCAAATTATTCGTGATACGCTTACTGTTCACTATCGACATTACTGTACCCCTAGTGTAAGTTTCTTTTGACAAAATCGATTTACTGCATCGAACGCGTTCGGCGCTCCGTTTGGTGGAGAGTACGAAACGGACCAATCGGAGCGCCGAACACTCAACCGTATCGTTAATGTCAGTGAATTTTGAATCGAAATTACAAATTGTCCTATAAAATTGTGTTTTAATTATATGCATGACGCACAAATTGTAACATACTTAGACATGAATAAAGTCTTCAATAAATATGAATAAAATCTGGAAAAACTCGTTCAGTTTTGCAAATACTAAACGAGATTTTCCAGTTTTTCCAATAATTCAAAATTAAAGACCGTTAATGATATGGTTACGAAACTAGCCATATCAATATGTAGATGCCAAGTTGGTAGGTAGCTACTTACACAAAAATTCTGTCAATGGCTTTAGCCAGAGGCAATCACCCATGTGTATGATTGTCCATACTGGAAAAAAAAAAAGTTTTTATAAACTGCACAATATTTTAATTTTAAAAAGGTTTCAAATCCCAGGAAAAAGATTCGTGACTTTGGGATTTTTGCCACAAGGAGTGATCATGGAGATTGAAAAAAATAGTTCAGGGTACCAGTAGGTCAGAAAAAGTGCAGATATGTATATAGTGTACAAGATGATTGCATATTAGACCTATTCCTCGTAATGGTTGCATAAAGAACCAGGAGAGACAATTTGAACATTTTTTCCTTCTGAAGGAACATTTTTGATTTATTCGAAAAAATGTGTATGACGTTTGATGCAAAAAATACGGCAAAAATTTATCCGTTTTTCAGGCTCAAAAAAAGTACAAATTTTAATAATTTTGCTATAAGAACAAAGATAATAAAGATTTTTTTATAGTTTATTTTTTTATTTTTTGGTTTAAAATCTAATCTTTGATCATAAATCATCCTATAAGTTTTGTTTTTTATATAATGTATTCTTACGCTAATTACAGACGGCTAACTATTGTAAATGTGAGTTCAGTGTAGGGGTATTCTTTATACTTTTATCAACTGACTTTATGTTAAAGTTTCATTTAGTGTTTATTTAACAAAACCTACATTTTTCTCTCATACACACACATAATATTTATAGCAGGATCGTTAAACTTTAAAAGCGTATCCATGGAGTTTCTTGCCGGTTCTTCACCAAAGGACCATCTTTTTGGAACCCTGCAACTAGAGTCTTCTAAAGTTTCAAAAGTGCCTGTGTTATGTTTATTTGAAATAAAAACAATTCTATTCTATTCTATTCTGAAAGTCTACCTAATATCTCAACAGGTTAGAAAAAATGAAAAAGTCACGAGGTACTCATTTATGGGGGAAACCGACACTCTGGGGTTGTAGGTTTAAGGGCGTATGCTTTTGCCCTATTTTTACTCTAGAAGTGTGTCTAGGGTAGTTTCGGATCTAGGTGTGTGTACCTTGTGAGTGGTGTATTTGTAAACTATACCACGATACAGGACAAATTTGGAATGTGGGGAAACGTTGAACTTTTTAAAGAAATGAAGCCTCTTTATAAAGTCGGAAATATGCAATTACGAAGAAGAGAACTGACAGTTAAAGAACCTTGAATAAAAGTAGGTACTTACATTGATATCTCGCCATGCAATTGACGTAATCTAACATACAATAGTTTTTAAAAGTATAATATTTATAATACAATGTTTTGCCGCATACTCTTCCCGTTCTGAAATGACAAAATAATGGCGTGTTTAGCTTATCGCACAATTTTCATCATTATTATACAGGGTTGATACGACCGAGGGGCTTTTCTTTAAACTGCATATACTAGGTACCATTTTTTTAAGTTTTTGCTCGTTTTGAACACGATGTAGGGTAAAAGTGGGATAGCTGCCTTAAGAGTATAGATGCCCCGAAACTTGTATTGAGAATCTCAAAAATAACAGTCGTAGTTATTATTTATTTATTCAAAGGTTGGACCCCCCTCCCCAGCGCCCTCGGTGAGCGAACGTCAGCCGCATGCATCTTACGTTAAGTGCGTAGTTAAATAAATTTGCCGAACTCGTTCACGGACAACGTGAATTACGAATTCCACTGTTTCCTAGGGCTGGCAGACTAAAGCACATAAGTCAAAAAGTCATACTTTTCAGGAACAACAAAAAACTAAATAAAAAAATCACGTTAAACATTTTATTTAATTTTATTGATTTATTGGGGTCTACTAAATAATACTAGAATGCAACATAAACGTCAGTAAACACAACTATAACAAAAAGTTTTTATGTGACTTATGTCAATAAGAACACTTACCTTATCCATATACTTAAATCTATACTTGTGACTTAAGTGTATGAGAACAGTACAATGGTATTCAAAAACCAATTAAAACAGTGTAAATTAATTACTTTTAAATATCTAAGTACTAAGTTTTTGACGTTGGAAGGCGAGTACTGGAACTCAAGTGGAGTTGGGCAGGACACCTGGCAAGGCGTGGTGATAACAGATGGAGCAAAGCTGTGACCGAATGGCGGCCAAGAACTGGGAGAAGGAATGTCGGTCGTCCCGCGGCGAGATGGGCGGACGATATTGTTGCCATCGGGGGTAGGACATGGATGAGACTGGCGCAGGAGCGTAGAAACTGGCACTTTCAAAGAGAGGCCTATGCCCAGCAGTGGGCGAAGTCGGGCTGTGGATGATGATGATGATGATGAAGTATGTAAGTTTAGTGTTATAATAAATTTACTCATCGTCCTCACTATCGGGGTCAGTGATTCGTAAATCTTTTGCAGTAGGTAAATCTCTATAAAAACTATGGAAGACGTCAGTTAATATGAGTAAATAAATCAAATCTTTTTTTCCTTAGATATCGGCAAAGGCTGTAACGATATTACTTGAATACTATCAGGTGTAACAGAACCTCTACTTTTCATGCTAAATTAAAAAAAAATGAGTTTATTCTTCTAAGGTTTCCTTGTAAGAAATTATTCCGAATTCTGAGTCATAACGCATTCATCTTTTACGTCTTTATGTCTTAATACCAATGGACCCTTTAGTATTGAAGAGAAGCCCAAAAAGTCGGTGTTCCGCATTTCGACCACTTCAAATTTTTTACTGCTTGATCTTATCAGTTGTATCCAATCATGCGGGTGATAGATTTGAAGTTCGGTTTTTTCTTTTTCTTTTCTATAATCCCGTGATCAGTATCCACTTCCACTATTATGCACTAAATGGCTATGACCATAATATGGAACATAAATTTGTGGTCAATAACTTCTATGTTTAATTTTTGCAAAGCCCAGATAAACATTGAACTTACATGAGAAGTTCCTGTTCTGGCCCCCACATGTACCGGAATAAAATATTATATGTTTTGGGTTCTCAGGTAGATATGTTTGGAGGTGCTTGAAAAGACAAGATGCTATTTGATTGCTCTTGCAGCAATATGTTTCATACCATACAGCTTTGCCGGTTTTATTGTCATGAACAGTCAAATTGAATGTCCACAACTGACGGTTCTAAAAAGCGACAGAAGAACTTAGTGCGTTGCCTTTTTTCATCTGAGATTTTATGTTTTGGTATACTTTTCTCGCGTTTATCATCCACTTGAGCTTTCACCCTACGTTTTTAGTATACATCCCCCCCTACAGATGGGTTCACGCTTTCCGTGAATTAATAAAAAATATTTATATGTCTTCGTTCGACATTTTTGACGGTCAGGATCTAGTGTTCTTTGTCTCTGAGTGGCCTTCTCTTGGATCCCATTCGCCAATATTCATCAAAACTAGCCTATCTAACGATTCGACACATTATCAGCGGTATCATTTTTCGACTGGCAACTACTTTTCCTTTTGATGTTTTATAAGACTGACCTGCTTTCACCTGCTTTTCTTGTTTTGTGATGCGGATGCTTTTTTCGGAGATGCACTCATGGTAGATGTTGTACCGGAGCTTCGGGGAGTCTCTTTGGGGAGATTTTCAACAGTGGATTCATTACTAGAATTCGACGAAACTGCTTCGCTTTTATTTTAACAAAGTTAACACAAAACCAAACTTTCGAAAAATCAGAGCACTACTGACTGACTTGGTGACCCACATCTCAAACTACACAGGCACTTCATCGTTTTTAGGCAATAAATTACATTCATAATAACCTAACCTCAAGTTAGCAAACCGATAAAGTCGCCCACTTAACGTTCTTAATCACATAAGTCATAAGATATACGCTCAGCAAGTGCAAAAATTGTATGTGTCCGTTTGACATAAGTCGACTTATGTTGTTTATAATATCGCAAGATGTGAATAGAATAATAAAGTTGAAAAGGTGCGCATTAGAGCTCAAATTGAAACGATATGCTTTGACATATGTACTTTAGTCGGTCGATATATTGAATTAAATGAATGCGGTTGGCATAATAAAAAAAATCGTTTTTTTGACTTATGTGGTTTAGTCTGCCGACCCTAGTCTTGAAAGCGAGTAATGTTTCATTTTACAGGTAAGTTGATTATATTTTATTGATTTTTGCAAGTATATGGTATGGTTATCAATAATAAGTGGTGGTTTTAAAATTTTATTAATGGTGTTCTTTTTAAAAATGGGTCCGTCTATCACTACTGAAAAGGATTGATGCCTCGATTCCTGTGAGTATAGATGCCCTTAGGGGCATCTATCCCTCATGGCTTAGGCTGAATTTTGCATGGCGTTTAATCACAGCTTTTGTTTTTAGCATGCCTCGTAAATATTCGAAAAAGATTGGCGCTCGTCCCCATACTGAATGGACGCAAGAAAATTTAATAGTAGCTTTGGATAAAATGTTGAAAAGAATTCTTGGTATCAACGAAATATCTTGTAGTATGGGATTCCATCGAGAACACTAAGGAGAAGATATGCAATATATACATATATGTATAGTATATATACAGAGTGAATTTTTCAAATGGGCGTGGTTGGCCAAATCTGAAAATGTAAGGAATAGCGAAAAATACTCAAAGGAGTCTTGAGCCCGATTTTGATGAAAACTAAAACTGCATCATTGGATTTTTCTAACAATATTTCTCCAGACCTACCTGGAATGTGAAATAGCTATTCCTATCTGGAATGTGAAATAGGCGAGGTCATCCACACCTTTATAAATGCGAAAATAACTCTGTTTGTCACCTCATCACGACTAAACCACTGAACCGGTCTTTATGAAATTTTACAAAAAGATAGCCTGGGTCCTGAAAAAGGACATAGGCTTATTTTCACTATTGCAGCAAAACACTAATCGGTATACAAAATACAAGCAGACAAATTCGCGGGCAACAGCTATAATATATATAAGCAATGGAAAAATATATAAAAAAAAACCGACACCAAAACACTCAAAAACATAACTAATAACTAAAAAGCAAAAAATAAATGTTTTATTATACAATATAGTAGTTGAAGAATATTGAAGTCGGTGCCAAGTAAAACATAAAAGTAATATACCTTGCTGCTATAACAGCGACATTGAAACAACGGGTTCACGTAAAAATTGTCGAGTGCGAGGCGAATTATGCGTCGGACACGACAAATACACTTCGCCAATCGTGTCGGTTTATTTGTGCATGCATGTTTTACTTGGCACCGACTTCAATATTCTTCAACTACTATATTGTATAATAAAACATTTATTTTTTGCTTTTTAGTTATTAGTTTTAAATAACTTTGTTCATCGTACTGGTATCCCCTTTTGCAAAAACGAAGTAGGTAGTCACAATGCTCTTGGAGTGATACATGATGAATCGTGGTGCGTTTGCGTCTGAACGTTGTTGTCGGTAGCGTTGAAAATCTGGTGGCAAATGATAAACGTTAAATCATAGTTCAGCTCAACACATAACCAGAAAATACATAAATACATATAGGTATACATGGACTAGGGTTGCCAACCGTACTATAATATATAGTATTTTACTGTATTTCGGGTCTGCGTACTATATACTGTTGAAGAAATATATAGTACGCAAAAATACTATATTTTAAACACCGAAATCTAACAAAAATATTCTTCGTTTTAAAATGCAAGAAGTGCAAAAATATATTGTTTTTATAAAAATAAATAAGTAAGAAATATTATCTTTGTCTATTTTTTGCCTTTGCCATAAAATACTATATTTTTTTTAAGTGTACTATATTTTTTTATAACTTAGTTTGAAAAATACTATATTTCGCCGAAAAAATGTTGGCAACGCTAACATGGACACATCTCTTTCGTTGCGTCACAACTCTTGATTCTACACCTTTCTCGAACATAGCCTTTTATGATTAAGATTAACTAAAGCGAACTGTAGCACAATTTTGATTAAATACATTTTTTGAAGAGAATTCCAGATCGAGAAAATCTCGCATTTGGGAAAAATTACGCGTTGAATATTACGCGTAGTAATATTCACATGGGAGATTTAAAAAGCTAAAGCATCATACATTATCAGGGGAGGGGACGGCAACAAAACGGTTTTCACCAGCCATTGTGCTATAGTTTGTTTCAATTTAATTTAATAACGATTACACATTCGTTTGTGCTTTAATAACACATCGTACCTAGTTTGCTAACGTTATGTGGCAGCATGTGTTGCGTTGTTTTTGCAATCTATGGGTGGCATATTTTTCACCGGAAATAATGTTGGTAATCTTGATTAAGTAAATTCAATTGAAACAGATTTATTGCGGACATTACAATCGCTGTTTGTGCCACACTTGAAAAATACCTGTATTGTAGGTGCATTTACAAACACATATACCTATTTACATACACAAAGACCCAGACCACACAACTATCTGTAGATCATACAAATATTTGTTACGTGCGGGAATCGAACCCGCGACACAGCGCAGCACAAGTTCTCTCAATCACTGCGCCAACTATGACGTCAATAATTTTAGTATAGGTATCGGTTTAAAAATAATTTTGAAAACCTCCCAGCATCTTTATGGACAAGATCTTCATCTTTGACAACTATATGTTCGGGTAATACGAAATCATCATCCTGTCGTCGATAACTGGGCGCTTGCTCTCGGTTTTCTGGTGATTGTAGATGGTAGGCTTTCAATGTCCTGGCGTGTGTAGTTAGATTCATGATTCGTGACAATTTTCGATGATCACAGTATACTTCGGAATTCGTTAACACTATAACAAATGCAATATTTTAATGTCGTAAGATTTGTATTGCTTAGACTTTTGATAAAAATAATGCTGTGTTAGATTTGATTTTGACTAAACTTCTTGCAATTTTGTGTACTTTACTATTAATTTTTCCAAAAATTACATAACCTTGTTCTCTGATTTTATCGTAAGTTTTTTTAAGTTTTACCAAATTTCGCTGCTGGGCCACACTGAATATACTTACATGAAGGGAAAATCAAATGTAAAACAATTAAATATTTCATATATTTTAGCACACAACACATTTTTTATCTAAAATTTCATGTGTGTTACTGTCGTTACTGATCCGATGGACCCTTAGAAGTAGCTAAGAGTTCTTCAGATCACTAACACACATGAAATTACAAGCATAGATTTTTTATTTACGGCTTGAATATATTCACTTTGTTATCAAAGAAAAACCGCGGTATGTACATACGTTTTACATATGTACACCGATATTGAAATACTACACACATCAAAAAAATCTAAGCAACAATTCCTTTGGGTTATTCTTTTTATTTTATCAAACATTTATTGCTTTTATGGAATGAAACACCATGAATTGTTGTATATGAATATAAATATTGATGTATTTTTTTGAAGTTTAATGTTTGCATAACAAAATGAAAACGCAAATAAGAAGAAGAAATAATGTTTTATAAAAAAACTGACATGTGTTGGTTAGATTTTTTTGATGTGTGTATTATGTTATGAAGTTACTAGCTCAATGAAATTTAACTGAAAAATTAATTGAATTAGGGTTTTATCGCTGTATTATCTTTCAATATCCAAGGTAATATGGACGAGGACGAAGATAATATGACATTAAATGAAACTACATTACTAATATCACATTCTGAAAACATACCCAGGAAATCAACATTCATGCATGGTATTTCTCCATAATATTTAATTTGCTCTCGAGAAGTGTAACAGCCCTCAAATCGGTTGATCTGGTCTGTCTTTGGATGAGTGAAGATCGCTGCGTGCCTTGGAAAGCGAGTTTCTTCCCCTGTCCTCCAAATTTAATAAGTTCCTTGACAAGTCTTCTTTTGAGACACCCACAGCTTCTTCTTCGAGTTGGCTATTATATGGGAATCGCCCATACCGTAGTGGACAGATAAGCCAGTCAGCAATGATAGTATCGAAGCTGAATGCTCAGGGTGTACCAGACAAACTCATGTTTTGTCACTAGAAAGGAGTAGCCTATTCTGTTCTGGCTAGCACAGAAATTCAGAATAGCGCATGCGTTAAAATAGAACCGCTAGAGTGTAATTATACAATCATCTTCGAGCCTTGCTGCCGTCTTTCATTCAGCCCAAATAGCAACCATCTCTCCAGTAAACTTATGACATTAATATTGGGATTTTTCAGTGTAAAGGGCACCATTAACATCTCTACTCATTTGCTTCTAATCGTTCCTTCTCACAGTATATCGTTGACAATTTGAATAGTTTTAGATACCAATTTTTAGTTTTAATTATGGGTCGTGTGCACAATTCATGCATGTATGTATACATACCTAAAAGTATATCTGCTTATCGGCGAATAACAATCTGCGGAACAGATGACGCATGCGCATTGAATAGACGACGACCCCCAGCAGTAGGACTTTGAAGTCAAATGTAGGCTGCGTTTAAAAAAAAAACATTGTATCTTATGGGTAGTGTCAAAATTTTTCTCTTTGTTTCATGTCCTCGCCTTGAACCCACAAAGAACATATCTTCTTTGCAGAACATAGTAACCCATTTGTAAAGTAAAGTGTTGGTGCCGTTGGTGAATTATTTCATAAACACTGAAACTTTTGAAGTCCAGTTAGCACCTTTTACTCGTTTAAATGTTCATAATCTCTGAATTTTTATAGAAGGAGAAATGCTTTGCGGAACACCAAAGCCTGTGTGATCAGATAAAGAGAAAGAAGAGTTGGCTGAAACCCTTTATTTTCTCTGGTTACCTTTTGACCTAAAGATGATCCAAAGCAATACTTTTAGATTTTCAAATGCTTTTAGGTTTATACTCATCATCAGCCAGAAGACGTCCACTGCTGAACGAAGGCCTCCCCCAAGAGGGGGGGGGGGGGGGGGGTTTGCCATAGTCCCCACGCTTGGCAGGCGGCTTGGGGATCGCAGTGGCTCACCGATCAGTAAGAGGACGCTGCTGCCCGTCCTCCGGTGTCTGGCCGCAGTTTTAAGACGTACCCGGGTCTTTAGGTTTATACTACGCTAAATTTATTTGACAAAACCTATACTGTTCTTTTATACATACCATGTCATAGCATCACGCCTGTATATCCCGAAGGGTTAGGCGGAAGTGTATTATTGTACAAGCACATTTCGCCGATGCCGTTATTGAGTCCTATGTAGGGGATATTGCCATCTACTGGGCACAGTTCTAGACTCCGTGCTACTGTTGAGAATTACCATACAGTAAAGCTCAATAACACTTTGCCCGATCTGGGAATCGAACCTAGCACTTGCAACTACTAAACCAGTAAAGAGATAAAATGATGACAACGTTCTGATGGTTGGCCGTCATTTAATATATAATATATATATTAACTTCAGCCCGCGGTTTCGCCCGCGTGAATTACGAACCCGTGCATTTTGTCGTATTAAAAAGCAGCCTACATGCAAAAATATTTTTTTCGAATCCAACTGGTAAGATTTTCGCGTTTAAGCAAACAAACCAACAAAATGTTTCTTCAGCTTTATTATATTAGTATTGATAAATAATAATAGATATAGATTTTTAAACATTGCCCCACACCACAGATAATACAATACTGTACATCCCACACTAAGATTTTTCCTGTATCGTGGGTACAGTTTACAAACATACATGTCACATACACACTCTACCAGACCCGCAACCTAATTACGTAAAAAAGCGACAGCAACTCGGCAGTCACGCGACAGTATTCTCACTGTCAGCCAATACAACATATGACACAAAAATGACGTTTGACAGAAGTTATCGCGCGGTCTACGCCTGTCGCTGCATCGGTAATTAGGCTGCCGAAACAACTATCTGTAGATCATACAAACAGTGCATCCCTTTCTCGCTTATATGTTTTCATAACAGGATACAGGATAGCATTATAAGCGACAACAACTGTCACAATGGTCTTACTTATTATGTGTGTCAACTATTTAAAACTTCAGAATTTTACTGAACATTCATTGTGACATTTTAATTCACCAATATTGATAATTTTATTTTAAAACTGATTATACAGTGTCCCGATTGCTTTGACTTCTGGTATCGTAAGCTCGTTAACGTGTGTGAATTTTTAAATGAAAAATTAATAGAAAAAAAAAATACATTTTTTAAGACAAGCTTTCATTTAAATACTCTTACAAGAAGAAAATAAACTTTAAATTAAATCATTCCCATCAATTTATTACATTACACAATTTCTCCCTGACAGGTTGCAAACCAATGTTATTGACGCCCATCTCGCCAAATCACACAAGTTATAGTATGAAGCCAACCAAAGCGTATTTTTAAAATACAGTTGCAATTTTTGACCCGAAAAATTCGACCCGGACGTCAGTTTATTCGTATTCTTCTCAGCAAAAACTTTCATTTGATATCCATATCATGGGGATGTACAAAAAAACATAATCCGCCATGATTGGGAGTCCGCCATATTGGATTTAGAATAACGTCACTTAGCTAACCATGCATTGTCATCCAAACTAAACGTGTATGCAAAATTTCAGCTCAATCGGTTGTGAATAACTGCTTTAACTTTAAAAAAAGCTCTTACATCATTTCATCAAAATTTTGAGAATAATTAAAGTTTCAACCAGATTCAATACACTTGCTCTTTGAGTTACGAGTTTCAAGCATCTGACCAGCCTGAAATCTGATCTCAAGCTGAGCAATCAGTTAATGATCTTCATGCACGTAGAATTGATCCAAGAACCAGTCATCATGATATCGATAATCTGAAAAACAAAAAATGTTATTCATACTACATATTATGCGCGGCGCAACGGCCTGGCGGGGGCAAGTGTCCTTGAATAGGTATATTTGTAACGAAATAATTCATATGTGTCACGCGTGTATTATGGTGACTTTGCTCACGATTTTTAATTATTTTATTATATTTATTATTATTTTATAAATGTCAGACTATATTAGTAAAAAAAAAGTACCTATGCCATAGAATTCTACTCCATTTACTTATCACGCCTTATTTTTTCATGACGGTAAAATAACTCACCCTTTATATGGTAGGATGGCAAGAGTTATAACCTAATATAGACGCTGATGATATACTATGCTATATTATGTGTGGTGTGACTTTAACTACTGACACAACAAAGCACAAACATTTACGGTTGCAATTCAATTTGTTAAGATAAAAAAGACTTACTGAAGATATACTCTGTTATAGGTTTTAATTCGTAACATACACCCATGTGTACGACTTGCCATACTGAAAAAAAAAACATATCAAATAAAAGGCAAAACACACTAGCCATCCTACCAAAAACATGTTGAATTGCCCGACATGTAAATTAAAATATCCTGTTGCCTTTCTCCCCAAACTTGAAAATAAAGGCATCTCTTAAGTTGAGCCGCAACGCGACGCCTCGTTCTCTACCTTCCACATTCAGTCTGGCCCAGCTAACTTCCTTAGGTGTTTTAGATGGTGAAATATCACACTACTAATGCCGATTCGTAGCCTCCTGTCAAGGAATAGTTGTCTCAGCCTGTCCTTCAATTATCATAGCAATAGGCCACTTCAATTTTCTATTTCTGTATTACTTGACATTTCATTGTCTCAATAAGAGGTTGCTGATACTAATGTTCACGCAGAAGTTTTGAAATTATTTACTTATAGGAACACATTATAAATAACACATCACGCCTGTATTCCCCGAAGGGTCAGGCAGATATGCACTATGTACACCCACATTTCGCCGGTGCACAGTGTTCAATAATCCTTTGTGACTGGACATTTTGAGTGAAGCTAAGCAAGTAATACCTCATAATATTGTGTGTAGAATATTACGACGCATACTTGCTTAGCTTCACTCAAAATGTGACACTATGCGGTGCCATTACTGAGTCTCATGTAATAGGGGGCGAGCCTATTGCCATCTACCGGGCACACTTCCAAAATCCATGCTACTACTGAGAATTTTCATACAGAAAAACCCAATGACGCGCAATAGTCGCGCTTGCAACCGCTAGACAAATGAGACCCATTGACTGCAGGAGACATTACTTATAGAAATAGGCAATAATAGTGGCATTGAGAACTTACGTTCGTAGCCCTCTATACAATTCACGTATTCTAACATGCAATAGCTGTCAAAACTCCAATAGTAAAAATAAAGTGTTTTGGCGCATAATTTACCGGTTCTGAAATAATATTATTATTAATTTATCATAATTATTATTATTTTTAATAGTAATCTAAATCGATTCGATCGATTTTCACTTCGTAAATTAGACATAGAAAATACCTAATTGCAGATCGCCGTACTTGAGTACGTGTAAGCGCCGTACGTGCGAACTAAATAACATCCATTTAAAAATCTCAAAACAATAAAGTAAACAAACATCGTTTAAATTAAAAAATTAAACCTCATTTGGGATAATGTGTTAACAATAAATTGTCTCTTACTATAATTGTCGTTTAAGCATATCTGGACCTGATTGGTATTTTTAGTCGCATTTTTTATGAATTTGCCTGCTTAGTAACTTCTATTACCTATTTTTCGCATCTGTTTTAAATCAATAATAACTTTTCATAGTTTCATAATAATTTATATTGCGATAACGTCATAAATAAATAAATAAATTCAACCCATTACTGTCCCACTGCTGGGCAAGGGTCTCTTCTCAGAACGAGAAGGATTAGGCTTTAGTCCACCACGCTGGCCCGGTGCGGGTTGCCCTCTCAGGTGTGCAGGTTTCCTCACGATGTTTTCCTTCACCGTAAGCGCAAGTGATAATCAAATTCTGATCCGCACATGATTCCGAAAAGTCAGAGGTGCGGGCCGGGTTCAAACTCAAACCGTCCTGCATGGAAGGCAAGCGTTCAACCACTAGGCTATCACTGCTAGTAACGTAACGATAACGTCATATATGACGAAATATATTAGCTGACCATGACTGTATATAATATATTATGTATGTCTCCTCCTTGCACGGGACTACAGAGTCCCGCAGCCTAATTACCGATGTCGCGACAGGCGTAGATCGCGCGATAGCTTCTGAATTGTCAAACGTCATTTTTGTGTCATATAATGTATTGGTTGACAGTAAGATTGCTGTCGCGTTGCTGTCGCTTTTTTACGTAATTAGGCTGCCGGACGTTTGGAAGGCGTGCGTGGGGTCGAAGCCAACACGTAGAGGCCCTTTAAGACAAATTTAATGATAATGTTATGGTTACATATTATGTATTATTATTAATTTGTGTTTATCTTACACGTGAGCCTGCAGGCAGGTGTGTGCTATGTAGTCACAATGCACATCTAAAGTTATCCCAATGGGTGTAGTGCGCTTGCGTGTACCCTTTGGTCTCCGCGTCCTTGTTGTGAATCTGATAATAACAATAATAATTCGGCCTGTTAGTGTTGGGGAACGTTTGGCAGCGTCGCTGAACAAAAGGGCTTTGAAAAGGACTTTTTTGGGCTTTAGTTTACGGTGGCCGGGACTAGACACACCATCAATAACTTTACGGCCTCCTCTCAATTGCGCGTTTTCCTCAAGATGTTCTCCTTCACCATTGATGTAAGTAGTTTAATCTGGATAATAGATTTGTGATATTATTGATTTGCTCCCATTTCGCTTCACACCAATTAGTTTATGGCACGATTTTAAGCATATCAAATAGGTCCGTAGTATTTATTGGCCCACTTAGCCTTAGAGTCTTATTTTAAGGATAAATAACTGCTTATTAAATTACACAACACATGATAGTGAGGAAAATATTTAAATTTCTCAGTTTCACGTTGTCAGCCTTAAAATTTACCAACCAGTTTGTTTAAATGATTAGCTTTAGTAAACTCATTGCGTCCATTACCGTAACCAAGCTGTGCCTAAGATCTTATTGTATGTACCCCAAAAGGTACTAGAGGTACTACTACTATTAGTATTAGGTACTATAAATGTGTCCAAGTGTCACATTGGTATACCTCGGCAGCCGTAATGGTAGCCTCTGTATTTCACACAAATTTTCAAATAATAAACTGATCAAAAATTCCAATCTATACAAGAACTCTGTAAAAAAGACAGTGTAGGTATCAATATTATTTTTCTCTGCTATAATGTCCTCCTGACCGATTTCGGTCACGGCGGCCAATTTCACCGGAGATTAGCCAACTACGTAGGAGATTTTATAGAGCACAAGTGTGTGCGCAAACACAGGTGCACTTTCTGTTCCTCCACTCTCATAGTCCGATGGGACGGCAATCCGATACGACCGGAGAGAGATCAGGCGCAGGACCAACGGCTTTTACATGCTTTCCGAGGCACGGTGTGTATTCACATACACGAAGACCCAAACCCGAAACAAATATCTGTAGATCATACAAATATTTGTTCCGTGCGGGAATCGAACCCGCGACACGTAGCTTTGATTAACGCTTTTGATTAACGCTTTTGATTAATAGTATGTTTTCATTGGGTTTCTCTCAATTGAGTTAAATTATATGGTTATGTTGGAAACCTGTTCGCAGCTGCAGCAGGATCTTCTGGATCTTCATGCATAGATTTATTTGGTACCGGAATATATGGCGTATCATCCTCTCTTCTATATGGCGCTGCTAGATGTCCGATGTTAAGAAGTGAAGATAACCATGATTGAGGTGAGCTTTGTGTGATATTATTTACTTCGCAGTATGACAACACTACGAGAAAATTACTTCATATTTAGTTTTAAAAAATTGTTATTCACGATGTGTGACGTGTGTGCACAGTTTAGAAAAAAGCATTCTGGCAGACACTGAACATCGCATCGTTCTGTAAGTCTTAAACATATTTCATAACCTGTGTCACCTAGCGCAGAAAGCCAATAATCTAGCTACTGCACTAACAATGCCGTCAAATATAACTATACTCGTTTTGTTTACGTATTTAACTAAAGGTAAACAATCTCGACGTGTCTTTTTAATATTTTTTGTTTAAAAATTCAGTTTAAAAATAAAACGCGACTAAAAATCAATGTAAAACAACAATAACGATTACCAAATCAATTGAACCACTAGTTTAAGCAGTAGTTTATTTGTTTAATATGTGTTTGTGTAAAAAGTCACATCAAGATTGTTTATCTTTATTTAAGTACCTACACACACATAAAGTATTTGATGAATTAAAAAAATACTTACAATTCATGAAATGTAGAATAAAAAAATATACAGTTTTGTACATGCAGCACATTTTATTCGTTCTACAGGTAACAAACTCTTTAATTCATTTCTTTCTTTTTTAATTTAGTTTAACCGCCTGCGCACGTAATCGTAAACGATTACTTCTCTTAATAATAACAAAATATTTAGAGGATTCATAATAATTTGCATTCAAAATAAGTACGCAATATTTTTTGGAAAAATACTGTAGGCTCTATTCCATGACTTACTGATCATACAACAGACATTTGAGTCGTAAAAAGCACTTTATTGTAGAAACACGTTATTTCTGTCATAAAACAATGAAAAACACTAACAAAATGGTTTCAAACCATAATTTGTAGGAAAATTTAATTGAACCAGTGAACTAATTTAATACTTCGGCTTCACTTGCTACAAATATGTTTTGACTTTGCGTAACATAGTTTCAAAGTAGACCTTGTCTTCTCTTATACATGATATAGTGAAATACATAATTATTAACTGCTGCCCCGGATGATTATGCACTTAACTGAAGACTTACCTATATCTACTCCAATTAACATTTTCCTTGCTGAATTAAGTAGGTGAAATATATGAAACAAATTATATAACATGAAGATCTGTAAATCCACCATATTTCACGCAAATAAATATTATTATTTCTTTTATACATGAATATAATATTTTTTTTAAATTTATATACTTAACTAATAATAAAAAAGGACATTTAGGACACATAAATAAATAGGGAACAACTAGTGTCGAGAACAAGGTCCAAGCTACCGTTGGTTAGGACTCCAGACAGAGGAACCTCCTCACAATGCAAGCCGTGTCGATGAGTACCTATCGCTTACTATACCTATCAAGCCCTTAATCCAGTCTCCCAACGAGAGCCTCTAAAGGTATTCGTCAAAGCTCTTTACTATTATTATTATTTATTTATATAACATCGTACCCGTGACCTGACGTGGCAACAACTGGTGGATGATTCTGATAATGATAATCCTCCATGTGGGTACGTAACTTCAAGGCCTGTTAGGTTGGCATGGGTTGTTACGCAGTGCGCGCTCTCACTTAGCGACCCCCGAGAAGACGGCGACACGCTGTGGTCCGTGTCGCCGTGCACACAGCACCAGCGAGGGTAACGGGGGGACCTCTTTACAGTCTCCCCCGGGACGTGCGCGAGGGGGTGGCCTCTTTACAGTCACCCCATCCGGGAAGTGCCGTTTGGCATGGCACCGTGGTGGGCCTCGGTGCGGTCTTCTAAGAGTTCCCGAGACCCACCATATGGTGTCGAGGCGGACCACCGTGGTGAGTTTAGCCGGTAGGAGTCCGGCACACCCCTCCGCCCCCCCCCCAGGCGGAGGATAGCCCATGATGGGTTCTCACCACGCAAATTAAAAAAAAAAAAAAAAATAAAAATAAAAAAAAAAAAAAAAAAGGGTTGTTACGCAGAAGAATAGTGTTTGGGTTACGCTTTTGGGACAGTAGTCCGAGATTAAGGGCTTCTGCAAAAAGCCGAGTGATGTATAACCTGCTATGATGATTTTATTTTGAACTGGTCTTCAGGGCTCCTTCTTCTCCAACTCATACATAGACATACATATGTATGTATAAATAGACATACATATGTACTTACTGACTTGACTGCCTCATTCGTCTAGTGGTCGCAAGGGCGACTGCTGAGCGTGAGGTCCTAGGTTCTATTCCCGGGTCGGCCAAAGTTTTATTGGGTTTTTGTGTATGGAAATTATCAGGAGCAGCATAGAGTCTGGAACTGTGCCCGGTAGATGGCCATAGGCACGCCCCGTATTACATGGGATTGAATAACAGCATCGGCGAAATGTGGGTGTACAATAGAACAACTCTGCTTAACCCGTCAGGGATTACAGGCGTGATGCTATACTATGTTATATACATATGTACATACATGCATACCTACATACACACATACGATCGAAAAACATTACCCTTCTTTGGCAGTCGGGTAAGAAAGCGCGTGGACTTTTGGCGATTGGGTTAAGTATTTTTTCGGAGTTGGCCTCAATCGTCGTCTATTGAAAATTTAGTAGGTGTTGTGTGCGCATTCGCATACGGGGCGACGCGAACGCTTTATTTACCTGCATTACTTCAAAGGGGTGGAGTACCGATCTCATAAAAAGTAAATAAATTGTTCTTCTAAAACTCGAACCTATGAAAAACCAAATGCTAATGCAATTGCTATTGGCACATTATGACGGGTTGGTACGTCATCCGTTAAGATGCTTGGTTTTTTTTTAATCCTTGACTCACACTTGAATAATTTCTGTAT
Organism: Shargacucullia verbasci; assembly: GCA_947562105.1. NCBI lineage: Eukaryota > Metazoa > Arthropoda > Insecta > Lepidoptera > Noctuidae > Shargacucullia > Shargacucullia verbasci. The sequence continues at coordinate 7,010,913 of OX387302.1, read as the reverse complement.
CGTAGATGCGTATACAAACGCAATTATTCACTTACACAAACACCTTTGGTCGACCTCTTTGTTCGTAAAACTAGAATTGAACAAAATCGTTGAAAAACCTGACGCTTGTGTTCCCCGAAGGTTTCGGCAGAGGAGAGGCCTATTTTGCCGATGCCGTTATTAAGTAGGTACTATGTAATAGGGAGCGAGCCTACTGCTATCTACCGGGTATAGTTCCAGGCTGAGAATTTGAATACAGAAAAATCCAGTAACACTTTACCCGACTCGGGAATCGCGGATAGATCACGAAAGTTCAAATAATGCCTATTTATTATCGCCTTGAAGATTCGTAGATTATACGAATTAGGGAACACAGACGGCAGAGAATTCCACTCCTTCATCGTTCGCAGCAATAACCCTCCGCATGTCCTCTCAAATCTCGATACAATGTCTTTCAGGGGCATCCCGTGTACTCTCATTACGGTTATCACATTGTTACACCAAAAGTTCCCAAAGATTTTCAATTGGGATTAGGAGATTTTGTAGGCGACCGTTCATCGAATATATCGATGTCGTTGAAACCAGTTAGGTGTGTAATCAGCATGTGTCGTGTATAAACTGGAATTCCGGGAGATCACTTTCGGGGTAGACAGTTTGAACAGTATTTTTCTAAATTTTGATCATCTATCATCATATTAATCTGTCATAAATAAACTGTGAGGATATTTTTCGTGTTCTTGTAGAACTGAAAATTTTTCGAAGAATGTCTCGGATATCTATCTTATAAATACATATGTATGTGTGTGTTTGAAATGTATAAAACGCACGCATTTACATAAAATATAATGGATACTGTCCGGCCCAATACTGGAGACATCTGAAAAAGTGGCCGGATATACCGGATTGATATATGGTGGCCGAATATCCGATGCATCTCTAACAGAGTTAAGTAATCAGCCGAACAGTTACCAGTGTCCGGCCGGATACCAGATATTCATATTTTAAAAAAGCAGGTACTTTTTGTGTGTTTTAAATACGAATCTATTCCTACGATAAACGTCGAATCTATACTACGAATCTAGATTTACTTCCGATGAAATTTTAATTGTTCAAGGACGCAAACCATAAATCCTCTCAATTTTTGTAAGATGATACGATGGTGATATTTTGTATTTAATCTGATCATACTGTTGCCGTTTGCTGACTGCAACTTTCAAGGATCTACTGGAAAACACACAACTCTTTCCGAATATCCGGTGGCCACGAGCTGCGCCGGATATCTGGTGTATGGCCAAATCACTACCCGTCTCGTCGTCTCTAGAGAAATCGGCAGCCTAATTAAGTAAAAATAGCGACAGCAACGCCGCAGCCACACGACAGCAGCCTCACTGTTTGCCAGTACATATGTGAAACAAATAAAAATTACGTTTAACGGTAGATATCGCGCGATCTACGCCTGTCGCAAACCGATTTCTACATCGGTAATTAGGCTGCCGTTCGAGCAGATTTCTTTAGGCACCACCGCTGTCACTCACACCTTGATACGTACAGAGATATATACTGACGGCCATGTGTGCTTATGAATTGCGAGAACAATATCTGTAAAATATTTGTATTAAAATTTTAATTATTCACAAAATATTTTTAATTATTCACAAAGTGTATTGTTCCCCAGTAAAATTGTACATGTAATGTCGGTGGTACTTTTTACTGCTAGACAATAATTATCAAACGTTTCAAGTAACAGGTAGGTCTTGATCATCAGGAACATAATAGTGGTCCAAGAACTCGTCTTCAATATATCGCTCATCTGAAATAGCGTAAAAAAATGCATTAATACACATACACATAGTTACAGCACGGTCGGTGAAAGAAAGAAAGAGATTGTTAATTCTTGTTACTTATTATAATGTGTACCTTAAGGGTCTGAGTAACAACAAAAGTATGTATCATCACGCTAACGCATAAGGGACGCTGAGTAGGCTGCGCCGGTTACTAATATTTTTGCTTGCGTGTTTTTAAAAAAAACATTGTAACACTCTAGCAACAATTCCTGTATCGTGGGTCCGTTTACAAACACATATTCACATGGACATACACTCAGACACGAAACCAATATCTGTATATCATACAAATATTGGTTCCGTGCGGGAATTGAACCCGCGACACAGACGCAGCAGTCGATCGCTCAAGCATTAAGCAAACTGTGTCGTTAGTAAATTTATTTATTTATTTTAATAGAATGGCCGAAACTATGACAATATCGTCTTTTATACCTTAAACAAATCGAAGTCTAGGTTTGAGTCCAGGAGAGAATTGAGCATGAGCATTGGGTATGTCCGGTGGTCTAATTACCGATGTAGCGCGGGCGTAGATCGCGCCATAACTTTTGTCAAACGTCATTTTTGTGACATATAATGTATTGGCTGATAGTGAGATTGCTGTCGCGTGGCTATCGCGTTGCTGTCGCTTTTTTACGTAATTAGGCTGCGGATATGGGTAACATAGAGTCTACTATGTCCGGATATGGGTAATATAGAGAAAACTACAAATAGAATAACAAAAAATCTTCTTTAAAATGGCTATAAATTTCAGCCAACCAATATAGACAGAACTATCAGGGAAATCAGGATCACGCCTGTATTCCCCGAAACGTTAGGCAGAGCTGTACCAAGGTTTGAGTCCCTTGTAATAGTAGACGAGACTATTGCCCTCCACCGGGCATAGTTTCAGACTGCCAGCCGCTACTTAAAAAGAAATACCCAATAACACTGCTCGACTCGCGAATCGAACCCAGAACATTATCCACAGCAGTCGCTCTTGCTACCACTAAACCGATGAGGCAGTCAAAAATATATATAATAAGAATATATACGTATATATACTTACGAACATATTCAGTTATATCCTTTAAATCGTAACATGGTCCCATGTGTGCGACTTGCCAGACTGTAAAAACAGTAAAGAACATGAATAATACAGGTTGGTACGCTAAATTACAGACAGCTAAGGAATATCCTACTAATATTACTTCTTACTTAATATTATAATTGTGAAAGTTTGTGAGGATGGACGGGCTGAACGGATCTGGATGAATTTTTGGCACACTCCAGGTGCACGGTTCCAAAAGGGGCTAGAAAACTCCATGAAAATCGGTTTCAGAATGAATAATCTTAAAATTTAACATGTGTTATAAAAGCTAAAACAAATTTATCGAAACGTTACATTGGATAAAGCGGTAACACAAAAGATATATCTAAATTTCAATGTTTTGAATTATTTACTTTCATATCTCTCCCTACAATTGGCGTAATCCAACATACAGTAGTTTTTGAAACAGTAATACGTATAGTGAAGACTTCTGCCGCAAACTTTTCCTGTGCTGCAACAAAATTAGGTTTTAAAGACTTGGTATACGAAAGCTTCATGTTTCTACAATCAAACGAATCTTATAATTCCCTCATTGGTTGTAAACGCGACTGCTGAGCTTGAGAACCTGGGTGATTGGGTTTTTCTATATGGAAATTCTCAGTAGCAGCACGGAGTCTGGAGTTGTGCCCAGGAGATGGCAATAGGCTCCTCCCCTATTGGGACAATAACGGTGTCGAAATGTGGGTATGCAATACCTCTGCCTAATCCTTCGGGGAATACGGGCGTAATGCTATGTGTTGTATGTATTCTATCTTATAAAATGGATTTGTTGCAAATGAGATACAACAGAAAATCTAAGCTATTGTCTTTCTGTATTGGGTATAGGTATATACTTAACTGCCAATGTACTCATTGTAATGTACAAATCTAAATATAGATAAGAAACTGCATAGACATGAGACAATATCGCCTGCTTACGGCTAAAAAGCAAAAAGTGCATTTTGATGCACTTATTGCTTTTTAGCCGTAAGCAAACCGCCAATTTATTGATCTTACCTTTGTCAATAGGTACAAAATACACAAAAATATGCATGAAATATCACTATCACTACATATCGTCTGCTTACGGCTAAAAAGCAATAATTGCAGTTATAGTCAAAATGCACTTATTGCTTTTTAGCAGTAAACAGACGATATACTTAATTTTTTGTGTTTTTAAATGTCGAAGAAATCTAGAATGCATAAACTGACTATGCAAATGTTTACGCGTCTAACTGGCACGTATTTCGCCATATGAGCGTATGATTTTAACAGGTACTTAGAATTAAAATGCATTAGAGTGTTAAATGATTAGGTTGATGCTAACACTTTTAGAGGTCCATATTGGCACGCATACAATTTCAAATCTTTTTTTTATATTTCGCAGTTAAGCAGCACGTGCTGCAGTCATTCCTTTGATGGGTGACCGTTTTTCACAGGTCGAGACTCCTCCGTGCCTCGGAAAACACGTTAAGTCCCAGCTGTCATACGAACACTTGTGACAATAGTTAGGGGTATTGGCAGCTTGAAAAGTCTGACAACCGTCTCAAGCCCTAAGGCTTGACACTGAAAGTCTAAACTATCAGTGCTCTATAAAGCAATTAGCTTTCTACGCGGTTCTCGATTATCGCACGGATCAAATATTTGTATGATCTACAGATAGTTGTTTCGGGTCTGGTTATGTGACATGTATGTTTGTAAACTGTACACACGATACAGGAGAAATACTAGTGTGGGGAAACTTAAAAAAAATAAGTCTCGAAGGAAGGCGCTCCGTAAAAAAATTCTCATATTCAGCAGCAGCTGGTTAGACTGAGAGCCGACCCCATCACAGTTGGGAAAAGGCTAGGCAGATGATTATAAACAAAGCAGACACTCGATGTTGCCCGTGATTTCGTCTACGTGTATTTTGAATTTATTACTGACTGCGTCATTGGTCTACATAGTATTTGCAAGCGCGACTGCTGAGCGTGAGGTCCTGGGTTCGATTCCCAGGTCAGACAAAGTGTTATTGGGTTTTTCTGTATGGAAATTCTCAGTAGCAGCACGGAGTCTGGAACTGTGCCCGGTAGATGACAATAGGCTCGCCCCCTATTACTTAGGACTCAATAACGGCGGCGAAATGTGGGTGTACATAGTACACCTCTGCCTAACCCTACGGGGAATACAGGCGTGATGCTATGTTAATGTAATGTTATGTAGATATCTAATTAGTGTTTTGCTACAATAGTAATATGCTCCTGGTCCCAAACTACCTATTTGAAAAGCTTCATAAAAATCAGTTCAAGCATTTTGTCGTGATGAGGTAACAAACAGACAGAGTTATTTTCGCATTTATAATAGTGTGGATGTTTACCAGACGAGTATGTGTAGCGGAGACGCCTGCACCGGCCGCCACTAGTAAAATTGTAGCAAACGACACAGATACAAACAGTTGGACTCTGAGTGAATTTGTAAGTAGTTTACCTATATAATATGCTTGTAAACAACTATGGCATTCAACAACCAAAATAATTTATAAGTGGCGAAAATTTGACTTTCAGGTTCTGCCTCATTGGTGTAGTGGTCAAGCGCGGCTGCTGAAAATGAGCCCTTGGGTTCGATTCCGACTAGGGCAAAGTGTTATTCAAAGTTTCTGAAATTCTGGAAGCAGCCGGGATTTTGGAAGTGTGTCCGGTAAATGGCAATAGGCTCACTGCCACTGCGACTTAATACATCTGCAGCAGCAAAATGTGAGTGTACAAGAAGTACACATCTGCCTAACCCTTTTATGTTTTATGGTTCTAATATTAGGACTCAAAATTGTATGCGAGCCAGTAGGCACTCTAATTTTACAAGTAAGCCTTCGAGCAGTATTGTGCGAGGTAGTCACACTGCTCATCAAAAGTTATTCTTTCAGGCGGAGTACGCTTCTTTACTTTCCTGACCCATGTCCTAGTTGTGAACCTGTTGAAGGACGATACAATATTATTATATAATCATGCGCTGCGCTGCGTGACGTCTTTGACGAGACAGTGTTAATAGGTTTTTCTTTTAGGATATTCTTATTATTCCAGAGTTTGGGATTGTGTCTGCTAGATGGCAATATAGTCGTGACCTTCCTATATCATTGAAAGATGTCCATTGCTGGACATATGCCTCCCCCAGCGGGTTCTCGCGACCTTCACCAGGTACCTTCCCGCGTTACACCTTCCGGTACACGGTCGCCTTTTACACCCTTACCAGCCATCCGTTCTGCGTGCAATATGCACCGCCCACTGCCGCTTAAGTTCAGCAATTTTTCGGGCTATGTAGGTTACCTTGGTTCTCTTGCGAATTTTCTCATGTCTGGTTTGATAAGTACTTCCTCTATGCTACTTATAAGATACTCCTATAATATTCTGAATTCATTAACGGTAGTTACCTCTGTGCGGCCTGATTAGCGGGGTTCCCTTGGTCCATATTATGTCCGTGTTTGGGAAGAGGATAAGGGGTTTCCATAGATTGGTAATCCTTAGGACCATGTGGTCCTACCTGATGTGGTTTAGAATGTCCTAGTGCTGGTTTTTCAGTAATTTGCCGACGGTACAAATGCAAACCCGAAAGTGTAGAGTTTCGTGGGGCTCCAAATATTAAGCAGTTAGGTAACACTACAAAGAAGATAAAATTTTAATAAGCTAATGAAGTAAATTTTTTCGGGGCAGTAATTAAGTCCGATTCTAATACGAAGATGCCGCAAAATAAATAAAATATATATCTGCCTCGCTACTGGTTTTTGTATATCCTATCCTACTAATCCTATCCTACTAATATTATAAATGTGAAAGTTCGTGAGGATGGAAGGATGGATGGATCTTTGTTACTCTTTCACGCCAGAACGGTTGAACGGATCTGGATGAAATTTGGCACAGAGATAGGTTATAGTCTGGGAATATATAGGAATAGCACATAGGCTACTTTTATCCCGGAAAAATGTACGGGTTCGTAAACCACGCGGGCGAAGCCGCGCGCAGAAGCTAGTATGGATATAATTATTGTACCAGAGCTATCAACCGCCAGTTTTATCAGTATGATGTAACAACAAACAACAAAATACCTCTCATATAGACATGTAGCATGAGCTTTGTAAATTTTACATGTTACATGTTGTAAATGTTACATATTGTAAATGTTACATAACAACTGAATGCTCACACGACATCATTTGCATATATTCAAACAGTTGTGAACGAACGAATTTATAGAAATAAAGAAATATTGTAATACAGTTTTTTGAAAAGAGCATCCTTGGAGTTTCTTGCCAGTTTCTTCTCCATAGAATCCACCCACTTTTGGAACCGTGCAACTATAGTCATAAAGTTTCGCAAGCACCTGTAAAGGCCCACTTGAAATAAAAATATTCGAGTTTGAAAGATAGAAAAAGAATTAGAGTTTCGTATATTTCCCCGTATGGCGAGAAAAGTTTTAATTTTTTTTCGAAATACATTTTGTCAGCGTCAAAAGATCTAGAATACTTATGATGTTTAGCTCAACAAAAACATTTAATCATAATGGAACAATCATAATATCGGTACAGTGGAAAATTAGCCTTATTTCGTTGATAAGTGTTCTTTTTAGCCCTTTCGCGATATAGTATAATTTTTTTTAAAGTTTGCCTCCCCACTTTTCTCTTGTATTGTGGGTACAGTTTACAAACATATGAAACATGAAAGAGCTATCTGTAGATCATATAAATATTTGTTCCGTGCAGGGATCGAACCCGCCACACGCAGCGGAGAAAGCTTAGCCACTGCGCCAACCGTGCCGTCAAGTTATCCGTCATTATTTACATATACCTACTTTAAAACTTAATTTAAAGCGATAAGTTACACATCGACGTCGATATGCACGCTGAGTTTATGGGAGACGTTAATAGATCATTTAAACTGCGTCAGTTTGGCTTAACCTTAGCGTGAACATATCCCATGCGGTACCGTCATTGCATTATTGTTTCTCTCCGGCCGTCAGCGGTTAGGCGCCAAGGAAAGATATCAAAATTATTATGTACATTGGTTGTCCAACTGTATGAATTGTAAAACTGTGACCAAACACCTTATGTTGTGGGAGCGATCAATTATTTTTTTAAAACTTTGCTCCAATCTAGGAATAATTCCTGTATCGTTGGTGCGTTTACAAACACATATATTCACATACAAAAACACACAGACCCGAAACAATTATCTGTTCCGTGCGGGGATTGAACCCGCGACACGTAGCGCAGAAAGCTAATCGCTTGACCACCGTGCCAATCGTGTTGCCAATTATTATTGTTATATAACATTTACTACAACGCTCATTACAAGTATGTAAATGTCCAGATATCTCATTTACACTTTATGTGAGACAAGATTATTTAAACTCTATGAACACCACATGTTGGGAATTAAGTAGAATAAGAATTTTATTTGTAGAGCAAAGTACTAAATTCTTGCTTGATTTTAATCAAGCCCTTCGGGCAATTCAGGCATGATAATGCTAAAGCATTGCCCGAAGTGTTAGGTAAACTTTTACTATTGTACATCCACATTTCGCCGATGACGTTATTAAGTCCCATGTTATAAAGGGCGAGCTTATTCCTATCAACGGCAGCCTAATTACGTAAAAAAGCGACAGCAACGCGATAGCCACGCGACAACAATCTCACTGTCAGCCAATACATTATATGTCACAAAAATGACGTTTGACAGAAGATATCGCGCGATCTACGCCTGTCGCTACATCGGTAATTAGGCTGCCGGGAATCGAACCCAGGACCTCACGCTCAGCATTCACCCTTGTGACGAATAGAACAATGGAGCAGTTATTATTGGTAGATTAACGATGCAGAAGTATACTTACTAGATAAAAACAATTGCAGAAATAAAAAATATATGGTCGTTTCCAACGAGCAATACATTTTTAGATAAGTACTTCAGCTAGGTCATAATAAAAACCATCTCTCTCCGTTAGAAAGTAAACCAATTCATTAAATTCACTTCCTTGGTCCAGAAATATAAATAGTACAATCCATTTTTTTAACTTAAAAAAAATATTTTATCTGTTCTTATTTTTATCGCAATGCAGTTTCACAACGAAAAACACAAAGAGAATGTAAGCATACAATCATTTTTATTGAAAAATTGATTGAATTACATAGAGAGGTTTATTAATAAACTCATAAAAATCATTGATATTGCCTTTCAGAATTATTTTGCTTTTTACTGACTTTCATGAAGTGTGCTTAAACTAGTAAGAGTATTATTTATATTTGTCTCGTTGTTTATAAAAATAGTAGTTATGTTCTTTTAACCCTATAACTGCTCGGAAGAAGTTAACACTTGTCTTACTAGTTGATTTGTACAGGTTAGGAAATTCTCGATAGATTTATAGATAATGTTGTTTATTTGACAAAATCTACATTGTTTTCTAAAACTTCTCCCATATTATGTTCATAGCAAGATTGTTAAAAGATACTTTAAAAGAGTAACCATAGAGTTTCTTGCCGATTCTTCTTCATAGGACTAACTTTTTGGAACCAGGCAGAGGCATTTTTGAAACGTTGAAACATCTTTTAACATTTCAAAAATGCCTGTGTTAGGTTTATTTGAAATAAAAATTATTCTATTCTATTTTAATGTTGACATCGATATTTTGTAAATGTGTGTGGTAATCTTCAGAAGAAACTCAAAGATCTGCATTAGACTATGTACTCTGAATAGCCTATATCCTTGGATGATGTTTATACTTCTGTCAACTTATATTTTACATGTACTTGTTTGACTACCTCATTGGTCTAGTGGTCGGAAGGGCGACTGCCAAGCGTGATGTCCTGGGTTCGATTCCCGGGCCAGGCATTTTTCTGTATGGGAATTTTCAGTAGCAGGAGCCTGGAACTGTGCCCGGTATATGGAAATAGGCTTGCCCCCTATGGAACTTAATGGTGTACAATAATAGGTAAATCTCTGCCTTACCCTTCGGGGAATACGGGCGTGATGCTATAATGCTGATGCTACTTGTACTTGTCTCAAACCATTACACACATATAGCAAGCTCCTATTTAGTGACAAATAGCTCTATTTTCTACGTGACTGCTAGCTGCATACGTCTAAAGACTATATCGTCATTTGTACGTGTTCTTTTTAAATTCTATTGTTTTATAAGCTAGAAAATCGACTAGTGATTTCGCTTTAAAATATTTAGGAGCAGTTTAAAGTTCACTCGTCACACAAGTGGTTTAATATGGTTAGCGTAAGATTGCGTAAAAAAGGCAGATTATGGCGTAAAAGCAATCGCATCACGCGTTATTTGTAGTTGCAGTATTACTGCATTTATCTTAGACTGAGTATAGTGTCCCATCCTAAGAGGGGGCGAATTTCGATACAGGAAAACCCAACAAAAGTTTCCCCTACCCGGGAATTAAACCCAGCGCCTCACCCTCACCAGACGCACTTACGGCCACTCGACCAACGAGGCTGTCTTGTAGAAAATTTCTATGGACTGAAGTCCGCCTTTGTATAGTGCATATTCTACTTCTTTAATTCAAAAAGGCAGCTTTTTACTAAATGCTTATGAAATTACATATATACGGTACTTTTTATAACAAAACAATTTCTAGAATTTTTGTCTGTCTGTTTGTTCCGGCTATCCTCAGAAACGACTGGACCGATTCTGACGGCACTTTCACCGGTAGATAGCTGATGTTATAAGGAGTAACACAGGCTACTTTTAATTTAGAAAAAGAATTAGGGTTCCGCGCAAAAAATGCACGGGTTGGTAATCGAAGAGGGTGAAGCAGCGGACAAAAGCTACAATAGTAAATAAATATATTTAATCACATGTTGTTATGTAAACTGACAGTCAATTAAATATTTGGGAAAAGTAACGCTCTAGCCTGAGAGACATATTCTTTTTATTTCTTTTTTTTTTTCTTTTTGTATAAACGTTGCCCCACACTAGGATTTCTCCTGTATCGTGGGTACAGTTTACAAACATACATGTCACATACATACACAACTATACCCGAAACAACTATCTGTAGATCATATATTTGCTTCGTGCGGGAATCGAACCCGCGATACGTAGCGCAGCGGTCGACCGCTCAACCACTGCGCCAACCGTGCCGTCAATTCGTGACACTCCCATGGTCCGCGGGCGACGGGAGACGGGTAATAAGTAGTTCATAAGCTGAAGCTACGCGACGGCCGGTGCAGCTTCTACTGCCAGGCAGCCCCCGCTGCGCGCACACCTCTTACCACCCCGCAGTCTTTCATCATCACTATCGCTCACGGAGCATGGGAGTAACACCAACGAATTAGACAGCCGTTTACTTATGTTAAGCTAAAAACCGTTCAGTCACATGTAGTTCCTTCATTGTCATTATGCGTTACTAATATGGGTACATTCAAAACACCGGAGGTCATTTGAATAATGCCCTGCCCTTGAAGAGGTCTACTGCCAACATTAGCATATTTTCATGCATCCTTAATTTCTTGTATAATGTTCATTTCTGCGCATTTTAGCTTTGTCGCTATGAAAATTAGGTATTCTCGGCTTACGTTTACAAAGTTTGTTCAACACGAAAGGGTCTCACTTTAGAAAATTTTAATTTGTATTAAAATTCCTTCATTCTCAAGTAGGTTCTTCTTTATACCAACGTAAGATCCACTTGCTTTTAAAAGTAATATCTAATCTTCTCTTCTTTTATATTTTTAAAGTTTATTTTCGTTACTTTATCTGCAGGTTAAAGCACTCAAATTAGTAATAAAAAATAAATAAAAAAAGATTACTTTTAATCTTTGTTAACCTCAAATTAAAATAAAGATTTGTCAAAATAAAAAATGAGATTGGCTACATAGGTACGATTACGGTAGATTAAAATCCATATACCGGATGCTTTCGTTTCATGTTAAATTCTGACGAAGATTCTGAAGTGTAATCATATCAAATAATTCTCTAAACTAAGAAAATCAAGTTAAAATGCCTAGATATTTTTTCTATCAATCTATATACATGTATTGAATACACACCGTGCCTCGGAAAGCACGTAAAGCCGTTGGTCCTGCGCCTGATCTCTCTCCGGTCGTGTCGGATTGCCGTCCCATCGGACTATGAGAGTGGAAAGTGGAGAAGGAATAGAGAGAGCACCTGTGTTTTTGCGCACACACTTGTGCTCTATAATATCTCCTCCGTAGTTGGCTAATCTTCGGTGAGATTGGCCGCCGTGACCGAAACCGGTCAGGAGAACATTATTATTATTATATATAAAAATGAATCCCTATTTCCTTTGGTCACGCCATAATTTAAGAACGACTTTACCGATTTCATTCATCTTGTTTTTTTTAGTTTTCTAACATTTTGTAGAAGGTTCTTACGAAAAGAAAAATTAAGAAAATTACGCAGAAAATTGGAAAATTTCAGAAAACTTAACGACTATTTTAACTGCTACCCGTGCGAGCAGCACCCGCCGGGACGGGTCGCTAGTACGTTATAAAATAGTGTTTGATTAGCAAGATAAGCATACCTATCATATTTTATACTTTCTGTTCATACATTTTATGGATTTCTATTAATTGAGTCATCACATCACAATTAAATTAACAAGAACGCATCAATAACACTAACACATCCCGACCCATTAATGTCTGTTTGAGACTGTGTTCCGTTAATGAGATCACTTATCAGGTGGGAAACGCGCTTAAGGGGCTAATTACACCACTAGTTATATGTATAGGAATTATAACGGCGTAGGGGCTCATAGCTTTATACCTACCGCGCAGATCAGTCAAATTGCGTGGTTAAGCAGCACTTGCTGCAGTCCTTGGATGGGTGACCGTGCTTTCCACATTGAGACCCTTCTTGTAAGTTGTGTTAGTCCAAAATGTCTGACAACCGGTCTAACCCTATAGAATCGGTATCTCCCAGTAATTGGATGGCGGAGGTCAAATGGCAATTGCTCTTTGTAACACACCCATCTGGCATTTCGTTCAGGCATCTGGTTATACCGGAAGCCTACCCCAACTTATTGGCAAAAGGCTAGGAAAATGATGAAGACATATGTATTAGGAACCCTGGACGCAAGAGCAAGAGCAATTAATAAGCGATCAGTTTATATACTAGCTTTTCTGCAATAATTTAAAGTTTAGTAGAAAATGATTTGGGAGCTTAAGTATAGCACCAGTAATAGTTATGTAGGAGCTATATAGCGTACGAATTACCGACTAACGACCCAAGACGCGGGTAACATGTAGATAGGTACCTAATTATTAAGCGATCACTTTACTCACTGCAGCTTCTCTACAATATTATGAAGTTGTACTGTATTAGTAACTAGCTGTTGCCTGCGGTTTTACCCGCATCCTAGGAACTACTTCATGTATTCGAATAAATAGTATCCTATGTGTTAATTCAGGACATGGTCTGTCTGTGTACCAAGTTTCATTAAAATCCGTTCAGTCGTTTTTGCGTGAAAGAGTAATAAACATCCATCCATCCATCCTCACAAACTTTCGCATTTATAAGTATTATAAGTTATTTATAAGTTATTATCGTAAGTAGGATAGGATAGGATAGCATAGGATTTATAATAGTAGGTACTAGAATTAGGAATTGAGATAATAATAGAACTAGTGTTACATTATTAGTATTAGTACCTATTTGATGGCACGGTTGGCGCAGTGGCTGAGCGGTCATCTCTCGCGCTACAATGCGGGTTAGATTCCCGCACAAATCATATTCGTACGACCAATATATAGATAGTTGTTCTGAGTCTGGGTTCATGTGAATATTTGTGTCTGAAAACGAACGAAAAGAGTTTTAGAAAGAGTAACGACTTAGATTACCAAACAGCTACTCGATTCCGTCGGAAAAATTGCAGAGCTGTACTAAAATCCTACTAATATTATAAATGAGAAAGTTTGTGAGGATGGATGGATGGATGGATGAATGGATCTTTGTTACTCTTTCACGCCAGAAAGGCTAAACGGATCTGGATGAAATTTGGTACAGAGATAGATTATAGTCTGGAATAACACATAGGCTTTTTATCTCGGGAAAATGTACGGGTTCGTAAATCACGCGCGCGAACCCGCGAGCGGAAGCTAGTACTTTATCAATATCAATACGTGTCGTCTTAAATTCCTAATACAATACACTTAATATAATATATGTAGGTCCCCAAGCCGCCTGCCAAGCGTGGGGATTATGGCAAACCCCCCCACTTGGGGAAGGCCTTCGTTCAGCAGTGGACGTCTTCTGGCTGATGATGATGATGATGATGTAGGTATATAATGTTAAATGTTGCCCCACACTAGGAATAATTTCTGAATCGTGGGTGCGTTTACATTCACATGCACAAACAACCAGACCCGGAACAACTTTTGTTCCATACAAATATTTGTTCCTTCTTAATCGAACCCGCGAAACTGCCCCAAACGTGTCGTCAAAGTATCTTATGTAATTTATATGTGAGGTAATATGGGAATCGTTCATGCCGTAGCGGAAAGATAAGCCAGGCAACTATAGTATTGAGACGAGTGCTGGACGAGCATTCGTTATTCGAGGAGGCTCTTTCCTTACTTCTTAAAGGTTATAAAGTTCAGCAGTTAGTAATATTAAAATAAATAACTATTTTCATTTCTTGTATTTATGATGCTTATACTATAATAATATACTATATGTACTAAATAAGCTGGACAGAAAAGGTCACAAATGAAGAGGTACTAAGGAAGGTTAATGAGAGGAGATTGTTTATATAATAAACACGATTGAAAACAGAAGAGGAAAGATGATAAGCCATCTTATACGACATGACAGTTTCATAAAAATAATAATTGAAGGAATGATAAAGGGAACGAGAGGGAGAGGAAGACCAAGGATAAGTTACATGAGCCAAACAAAGGAAAAGGTTGCCGTCATGTCTTATAAAGAGGTAAAGGAGACTGCACTGGAGAGAGAAAACTTCATCTGTTACACCGACAAGAACCGGGCTCTTAAATAGGAAGAATATACTATAATATGATTCAATAAATTACTATTATCATAAACCTACAATGTATTATTGATCTACAATTTGCGAAAAACCAAATAAAAATCGATTTTGGAAGCGCCTCCGCCTATATTTTTTTAACCCAGCTCATTGTACCCAATAAAATCCTGTTTGATAGAATTAAAATGTTTACAAGCGTAATTGTATGCTAACAAATATCCAAACAACCGTAAAATATGTATACATTTGAATTATTTTAAGCGCACCAACCACAGAGCCAAGTTCTCTCCGTCTCATTCATTAAGCTTATAAGGGAACGGGCCGCGAGCAAAATTAACGTTCAATTTGCACCCGAGCGTTATGTCGCCACTCTTGCACGCCTCTTAAAGCACTGATGACGTCAAATATATATGAAAATTAGCTTTAAAGTTGAATGTTGGGAATGTAAAATGTGAGTTTAATGAAAAGTTAGATTATGGGGGAAAATTCTTAACGATATTCAAATGCATTTTGTGGTCAACTACCACATTGGTCTAGTGGTCGTAAACACGACTGTTGAGAGTGAGGTCCAATAGATTCCCGTTGCCGGGTGAAGTTTTTTGGATTTTTTATATGGAAATTCTCATTAGCTGCATAAAGTTTCGAAACTGTGGCCAGTTTTACATGAGACTAAAATAACGGCATCGGTGAAATATGGGTGTGCAATAGTATGTACACCTCTGACGATACCAGCGTGAAGCTATGTCATGTAATGTTTGTTGTTTAGATTTGGGCCCGTACATTTACTTACCAATGTGTACCGAAATTGGTTCGGTTGATTTAACAAACTTTTCCAGGTCATTCTAGGCCATCATATAATATCTTACCATATACCATATTAGCCTCAATCACAATATATCGGTTAATCATTAGATCACCATATAAAGTCATTGTAGACGCGCAAAGTGATTTAAATTTGTCATATAAGCTTTATACATATATACTTTATTGGACACACACAAACAAATTCTGCAGCATTTTCTTTTTTCTTCATCAGTTGAATTATGCGCATGCGCCGACTAAAGAATCAGGTCGTTTTGTGAACTCACGCGTAAGTGACGACAAAGCGTACTGATTCTAATGTCGGCGACATGCTACTTCCTCTTCTTGGTACTTCTTTCTTCCGAAAAATTCATCTTCTGACAATTCAATAAGATAAAAACGCTGTAATCATGACAACACACGAGTATGAATTTTAGTATTACCTTAACAGGCTTTTTAAGTTTTTTTTTTTTTTTGTGAAACTTTGCCGCTCCCTAGGATATCTCCGGGTGTCGTGGGTACAGTTTACAAACATACATGTCACATACACACACAACCAGACTCGAAACAACTATCTGTAGATCATACAAATATTTGTTCCGTGCGGGGATCGAACCTGCGACACTTAGCGCAGAAAGCTAATCGCTTAGCTACTGCGCCAACCATGTCGTCAAGAAATACCGTGTCACTAAGAAATATTGGCGATATTTCTTAGTGACAAGTTCTTTACAAGTTTTGTCGATTACACGAGAATAATTTAATGAATATAATTGAATTAATATTCTCATGCGGCTGAATATCAGCAGTTAATATGAGATAACTTGCTAAGTGGTGTTAGGAAAAAAATATAAACTCTCATATAAAGCAAAAACTCATTAGCTGATATCTCATATACAAAATGATACGAGTAAGTGAACTACGACAGTCGCAAACTTGGGTGGCTTACTGCCACGCCTCCAACTGACTGACAAGATGTTTTTTATCAGCTTTACTTGGATTGTGACAGTCATTTAATCTATCAGAATTTGAGAAGCATATTTATTTACTACACTAGCTGTGCCCGAGGCTTTTAACGCGTCGATTACGTAGGCTCGTGAATGTTATTAAAAATATGTTTATTTGATGAATATTGTGCAGCAGTGATAGCCTAGCGGTTGAACGCTTGCCTTCCATGCAGGAGGGTCTGCGTTCAAACCCGGCCCGCACCTCTGACTTTTCGGAATCATGTGCGGATCAGAATTTGATTATCTCTTGCATTTACGGTGAAGGAAATCGTGCAGAAACCTGCACACCTGAGAGGGCTCCATAAAGTTCTCGACGGTGTGTGTAGTCCGCCAACCCGCACCGGGTCAGCGTGGTTGACTAAGGCCTACCCCTTCTCATTCTGAGAAGAGACCCTTGTTCAGCAGTGGGACAGTAATGGGTTGAATTTATTATTATTGTCCCAAATTTTAATATAAA
The DNA here is from genome assembly GCA_947562105.1 of Shargacucullia verbasci. Lineage (NCBI taxonomy): Eukaryota > Metazoa > Arthropoda > Insecta > Lepidoptera > Noctuidae > Shargacucullia > Shargacucullia verbasci. Next base: position 6,993,782 of record OX387302.1, on the reverse strand, counting down.
TTTATCAAAATAAATTAACATGAAAATTTCAAAGTAATGCAAAATATAGGTACTACGAGTTCCAAATATGGAAAATTCAAATTATTTACTAAGAAACTGAAGAAATGCCAAGGATAGAAAGAACTAAAGAAAACAAAGTATTAGATTTATGTTAAGCAAGCCCGTGGCCTAGACAAATGTGATTGGACTAGGTTAATTACAGAAGTTTACTTAAGCTGGAAAAGTAATAGTCAAGGGTGAGCCGAACCCTAGCGAAACTTTAGAAAGTGACTTCGTTAACAACTTTGTTCGCCTCATAACTCGGGATCGAACATTTTGGCAAAAGAAAAAAAAAAACGTGAAGGGAACATCTTTTTTACACTAACACTTCACAGAAGAATTTATGATGATATAGTTTCTACGGATTTTGAGAAACTTAAAATTTTAAATAATACGATAATATTATAATCATTATATACTGAAATACTTACACATACCGCAGACGAGCAGAAGCAGCAGCTTATGCAGCATGAACTGAATAAACAGATTATCCGACATGGTGAAGAATGACAACAACTTATTTATGATACAAATCGGTGTCCAGTAGACTTGTAGTCTTTATAAAGCCATCACCAATAGCTTTACACCTAATCAAGATATCGATTTAATTCTGGCAGAAAAGTTTAGTGAACTTACTGTAAGAATGGCTACTTTTTTTAAATTTTATGTCTCCTTTTATTTCATTCGATATAGGACGAAGATGTATAATATATAAAAGGAACCATCAGGAAATATATAAAAGGCACCATCAATGAATGATAAATTGGTCTTTATTTAGCTAGGAATAAATTAAACACAGCTGCTTTCAATAATACAATAATAAACAAGCGTTTATAATTAACACGGATTTGCTATAACAATTTTATTTTGAGAAATAATTTACGGAATTAAGATTAAAAGTTGGCTACACCAAGCGAAAGTTCTCATTTGAAAGGTCCTTTGTAAAACACGTTCAATAACGATTCTGTAACACTGTTATATTATGTTTGTTTCAATAATTTTATTGGGAACTGAGAATAGAAATATCTGGTAGATCGCCAGGTCGTTTTCAAAATTCTAAAATTCTTTTATTTGCGTTGTAATTTACATTTACAATTAAAATATTTTCTCCCAGTCGCTATTCAACCATATCCTACGACAACCAAGCGAAGTATAGCCAATTTTCTTTTTTCCTTAACAGAAATTCTTCAACTCGCGTTTACGAAACTGAGATGATTTAGTTATATCTTGTATAACTAAATCATCTCAGTTAGTATAATTTTCAACTAAATTTACCATAAAAGTCTCTTTGTGAAAAAGAGAATTTTTAAATTACCTTTACTAAGAAGGGTGAAGTTACCGATTGCCACCCATTTAAAATATTAATGCTTTACGTGACTGCTTTGTATATTTTAAAGTGACTTACTTAGACTAATTAATTAAATTTTTTTAATTTATTATAATTTAGAATATTTCAGCTTTTTGATGTTTAGTGATAAAATTACTATAAAGCGTTATTTACATAATTATGTTCTTTTAGCAAAGGTTTACTGTGTTCCTAGAATCTATGAAGTCGGACCAGATATATATAAATATCATTTAATTTCTAGTCACGACATTCCGTTACATTTCGCTAAAAGAACAAAACTATTCTACAGATAGAATACTTTTAAATTATATTAAATATAATTATATTGTAAGACATAATATAAATTAGGGTAGGATGATTTTATTATTTAAAATTAGGAACTGTATAACCCGCGTGGGTTGACAATTAGTGTTTTCACCCTAAATTCATATCATGTCTAGGCACTGTTAATATAACGTTATTACTTAAACTAGTTTCAGAAAATACTATTAATATTTTAATAGAACAAATTCATAACTATTTTTATTGCTTAGGATAAATACAGATGATGTGAAAACAAAGGAGCAATTATAGGTAGCCTTGAAATTTAAAAATATCTTGGTGTGAAGTATACTTTAACTCTGTTTTTTAAATGTTATCCCCTCATACAGACCCAGAGGAACTACCTGTAGGCCACTCTGTATACTGTACCATATATTTGCGTATTGGGACCCATAACACGTAGCGTTTAAATAAAACTCTAAAAATACAAATAAATATTTGTTTAGTGCGCTCAAATCCAGCTACATTTATTACACAGGTCGATCATTCAACCACTAAAACAATTGTGCCATCGAATTAACTTAAAAGAATAACATTTCGCGATCCTAGATTAAAAGGCCTGTACATACCGTCGAAATATTATGTCCCAAACGGTTTTTCATATCAAAAGCTTAGTTCCATAAATCAAATTAATAGAACTTTTGGAAGAGCAACACAGAATATCGGTTTCATAGAGGTTATCAATATAGATAGTCTATTAAATAAAGAGGCTGGCAAGGAAAACTGTACTGAATATTAAATCAAGGTGTTCTGAAAGTGGGATCACGTACACTCGGATACATTTTAAGCATCCCAATGTGACTTTAGGGTTGGCACTCGGATACCTAAAACACACTGGTAGTATTCACGTGTAATGAAACAATGTGTTCCATTTTTGAAGATTTCTTTACAAAATTGTTGCAGTTCAAATCTACTTGAGCAATGCGCTTGGTACAAACTATGTAGGTACATATACACGATAAGACAACAAATACAGAGATATCACACGTGTTACAAGTGCGTACTGTAGCGCTAGTTATGACGTAGTCACTGATGTAATGTTCGAAACTAAGCTGTTACATTACACGCGAACGCTTTCAGTGGGTACCCTACCTAAGGTAGATAAATCTGTAGATATATTTTTTGTATTTTTAGATAGATTGCCTTTTCGTTTGTCTTGCTAACGTTTTGCTGAAAAAATTATGTTATTAGCTTTTGCTAATATTCTCTATTCGATATATCATTTTTGTTTTGTATATTCGTAATTCGTGTAAGGAAATTTATAATAACACAAATTCTTGAATCATGAATATATAATACAACAAGATTTTTTCAATCAAACGATTTTTAATTATCATATTTTCTTTAATATTTTGATCATCTACATGAATATTATTTGTTAAATTGTGAATAAACTTGAAAATAAGTTGGACCCAAGTTCTTATTTTATATTGTCCAAAGTCTGGTCCTAATTTGTTTATAAACTTATTTGTTGTTTTCTAAACAAATCTACTGAAAGTTCTTAACTCTGACCATCTTTTGTATCATTACGGTCTTTGTTACACTTATGAATAATGCCACATTGGTATAACAAGTTGGACATAATTTTGATTTCTCTTTAAATAAATTCCTTTTAAAATTTTAATAACCGAACCTGTATTATCATAAATCGGGTTATATTTTGATGGGATACCTATTATTGCTCTTTTATCTTTCAAATACATAATAGGTTTAATTTCATTAACGAAATAGTTATTTTCCTTAAAAACATAAAATACATCAGATCAGCTATTAACGAAGAAATAATATACAGCGAATATTATTTGTACATCTATAAGTTATATCTAGTTATAGAAAAGAATTTGATCGTGATTTACTTAATAAAGCGTCAATCGTGAGTGATATTATTCTATATACATTTACAACTAACTAATTTTACTATATATTTTGTTATGCTTTACAATTTTACAACTGTAGGTTATCACTATGTCATCAAAAAATTTGGATAAATATAGAATTGAGAATCAATTTTATTCACACCTAAAAACACCGAAGGGTAAGGCTGTTCGTGTGGTGACGTAATTGTACTCCCACATTTCTCCGATGCCGTTATTGAGTCCCATGTAATAGGGGCAAGCATATTGTCATCTACTGGGCACAGTTCCAGACTCAGTGCTGCTACTGAAATTTTATCATACAGAAAACCCAATAACACGGCCCGACCCGGGAATCGAACCCAGGACCTCACATTCAGCAGTCGCGCTTGCAGACATCAATGAGGCAGTCTATTATCTAATATATATAATTCTTCTGTACGTGTGTTTATCACCTAACTACTCCTAAACGGCTGGACCGATCACCTAAGTAGTCCTAAATGGATGAAATTTTGTGTGTATTTTTCAATGAGTTCCTGGATGGTTTGAAAATAAAATTGGGCCCGGTAGGTGGCGCTGCGGTCGAGTTCTAACACAGGTTCGGGCAGGACAACGTCTATCGGGTTTGCTAGATATTAGATAAAAATACAGTGTGTGAAAATTTTGATCAGAAATAATATAATATAAATGAACGTTTACTCAAAAATAAACGCTTTATAATGTTACGTCACGAATCAATGTAATTAAGGACAGATTTTTTAATATTCCATACAAAAACGGTGTCAATTTCAACAGCATTATATTAAACTTTTATCTCTTCTAAGCATTGAAAAATGGGCCCTTAACCAAACATTTAGTGACGTACGTTTGACATAACAGCCAGCCTTTTTGAGTAAGGAGGTCAATCGTAAACCACAGTAGTAAAATTACAAGCAGAATAAAGAAACACATAAATACAATATAATTTATCATTCTTCATTCAATTTTAATTCAGATTTTCCTCCAAATTATAATTCGATTATAGGAATACGTTAGATTTGAATTTATAACTAAAATACAGATCAAATTCAAAAACATATGAACTCTTCAAACAGAACATAATTAAAACCTTCATTATTAATTAAAGTTTGATAAAATCAACAACTGTACAAAACATACATATATGTATTTGGTTATAAAATATACTTCGATTTTTTAACTAACTACAAAAGTCAAATTCAGGAGGTTAGGAACAAAAAGTGACATTTACGTATTTTGCTCCATTCGGTTTTTTTTTTAATCGGCTCATTATGTTAAATTCTATCTGTAACTCCCAAGATTTTGTTCAAAAAGTGACTAGTTTCATAGAAAAATCGATCTGAACTGCTGCTTCCGGAATAAAAAGTTACATTTTTGTTCAATCACAGTGATTATTAAGACTTGAATTCATAAAGTGACATATTCTTATATTAGATTGTGGAGAATTACATGACAAGAAATAAAAATGTTTTGTGTGAATCTATTTTTATTTTTATTTTCATACTGAATGTTTCATAAGGTAACAATTTTTAGACAGTGAGTTTCAAAAGGTGACATTTTACAAAATTATTGAATCAAATAGTGACATTTACAAGCTATTGGATCAAAGGGTGTCATTTGAAATGTACTTTATTTTTTTTTTCCAAATTTCAAAACCAACTAGATAACCTTATAATACATTAAATTTTATACAATAATTGACACATAAATGGTTAATAAAAAATAATAAAAATTGCTTAGATCAACTTGAATATTTATTTTCTCAATTTACTCAAAAAGTTAAAAACTGTAAATGGCACTTTTTGTTCCTAACCTCCTCAATTGGGTTGCGTTTTAAAACAACGTTATGCAAAAATCTGATGAAAACAATAACACAAATTCTTTGAAAAGGGCAGTCCCATAAGTGCGCAAATAAATTTCTTTCTCTCGCTCGGATTTACCCAGGCACCAACACACAACAACCTCCAGGGACGCATAACACCACCGTCAGCTAACGTTCCCCAATCATAATAAAAACACAATAAAAAAAACGATGTTTAAACCAAACTAATTAAAGTAAATTACATTTCCATTCGACCAGGCTATAAAGGATGCATATTGTAATAAAACGCAGTGATGGATTGTGTACATTAGCTAAATTGTAATCATTTGAACGATAGCCATTATTATCTGTGGAGTCATTGTAGCGGTATATTTTTCACGTGAAATTGAAGAAGGGTTATCAAAACACTGGATGTTAAATATGAGAATGAATTAGGAAATACTGATAAACAAATACTGTGTAACATTTTTCAACTTTGAGACTAATTTATATGAAGGCTTGTACGCATTACAATATTATGGCTTCGCACTGTCTCATAAACTAGTTAAAATTATTGTTATTATTTATAAGTTCATACATGTTTCTATCTGTCACTGCAGCTGCCTTCTCTTTAAGTTGATCTATGTACATACTTCACTTTTGATCGTCTGTCTAATGAAGGAGCTAGCTTTGGACAGAACAAAATGGAAAATGCTATATCGACAAGTGCCTAGCACTTAAATTTAAGACAAATACATGTTTCTTACAATAATCAACTTTTTATCTTTTCTTTTCTACAATAAAATCTATTTTTATTTTTGGGTGTCGTATAAATACATTAGTAGCCAAAGGGTCTTCGATTTTTATTTTTTGTAGTCCACTATATATTTGGGACATATGGCTCCTTAGGGGACGATACAATCGTGATCTGCAATCCTCAAGTGCCTTTATTGTTTCTTTGTCTTCAAGAAATAGAACCTCCTTGTTAACAGTAATAAAAATTGTATCAGGTGTAATTTTAGATTCTGCTATTACAGCAGCAGAATTATTGGACAAATCAAATCATCGCGATTTCATCTTTAGAAAAAATATGTAATTTTTTTTATGGGTTGGTTTCGGTTTTCCTTAATTGCTCTTAGTGCCCAACTATTTTTAGTATCGACAAAAACTTTGGGAGTTTCTTTTTTATTTACAAAAGATATCCGTTGTTTAATTTTCAAATATATTCACGATGGTCAACAAAATTTGGTAACCCACAAAAGGGTTGCTAAACAGTTTTCTAATATTGTTTCGGTTTGCCAAAAGATAGTAAGTAAATTTAGTTTGTTTTCTGTTTCATTTACCATTTGTATTCGGGCAAGTTTTTCTATAAGAGATTCTCAATTTTAGATGTCGTCCAAATTCAATACAAATGTGGGTACAATTTAGCATATACATAAATGGTATAGGTAGAGTTCTCAATAGCACTATCGCGGACCATCTGAGACCATCTGCTTTTTATGTGTTGGGTTCTATACCCGCATCAGCACAAATATTTGTATGACCTGCAGATATTTCTTTTGTCTCCAGATGTTTTGCATGTAATTTGTGTTCTTGTGTAGCAAGACCGTATTTTGTTTTATATTCTTTTATTTCATTTTATAAACGTTTATAATCTTAGGAATTCATCACTGCATTTTAATTTTCAATTTTAAATTTCGTGTTTGTTAGTATACCTGCCTACCGTTGATTCAACTACTCTAAGTTTAGTATTGAATACAGTATATGAAGGATACAAGGACTTTCGATTTCCTTTTCTATTTTTTTTTCTTTATTGTGATACAATGTTCCGTGATTAATATGTTATAGTGTCTTGTACTTCTATTATTATAATTTTGATAGTATTGTTTATTCACTGTAGGAATCGGTCAAATTTATATGACATGAATTTCTACAATAAAACATATTATTATTTAGAAAAAAATAATCAAACGTCTGTAGGTATTCTTTTGTAACATATTCATAGTAAGTAATAAGTAAAACAGTAAGAAAATCCCTACAGTTATTTAAATAACTTTCTGTCTGGTCCTAATATTCTTCTTTTATTTATTTTTGGATTACATAAATAACCAGTGACTAGACTATTATATACAAAGAACACTTGATCGAACGTTATACATTCACTAAAAAATCAATACTACTTCACTAACAATCGTTTGCAATCAACAAAGAAAATTAATTACCAAATTGAAGACGGTAGCTATAATTAAGAAAAAAAAGTATCAATCAAAATTTAGAATCAATCTAACACGGTCGTAATCGTGATCTTACTGGTGACTATTGGAGCGGTCAGCGCGCAACCGCAGCGGTGATCAATACTGCTATGACTGCCAGTAATGTGACGGGTGACGTTGCGTATGCGCTGTTGCACTCATCAGAATCGCAGCAGAAGGTCCGTGCTCCCCACCATTCTGTGGAAGAAGAAAGAGCTTAGCATAACATAATCAAGTAAATCTTATAGTTCGACAACAGTATCATTTGGTGGTTCACGTTCCCGCATAAGAAACGCACGCGACGCTGTGGTTTTGTAAGTATTAATAATGTAGGTGACAGAGAGTCGATGTATGCTTAAGCGGGAGATACGGAGTGGCATGATCGACTAGGACTAATATAAAAGTACCTTTGTCTCTAGGGTAGACGAATTGATGGTTGATCAAAGTATTCAAAATAACATCGTACCCAAAAATTGCAAAATGGCGTTATAAAACAAATAGAAAAAATCTTTTACATTTTTAAAGTAATCAGGATATTATAAAAAATAACAAAACAATAATATTGATCGAAACGCCGATAAAATTATAAATTCCATAAAAAAACACTGATATATAAATCCAATATTATTTATTATACTTTACAAATTTGTCAATTCAATTTGTCTGAAGTATGATTGACACAGAAATAATTTAAACTTTGATTAATGTGTTCTTAAGGGCCAAGTTCATAGTGAGCGAAATAATAAATGTTTTAGAAATCAGCCTTATAATCGATTACAGACGTTCAACCATGCGGCGGGAATTTTATGTTTACGAACTCTATCTCAGCCTCGGTTTGGTAATCGAGCATTTTAGGAATGAAAGACCGAATGATATAATACGGTACATCGTGATGGTAGATAAACAGTTATTGGTATAACCGTATAAAACAGCGACCATCTTAAATATTACGATATTAGATAACACTTCAAACTTCTTCACTCAAATGTAAACTTGACTATAATACTTCTTCTGGCTATTTAATTTGGTAGCATAAATTCAAACTCAAAGCTTTTTTATTCGTGTAGGTCAGAGGTTCCGAGACATTTTTTTTTCTTATCGACCACTTTCAAAATTTAGCTGGTTCCGGTGGACCCCGTGCAGCTAAATTTGTACCATATTGTAAATTGAATTGCAAACCACAAACAAAAAGGGGTTGAGTCTCCCGTGGACCCCTGGGGGTCCACCTGGACCACTTTGGGAACTAATGGCGTAGATCATAAAAAGGCACTTACAAATAGTTTAGCTGGTTCAAGTAGTCATTCTATGGAGAAGAACCAGAAACTCCATATTATCTGACAACCTGGATTGAACATCGGTCTTACTTTAGAGTATCAGTGCCTCCTAGATATTGGGTGACGGAAGTCAGACAGATGTAGCTACGTGTAAAATATTGATTATTCAACTGCATCTAATCTAATAATAATCTTTATTGCCCAAGAAAGTATACAGTGTGTTCTTACCCGTGAGCCCCAAACTAGACTGTTAGTCTGTATTTTGGGGCCTAGGATTTTTAATCAACGTGCGGAATTTACAACAAAGGTTTCAGAGAGTATGGGCTGGGGTCTAATGTGTTAGGGTGTAGAATGTTTTGAGCAGGGTGTGTGAGAGTGTGTGTGTTTGTGTGTGTGTGGTTTTTGTGTGAGTGTGTGTGTTATTGTCAGGTTATAAGCGATTTAATTAAATTAGCTGCTCTGAGTCTTGAGCCAATTTTTCAGTTCAGCTGGTTCGACTGTATTGAAAGGGGTACGCAGATAGGGGTATACGCGGCAGACGCGACAAGCACCATTACTTTATTTATCGCCTTGCTCCTCCAAAATCTCCTTTTTTTTAAGACGATTACACATTGTCTGTTTTTTTATGTATTACTCGTATACGGTCAATTCAACAAATTAATGATTGTTCTGTTTGAAAATAATAGCACCTATTTGCTAATTTATTAATGCAGTAACCAGTTTATTATTACAGCCACAGCATAATAATACTATTTATCTAACGGCTATTATTAAATTAAATGCATTTTCCACGTTGATAGCGTTATAAAAGCTGTGTATCGCATTAGTGTAATTAATTAAGAGCTCGTTGCTAAAGCTATGGCGTGGCTCGATTAATCAGTGTAATTAAGCCAGGATTACCGTGGTCATACCTTGGATGGGTGACTGAGCTTCTCACACCGATATTACACTTTTAAAACATTGTTACACATCTACCTTTAAAAGTCGTACACCAAGCATAATAATGTCCTCCTGACCGATTTCGGTTGAGGCGGCCAATCTCACCGGAGATTAACCAAATACGCAGGAGATATTATGGAGCACAAGTGTGTGCGCAAATACAGGTGTTCTCTCTATTCCTTCACTCTCATAGTCCGATGTGACGGCAATCCGACACGACCGGAGAGAGATCAGACGCAGAACCAACAGCTTGACGTGCTTTCCAAGGCACGGTGTGCATTCACATACACAAAGACCCAGACCCGAAACAACTATTTGTAGATCTTACAAAAAATAATCCGTGCGGGAATCGAACCGCAGTCCTCACGTAGCGCAGCAGTCTATCTCTCAACCAATGCGCCAACCGTGTCGTCAAACACAAAGCATAGTGTGTCAGTTAATTCGCCCTCTCGTGTTGTTTTTTCTATGAAGCATCTTAGAAAGAATCAACACGAGAAAGTGACGACGACAACACGAGATATCCTAGCCTGGGTTGGAATTGCATAATTCTTCCAAGTCCGATTCATCATCGGACAGCAGACGGTATGGCTATACGCCACCGCTATAACTTTATATCGGTCCACTTTGTATATGTATGTCCACTAGGGCATACGCACATTCATCGACACTGCGTACCGATAAGAAGAACTCCTTGCCGGAGACCGTGTTTCCCTACACCTCAAACTTGAGTCTTTAAGTCTCGAGTAAATAGATAGGCAAGCGTAAACCATTGCTTCCCATAAGTGGTGCGGTGAACAGAAAACCTAATCTATATTAGAAGTCTTTTATAGCTTTTTTTCTTAACGTTGTTTTTTAACGTCACGATATATCAATTCTGTATCATGGATGCGTTCACAAACACAAATATTTACATGCTCACACCCAAATCTGGAACAACTATCTGTAGGTCATACAAACAATTGTTCCGTAACACAGCAGTTGATCGCTTCGAACTGTGCCAACCATGCCGTCATACCATCTTGCCGTCGTACCATAACTGGCGAACAAAAGACATATATTTAACCGTCTGAGAATCAATCGTTAAGCATACCCAGGCGTGATGGCCGAAGCGAATATATGTAGACAGGCGTTCGTTATAGGAGTCATGTGGCCAGCTTGCGTATTTCTGAGTATGGCTAAATAAGGCAACGAGGTGATCTCTTTAAAGTCGTGATGGATCTTTTATTGGTCGTGACACCGATGGTCTCTTAAGAGTTCTCGTAGCCCTTAAGGTGCCGAAGAGGAACCCTGGTGAGTCCGGCCGGTAAGAGACCAGCACAGTTTAGGATGAAGGATAGTCTTTTAAGATTCTCACCCTGTATGACAAAAAAGTAACATTTATTTTGCATAGCCGAATAATCTGACGGTGCTTGTAGAATTAGAGGTTCGTTCAAAATGGGTAAGGGCCAGATTTAATGTTCCCAAAATAGCCGTACAGTCACAACCAGTGCGTAACATGCCTCACAATTAAGTATTAATACGAGTTGTGACCTGGATGTTACAGGTAACTTACCTGACATACGGGCTTACTGTAAAAGCCATGTCAAACACGTTTTCGTCACAAATTAACAGCGGGTAAACATGTTTGAGAAACACGGATCACAAGCAACACTAAGTGACGACTTGACGAAGACGTGACATGTTTCGGAACTATAAAAAGTTAAACGAGAAGGTAAAGAAGGCCCAATGTTTGAATTGTTAAATATTTTTATTCAAGGTCATGCTTACGCCTAAAAGACCCCCTTAGACTAAGTTACAATCTATGATTGCTAAAAAATTGCAAATTGCTATTACATGGAACTCAATAACGGCAGCGACCAAATGTGAATGAACAATAGTACACCTCTGCCTAACCCGGAATAGAGTCGTGATGCTATATTATGTTATCATAATTACTCTGCCATTCAGTCAAAGATTCATTTACTTTTTATTATACTTCTACGAGTACTTGTAGTTCGGACTTTCTGTCCTAATTTGCGATTCGGCCTACAATATTACTGCAAGCCATTTTATGCGGTAGGTTTTCTTTCCCCTCTTGGATATTTTTATTTTTATGGTTGAATTTAAATTTTTCATATAGGTTAATTTCGTGTCGTGTTTTACAGCTTACATCCGTTCGGGTAAATGTCGCTTACAATTTGCATTTCCTTCGTTTGAGTTTTAATACTAAGAAAGAGCGATGTTTTGTAAACACAAATTGTAAAGTAGCAAATATATGTTTTTTCTCTTGTAACATTATACTTAGCCAGTAAAACATAACTGCCTTATAGTTTTAGTAGTAACGACGGCGACTGATGAGCGTGACATCTTGGCTTTGAACGCCAGGCTGGGCATTTGCTATGAGACAATTCTCAGTAGCAGCTCAGCGTTAGAAAGTGAGCGGCAGATGGCAAAAAGGTCGCCCCCCTTTAACATGCGGCATACATAACAGCATCAGTTTTATGAAAGTGTACATTATTACACCTCTGCCTAACCCTGAGGGGAATACAAGCGTGCTTTTTGCTATGTTAATCCGTAACCTAGTACCATAAAAAACCCATAAAACTGTAGATAAACCTGAATTAGCTGAGCGCTAGTTGATAATAAAACAAAGGATCGTTTTAGTGTCATTTTGTACTATATCGTAAGGGCGAGATTTCCAAATTGCGGTTTAATAGAGTGCAATTCAAATCTAAACGACTGTTTACGTAATATACATTAATAGCTTGAAGATGTACATTCTGAGTTACGTATCTTAAAATTCTCTGGTCGCGGTAGAAGGAAAGATTAATTATGGACCGCTTATGGGCTTACGACGGTGTAACTTAAATTATTTCAAGGCAGTTTTCAAGGCAGGCAGACAAGAAACATGAAAAGCCCGCCTCGTATTTTTAAAGTGACGAATCGGTTGGCCTAGTGGTTGAGCGATCGACTACTGCGCTACGTGTTGCGGGTTTGATTCCTGCACGAAACAATTTATCTAATAATGATCAGGTCAATTTATTTGTACAGTTATTTGTTTCGGGTCTGGGTGTATGTCCATGTGAACATTTGTGTTTGTAAATGCACTCACGATACAGGAATTAATACTAGAATGTGGATACGTTTTTTATAAAAAAGAAAAGATGCCGCTTACCGCAATTTCCATACTATTTAGTAGTCAGACTTGTACATTTTTAAAGGGATGCTGAGCCAAAGAAACGGCGCGAGAGTCTTCATAACTGCTCGTAATTAACTGCCGCGTTACCTTTGATGTACACTTAAAAATGTTGCAGAATTATAAGACCATAATTCGACTTTTAAAATGGGCTGGGTTGAAATTTTCATAATTTGAATTACCTTTAGGAAAAAGGTATTTACATGATGAAAATATTATGTAGGTTTTAACTCGTCATGTGAAGCAATGTAGACACGATAAACAGCCTTTTTGTTTTTTCTGTGGAATCATGAATTAACGGAAAACACCGACCAAATAGAGTGCACTGTTAATACGGAGCAATATGAAACAGTTTACGAGCATGTTATAATCGTAGAAATAAACAACAATGGCCCTTATTCCCTGGGTAATAAGGTGCATGGTTGTTGGCAATAAACACAGAAACGGTAACATTTACGAAGAATATCGTGTTGACTAATGGTTCAACTGATGTGGACACCGCACAAAACTAAGGACCACTTACTAATAGTTCATTGTTCATATGCCCAATGATAAAAGACATACAAGTTTTCATGATCTCAGAAATAAAGGGAAGTTTGTGCTGGTCATATTTGGGAACTGTCCGGGTTAAAGTTTACATCGTACTCCACTGCAAATTTACGTACATTAGTTTTTAGGCTTGAACCCCTAGTGTAAGTTTTTACAAAATTGTTTACGAACACGGTTTACGTTTGGTGTTTTGTCGATTTGCTAAGAGCTCTGCTGTCTTTGGTCACGTTTACCACATTCGGCGCTGTGATTAGTGAACAGTTCATCATCATCATCATCATCAGCCAGAAGACGTCCACTGCTGGGCCTGGCGTCGAAGGCTTCCCCAAGGGGGGGGGGGGGGGGGGGTGCCATAATCCCCACGCTTGGCAGAAGGCTTGGAGATCGCAGTGGCTCACCGATTAGTGAGAGGACGCTGCTGCCCGTCCTCCGGTGTCTGGCCGCAGTTTTAAGACGTACCCGGGTCATGAACAGTTCAAACGTGGCCAATCGGAACGCAAAATGCATTAGACGTCACGAAAGACGTTTTCGTTTCGTTTCTCAAAAGAAATTTATACTAGAGCTTCTGAAACACATTTAGCATCGACTCTCATATCGGAAGCGAAAGGTCCGTCATACAAAACAAAAATTTCAATGGATAAATCGAAAATCGCGAATCCATGCTGTCCGGTGACATGTAAGTTTATAAACTGTATTCACGACATTGGAGAGTACGTAGTGTGAGGAAAGATTAAAGAAATATTGACACAATTTTTCGTTATTTAAGTCTAACAAATGACTGAGAGATTGAATTGCATCATGTTAATCCGACAATTAATTGTAATTTAATTTCAACCGGAGTTGGGGTGCACAAAATTTGCCTCCCGAGTAAAGTTATGTAGGTACCGCGCACCCTGGGCAGTCAGCGCCGCGTGTATTTTGTTTACTGGCCATTAAATTATTTTTACCAGGATTTTGTGAAAGCTCAGGACCGGAGAGATAGGGAGAAGTGACTGTACAGTTTTCACTTCAAAGGGCAATAAAAATTATGCCTATCGCATAACCTATATCTAAAGCTTTTGTAAAATATTACATTTTGCAGCTGTCCACTGCAAATGCCGCATTTTGCAGTTTTTACCATTTGAACTGAACAAATGCTCGATGAACGCGAGTCGCACGCGCCTGAAAATCACGTGAAGGGCGCATGAGAAGCGCGTAAGATATATACTTCATCGATATCAGCATCGGATGTGTATCGAAGCTATCGCGAAATCAGTAAATTCTAATAGGGCTAGATTGTGAACGTGTGCAAAGCTTATAAAAACGCGTCTGAGTTGCGACTAACGCGTGTCGCGTGTGCTACAAAATGTCGTTGTGTATAAAGGCGTACCTCCGCTCCGTTTAATTGATGATCCATTTTTATTAGAACGGCCGTAATCCCTCAATTAATTGTAATTTAATTTCATCGCGAGTTTTTGGCAGTAGGATTACAACGTTTCAAAGTTACATCGAAAATCTTAATAGTATAAATTCTGGTAGCCAACTGAACTTTAATGATTTAATTTTACACACGTTATACAGGGTGTGGTAAAACTGTACAATGTGTATAAATCTTTAAAAAAAGATTTAGGGACACGAAAGAATCCTGCCCAAGTGGAAATTAAGCGCGTCTATTGTTATACACACACCGGTCACTCCAGCTGAAGGATAACATTAAACGAATCAAAGATTTTCGTTGTAACTTTTAAACATGGTTACTCTGTACTGTCGTGTTCTAATTAGCTATGTAAATTGAAATTGACTGGTTCACTTTGTAACGTGCTATTCAATGTTCGTGTTGTTGATGAAATAGATACCTATGTATGTATGTGGATAACAGATAGTTGGTGCCGACTTGGTTATCAAAAGGGAATAGTCACATAAATCATAGGTGAAAACGAGAATGTATTTCTAACAATTAACTGAATTTCATAATTTTTGAAATGGCAGGTTAGATGAACAATATTAAGGCACGCTTAAAGTATGGATACTTTTAGTTGATATAGAAAGGAAGAAAGAAAGAAAAACTATTTATTGCAGGCACGCATAACAATATAATTATTTAATAGATATGTCGAAATGTTTAATGAAAAGCGTTGAAAACTTTTACACGCAAATTTCGTTTTTTTTTTTTTGTGTTATTGAAATCGTCGCCCCTTACAACAGATAATATAATACTTACTAAGAATTCAGTTGTATCGTGGGTATAGTTTATAAACCTACATACATCTCGAAACTAACTGTAGTATATACAAATATTTTGTATCACGCGAGAACCGAAACCGCGACGCGTAATACAGAAAGCCAATAGGTTATCCACTGAGCCAACATGCTATAATAAACCCATTAATTTCTTTATTAATTGTGCCCATATATCTATACCCTAACATTGCGCAAACAATTTATAGGTGGGTGGGTACAGCATTACGAAGGGCGGCTTCCATTTAGAGATATAAACAAAAAACCTACTGAACTCAAAACAATGCAGTGTCAAATTATTGGGGTCACGATTCTTTATTGGTTTGCCCAACCGTTATTATAGAGTGTATGGGTAACTTCATTTCCATACTTATTCGTACCGATGGCTTGTTTTGTATTTGGAAAAGAACTGTAGATTTTCAAAACTGGTGCGATAATTTTTATAGTCTTCTTTATATGACGTCTCGGGCATCATGCCGTAATGGAAAGATTAGCCGACCAGTGTTGATGGTTTCGAGGCTGATTGCTGAGGCTGCGACAGACGCTTCCTTGAGATCAAGAGTGTCAATTAATTTTCTCCATGGAAAGAGCCGGAAAAGAGGATTAACGAAGTACCTATTGTCCGGGCTTCTCTGGATACTCAAAGAGTCATCTCTGACCCATCTCTTCTCTACCGCAAGAGAAATTAACATGGGATAGTTCACCCCAACACGACAGAAGGAAACCTTACCTTACTTAACATAAAAAAATACTTTTCTACTACCCTACATCGACCGTTGCGCTACGTGTCGCGAGTTCGATTCCCGCACGGAACAAATTTTGTATGATCTACAGATAATTGTATCGGGTCTGGATGTTTGTGTATGTGAATATATGCGTTTGTAAACGCACCTACGATACATGAATTATTTTTAGTGTGGGGCAACGTTCTATAAAACAAAAAAACCAAAAATTACTATATTAGGCTGCCTCAATGCTCTACGTGATCATTGGTCATTAGTCTACTGGACGTGAGGTCCTGGGTATGATTCCTGGGTCGGATAGTGTTATGATATTTTTCTGTATGGAAATTTTCAGTAGCAGCACGGATTTTGAAACTGTGCATGGTAGACGCCAATATAGAGAACAATAGAGAACTTAATAACGTATTATGTTATAAGTACAGTACCTTTTTCGCTGCATGTCGGCACACAGTCCCGCACAGTCGTCAGTTCGCTCACATATTTCTGTAACAAAACGATGACGTAAGCAAAACACGCGCTAAAAGATTTAATTAGAGGATCACTGGGTACAAACGAAAACATACTTTGCTGAGCAAATATTAGATCTCCTTTTCCACTGTTCGTATAACGTGGGCCGAAATACAAAGGAAGATAAAAATTTCGGTCTAATGCCCCTCTGTGTTTATGCATTTTTAGATTTTTACGCCAACATACTACCCGCCATATAGCACAAATGCAACTGAACTTTACGGCGTTCATAAATTCCGTCCGTCCATCATTGTGTCGCTAGACTCCAATTTAAAGTAACAGTAAATATAACCTAACAGCTACTTAATTGAGAAAGATTTGAATATTGTAATGCATTTTATATAACTAGGGGTTCTGAGCATCTTCGTACAGGGTAGCAGTTTAATCATCATCCCTATTTAAAGAGGCGAATCAGACCCTCATCAATAAAAATATACCTTAATTTGTAGCCGACTTTAAAAAAGAGGAGACTCTCAATTCGTGTTCTATGTTACGCGATATCTTCGCCGATTGTTAACTGGTTTTATTGATTATTTTTTCACCCAATTATGGATTTTAATTTATAATCCAGTTTCAATCCTAAACGGTCCGCTGACAGTTGACCCAAAGCTACCATAATGATCGGCAACCTAATAACGTAAAAATAGCGACACAGCTTCACTGTAGACCAATAAATATGTAATACAAAAATGACGTTTAACATTAGCTATCGCGGGATCTACGCCTGTCACAAACTGATTGCTACATCGGTAATAAGCTGCGAGTCGTAGGAGTCGTAGTTAGAGTAAGCATGTAGGCAGGTAGGTCTACCAAACATCCTAGCACCCACGCTTGACGGACCAAACCCCACCGCCTTTCACGGCCAATAGCAATAGCATAATCGCGTGATTTTTTATGTACAGTGCTTACCACTGGATACCACATAAATTGGATATAGTTGATTGAAAACTAGTAGTATTTATATTTAACTGAAAGAGAACGCGGGGACACTGGGAAGTGTTGGCAGTGTTGGAAACTATGTCCAATTTAATCTAGTTTATTTGAGGTTGGGGGTTGAGGCTTGAGTGGGTATACATAAACCAAATTCAGTACAGTCTGTTATGCATAGTGGCAAGAGTTCAAATTCATTTTTATCAATAAGTGATTACAAATATTGATACACAAGGAATTTGGACAATTTATTATACCCTGACTCCCAAACGAGGATATCCTGTGAGTTAGAACGCAGTGTTTGGCCGTTTACATTACGATCGAGCCACCTTTGTGTAAGAACCAGCGAATGATGGTTAGGAAATGTTTATTATATTTAGGTATCATCATCAGCCAGAAAACGTCCACTGCTGAACGAAGACCTCCCCGGGGTGAGTGGGGGGGGGGAGGTTGTCATAATCCCCACGCTTGACAGGCGGCTTGGGGATCGCAGTGGCTCACCGATTAGTGAGAGGACGCTGCTGCCCGTCCTCCGGTGTCTGGCCGCAGTTTTAGGACGTACCCCCGGGTCCAATATTTAGGTATATCAATACATATTAAAAGTGTTAGTCTTATATTCAGATGACGATTGGCTGAGATACATGGACGAATGGTTTGTTGCAGTGGCTTTGGGTTTCTGGGGTCGGGTCACGGTTTCGATTTCCACTCGGAACAAATATTTGTATGACCTAAATCTAAAGCGAAAAATATATTTGTACCAACCTTACACAAATAGGTAAATATTTTATAAGTTAACTCATATATAATACCCGCGAGTTCGTAATATTAGTAGAATAGGGTATTTTTTGTGTTATTCGATTACAAAGTAAGCCATATATTATATCCTTAATTCTTAGAAAATATTAGGAGTCTTTCTGTATATTCCTCCAAGAAAGAAAAAAAGCTTTAATTTTGTTCAGTTGTTTTTATATCTTTGACACACTGTGTGGTATTACGCAATGCGGTAGGTTTCGTTTAAGGACTAGTAATTTTTATAACTGCCTTGCATCTGTAAATAAAGGCAATGCCGATATTTACGAGAATCAAAGGTATACAAAACTAGAGCACTAAAAGAGCGCTGCAAAGTGCTCAAAACGTTGGAAAATGGAACAAAGTTTAATGGACCACGAAATTTTCAGTAAAACAAGTTTAATTTTAAAAAGTTTCGCTTGAATATTTACAAATATTTAGATTGTACAAATTCACACTATAATAATCAACTTAAACTACAGTCCACTGTTAGATATAACATGATAAGGCGATAACACAAAAGACAAAAGCCAGCAAAAATACTATGTAACGAAAACCTTCTATCATATAAATCTTTTTATTCTACGACCGAAACCTGGAACCTTCAACGCAGATAGCTAAGCCCCCTAACTACCGCACCTAACACTAAAGAAACAAACACATTATATTTTCTTAAAGCTTAAATTAACTGCAAACGTTTTAAGACGCTTATTAAAACTCCTGCCGAAGAGTTTGTGAGCGAAATTTTAACGGGCTGTTACTTCGTTTACTGGTTGTTTAGCATTCTACAAAAGGAAAAACGCGAGGCAACCAGGGCCGCTGCAAAGAATATCAACAGTACGTGCTGAAAAAGCAAATTACACAGAAAATATTGTGGCGAAGCGTTGCAAGGTTTATGTTTTGCAAACACAAAAACGACCTTAATTTTTGAAACGCTAACACCGTTGGTTGAAATTAACTAGCTCGGTTCGGTGATGAAGGTGCCTCGTTAGTGTGTTTGCTTTCTCTGGGCTGTTTGGAGTGATTGCGTAGGAGATAGTAGAAGCTTTGTCAAAATGTAGTAAATGTATAAGGTGGAGTATACTACCGACCGTATAATTTCAACATACGGTAGCTGGTGGAAATTTATTGAAAGACTTTTTGATAGACTACCACCCGTTTATGAGAAAGAATAAAAATATACTCTAACATGAATTACTTAAAGCACCTAATTGCATAACTGCCTCTTCGGTCAACTGGACGCAAGCGCGGCTGATGATTGTAAGGTACCTTTTAAAATAAGTCACTGCATTGCTTGAGTTCATATTGTTAACGTGCCTTAAAAAAATTAATTAAACTCAAAGAGCCCTATTTCTTATAAGTAGCATTACACATGGCATGATTTCATTGAATGAGACATTTGTAGGCTGCAGTTATCTTTCTCTAAATTTTGAATGCGCAAGGGCAAAGTTGACTTACCCGATGTTTACCTTCCCTTGTTTGATGTGGTGACGTAATGGATTTAGTTCGAGACACACTGAAGCGGTAGCAGGTCAAAGTTTGATATTACAAGGTTGTTGCTGATGACTCAGTTCCGTACAGGGTGGGTTTAATCACCTGCATTACTTATATAGGGCTGAGTTCCGATATCATAAAATCTATTTTGACTTAACCCGTTTAACGCAATTTTCCTATCTTCCCGTGCTCTTGGATGCTTTGTAGACCTAGGTACCTGTATACTTACTGTACCACGACCCGCAGCCTAATTACCGATGTAGCGACAGGCGTAAATCGCGCGATAACTTCTGTCAAACGTCATTTTTGTGACATATAATGTATTGGCTGACAGTGAGATTGCTGTCGCGTGGCTGCCGCGTTGCTGTCGCTTTTTTAAGTAATTAGGCTGCCGCAGCCTAATTACCTATGTAGCGATAGGCGAAGATTGCGCGATAACTTCTGTCAAACGTCATTTTTGTGACATATAATGTATTGGCTGACAGTGAGATTGCTGTCGCGTGGCTATCGCGTTGCTGTCGCTTTTTTCCGTAATTAGGCTGCCGATCATATGATCTCTTGGGATCTACAGTCTGCGGACTGTTTAAGATTGAGACATTATTAGATAATAAAATCATTTTTTTATAGATTACCGTTCAAATGTCTATTTCACGTATAAAATTACACCGGAACCGGTAAAGAACACCAAATCCCGTTATGTAAAATCTTAACACGCCAATGAATCGGTGGATACTATACAGAAAGTAGAAATATCTTTCTCTAAATCAACATCAATAACAGCTCGTTTATTTCACTAGGCATTAAACCGCTCGTTGACAACGCGGTGACGTCCAACAAACAGCTAGTAATTTAACAGTGGTATAATTTAATTGCTTTTAGAACTTAAATTATCGTGACCACACGTCAGCGACCGACACGTCGTGTAGCGTCCAATGGACAATCTAGGCTTTTCCATATAACACGTGTTATTATAAACATAACATAATATCGATAAATTACTCGTACCACACACTATACTAGGCTTAACACTGAGAACTTATACACGCAGCGGCGTGCACAGAGTTTGTAGACAGGGTAGGCGGAACATTTTTAAAAGCTTACTTGCCTATAATACCTACTGCATGTTGCTATTGGTTCGTCGTCTTATCGATTAAATAATGATGTATGTGATTTGCCACCTCAAATATCTTATAATAAATATTTATCTGAGTCATTTAGGGTAGGCAGTGTCTTTTTGTCTTTATGCACCGCACGCCACTGTATACACGTATTACAAAAACTACTAGTAATTCAGTCAGGGAGACTAAAACAAGTCCATACATAACTTATCAACTGTTTCGCAAGTATTTACTTTAATTGGATATAGCCAGAAACTTGTGTAATAATTGAGTTAGGAGCTTACTCAGTGTATACGCAACAGAATTACTTGTTAGCTGAAACTTGAATAAAATACGTTATTTTCTTACAATTGTTTATTCTAGACCACATGTCATAGAAACAAAGGTTTTTGCGGGCATAATGTCAGTCATACACATGAGATATGTAAAAGAAAATAAATTTAGAAGAGTATGCAAAAGTTCTTACCCTTTCTTCTCCTGAAAACTCATTCTGACTATTCATAAGTGCTTTTAACGATATTTTATTTATTTACCTACAACTAGTTGTTTCTCACGACTTCATCTGCGTGTGTAATATTGTTGAAAAATTTTCTTTCCCTTAAAACCTAATACGTTTTATTACGAACCTTTAAAAAATTGTCATATCTGTCCAGCTAACGAACAACATTTTTTTATATAGCTAGACAAAATATCACGCATAAGGAAAAGTGGAATTGTCGCAGCATGAGCGGTGTCGTTGCGTATCGCAACAACGCCATTGCGGAACATAATTTTAGTAGAAGATTACAAAGGAGAAGTAAAGAACCTCAGCTCTATCATGCGTCACGTGGCGGGATAAATTTCCATCTTTTTAGCAGAAATTAGCCCAGTGACATGATCATTTCCAACGCTCTATAACATCGCTGTCTGCGGTGGCTTTTTTGCGTCACAGCGGCGTCGCAACGGGTGAGATTGCGGCAAAGTTTTGCGTTGCGGCACCGCATCCTACAGTGTTTTTCATGCCACTGCAAAAGGCTTATTAAATAGAAAGATATTAATAATTGTACTTTTAACAAGAGCTGGCCAATCCACCATAAACCTTTTCCCCGTCTCGACTTTTACTCGTCTGTATAAAGAAAAACTTTTACAAACAATATTAAAGTCAATGTACCAATCGTAGGCATATCTAAATCTAAGATAAATACTCACCATTAGCCTAACGATCACTAATGTATCAAAGAGCGCAACGCGGCCTCGAACCTTGATTTTCGCCAAAGATTATTTTCGTTGATAGTACAAGTAATTAATTAGAGTGTCGATTACGAGCTATTATTCAAAATTGGATCGAAATTGGTGTAATTTAAGGTTTAAGTTTCAGAGGTTTATGTAAGAATTCCTAATTTAAAACCCACTTAAACACAATACAGGAAGAGATTTTCAATATCATTGTATTTTTTTTAAGTGTAATATTATTAATTTTGAGTTTAAAAAAATGGATTTTTAAAACGCACTTAAAAGCTTAAAATAATTATTCAACAACAAATAAACTTAACGGTTACTGAAGCCTCATTGGTCTAGTGTTCGCAAGCGCGGCTACTGAACGTGACGTCACGATTACATCCGACATTCGTGAAAATTAGTAACCTGGAGTTTGGAATTATGTCTGGTAGAATGACAATAGGCTCGCCTCCTATTACATGGGACTTAAGAACATCGTTTAGCTGCCAGCTTCTGACAAAATTTGTCTTGAAATACGCGCAAAATAGGTGTTTGGGCGTTAACGTTTCTTACATCGAAATATTAACGAGTTAAATTGATTTTGGTCTTTATCGTTTTGTCAGATTATAAACTAGGTCAACACGTTTTGTTTTTCTTTTCAATATTTTTATTTATTTAATAAGTATCGCAAGATAAGTACAAGGAAGATTTTTAGCTAAAAAAACACATTATAAGGGTTAATTTCACAATCTATAAACAATATCAAAAAAACAAAAAACGTGACAACTTAGTCTTGAGTCTATAACATATAAAAAAATCAGCACAATCAGCTCATTTGTTGTGGGGTTAAAACGTTAACGCATTTTGTATTAAAACTTTTAGCTAAACTATAGTCTTAATATCCGAGATATTGCTTACACCTAGGTACTAGTACCTATGTAAGCACACATGCAAGCATAATGGTGCCGTCTTGCAATATACCTATGCATACCAATTTAATAAGTAGGTATATACGAGCCTCATTCGACGACGCCTCCATCAATTATATAATAATATCTCCTAATGTATCCTCATATAGTTCGTGCTCAGGTGACTCTAACGATCTCACTCATTGCTAATTACACGCAGTATAATTTGGTATTAATTCGTCCTTTCGAAATGTTCCAAATGTTTGCATTAGTTTAAATGGTTCCAGCACATGTGTTTGCATATAATTCTATACCATCATGTAAAGGATTTGTACGACATAATTGGCGCATTCCCGTACGAAAAGAATGTTATTCCGGGACTTGGTATTTGTGTTTATGAAAATTTGATGATATAGCAATATCAATTGAATTATCCATAGTGTGTTCTAAATTTAATAAACGGGACCATAGAATATTATGTTCAGCCATATCTGGTTAGGTCAGATTTTGTGTGAGTGGAGGAATATCTGAGAATTCTAAGAGGACTAATTAAAACGCAACTTGCCTTATTGTATCAGTTTGACTGAGACCACGATACAGAAATGACGGACTGTAAAAATATGTTAGTACTAGGCAGGATGCTAGGAGGTCCCATTAAACCATCAATCTGACATCAGCTCAATCCGTGACCTTGGGAAGATTGATTGAATGATAAATTAGATCGTAAACTATTCATTTTTGTGGCGTCAATCTCGTCAATCCAAGGTTTGACTCATGCCAAATGAAACATCTTCACATTTCGCCAAAGCCGTTATTGAGTCCCATGAAATAGAAGGCGAGCCTATTGTCATCTACCATTCACAATTATTCCGTGCTGCTATTAAGAATTCCATACAGAACAACCGAATAACGCCACCCGACCCGCAGCCTAATTACGTAAAAAAGCGACAACAACACGATAGCCACTTGACAGCAATCTCACTGTCAGCCAATACATTTTATGTCACAAAAATGACGTTTGACAGAAGTTATCGCGCGATCTACGCCTGTCGCTACATCGGTAATTAGGCTGCCGGAAATCGAAACTAGGACCTGACGTTTAGCAATCGCGCTAGACCAATGAAGCAGTAAATGTTGATGTTGTTAATGCAAATACAATACGCGAACAAATAACTAAATAAATTGCTTCCATTTTATGTCTTACTGAGCAGAAATACCCTGTTTGAAACAAAACGATTCAATTTGTTTGTACTAACAACCTTCCTTTGAAGCTTTGTATTTCATCTTCGTTGACTTTTTTTGTCTTTAAATTCTGGTATAGACTAGATTCGCTCATTATATATCCAAGAGTAGAGGTAAATATCAATAATAGATTGCTCAATCATTTATAACGGCTAAAGTATTAGCAGGAAAATGCTCTGATTCACATAGCCTGTATTCCGGAGGGGGGCAGAGGTGTATATTTCGTCGATATCGTTATTGAGTCCAATGATGAATAGATTTTATATTTTGTGTACTTTGCGTCTCTTGACGGATGAAATCTGTTATAAGTAGAAATTTGGACCTTTACTAATTACAACCCGCAAATGGGCTTGTCGAGTGTTGTATAATCGATCATCCCCACCTAATAAAAATAATAATAATGATGAACGATGAAGTTAGTGACAATACATTGCTCCTTTAGGACTTAATCTGGTAATTTAAAAAACATTATTAAAGAAGAATATAATTAAAACATAGAGCTACGTAAATATTTTTAAGATTCCAAGTTTGTAACTTATGACCTACCGTCACTTAGCTAAGAAAAAAAAAAGATAAATTTTCAGAACAGACAAAAAACTGAAATCTCTAATGAAAAAATTATAATACAATTGATTGTATTCCAGCCATTCGTCTAAATTCCAGAGGTTCCCAGACTTTTCTTCTCAGAGACCACTTTCAAAATTTTGCTGGTTCCGGTAGACCCCCTGCAGCTACATTTCTACCATATTGTAAATTGAATTGTAAACTTCCATTTTTTTGTCACGCCAACATAGACGCCCGTCGAGTTTCCCGTGGACACCTTGACCACTTTGGGAACAAATTTTCTAAACTGTCCTATTTACACATAGTTTGTTTTGTATGAAATAGAAAGGCATGTACGATCAAAATCTATGTTCTGTAATAAACATTTGATAATAATGAAGAAATGACGATACGGTTGGCGCAGTGGCTAAGCAATTAGCTTTCTGCGCTACGTATCGCGAGCTCGATTCTCGCACGGAACATATATTTGTATGATCTACAAATAGCTGTTTTGGGTCTGGTTGCGTGTGGATATGACATGTATGTTTGTAAAACTGTACCCACGATACAGGAGAAATTCTAGTGAGGGGCAACGTTTAATAAAATGATCTCGGATTATAAAAATTGCCTAAAACACCATAGAATTAAGTGGAGCCTACCCTTTCATATTAAGTACAGAATAAAGTTAATTAATATTATTTTTTATGAGCCCTTACCTTAGTTAATAGTCTCCGTAATGCCATGGCGTTAATGAAAGTATGTCATAAGTTTTAGTGCATCATAAAAGATAGTGGCGGTAGACAAACTAGAATATTTATATATGATACTAGCGACCCGCCCCGGCTTTGCATGGGTAGCAGAGCATATACATTTATAGCCTATTCTTTTTTTTTCTGTCATAGTGTCGTATCAGCCTGTTGCGTGCAGCATTTTCTCGGCGCACGCCAGTAAAGCTTCCAGTCGGAATAATGTTTTCCGACGTCTTCAACAGACATCGTCATATTTCAGCCAATTTACACAAAACCTTAATTCATTATACACCTAAACCTTCGTCATGAATCACTCCGTCCATTGGTGAAAACCGTATGAAAATCCACGTTAAATCTGTTCTCACAAAGAAAGCATATTATAGGATCAAAGACTATGTTGACGATAGAGACGTGTGGCGTTGAATATCTTCTGCACATGTGGCTTCCCTGGTTATCCATTGTGTCTACTAATTCTATTTTATATTAGATTCACTTTACATATCTGGACATTCTTGATGTTTCAATATTTTCTATTCTTTTTTGTATTTTTTTATTTCTGTTTTATCCGCTTTGATCTGTTTATCCCGTTTTTAGTTTATATTCGAAACAATTGTTTAACTCATGTTGTATTGCCTCATTGTGTAAGTAGCATTCTATTAAGTTTGTATTTTTTCTTATATAATGCATGTTAATTTAAGATTTTAATTGTAAATTAACTTTTTGTTTTTGAAAAGAGTATCCATGGAGTTTCTTGCCGGTCTCTTCTCCATAGGACCTACCCCCTTTGGAACCGTGCGCCTAGAGTCTCGACTTTTTAAAAGTGCCTGAAAAGGCCTACTTGAAATAAAAAACTTTGACTTTGACTTTGACTTTGACTTTGACTTTGAAAATTCTTTCAGTAGTTTTTGAGTTTATCGCTTTCAGACGGACAGACGCGGCGGGGGAATTTTGTATTATATAATACTTATGTAGTGATTATGACAAGTATACCCATAAGCATAGGATTTTCTGAATTACGTAGGGGTGGATTTCCAGTAAAATGAGAATCAACTAGATAGAGGTATTTAAAATAGTCAAGTTTTTACAAAAATATTTAGTGGGTACCCATTAGGCGTAATTGAGGCACGTAAGATTTATTCTCTAAGTTACATAAGTAATATTGTTTAGTTTTATGTAAATATGTTTATGTTTAATCTTGTTTCTGTGTCTTATTGCGTCAAATAAATAGTATTCTATTCTGAATACGTATTTATTAATGTATGCAATTTTAACTTGCTTTGGTAATTTAAATTAATGTAAGTCTGCAGCCAGTTTGTCATATTAGGTTGAACACCTGTAACGATAGCTGTTAAAGATGATTAATAACAAGCCTAGGAATCTTTAAGCGAGAGTGGATAGGCGTTATTTGAGTTTCCGTCATCCATCATCGGCAGCATCGTCACTTACCATCAGGTGGGGTGATGTCAAATGAACTTAAATATAAAAAATATGAATTGACCACGCGATTAACGCAGTGGTTAAGTTACTGGCTTTCTGAGCTACGTGTTTCGTGTTCCATCCCCGCACATTGTATGCAAAGTTCCTACAATACCCTCAGTAGAAATCATATTGTGTGATAACATCCTAATCCTAACTTTCCTAACTTTTTTAATATTATAAATGCGAAAGTAAGTTTGTTTGTTACCTTTTCACGCCTAACTCGATGATCATGAAATTTTGCATGTACGTTGTTAGGAGTACAGGAAAGGACATAGGGTACTTTACATCTAGAAAAAAAGGAATGTTCCGGAGGAAAAGAAGAATCACTTTCGACGGTCACAATTGCTTTAGGTCGCTAGATGGCGATACGTGTGACCCGAAAAAATGCACGGGTTCGTAATCAATGCGGGCGAAGCCGCGGGCGGAAACTAGTATTATATATAAAGAAAGTGAAACGGTTTTTAACTTTATTAGCTACGACTTGGAGTCATACGCGTCTGTCTTATAGGTCTATATTCCTCTTTTGTCGTATGGAAAAACAAACCATTTTATCCAGGAGATTTAATCAACTGAAGTGATAGCAGCATTATACCTATCGATGTACGAGTATATATTATTTTGTAACCGTAATATGCGTACGTTTTCATTGAAATTTGTGGAGGAGAGTATACGGGGAATAACTTTACAATAGATACGTTTTTTTTTTAAATGTGATAGGCGGCAAGCGAGCAGACGGATCGTCTGATGGTAAGCGATTAACGTCGCCCATGGACACCCGCAACACCGGAGGAGTCACAAGTGCGTTGCCGGCCTTTTAAAAAGGAGTACCTACGCTCTTTTCTTGAAGGTTAAGTATATATACGTAAAGTGATTATTATTAGTAGTACGCCCTAAACGCTACCAAGAACGCAGAAGTCTGCCAGAAACTATACCTCAGAATGTTACCATAAAGTTACGCTTCTCATCATAAAAAGCTCTACGAAAAAAATACCCTAATAACAAGACACGAAATAAAGAAAAAAAAAAGTAATCCGAGACAAACATGAAACTGCAAAAGTTAGGGTGAAAACACCCGTTAACCTCCATGACGGAACAAACTGCGGGCCAATAACTTCGCTTTGTCAATACGAACGGGTCATTGGGTCAGTTAAATGGCGCTCGATGATTGGATGTGACACGTTATTGTGATTGTCACCCTAGAGTTAGTTACAACACAATAAAAGTACCAGTCATTGTTTATTTAATTCTGTTTTATGGTAATGGAATTACGGAATCCTAAATGAAAAAAGAAATAACCTGAGTACATTGTCTTTTTTTTTTTATTAGGAGTTAGTACTTCTATGAACCGAATTCCTGGAGGTCAGTTAAGAAATGTCCTCCAACCTCCGTCCTCAATCTTAGGGGTTCCTAGGTATAATAATAATTTTAGTAGGGCGTATACCGCTAGCAAAATTAGGTACTGATTTAATAAAAAAAAAAAAAGATTCTTCAAATTGATTCGTATATATTTTTTGTACCAGAACCCTTTCTTATTTATTTCGTCTTAATGTATGTAAAATAAAATGCTTATGAACCATTTGATAAATGTCCAAACAAGATCGCTGAAACAAATATTAAAATCAAAACAAAGGATTTATAATTGATATTTTTCATATAACACTTGGTCGACATCGTTAACCTAATCCAACGCTTGCGCCTCAATAAAACTAAAAAACAGCAACGATCATAATGTATCTATCCACCTTGTATAAATAGCAACAACCGATTTAATTTCCCAGCCCTGTATAACCTTAATCAAAAGCACAGTGCAACGAACATTATTAACGGACCATTCGATAAACTTCCGCGTACCCATATCAACACCAGTGGCACAATAAACGGTCGATTATATCGAGTGCAATAACTAGAACGAACAAAACAAACAATTATTTGAGATTCCATCGTCAGATAAGCTCGTT
Organism: Shargacucullia verbasci; assembly: GCA_947562105.1. Taxonomy (NCBI): domain Eukaryota; kingdom Metazoa; phylum Arthropoda; class Insecta; order Lepidoptera; family Noctuidae; genus Shargacucullia; species Shargacucullia verbasci. The sequence continues at coordinate 6,964,339 of OX387302.1, read as the reverse complement.
CGACCGGAGTGCATTCCGCTGTTCCGTTCCGTTTGCGGTCAAATAGACTTTATTTAAAAGCTACTGGTAGTTAGCATTTTATATGGGGCATATTTGTTTTATAAATGGGTTCCGATTTATTTTAAATAGCAGACAGATATTTGGATATTTACGAGTGTACTGTGATATTGTTTGCAATTTGGATGTTAAATCATTAAACAATTTAATGTAGGTACGGATCCGTAAACAATACTGTTTCAACATATATTTTGTATATTGACATGGTGTACAAGAAAGCGAACTCTGAGATGACGTCTGATAGAGATGAATGGAAGAAAAAGACATTGCGCCGACCCCAAATGATATGGGATAAGGGCAGGAGAATGATGATTTTGTATATTAGTGTCTATTTCACACTACATGAAGGGTTTAAATTAAAAGCATATTATGCTTCCCTAAATTTTGGCATGCTTTCAAAACCGTTAAAAATAAAAAATTGCAATATATGAAATATTGCAATTTTTTATTTTTATTCTACGTATTCCATATATTAATTACCATATAATCCAAGGCAATATAAGATAACAAGTATTTGCAACACGAAGGCGGTACATGACGTAGTTTACACGCGATTTAAATTAAAAATAAACTACTTACATGTTACAATAGTTATTACGGAAAAAAATATAAAATAAAAATAAATAATTTATGCAAGGAGGTCAAAAGGCACTTACATGGTGTTATGAGTTATATCTAGAACTCGAGATATTATGAATAATGGATACTTGTTATATGAGCAGTTGATGGTTTGGTAGCAAGATGATACGTTAATATGATTTACGAATATATAGTGAACAGATACATTTTTTTTTTGTGTTAGGCGGCAAGCGAGCAGACGGATCGCCTGATGGTAAGCGATTAACGTCGCCCATGGACACCCGCAACACCGGAGGAGTCACAAGTGCGTTGCCGGCATAGGTATGTCTATTATAAAAACTCTCTATTTAATAGCGGTTTTTTGTAAAACAAATTGCATTAGAAAAAGACAACCAGTCGTCGTCTTTTTCCAATCGATCTTTTTTTAATGACAACCCCGCCATCTCTATTTGGAGGAGTGGACGAACATATATTTTTTTATATAACACGATATTTAAATATAGTACCGTATAAATATAGTATATTCGAGTGCAGTCGCAAGCGCAGCTTCTGAGGGCGTCGTTCATCGTGCAATTCGGTCGAGCATATATAGCGATTTAGTTCCATTAAATTAATTCCCAGTAATGGAGGAGGAATCATGCCCGACACATGGCGAAGGGTTTGCAATGCATAGGACTTAATGGCGTCAGCGAGACGTAGGTTTACAAGTACACTTCTGTCTAGCCCTTTGGGAAAACAGCCGTGATATGTAAGTATGTTATATTAAAATTTAACACACAAATTTAACACAAAAAATAATAGTAAAATACTGGGTTTACTAACAGCATCAAACACCGCTAATCCACCCAGATTCTAGTGTCCAACTAAACCATATTCTCAACCAGATTGTACAACAAATTGTACACCAGCAAAACGTTCAGTTTACACAAATGAACTGCAATCTCTTGCCACGTCTACTAATCTCTCAGAGCTGAATCACAAGCGGGACCAACCCAAGCTTTTTAGCGAAACCAAATTTTACTTGCAAATAATACGATTTATATAACCTCGTGATTCTGGAATTACCATTTCTTTTAAAAGATATGTCTTTTCTTTTTAGATTAAAAGGTAATGTACTAACTCTATCATGTTCAGAAGTGGTTTTGTTTTTTTTTTTTTTTTTCATTTTGCCCCCATTCTTATTTATCCTGTATCGTAGGTACAGTTTCAAGCACACACATCGAAACCCGAAAAAACTATCTGTAGATCATACAAATGTTTGTTCAGTGCAGGAATCGAACCCGTAACACGTAGCGCAGAAATCTAATTGCTGAGCGACTAGACACACACATGAATAGAAGTAGTGTGTTGTTTAAGATGTATGGCAGTTGGCAGTCCTGTTACTTTGGTCCAGTGTTCGCAAGTGTGGCTACTGAGCGTGAGGTCCTAGGTTCGATCCCTGGGTCTAGAAAAGTGCTTATGGCTTTTTTGTTAATTATCTTAGTTTTAGTTCATTTAGAAATTATTCGATAGCAGCCCGGAGTTTAAAATTGTGCCCGGTTGATGTCAGTAGAGTACCTACTTCATGAGATATGGAATAGGAAAGTGTGGCTTTAAAACAGTACACCTCTGCCTGGCTCTTCAAGGAATAGTGGCATGATGGTATGTTATGTGATTAACTAGAATTGGTCTGGTCTGGTCGTTAATAAAGAACCGGGAACTTATTAAAAATTCTGAAATACGGTATAAATAAAATTAAAATACCTATAATTGCCTACTTATCGACAAAACAGTAACAAAAGTATAAACTTTGAAGAGATTTTTGACAAGGGTCAGTTAGACCCTTCTGATCTTATTGAATGCGTCCGAAACTGTCAAAAGAAGAATTCAAAGAAAACTTTTAAATGATTGCTCGATTAGTGCCCTCATGCTTGATAATGGAAGGTCGTACTTGAAGCTATTGTCCGAGTTCCGCAACTCTTTGGAAAACCAGTATCTTTAGACACTTGTACTATACGGGACGAAAAAAATCAGATGTTTCAAACATTTTGGCCGAGTAAGTATTTTTTTTTTTTTTTTTTTAATAAAACCTTGCCCCACACTTGGATTTCTCCTGTATCGTGGGTACAGTTTACAAACATACATGTCACATGCACACACAACCAGACCCGAAACAACTATCTGTAGATCATACAAATATTTGTTCCGTGCGGGGTTCGAACCCGCGACACGTAGCGCAGAAAGCTAATCGCTTACCCACTGCGCCAACCGCGTCGTCGTATTGTACTTTTGTATGACACAGCTGTTCTTTTTTCGTGATTTCCGAGTTGGTCCCATAGTGAAAATTATTCATATTCATGGGTAGAACACGCCGTGAAAACTGGGAAAGTGATAAAAAAATCTTCCTGTATAACATCGCGTTATGTTGTCGTGCTCTATAAAATGAAATTATTAAACTGCCTCATTGGTCTAGTGGTCGCAAGCGCGATTGCTGAGCGTAAGGTCCTGGGTTCGATTTCCGGGTCGGAAAAAGTGTTATTGGTTTTTTCTGTATGGAAATTCTCATAGTATAGACTCTTATAGGTAGATGGCAATAGGCTCGCCCCCTATTACATGGGACTCAATAACGGCATTGGCAAAATGTGAGTGTACACCTCTGCTAACTAACGCTATATTATATGTGTATAAACCGACATTTTTAAGAATACATCTTTGAAAAGTTGATCTACAGTTGCGAACCACAGACTTAGGATTTCTCTAACTACTTTTAAATATATGATGCGAAAAGTTTACAAATCTACCTAACCACGGACACCTATGGTCGCAAATAATAAACAAAGAGTAAAAAACCTTTTAGAAAATGAAAATTCGTGAAATCAGCAAACGGTTAGTGAACTCTTCACGTGACAAGTGGGCTGGCCTCTACTTCGGTCAGAGAATCAGCATTGCCATACAACGTGGCAATGCCGCCAGCGTTCTGGGCACTTTTCCCGTTGACAGCGATGTGGACGAATTTTACGATGCCCTATGATTTCTTCCCCTCCCCGTTTTTAACAGTTTGTACGAGTACTTTTATTTATATATATTTTAGCTTGTATATAATATTTAATAAGTCTGCATTTCCTCTCATGAAAAATATATTACCTTTTAGACAAACAGAATTTTAATCAAACATTTCCTGACCATCACTTAAACAAACCAGAAATTTTTAAGTGCTATTTTTGATGTATTTCTGTGAAAGCTTCAGAATCAAATTTAAATTCAGTCAATCAACATTCCCGTCCGCCATCATTGAAGAAATTGCTGTTAGTAATAAATAACTAGCTTAGTAGCTTCTAAATAAGCCTTTCTGCTGTCAATTTTGTATTATTAATAATCCAATTTATGATATTATTGGAGTGACAGGATTTGGAATGAATTAAAGCTGTGTCTGTCGAACACTTCGTTCCTCATTTTTCTAGTGGTAAAAAAAGAGGCTGCTGAGTCTGACGTTCTGATTTCGGTTTCCTGGTCGAGGAAAGTATTTTTTTCTGTTCTGGATATTTGAAAAGAGTATCCATAAAATTTCTTGCCGGACTTTTCTCCATAGAACCAACCCACTTTTGGAACCGCGCAACTAGAATCATAACGTTTTAAAAAACGTTTGTGCCTGTGTTAACGTTTGTGCCTGTTATATAGCAATAGGCTTGCTCTATTATACGGTACTTAATATCGGCGTGGCGAAATTATGTCCTTCGGAGTATACAAGCGTTATGATTTGTTATTTCCAGTGAAAGACGATGGGCTTTTGAACGATTTTAATGATAAAGAGACATCTAATTAGTGCTTGGATATATCGTCTTCAACATTGGTTAAAACCTCTAAATTCCTTAAAAAGAGGTGCTTTTACATTTAACGTCCTTTGTAACCTTCCATTATATATTTGTATAATTCTGTTTGCGGTCCAAAAAAGGGGCCAATGTAAGCATAAACCTACATGTATATTTATATTAAATATCTATAGGGCTTATACCTATGTCAAGTAAGCTACCAAGGGTGATAATAAGCCGCTATTTTCCGAGCTCACACATGAAAAAATAAACGAATTGGAGAGTGAGTCCTCAGAAAAGATATTAACATAACATCAATATCAAAGCACACGCCTGTATTCCTCAAAAGATTAGGTAGGCACAGGTTTCATATAATAACAGGCAAGCCTATTGCCATCTACCGGGCACAATTCGACGACACGGTTGGCGCAGTGGCTAAGCGATTAGCTTTCTGCGTTATGTGTCGCGGGTTCGATCCCCTCACGGAACAAATATTTGTATGATCTACAGATAGTTGTTTCGGGTCTGGTTGTGTGTGCATGCGACATGTATATTTGTAAACTGTACCCACGACACAGGAGAAATCCAAGTGTGGGGCAACTTTAATTATCAAAAAAATAAACAATTTCAAACTTAAGGTACTGAGAATTTTCTAACAGAAAAATTCAATAACACTGCCCGATCCGGGGACCGTGAGATCGCTTGCGACCACTAGACCAACGAGCCAAAAAAGATATTAATAAACAGAAAAACAAAACACCATCTGTGCTATTCCTTCTTCAAACACCACAATAAAAGCCACAGTTTCACGCAGAGGCCGATAAAACACAGACCCCTATTTATTTACCAGTTTCACCCTGCCACTAAATTTTCCTGTAACCCTATGTATGTACTTCATATGGACCACCAACAACTATTTATGTTTACTGTTACGACGACCTCTCACGGTTATTCACAGGAAAATAAACTCCAAAAAAGTATTATTCAAATATATTTGAATGGTTCTCGTGATTTCAAACAAGCCTTCTCTGTTTGTATTAAATGTAACCTTAAATCTATTTATATATGGAAATTGCTATTTTTGTATTAAATGTGTTTGTTTAGGTGTGATAGAAAGGAGATTGGAACATTTTCGTGTATTTTATTTGCTTTCGTTTTAGTTGTTGTTGTTCAAGGTTGAACGAATACTTTTTAAAGGTTTTCTGGTATCAGTGATCAATATAGTCAGTGGCGTTCAGTCCATAAAGACAAAAAGACACTGCCTACCCTACATAACTCAGATAAATGTTTATTATCTTGTTTTATTTTCTGATATATCTAATATTTTAAACTGTTGGTAATGCGTTTTTGTCAAATAATAACGTCGTTTTCAGACCTCCGCGTGGACGAAGCTGCGGGCAAAAGTAGTGGATAATCATTTGAATCTGATCATAAGTCATTTTTCATGCTTTTCTCTCGCTAAGCCGGATTGTGCGCCTTTTCCCCCATGGGTTCAGGTAAAAAACAAAATGCCATGTTTGATAATGTTATGGCAGCACAAAAACTCCGAGGCTATTTGGCACCTACACATGGCATCCCACTTTCTCGTTGCCAAATGTCGCCAGCAAAATACACGAGTCGTGAATAAAAAACATTTATTGCATGTCTTAAATTCCAAGCACCGAGTGTAAACCATTGGTACGACAAAATTTAAGCAATATTTTACCTTTTATCTTTTCTTGAATCTGTTTTGTAACAACTCTGTGGCGACAAGATTCGAGAATGCAGGTATAAATATTTTACTGTCTTCTTGCAAAAATGTGCATTTTTATCAAAATGATTCAATAGATGCATTCGTTTTCTTTCGTAACATTTCCTTAGAAGGAATTGAGCCATTTACATAAAGGTTTAAAGAGAGGTTTAAAGTCAATATTAAATGTAAATTATGAACACTCAGCCTCTCACTCAGTAATAGTGATATTCCATTGATCATTACTTACTGTTGATTTTAACAATACGATGAATGCAAAAGGCATTAATATTTATTTTTGCTATATCATAACATTCCACAAATAAATTGGTGGTGAGATTTAAGAATACACCAACTTATCACCAAGAAAATGTTTCAATGGATGAAATCCTTTACTGAAATAGAACATTCCTTGAGAGGGAAATGAGCAATTTCGTTCTGTTGTTTTTAGATGCGCTTGTTCTGTTAGTGTCTGTTTTGGGCGACATTGTTGCACTTGCAAACTTTATGTTAGTACTTAATGGTTATCTTGTCATATGCTACGTGTCGCGGGATCGATTCCCGCACATAACAAATATTTGTATGATCTACAAATAGTTGTTACGGGTCTGGGTCTTTGTGTAAGTGAATATATGTGTTTGTAAACGCACCCACGATACAGGAATTATCCCTAGAGTGGGGCATTTTTTTTAAAAAGAAAAATAAATGCAATTGAGATACAATAGAAAATTGATTGTTTTTCGCTGCTAGGCGCCTCCTGTATTTCAGCAAGGAGAAAAGTGTTTTATTTTATTGTACCACCTACACTTGTTTGTATAAAGATCTAATTATAAGTAAGCTTTATTGCTGTGTTTTTGTTATGATTTATAACACTTAAGAAATGAATTTACTGAAACGCATGTTTTTCCAAACGGATTTTTAATCATTTTACGGTTGTTCAAGGTTGACAACAATCGCTTACAAACAAATAATAATAAAGCAGAACACAAAATAAAAAAAAACACAATATTTCACGCGTATTCTAGAAAGTCAAGTATCGTTTTGTACGATAAAAACACAAAAGACTCTTTGAAAACAGATACAAAAACAAGATAATCTTTTGTAAGAAAAAATCTGTGTTCACACGATACGACAGTGTGCATCGTGGCGATGTCTTACCATCTAGAACGTCTCAATACGCAGCCTAAGCTTCTTTGCTTTCTTTATGTATTGCACGTTCTATAGGGTTTGTTGAAGTGTTTGCTAAACAAATTGACGACGCGGTTGGCTTAGTGATTGAGCGATCGACTGCTGCGCTACGAGTCGCGGGTTCGATTCCTACATGAAACAAATTGTATTTTTATGATACAGAGATATTTGTTTCGGGTCCATGTGAATATTTGTGAATGCACACGATACATAAATGTTGCTTAGGGTGGCAAGTTTTTTTTTAAATTGTAATACTATTGTTTTACGACGGTTAGCCTTGAAAATATGATACTACTGAGGATGATTGCTTTTTTTTTTTTTTTAAACATTGCCCCACACTAGCATTTCTCCTGTATCGTGGGTACAGTTTACAAACATACATGTCACATGCACAAACAACCAGACCCGAAACAACTATCTGTAGATCATACAAATATTTGTTCCGTGCGGGGATCAAACCCGCGACACGTAGCGCAGAAAGCTAATCGCTTAGCCACTGCGCCAACCGTGTCGTGTGTCGTGATTACCCATTTTATTGTAATTGATTTATTGTCTTCCACTTCTACTTACCTTTATTACCATTATGTATAATTTCAAATGTTTTTTTTTTAATTAAGTACCTATTTCATAATGACCCGAATCCTGAAAAACAACATGATTCCCTTTTTCGAACGAAGTTTGCTTTAGAACGAAGACTTTAGCTGGTTTGGTTGACCAAAAGTGTGAGTGAGGGCCATATCTATTGGCCTTACTTCGGATTCGGAGTGTGACTCAGTACGAAGTAAACAAAAACCGTTATCTAAGTACCAGACGCTCAACATAACAAGTAGTAAAATATCTTCACTAGTCTTTCCAAACAATTGGAAGCTCGGAACCGCTTTCAAACAAATCAGTCTCACTAAAATCCAACAATTGTTATTCTCGCGGCGCCCACCTTATCGCAAGCCAAACGCCTCAGTTCACAGACTAAGTCCCTAAAATATTTTACTGTCACAGATTTGTTCTGTGAAAAATAAATACACTCTTTATCAGATGTCGCGCATGAAAATGAACTTATTTTCCTTATGTGGTGTGTTGTTCTTGCTGATAAGAAGAAGCTTTGTAAGTAGGCCACAGAAAAATAAAAATGTGATTGTTTTGTATATTCAGTAGTATTTTGGTGCTAATACTGTTCTAAAAAAAGACATGAGAAATTATTTTTAGCTGTGTCAAACAAGTCCACTTGTAGAATCGCCACCAGAGGCCCTATTGGTCCGTTTCGTGCGCCAAACGCGTTCGATGCGTTAAATCGAGTTTGTCGAAATAAATTTACACTAGGGCCTCAGGTCGCTATTTTCCGAGAGATACAGTATGATTAAAATTAAGAATCAAGAATTACTTTATCTGTAATCATTTTGTAATGTTCATATTGAGATTGCAGTTTTTTTTTCTTTATCATCGAAATTACCTGCTATTAAAAAAGATAAAGCGCTTCCAAGTCTAATCCTGTTTTCGTAACCTTTGATACACAACAGCTAACACTTACTTTATCTAAATGTTCAGTGTTAGTTTCTGAAACAACAAATCTCTGTCGCTATGACGTGACACTTATTACTGTCAGTGTTTGGCGCGCGCCCTATCAGGGTACATCACAATATATAATCTCCGAGTTGGACAAATGTTTTTTTCTGTTATAAAATTCTTAGTAGCGGCACGGAGTTTGGAACTGTTCGGTAAATGCAGTAGACTCGCCGCTTAATTCTATGGGACTTGTAAATTGCATCGGCGAAATATGGGTGTACAAAAAGTACACCTCTGCCTAACCCTTCGGAGAATACAGGCGTGATGCTATGTTATGTGTACTTAAATATAAATATATTAAGAATACATGAAACGTAACTTTAAAAATGACAGCTGACGATGCGAAATCACAATCTACGTAAGAGCTTTTGAAAACATTTTCAGTGCTACTCCTCGAACAACAAATCGGTGTCGAAACGCCAATGCCACTTGCCAGTGTCAGTTCTTGGCACTCACCCTATCGCTAGACGTCACAACATATAAAACTTACTTCTTGTTTTGATAGCAGAATTTAAGTATCAAAAACACATTGAAGTATCAGAAACAAAATAAAAGCATTTCGTCGCTGCGTCTGCCAAGTTCCATTTGTGATTTTTGATAGGTTTCGGGAAACAACAAAAAGTGATTATTTTTTAAACAATGCATTAAATTAATAAAACTGACAATGCAGTATTGAAGACATTTATAAGATACACAAGTCCATAAAATTATATCAAATTTTAAAAACTACTTAAAAAGAGATTTTCGTTAAAAAATGCACATATGGAACTTGGCAGGCGCAGCGACGATTTCAAGGAATCACTTCGTGTGTAGATTTGACAAAAGCTCACAATTGCAACAACATGTTATTAACGTTACCTATAGTTCATATGATTTCGTGATTGGCACTGAGTGTGTGGTATATCCTTGTAGGTACGTAAATGTACCACTACTGCAGCTGACCCCCACAGCATATAGCTGTACATATTCAAATAAACAATGAACACTTTTCTGCACAGTGGCTATCACTCAACTAGTCCCCTTGCTACCATCCGACCAATAAACTGCATAAATCCTAAAAAAATACGACACCTATTTTTCCCAGCCCTAATTTTCTGATATAACATGCAACATAAATGTTCGGGGTGATAAATTTTTATTAAAGCGACTCCATCGAAACAGTATATGGCGGACATAATGACGTAACAGCACTCGCATGGACATAAAATAAAAAGAGAACGGTTGTGAGCTTGTTACACGGTAGGGTTTGCGATGTTCGAAATATAAAAGTCGTTCGAAAATAGCTGTATTCCTTTTTTGTTTTTTATTATAATTTTTACTCTATGGTATCTAGGAAGTTCTGTTCTTTATTATTATATTACCTGTGTATAAAAAAATATGGTAAATGACATAGACCTACAAAATAATTATAGATAATCTCTAAACATCAATTAATCTTTCTGTTGCATAATGAAAAATAACCATTTTCAATAGCTACGCGATTTCACCCTTTTGGTCATTTTTTACATAAATTATGAGTAGGTTATGCTCTTGACTGCCATAGTTGTTTACAGTCTCAAAAAAATCGTCTCTATAGATTTTTTGTTTACGTTTAGAATTATTTAAATTGATGTTTGTTTTGAATTATTTATTTTGCTTTAGCGAATATGAAATAGTGATTGAAATCTTGACCAATTTCACACATCACAGTATCTGCGGATACATAAAAATACATAGTTACCTAATTTTTATGATTTTAACCCATAGTTTTCCTAGAATAAGCGTTTTAATTACGTGTATACATATTTTTTATGCTGACTGTACTTAGGTACCGACATATCTGCTTAATCTGCAAGTTTTACTGCAAAGCTTGACTTAAACTTAATGCATTAGCGTTCAGCGAACATGTAACAGCATTTCAAACAACGTACCACAAAAACAACCAGATTAAATCTAAAATCTATTTTTAAAACGAAAATAACAGCTCACAGGTAGGGTTGGCAGATCCGGCATTAGCCATTTGGCTTTTTACACCTTTGACCCTCTGAAAATAAACCACCGTGTCGTGTCGTGTTCTGATTTCGTTTAGCCTTTTTGTCTGACAATTACCGGCTGTCTGGCTTAATTTACTGGGCTGCGTTTGGTTCACGGAAATATACTGGAAGGTAGAGTCAGTCTAAAAACGTATTTTATACTTACACTTAGGTATACCTACTTCAAAATACTCGTGAACGGGTCTGCCGGGACTGGTCAGCTCATAACTGTCATGGCAGTTCTAACAGAAATTTCCGGATATTATTGTTATCAGTTTGTTTAGTCTAGACCAGAGGTTCCCAGACTTTTTTTTCTCATAGACCACTTTCAAAATTTAGCTGGTTCCGGTGGACCCCCTGCTGCTTCATTTCTACCATATTGTAAATTGAATTGTAAACCCCCACTTTTTTGTCACTCCGATGTAGATCCCCGTCGAGTCTCCCGTGGACCCCTGGGGGTCCACCTGAAACACTTTGGGAACTAATGGTCTGGACCTAGTACTACATTTCCCTCACATAACGTTGAGGGATCAATGTATTTATAAATATGAAATGTTAAGCAATCAGAATTTAAAAGAGTAACCATGGACTTTCTTGCCCGTTCTTCTCCATAGGAAAACAGCCATTTGGAACGTGGCAACTAGAGTCTGACTATTCATAAGTGCCTTTAACGTCTACATGAATAAAAACATATTTTATTATTATTATTAAAAGTTACTTTTGGAAGAAATCATCACTGAAATTTATTTAGCTGCTAGCTTGCGTCTATTTAGATGAGACTTATTAACGGCTTCGGCGAAATGTGGGAGTAAAATAGTACACAGCCGAACTCTTAAAAAAATTAAACGTAAACTTAAATGTTGACCCCTGCTGGCAAGTTAACTGGCTGATTGCCTGTCATTAGCATGTTAAATGTATGTTTCACAAGTAAGTGATAATTAAATGTAGCATATAGGCTATATTTTATTATCTAAAAATTAATATTATCTGTTGTATTACTACCGGGCACTTTATCAGCCAGTGTTGAAACATGGCTTTAACCTTTAACCTCTTAACCCCTAGTGTTGACTTGGGGGCTTTAAAATACCTACCAAAAGTGATATGTGTATATGTTTGCGGTTGAGATAAAGGGCTTTGTTTATTTACGGATATTAATCCCCAATGTCAGTACTGGCGACACTTGTATTTGGTACATCAAAGCTAAAAGGATAGACGTCAAGGGACAAAAGGATAGGGGGGTAAAGGGCGCGGGGCGGGCTATGTAACATACCGAATATTTTACGAGTAGATCTAATATTTGCTCTGTTGATTCGAAAGGAATATTTGTTATTGTTACTGCCTCATTGGTATTAAGGTTGCGTGTGCGACTGGTGAACGTCACGACCTGGGTTTGAATCACAGGTCGGGTAAATGGTTTTTGAGATTTTTTTGGGATTTTCAGTAGTAAACCGGAGTTTGGAAAAGTTCCTGGTTGATGGCAAACTCATCCCCTATTCCAGACTTAATAACAGCATCGGCGAAATGAGTGTTTGGTTACAAATAATAAGTACACCTCTGCCTAACCTTTATGGAAATAGAGCGTAATGCTATCCTATACTATTTTACGAGTAATATGTATATATTTGTTTGTTTGTAATCGTGTTCTCGAAAACGGCTCTAACATTTTCAACGAAATTTACAATCTAGCAGTTTTTGGGCACGAAATATCAATCTAGCTAGGTGTCATCTGAAAAAAATTGGTTGGCAATAAAAAAAACAATCTTATTTACCCGCTCGGTCGCCCAGACATTGTTTTATTGAATAAAAAACAAATTAAACATCAACATTAGTACCAAAATACGCTCTATGTGACGCTGGTCTTCAACTTCACCATAATGAACTGTTCAAGAAACTTCAGTCAAAGGTACGGATTTTGGCGGATCCGATAGTGAAACTTGGTAATCCTTTCATTGAGACGTTCGGCGACGTTATCTTAATGACCTTATCTTAGAAAACGCTTTAGTAAGGTCGCTGTCTCACTGGACGGTAGGAATAAAAGATAAATGAACGAGTATTAGATTTAACTTGCTTTTATTTGTTTGTTGGATATAGTGTTATTTGGAGATTAGGTCCAAATTAGCTTCTGTACTAATTAGTATCACGCAGCAATGATAAATTGCACTTAACGTAAACATAACATAGCGTCACGCCTGTATTCCCCGAAGGGTTGAAGGCAGAGGTGTAAATGTACACTCACATTTCGCTGAGACTATTATCAAGTCCCATGTAATAGGGGCGAGCCAGTTGCCATCTAGCGGGTAAAGTTCCAGACTCTGTGCTGCTACTGAGAATTTCTATACAGAATAATCCAATAAAACTGTCCGACCCGGGAATTGAACCCAGGATCTCACGCTTAGCAGTTGCGCTTGCGTCTACTAAACTAATAAGCCACTATGTAGAAACTAATTTTGATTGTGTAACAAAAATATGTATGTTTATCAAAGTGAAACATAGTGATACTTTATTATTTAATTAACATCATGTCTCTTACCTATATTCTACAAATAAATAATTTTGGTTATTGTATGGAAAGCTTTCGAATTTATTCTTAAAAAAATATAATTAGGTGCCTATGTAGAAAACATGTTTTTCTGACATACGTATTAATTGAAAAATATCCTAAGAATAAAGTCTATTAACCTATGAGGGTTAGAAAAGTTAATAACTTCTCAATTCAACAAAAAAAATATACATAACTAATTATACTACAACGCTACTCCCACTTTGAAATCTATATGTCTAAAACTCACATAATATTCCAGTAGCATAATCTTATTAGAATGTCATAACATTAACTCAAAAAGCAACTTCGCTTCATCTTTCCCGCCTAATTTTCCCGCTGTCTGTGTGACCATAAGCCTTAAAGCTCCAAAATCCAGGCAAAGCTGACGTCATCTCAGAAAACGGTTGCCAACGACGCCAACGGCTGGCAAACGGCCGGATAACCGTCTTGCCCGGATATTGGACGTCACCATCTATCGGCCTGGCGCTCTAACTAAGATTGGAAAGAATTGTTGTTCTTGATTAAAGGCAAAATTAATATGGCAGTGGGGAGGAAGAGGGTTTTACCTAAATATTTTCGATGGAAGAAAATATGTTTTGGAAAGGTATTCTCTAGAGAAAAAAATAAAGAAAATGTAACGCTAGCAATTTAGACTCAGATTGCAGTTCTGAGTTAAAGTAAACTCGGTTTTAATATAATATTTCAATCCCTCTGATTGACTACAGAATTAAAAACTACATCATAAAATGACGACACGGTTGGCGCAGTGGATAAGCGATAAGCTTTCTGCGCTAGGTGTCGCGGGTTCGATCCCCGCACGGAACAAATATTTGTATGATCTACAGATAGTTGTTTCGGGTCTGGTTGTCTGTGCATGTGACATGTATGTTTGTAAACTGTATGTCCCACGATACAGGAGAAGTCCTAGTGAGGGGCAATGTTTTAAAAAAAAAAAAATCCCATACTTAAATAACATAGCATCACGCCTATATTCCCCGAAGATTTTTGCAGAGATATTGTACACCCACATTTCGCGGACGTCGTTATTGAGTCCCATGTTATAAGGCGCAAGCCTATTGCCATCAACCGGGGACAGTTCCAGATTCCGTGCTATTACTGAGAATTTCCATACAGAAAAACCCAATAACAATTTACCCGACTCGGGGATAGAACTCAAGACCTCACGCTTAGGAGTCGAGTTCGCGACCACTAAACCAATGGGGCAGTTTCTAATTGCCGAACAATCACAACCACGGACCACACTACATAGAGACTAATTTCTATCACTACGATTTTTTTTTATGCGATATGCGGCAAGCGAGCAGGCGGATCGCCTGATGGTAAGCGATTAACGTCGCCCATGGACCCGCAACACCGGAGGAGTCAAAAGTGCGTTGCCGGCCTTTTAAAAAGGAGTACGCTCTTTTCTTGAAGGTTTGAAGGTCGTATCGGTCCGGAAATACCGCAGTCGACAGTTGATTCCACAGTTTTGTTGTGCGAGGCAGAAAGTTTCGCGAGAAACGCATAGTTGTGGACTGTCAACCATCTAAATGATGGTGATGGAACTGCTGTCCCGTAGAACGATGGAGGAAAGAGGCGGCAGGGATCAGTCCGAACAATTCCTCGGAGCACTCCCCATAATCAGGCGATAGAAGACGCATAGCGAGGCCACATCTCTACGCAGCGCCAATTAGGTAATAGGATTAGTAATCAACATTTCCACAACCTCCAGTCAATGTTACTGCGATATTTTCCAAACACATATAGATATATTACAAAGGCATTGCCATTAGGACAGAAAATAATACTTTCGAGGAGCTCCACCGTGAGAGGGTTCGTCAGCCTCACAAAGGAAGAGACTTCAAGTAGTTGATTGCAGCCATTTTAATTTATACCGCCAGCGTGGAATGGTGCCATTTACCTTTTTAAATGTTTGGAGATCTGTAATAAATATTTTATAAAGTGTTTGGTGAAATTTCGTTTAATAAGGACGAGAAAATATGAAATATTTCCTCATTGATTAAGAGCAAGAACAACTGCTGAACTGAGGTCATGAGTCCGATCTTCGAGTCATGTCATGTAATTTCTTATCGGGTTTTTGAGTAAAAAAAATCTCAGTCAGAAGCCGGAGTTTGGAACTGAGCTCGGTGGATAGCAATAGGCTTGTCCCCTATTATATGTCACTTAGTAACTACATTGGCAAAATTTAGGTGTATATCTCTGCTTTGCCCTTTAGGTAATAGTAATTTTACCACCTATAACGCAATTAATATATTGAGTATTGAGTAATATTATACAAGCCTGATACTGTTTTATAATCATGGAATGTTAGAGGTTCTTCGAAAAGCTAGGATTACGGATTGTACCCAAACTCTATTTCAAGCTATTACATTGAAACGAAATAGCTTTTTATCTTTTGTGTGGATAACACCCTACTTACCATTTCTTATCCTTTGAGGTTTTAATTTTTTAGACCTGATAGGTTTCTTTACCTATGCTAGTGAATAAAACCTAAGGCGTGCCCCACCGTTTTTCTAAAGTCCTCCTAAAGATACACCGATACAATCCACACTAAATACTAAACTCTGTGACAAACGCGTTAAAGTTTAAATTTTGGTGATACTTACAATACAATATTTAGCGTTACTGGCACACTCTTCAAGCCGAGTAGCAGTTCTGTTGGCGCAAGGCGTGATGGATCCCACACCATCGCTGTACTGCCCGCATTTCCAGCACTTGATGGCGCTGGAGGCGGCTGCTAAGGTCAGCAGGAAGAACACGCTGGCCAGTCGCGTTGCATTCGTCATGGTTCTGAAAAAGAAATAGAGCCTTTAAAGGGTTTGAAGAATATTTCGTGCTGGTCTGTTCTTAACTACCTACTATACAAGGGTATAGTAGGCCAAGAACATGATTTATCAGTTACGACGACTCAAACGTTGTAGCTGAGATTTCATGTACGTCCTAATTATATTAGTGCCACTGGCAACCCTTACATAATTACAGATAGGTACTCAAAGCTGTCACATTGGTATTGCAAACGAGAATAGACCTTGTTGTTTAATAGGAAGGAGCTTTAGGGTGGCAAAGCAAATTCTTGGGTGTGTTTACTTGATAAATGCGAGGACGGTGATAAATAATGGTAATAATTATTTCATTATCTTCAACCAGAGTGAAACCAAAAAAAAGAAAAACGATTTTAAATGGGCGATACCAAAAGGTATTGAAATGAAAACATTAGTCTTCATTTGCATCTTTTGGTATAAAAAAAAAGATGTCTGTAATTTAAGAGACGTTATAAATAACGAAATATTGTAGACGGACTTGCAAATTAAAAATAATTGGTATAGCTTTTTGGCCAAACTGTCTTGTGCCTTTATAAAAAAGAATACGGAAATCTGTTATTTGGTTTTATATACATTTTATTAATTAATATCACACGAAAAATATACGTATGTTTCCAAATCTGTGCCAATATTTATGAAATTAATTTCGGAGAATCTTCATTATTTGATGAATCATTGTTGGTGTCATAAATTGAGGCTTTGTTTACCGCAAACACTAGAGCCTGATCGATTACCCTGACCCAGACCCAGATTATCTTGTCTTAGCCTGTAACTAGTTCAATTATGAAGTGTATATCAATTATGTTTAGAGGACAAAAGATTTTCAGTTCAACGATATAATACCAAATTTTGGCTACAATACATTACGCGACATAAATATTACGAACCGAACAAAGAAATAAGTTTGCGGGATTACCAGATAATTATGAACTAAGCCTGTCTCATTGGTCTAATGGTAGTAAACTCAACTGCTGAATATGAGGTTCGATTGCCGGGTCGAGCAAAGTATTATTGGGTTTTTCTGTATGGAAATTCTCAGTAGCAGCACGGAGTCTGAAACTTTGCCCGGTAGATGGCAATAGGCTCGCCCCCTATTACATGGGACTCAACACGGTGACACGTGGGTGTACAATAATAGGTACACCTCTGTCTAATTCTTCGGGGAATACGGGCGTGATGCTGTGTTATGTTATGTTATAATTATGAAGTTTTCTTAGGTTATTAAGAATGCATTCGATTTTTCTTCCATAGTGTCAATAGTAAAAAATTATATTGTTTTTAGAAAAGTATGTCATATGTAAATGTGTAAGCCAACTCAATTGCGTTATTGTGTGGTCGCATTAAAGTTGTTGTCGTAGAGAAACTTTATTTGCTTAAAACCTTTTTTTTTAATATTTTAAGCGCCAACAGTTCTACATAAAACCTCATTTATATAACTGACTCTGAATACCTCTTTCTCCTTTCTGTGTGCTAACTTTGGATGTATCGAGAAAATCGTTGCTCAACATAGTCCATGTGAATAATTTTGTTAAGTGAAGTGTGTTGAATACATTTCTATTTTTTTTTTTAAGAAATTTTGCCCCGCTCTCGGAATTAATCTCGGAAAAAAAAATGTATCGTGGGTGCGTTTACAAACACATTTATTCACATACACAAACACAAACAAACAGACCCGAAACAACTACATATAGATCATACGTAGCGCTGCCGTAGATCGCTCAACCATTGCGCCAACCGTGACGTCTTTAATACTTATATATACATCTACACACAAAATTACTGTGTCATAAGCATAAAATAAAAAGTTAAATGATACGATAACTACGATATCATTGTTCTACAAGAATGAATGAAAAATAGTTAGTAATAAGTAAAAAAAAAATGAACGAGAATTTTCCAACAATGTAGCCAACTTACTTGTTATTACCGTTCTCAATAAAACAAAGACTGGCTTCAATTTCCTCTCCATTCAAGTTTCCAGACTTTTAATATGAATCAGTAACAGATCAACTTGTAAAAGGTGAAATGTATTTGTAGGTAATGAATCTCCAAATAAAAAAATAAAATGATTTTATTTCAGGTAACATAGGAACCCATATACACCACCTAATATATCTATACATATAAATAAAATTGGAGTGTCTGTTTGTAATATTGAAATAACCGTTTTTTACTACATGCATATGAATATATATACGGTACATACACCAATTTTTTTTTTTTTCAATTTTTGTCTGTCTGTCTGTCTGTTTGTATAGGCTAATCTCTGAAATGGCTGGACCGATTTTGACGGGACTTTTATTGGCAGGTAGCTGATGTAATAAGGAGTAACTTACTTTTATTTTAGAAGAATTCTTTTATTTTAGAAAAAATAGGCTTAAGTGCATTTGGTCTCACAAAAAAATACATTGTTAAGTTCCGACATCCACGCGAACGAAGTCGCGGGCACAGCTAGTATATATATATATATAAATAAATAAATGTTATCTTGCATCGTAGGCAACATGTCTGCCGCAGCAATGCCGAATGTAAGGGCAATCCAACTTGCCAGCGATCAACGCCAGGACGGTATTGGAGCTGGCCCGAACCCTGCGTACCAAGGACGCACACGGCTTACGCATGGTTCTGTGAAAACAGTCGGTATGCGCATCCGCAAACATGCCCAAAGCACTACAGAAGCGGGACAGCCCCAGTATTTCCTGATCGCGTTGTGTGTACTGGAGAAAGAGGGCGCTGTAGCTCTCTTGCGTGTAGTTAGCCCACAGACTGCACGTGTATAGTGATATACAGTATGCTTTAAAGATTATTATCTTCACTCTTCAATTCATCTTCAATTGAACAACGTGCAAATCTGCGGGACACCATATTCGCCCTTCTTGACAGAGCCCTCCGTTCCCGTTCGAAATAGTTATGAAAACATAACAGAACGTAGTATATGACTATATTCGTAGAAGGATTAAGCAAAGGTACTGGAGTTCACATTTCGCCAATGTCTTTATTGAGGCACTGTTCCAAAATACAGGCTGCTACTTACAATAATTATCGTGCAGAAAAACTCAATCACACTTTGCTCGACCTGTGAATCAAATCATGGCCCGCAATCGCGCTTACGACTCCTAAACCAATCTTTTACTCTTTGAAAAACTTACAAATAACGTTATGATAACACAATAACTTCGAGACCCTCGAAAAACCTCATAACACAATTATCTCAAGAAAATGTCAGAAAACGGAAATAATCCGAAGATATGAGAGATATTACGTATTGGTGGAAGATATAATAAATATTGTTAGATAGACCGGCTGGCTATAACTCACGGATTGGAAACTAGGACTGACATTATCAGTATGACAATATTATATGTGATCCCTGAATCTTTGGATCATATTGAATAAATAAAAGTATTAATTATTTCTGTTTTTAAACCCTAAGATGTAGTGTCGTAAATTATGACTGTAAATGCAATATCCTCCAAAACGCATCGCAAAACGCGACGCATCCTCTGTCCTCTGAATTTTGCCTGCCACTAATAACACCGGAGAGGAGAAACAATTTGGCTGGTGAAATTTACTGACGTACTCGTACCATAGACATTGAGAACATAGTCACACATAAATAAATATCCCAATTAAAGTAGAAAGAAAATAATAAAGAAATAAAAAAGTTAAGAGACGTACTGAACCGCATTGTGTGTTAGTTATAAAACTTTTTACTTATGGATTTAGAGAAAAGGGTGTTATAGAAATGGCAGCAACTAACTACAACACAAAGAAGAAAGAAAACCAAATATTGAACAAGTAGATACTTTATAAGTTCTTGATGAAAAACAATTTTCAGAAGAATAATTCGTAAGTCTGAAGGAGTTTAATACACATTACAACTAAACTAATTTTCAGGTAACCCTCAATAGATTTGAAGTTTGAAGAACACAGTTTTATCCAATGGGTAATTTATTATATTTTAAAATGATGTCGACCGAAGTTACGAGTTCTTGTTCGTTCAGAATTTATTAATCAAGCATGAAGATCGTCCCCAGATATGTGAGGGAATGAAAAAATGATGAAGAATTAAGTATTTAATATAATGAAATTCCAAATTTATATTTTCAACTTGTATGCATCGAGGGCTGCTGATGAGTTTTTGACCGATTTAGGTACTTTTAGATTCAAATTCAAATGAAGACATTAGGAAGCGTTTTAGTGTGATGACATACATACATTTACCAACAGTTACGACCCGACACCAGATTTTTAGTTAAACTGACAAAAAATTAAAGACTGGTGTGAACCAAAAATAACCAACTGCAGTTCATTAATTCATTTATACATATTAAAACAAGACGTCGCAGTCGCGTAGCTGTCATATACCCATCACTGACGATCACTCATCTCTTATCACTTTTTAAAAGTAAAACATTATCATTTGCGTTTGAAGAATCCAAAATCACAAAAACCGCCAAACATTATTTCTTTGCAAAACCTCGACATTTTACAGGTATTTTTTAATTATTACTGCGGGTCGGGCGACGTGGAGTAGAGTCGAGCACCTGCTAACAATGCCTGGCCTCACAATGATCTCAACAAAACAAATGTTCCGCCACACAGCGAATGCCAGTGTTATTTTGTTGGAACTTCGCCTTTCTGGTGTCTTATGTCTGTATTAGCGTCTTGATGGTAAGTGTTTTGTCTCTAATGTTTGTGGCAGTAATGGATATGACAAGGAATTTTACTTAGGAGAGGACTTTAAGAATTATTATGGTAATTTTTAAGAGATACGGAAACTTCAGATATTTGGAATAACAAAGGTTTCCATCAAGAAATTCCGATCTGATCTGACTTAGTTGTTTTTTATCTCACACACACAACTAGATTACCCGATTCATTACAACTTAGACTTAATCAAACCTAACTGAATTTAATGATTAATTGACTGAGGTGAAGGTGCTTTAAATACACGTACAAAAAGCCCCTAAATAAAAAAAAACACGAACAATTATTTGGTTTGGAATTAAATGACAGTTGACAATCACTTTAAGATAAAAGAACCTAACTTAAGCACAAACAATGTCGCAACACTATTAATACACGCTCATATCTTGATATAAATCCTCCATGTTTTCATTGCCAGAAACATTTTTATTGCCAAGAAAAACAAAGTCCCTTACAAATACTTGATTTGTTAATACCACTATTTAAATGGCTATCTAAAGAAAACATTTCCATTAGATACATTAAGACAATTGAATTCTAGAAAATAGCTTATTTTGATATAATTAATAATTTATTGTTAGTGTCTTTGGGTTACTGGAAGAATGATAGAAGTTGTATACATATTTTTGTTTGATCATAATGGTTCAATATTCCTGCATTATTGGAGTGTTCTATCATACTTATATATCTCAACTCGTCTTACGTATAACGGCACTGGATTTTAAGACGAAATCGCGAGCCTTAAGTTAGAGCTATTGTGTAATTTTTGCAAGGTTTTCTTAATTGTTCTACTCTTACGATGTCCCGCCATTTCTCTCCGCTGGAGGTCATCGTGCTGCACTTACTTAAGGGACCGGTAACAGCAGACTTCATCTGGTCGGTTCATTTGCAGTTCTTAGATTGATTAATCTCGGAAGTCATTGCCTGAATTTTTATCTGCGGTAGACTCGCTGTCCGAGTCCGTGGTCTTAGGTGATCTTAAGTCCAAACACGACGATACTTTGTTTAACTTGGCAGACACTCTTAAGACCCAATATTTCAGGACTTGAAGATAAGCCAGAAATAAATTACATTATTTTAAAGTGCCTGATACAAAATTTCAGCCATGTCTGACAATTAATCAAGCAGATAACCGATTAAGTCTTCTTAGGCTTTTCACACTGATATTTTTATTTCTTGGGACTCAGAGCTACCGCACAGATCGGTTGATCTGCAAGGATAAACAGCGCTTGCTGCGGTCAATCTTTGGATGAGTGATAGTTTTCACAAATCTAGATACCTTCGTACCTCGGATAGCGAGTCATGCAGTTGTTCCCTGGTATCATACGAATACTTATGACAATCGTTACGGGTGTCAGCAGCCCAAAGCTGTCTGTATCGGTATTACCTAGTAATCGCTTGGCAGATGACGATATTTTTTGTTCTTGGATGCACTGTAAAATTTTAGTTACATTGAGTTCTTATAGCAGGTTTCTTTTTCGATTTTTTTTTTATTTAGGATTTATTTAAGCCTGTAAGACTATTTATAACAACGTTAGCGTAATTCACCTATGTTGGACATTGGATCTTGTGAAGTTTAACACCAGTATTAATAACCGTTCATTGATAAATTTCGGCGACAAAGCCCACTGGCAGCTGCTCAGTACTGAAAGCAATCACTTTGCGAGCCGTTGGGTGGTTTAAAAAACGGATAACAATCACAATGAAGATTCAACTCAATACCTGACACATAAGGTCCAAATTTGGATGCCGTCCAACCTGGCTTGATGCCAAAATCGAGTAATGAAAGCGATAGGCGGCGTGCAAAATTTTAATGCGTTGTCGAAACTTCATGAGGACTATTTGCGGTATATAACAATAATATGAATTTAAACTATTGTATTAAATCATTCCAGTGCTTCTGAAAAAGCGATGTTGTCGTTTAAATGTTCAGACGGGAGGCACCATCAATCTCTGACGAAAAGTGAAAGCATGTCTTTTGTATAAATGTCTTTTTTTATGTCCATCAATTCAGATTTATTTCTTTTTGTGAAAAAGACTTTTTCAGATTTTTATAAATTGATTTATATCTGGTGTGATTTATACATTTCATTAAAAAGAAAATCTATCATTCGTCGAGGCACTTTCCTGGCGCAAGGAAAATGCCTCCACGAATAATGGAACCTGAGATTATTTGGTTCATAGGCGTGACTGTTAGTACCACCATTGCTGATCTTTTCACTGCGGTATAAGCGGTTCCCATGTAATAAAGCGTGCCGAAATCGACAGAAGATTAAAATAAAACAAAGCTTATCTTCATCGATATTACAAAATAATTATTCAAAAACCTAAAGATATTCCAGATTTACCAGACATACAAAACGATATTTAAATATTTTAATTGGATCTTGTACCAAATTAATCCCGAAAGCCCCGGAGCGTTTCAGGAATGATTTTAACAAAAATAAAATCGGCGGACTAATAAGCGAATCTCAAGATAGAGATTCTTAAAATTAAAATGGAAATGGAAATAAAGAAAATGTTGTATTCAATTTGGTACCAGCCAAAAAAGATACACTGAGCGAAAATCGAAAAAGAAATAATAATGATCAAAGGCTTGAGAAAATTTACTCATACATAAGAATTATCATCATCATCATCAGCCAGAAGACGTCCACTGCTAAACTAAGGCCTCCTCCTTAGACCACCACATCGAACGACATTCCGCCACTTGCATCCATTGGTTGCCCGTGATTTTCACAATGTCGTCGGTCCACCTAGTAGGAGGCCTTCCTACGCTGCGTCTTCCGGTTCGTCGTAGAACATTAGAATATATCTTAATCTAAACTTTGTAATATCGTCATGTGTATTATAATCTTTTAGAGGTCGACTGAACAATATACGTACGAAAAATAACATAAGAATGTTCTTACAAAGATCTGAATTTCTAGATGATGGTAATAACACTATAAATGCAAATAAACAGTTGGTATCAAAGCCAAGTTCTTCCGACAAATAGGAGCATTTGTTGTTCGTATACAATAATCTTAAATGACCGCATTAAAATCCTAATTTGATTCAACTTTACCCTCAGAATACCCCAGAATTCAGACTGTGTTGTTACCACCAACACTTATTCACGTTTCCATGAGGTTTATTTGTAATTTAATTAAAAGTTTACCTATTAAAAGCAGCGATGCTCATGTTTATGCAAAATCTCCATCTCTGGGTTCACGACAACTTTGAAAATTTAATAATGTTGGTCACCAGTGGCTAGTTTGAGACTAAATAGCTAGAGAGTTTAGAAATACGATTAGGAGTGGTTGAAATACGAAATATCTGACTATTGTCATACAAGTTATAATCGGTATTCATGCAATTGGGACAGAAAGCCTTACCTCAGTCATAGACTTAGCCTTTCTGAAGAGTACTGAGTAATACAAGAAGGCAAAGTACCTAATATAAAACCCGTCATCTTAAAAAATGGTGGGTGATGATACAAGTTGTATATACGAGTATTTCATTAGAAGCCTAGCGGTTGAACACTCGCCATTCATATATAAGGGTCCGAGTTTAAAAATTCCCTGCTCCTTTAACTTTGCAATAAATGTGCAAATCAGATTTTAATTATCACTTGCGTTAACGGTGAAGGAAAACATTGTGAGGTAACATGCACACCTGAGCTCCTTAAAGTTTTCGATGATGTGTAATCAGTACCGCTATCACGAATTTTCTTACTATTTACTATCATAGTAAAGTTAATTTTCATGATAGCGATTTTAGTTCTTAACTTGGTTACATTAGGCATTACAGTCACTTATGTGACATATGTGTCATAGTAAAGTTTTGATTTACGATTTACTATATTATAGAGATGTCATGTTAGCGACTCTAATCCCTAATGTAACCAGGTTAAGAACTAAAACCGCTTGCATGAAAATTTACATTTACTATGAAAGTAAATAGTAAAAAACTCATAATAGAGGTACAGCTCCACCAAACTAGCAAAGTAAACGAAAGCCTATGCCTGCCTAAGCCCACTAGTAGAATACTAATGGGCTAGATTATTTATCATTATATAATTTATAATTCTATTTATTATCTCCACAGGTGCGTTTTTAACCTTCTGGTCTTTTCGGTTCTGTAGGTGTATGTTATGTAATGTGCAGCAATTGCGGATGTAAAGTACGGTTGTTACTGCACATAGACCTTTGAGAATGCCTGGAGTTGTGTACACTGCTAAGTCGGGTTAAAGGCTGGCTACGTCAAAGCGAAGTATTGAGTAACCTCCCCAAACTGTATGAAAGGTAACTAACTATACCTACATACAAGTCAGTGCCACGTGATATGCCGCGGGGAGCTACAACCTTTGGCAAATGCCAAATTCCATTCCATTACAGTACAAATTGTGTTCTCTTTGTTTATGTAGGTTTTTTTTACAAACAGCGGTATTTGCGCGATATATTTGCATGAATCTGCAAATATTTTTAATGCCTTCATATATTTAAGAAGAACTACGAGTACAAGTCATACTGAAAATATTAGAGACCGCAGGGTGAATGTATGAAAAGATGGATTTTGGTAGCCATCTTTAGTTTCTGCCTACCTCTTCGGGATAAAAGAATAATTTTAGTGTAGCATCGACAAGAGCTCACTCGTAGAGGCTCTCTCCTTGCACCCCGAAGAGCGTGGCAACTACATAAGTACTGTTGTATGTACTATTGAAATGTTATTGCCAAATTGCCGGGGTGAATAATTAAAATGTTTCCGTAGTAATATATTGCTAATTTATCGTGTACCACATTAACCTCATTCAATTAGCTGAAATGGATTACATTGTTAGTTGTAATCCACAATTCCACAATCGAAGCCACGTAACTATTTGATCAACTATTCATTAGCTATGTCACGAGAGTGTTATAAATTTTAGAAAAAAAAAATAGAAAAATGTTATAAAAAAATAAATAGCATCACGCGTTTTTTCACCGAAAGGTTAGGAAGAGGTATTAGGTCTAATGGAATTGCCGTTAATTGGGCACAATTTCAAACTTCATGCTGCTACTAAGAATTTCCTATTAGGAAAAAATAACTATTCATAGCTTGGCCGATACAGGCATCGAGCCCTATCGCCCAGTTCTCGCTGTTACAATCATTAGACCAATAAAGCTGGCCCGCTAGTAATTTTCTTTCACCGCTGTCAAGAAACTGATCAATAAATCGTTATTTTGGTAATACCTATAACAAGTATGGAGCGGTATTATGAAGAATGTGATGGAATGATTAATTTATACGTATCTATATTCTTATTGTTTCACTTCTGTTCTTATTACAAAACAGTATAGGACAGCTACCATAACTTCACATAACATAGCTTCACGCCTGTATTCCCCGAATGGTTAGGCTACTATTGTAGGTACATCCACTTTTCGCCGATGCCGTTTTATTGAGTCCCATGTAATAGGAGGCGAGTCAGTTGCCATCTACTAGGCACAGTTCTAAACTCCGTGCTGCCACTGAGAAATTTCGTATAGAAAAACCCAATAACATTTTGCCCGACCCAGGAATTGAAGCCAGGACCTCACGGTCAGTAGTCGAGCTTGCGACCACTAGACCAATGAGGGAGTCTAGAATAACTTTCTCGACATTATAATTCCTGACTTGTGTGACACCTAATTAATCTAGGTGAATATGTTCCCGCGATACAGGCATTCCTAGTGTGGGGACCACATTTAATTACTACGGTGCTCAACTCAAAAAAAAAAATGTACAAATTCTTTAAGTTTTCTTTTTGATCTCATAGTTTAAAGTTAAACATTTGTACTTGTTTAAATAAATATTTTTTCTTTTTCATCTTCATTTTCAAGTCGATGACATAGTCTTGGCACACTGGCACCCGAATTAAGTGACTATTGAGCCGTGATAACCTGTCCCGTTTAACATAAATTACAAGAATTGAGCCTCAATATTCCGGGATTACTTACACCGCACACGAAGGCTTTGCTATTAAATCCTGTCTTGAGGGAGCGACAGCTTGTTAATTTACATTTTTTATACGATATATTAAGTTCAGGCAGGAAATTAGTTTGCAAGAGCTTTAGAAGTTGCTGCAGATGACACTGCTAGTTGCAGACTAAACCAGTTAGGTTATTAAATAACGTATATATTGTGAAGGCAAAACCTAAATATAGGATTCAGTTTCGTATATGTTTTTTTTATATCAAAGTTTTAAGACTGGATTTTCAATGCAGTAAGTAGGCTACCTAATCAGTCACGTGCGGTTCATAAAGACAAAAAGATACTGCCTACCCTACATAACTCATCATCATCAGCCAAAAGACGTCCACTGCTGAACGAAGACCTGCCTCTATGTGCCAGAATCCCCACGTTTGGCAGGCGGCTTGGGGATCGCAGTGGCTCACCGATTAGTGAGAGGACGCTGCTGCCCGTCCTCCGGTGTCTGGCCGCAGTTTAAAGACGTACCCGGGTCAACACCACACCTCTCATAAAAATATTTATTATAAGATATTTGAGCTGGCAAATCACATACATCATTATTTAATCGACAAGACGACAAACCAATACGAGCGTTGAGAAGGTTTCTATGGTAAATATGCTTTTAAAATTTTCTGCCTACCCTGTCTAAAAGCTCTAGGCACGCCGCTGTACGTTATATAATATCCTTTTTAAAAGATTTGTTTTTTTTATGGAAGGTATCGAGTTTAAAACTCAATATTCTAATTACGGTGTGTAAGGTTTTGTGGTATTTAAATTACACGTAGATATTGAGTGAAATTGAAAAACTAACATAAATTAATAAATAAAATTTAATAAATTACAGTAAATACCAGGTTTCTGGTGGAGTTACAAGATTGATTGATTGCGTTGGTCGCAATCGCACATAGGTACTGCAATTATACAAAATGAACACCTAAACGTCAAAGGAATACCTACTCCACATAACAGTCAAATCGGTCAAATCGGTCAGAAGATTGGCACCAACAGTATATGTACAGGGGGTCTTAGTACGAATTTTCCTCAACCTCGATCGTAATTACCGTTAAACCAAAAATGTATGAAAAAATCGAGGGCAAATTATTTTCTCTTAATCGAATGTGCCGATACGTTTATAGTTAATTTTTACGCTTTAAAACATTTATTTTCTAAATAAAACCTTTTCAAAAATCATTTACAGAGAAAAATATTTTATATTTGAAATTCATTTGCACCTATGCTACTTAATTACCTTAGCGACAATAACACGCGATGTGAAAACACAAAGCATATTTAAGAATAACACATTAGAAATGGAATATATTTCGAAAAAAATACATTATTCCGAGCCATCTGAATTGGAATGATAATTTCCCTGAAAAAACTCCTCGAGCAACGCACACAAACAAAATATTTGTCCTAACAGTAAGTCTACAAAGAAAATAAAGACTGAGCTTGAGGCTTTTTTCTAGAAATGTGTAAAGTATATTGTATCCGCCTTTACCTTCTTTCATTTTCCCTTCTCAATTCTAAACCTATATTATAAACATAACAGCATCAAGCGGTTTTTTTTAAAGTTGCCCCTGAGGAAGCCTTTACGCTAGGATTTTCTCCTGTATCGTGGATACAGTTTACAAACATACATGTCATATACACACACAACCAGACCCGAAACAACTATCTGTAGACCATCCAAACATTGTACAGTATCACCAATTTATTCTCCGTCTTTTGATTGAACAGCGTAATCAGTTAAACACCATTATACCTCCTATTTGACGTCAATTCAATTATTTCCACAACAAAACGATAGGGTATTGCTTACCCGTACAGTGTCTTTGTCATCTATCTCATTTGATTTATATTCCTGTTTACCTCATAAGATAGACGGGTTTTACGTGAGCGCGTTCTAAATATATTTCCTTCGTAATCGATATCTGATTTTCAATGTTAGACATAACGTGTTTTTGCAGAATTATGAAGACTAAAGTTTAGCTAAAAGTTTTCATACAAAATGCGTTAACGTTTTTAGCCCACTAAACATGAGCTGATTGTGCTGTTTATACACACAAGTAAAATATAGGTCGTCACGTTTTTGTGTTCTCAAAATTTTTATAATCTAGCTTATAATCTGAGAAAATAATAGGGATCAAAATCATTTAAATTTTAATCAATTAATTCCTTAAGATTTCGGTGTAAGAAACGATAACGCCCAAGGCTCACGCCTGTATTCCTCGATGAGTGAGGCATTGTAAACTTACATTTCACTGATGGCGTTAATAAGACAATATTGTAATAATAATACAATGTATGTATTAAAGTCGAGTCTATTGCCATCTATCGGACCTAATTACTAACTCCGGCTGCTACTGATAATTCTCTAAGACTCAATATAATTTTGCTAGACTCTGGAATCTAATTCAGGATCTCACTCATCAACAGCTAGTCAAATATTCCTTTGCGACAGCACAAAGCACCAAGAACAAAAAATATATCAGAAAGGATGATATACATATAATTTCTCGCACTAATACGGTAGACTACTAGTCATCTGAGTTACTTTTTATGAACTGTCTTATGAACTGTATGTTAGAATTATTTAGCCTCGCAATATTTGTCTATACAAGTAAATAAATTTAAAGTGTCTGTTGGTAATGTCAAAAGAACAGCTTTTTACTAAATGTATAATGAGATTAAGTATATACGGTACTATGTACTACGGTAAATTTTTGTTCCGGCTTATCTCCGAAACAGCTGGACCGAGGTTGACGGGACTCTCACTGGTAGATAGCTGATGTTATAAGGAGTAACTTAGGATTCTTTTTATTTTAGTAAAAGAATTAGGGTTCCGCGCAAAAAAATCGACTGGTTCGTAACACACTCGGGTGAAGCCGCGGGCTGAAGCTAGTTAGAAATAAGCTGGTAATCCAATGGCGTCGACAGATCTCAAGATGACATAGAACAAATAGAACACTCATTCATTACTATATAATGTGGGTATTTACAAGCTTTGAATAAAATGTTTCAAAATTAAATTGAGACACGGTTGGCGCAATGGTTGAGAGATCGACTGCTGCGCTACGAGTCGCAGGTTCGATTCCTTAACAGAACAAATATTTGTATGATCAACAGATAGTTATTTCGGGTCTGGGTGTTTGTGTATATGAACAAAAGTATGTGTTTGTAAACGCGACAACAATACAGGAACCATCCCAAATGTGGGACAACGTTGAAAAAAAACACACAGAGCTTCATCGTCAAACATATTTACACTCTATAAACATATATAATATACATATATAAACATATATACTAGGGAGAGTGAAAATAACAGTTTCATAAAAGTCAATAGCCCAATCCACGAAGGTTCTAACTGAAATAAAAATACTTTTCTAAAACATTTAGACAGGCTGCAAATAGGCAGGACATTTGAATTTGGTAAACAAACCCTCTAACAAAATCTCATCTCACATCTCATTTTGCTTCATTTGAATAGCGAAACGAAAAATAATATTTGAGTTAACTTCAGACAAATGAGAAAAAAAATTGAAATGTCAACAGCCAGCTACATTTTGTTCATTTATAATAGTCAATATTGGTAGGTTTATCAAACTACATGTTTATCAGGCATGGGTCTAAATAAAACTTGAGTAACAAAATTTGTTTTATGATATTTAGAGTTATACCTTAATGTGTTACTAATATAGTTGTAAGTAATATGTAATAAAACGAAACCAGATAGGTACTAAAAAAAAACATTTTGTAATCCTAAGAATTTATTCAACGTAAAATTTCTCTCATAATCGAAACTTCTCGACCATTACGCTGGTACCATACAATGCCATAAAGTATTATATATTCTCAATTCGTTCTAAATTCAATTTCGGAATTCACAATACCAACAGTACATCCTGACGCGATTTGCAACATCCAAAACAAAATCGAATCAATTTCAATTCTAGAATTAGATTCACTCGATCACTCTTGCCCGTCAGCATTGCCCGCTAGAATTTCTGGGAGAAAAGGGAGAACTTTGTCCGACAAAACGGGAAATACTAATGAACTAGCCCGAGTTTTTTCCGCCTTTTTAGCGTCCAGAGGCTCGTAATTGCCCGGTCAGTCTCGATGTATTTTTTTTGTAATAGTTTTGGAAGAATTTCATTGGGGTTTGAAAGGGTTAACGATTCTGGGATAAGTTGGTATAGAATTTTCATTGTTATTTGTAGAGCCATAGTTTAGTGGTTTCAAGAGCGATTGCTAAGCGTAAGGTCCTGTATTAGATTCCAGAGTAAGGCAAGGCCCTTTTAATAATGAGATCGACGAAATGAGAGTGTTACATCTCTGCCTAATCCTCTAGGAGATACAGGCGTTATGCTATGCTTTGTGTGTATAGTTTCTTTTTACGGAAAAAAGCTTGTTCTTTTATTATTCGTGCGAAAATCTTGATATTCATATTTTACTTATTATTTGGTTTCAAAAGCAAGGTTTCTTTCCATGAATACTCAACAAAGAACTTGATGAGAGATATTATGAACACAAAATAATATTGATACTCATCCTGACGAGGCTATTATACTGTTGGCACAAGTCGGGCATTAGTGGTGGGCAATCAACAGCTGTTATATCGATAACTCGAACATTATGGGGCTGAATGATTTACTGTAAGATAGGGTAGTGCCTACTTTGGTTGGTGAGATATCGATCCAGTTTTATTTCTATTTATTTATTTGACTGCCTCATTGGTGAGGTACTTGGTTCGATTACTAGTATAGGATAGCACGAAACGGACCAATCGGAGCGCCGAACGCGTTCGATGTAGTAAATCGAGTTTGTCGAAAGAAACTTACACTATCAGTGCTGCCAGGGCCTCTGATGTTCAACTGTTCTTTAACCGCAAAATTTTCAAACTCCAATCACATTTCATGAACTGAAAAAGATAATCTTTTTTCACAGTGATCAATCAACGTGTCGGTTTCAAAATCGACAAAATTTTCGATGTTGAAGTTTGAACACATCCAATTTATTTTCCAAAATATAATTATATTAATTGCCAGATACGCAAATCCAATTAGTTTATCGAATCATTTTATTATGGCCACGCGGAGTAAATAATGTATTATGAAAATATTTTGCAAGTTCATAATCAACACTAAGATTATTTTTTGGAGGGGTTCGTAGCTATATAGTTACCGCGCAGATCGCGAGCGAGGTTAAGCAGCGCTTGACGCGGTCAGTCCTTGGATGGGTACCATTTTTCACATATCGAGACCCCTCCGTGCCTCGGAAAGGACGTTAAGCAGTTGGTCCCGGATGTTATACGATGACCCATGACAGTCGTTACGCGTCATTAGCCCAAAAAGTCTGACAACCAGTCTAACTTTAGAGTATCATTGGAAGCCGACCCCAATGTAATTGGAAAAAAGGCTAGGCAGATGATGATAAATCAGCACTAGGATTTTTTATGTATCGTAGTTATCTATGTAATAAATCTCACATGCATACAATCAAATCCAAATTTACTATTTGTAGGCTATTTAAATAACGGTTTCGTCCGGATATCGAACCCGCAAATCGCAAAAAGCCATCCTCAATTTGATCAAACAAGAACAGAATGCTATCTTTATGTATATCAGCATTTAAGCTAAGTTGATTAGAGCTCAGAAGCGTGGCTGCTGAGTATGAGGTCCTGCGTTCGATCTCCGGGTAAAGCAAAGTGTTGTTGTTTTTTTTTTGTTGGATAATTATTGTGAATTATGCCTGGGACTAGGCAATAGGCTCGTTCCCTATCCATGAGACATACCTAATAGCGGCATTAGCAAAATATGTATGTATGTATGTACAATTTATAGTAGGTACACCTCTGCCTAATTCTTCAAGGAATACAGGCGTGATGATATGATATTTTTATTCAACATCAGTCATCCTAGAACTTTGTAAGTCAAAACATCCAATCCCTTTATCCCAAATTCTCATATTTATCTCAGGTACTTCGGGACTATTTCGGCGATTTTCCGGTGTCA
Organism: Shargacucullia verbasci; assembly: GCA_947562105.1. NCBI lineage: Eukaryota > Metazoa > Arthropoda > Insecta > Lepidoptera > Noctuidae > Shargacucullia > Shargacucullia verbasci. Next base: position 6,931,341 of record OX387302.1, on the reverse strand, counting down.
GGCCCAATCTCTCAGCCGTTCTCTCTAAGGGCCACTTAAGCGTATGACACGCCTGTACGACCGATCTAGTGACATCTGCAGGGAATGACCGCTTTCTGGGGTTAGTGGAGCCGCCCATCCACTTTTAGACCTAGAAAATACAGGGTGTATAACGTGACTCTTTGTAAATACGAGCATAATGGAGCAATTACTAAGAGGTTAATTTGTTGGTTGTATTTTTTTCATTTCCAACAGATTTTAGGTGTTATTTTCGTAGGTACATAACTCGTAGTATTTTTATAATCTTCCTAATATCCTATTAATCCTACTAATATTATAAATGTGAAAGTTTGTGAGAATGGATGGATAGATCTTTGTTACTCTTTCACGCCAGAACGGCTGAACGGATCTGAATGAAATTTGGCACAGAGATTGATTATAGTCTGGAATAGTACACAGGCTACTTTTTATGCCGGAAAAATGTACGGGTTCGTAAACCACGCGGGCGAAGCCGCCTGCCGAAGCTAGTAAACCTATATTTTTCTCTTATAATTCTCCGACATTTATCTCTTTATATAACAAGATTGTGATACAATTATTTATGTATACATAAGCTAAGTATCTTTAGAGTGTATTTCTAGTTTTTCTCCAACGGACCAACTTATTGGTACCGTTGAAAAACAACTAGTCTTATTAATGTTTTAAAAGTTCTTGTAATAAAGGTTTAAACTATTTTATTATATTATATATTTGGTTCTGATTTAAATAACGAATCATGAAAGTTAATTTAATATACATAACAAACATTTGAACATTAATTTAAATAGCATCACGCCAGTATTCCCCGAAGAGTTAGGCAGAGGTGTAATATTCTAGACCCACATTTCCCCAATGCCGTTATTGAGTCTAATATAATAGGGAGCGAGCCTTTTGCTATATACCGGCCACTGTTCCCGACTCCGTGCTGCTACTGAGAATTTCCATACAGAAAAACCCAAAAACATTTTGCACGACTCCGGAATTGAACCCGCAACCTCGCGTTTACCAGTCATGCTTGTGACCACTAGACCAATGAGACAGTCTTTGTCAAACATTTGAATTTGAATATAGTAAAATAATCTTAAGCATTATGCATTTATATCGTATAGTCTCGTTCCAAAATCCTGTGTTATATTGTAACAAATAATAATCTACAACAACATTTTGAGAATAGCCCCTCATTCTTATACATGAATGCCATTTAAAGTCACAATGACGGCGAGACACCAAGATAGACCCCTAATTGGGTCCATCAAAACCGTTGTCCTACTTCGTTACGCACATTATCATAAACCTCAAACTTTCGTGTTATTATGTCGACCTAGTACTTAAATTGCATTATTATAACAATGACAACTAATTTATATTTAGAGCAGAATTATTCAGAAACGTGTGTTAATAGAATTCAATGGAGACGACTAAAATTTCTATATGACTTTCCCTACTTCATTGTATCATTTTGTCGCTAAATTTTCCTGTCTAATTTGTTTGCTTGTTTTTACCAAAGCACTTAATCACAAATTACATTACAATGACCCGTGGAAATTTTATGTGATTATTTCTTGTTCAAATATCACAGGTCTCTACGCCTGTATTTCCCGAAAGGTTAGGCAGAGTTGTACTGTACACCCGCATTTTGCTCATACATTTATTAAGTCCTATGGAAATAGGCTAGCTTATTGCCATAAGATGGGCACAAATCCCAAACCTGGTCTTCTAGTGAGCATTTCAAAAATTCCTTATATCATTTTGACTGACCTGCGAAACGAACCCGGGACCTCAGTTTCAGTAGTCGCTCATGACCACTATAACCATGAACAATCAACTATTCTACTGCTGGGCAACGACCTCAGAATGCGAAGGGTTAGCGTTAGTCCATCTCCCTGGTCTGGTGCGGGTTGGCGGACTACAGTCACCATTGAAAACTTTATGGAGCCCAGAGACCCTAGTGTACGTATCTTTTGACAAATTTAATTTAACGCATCGAACGCGTTCGGAGCTTCGATTGGGGGAGACCACGAAATGGGCCAATCGGAGCGCCGAACGCGTTCGATGCGTTAAATCGGGTTTGTCGAAAGAAATTTACACTAGGGCCTCAGGTTGCAGATTAACTCACGATGTTTTCGTTCACAGTTAACGTAAGTGATAATCAAATTCTTGTTTTATAAATTGTCTATATTTGAACTCTTTTTGAAATAAAAGAATCAAATATTGATCTGTAATACAGGTTCTACCTAAAACAGACACCAGTCTCTATGTATTGCATATTTGACTTTGTACTGTGTCTTGATGATGAGAAATAAATAAATATTATTATTATTATTATTATTATTAAATGACCTTATTGTATTTCTTATGTTCTTTGTTCGAATTACTACCTAAACAAAGATAAAACAAAATCGTTTATTTGGCTTATAATTTTACGTTTAATTCGGAAAAGTAAACAAATTATACAAGTTTGGAACGGAAAAGTCCCTAAGTGTCATGTGTTTCATATCGCTAGTATATAAAAAGGAGTCAGTCTATTTAAACAAGATCACTACGTTGCATGGTAACGCGTGGAAAATCTATCAATTTCAGTAACTGTTCTGCCCAAATCTAAATAAATTCAAAGGATATATTTCGAATACTGAATATTTTAGTTTCCTACTATATAATTTGACGGCAACATTGGCTTTCTGCGCTACATGTCGCGGGTCTATTTCTCTTTAAATTTGTACGACTTACAGATAATTGTTCCAGGTCTGACTGTGTGCAGACATGTATGATTGTAGGCTACACCCAGGTGTTTTGTGGTTACTTTCAGCTCATATCACCCCACTGATGGGCAAAGGCCTTTCCCCATGACTTCCAAATCGCTATAGGTTTTATCTGACTCGTCCCGTCTAGGTGTGTCAGAGCTCCATAGACTGGTAATTTTTCCTATAATTTAAGTTAAAGTAAGATAAAATTAAGTAAGTTTTATTTTTAATCTCATCGTTTTAATGATCTCATAGCAGTTTTCTCCAACCTATATTTATGTCTTTTAACACAATTGGAGCAGTGGTTGAGAGATCGGCTGCTGCGGTACGTATTGCGGGTTCAATTCCCACACGAAACAAATATTTATATGATCTACAGATAGTTGTTTCGGGTCTAGGTATTTATGTATGTGAACGTATTATCATCATCATCATCATCAGCCAGAAGACGTCCACTGCTGAACGAAGGCCTCCCTGAAGGGGGGGTTTGCCATAATCCCCTCGCTTGGCAGGCGGCTTGAGGATCGCAGTGGCTCACCGATTCGTGAGAGGACGCTGCTGCCCGTCCTCCGGTGTCTGGCCGCAGTTTTAAGATGTACCCGGGTCATGTGAACATATATGTTTGTTGTATTAAACAAATTTTCCTGAAATTAAAATAATATTTTTCTGGAAAAGCCCTTTCGTCTTAACGAGTGTTCATTTTCATAATCAGTGTTCATTTTTCTCCCATGTCAGCATAAAATGTAAGGAGACACAAGCTTAAAAGCGTCATAAAATAAAATGCTCCCAAGGACCTCTAATTGGGTATGTTGTTGCCCTATACGCTGGCTGGCGTCCTGAATTTATTCACCAATTATCATTATTTATGTTGTCTCTTACCATATAAGTTAGACTTTTTTGGCAGTCATTTGGGTAAACAATTGAAGAACGAGATAATTCACAGCTTAAATAAAGACGTTTTATGCTGAGTGTGATTCTTTTGGATTAAAGATTTGGTAAAAGTTATATTATTATTGTTTAAAGGTATTTTAATGTAAGCTACAGTCACCTAATTAAGTAGCCGAACTTTGTCATTCTGAATTTATCAATTTAATTGATCAAAGAAAATAGTGAATTGGATAGGATTCGCAAATGTTGGCAAATTTAAAAAAAATTGTGTCTATAATATATATTTTTGACTTGAGACTTTGACTTGAGATTGACTTTGGCCGGACCCAGCTGCAGTATAGATGGGATTCTCTAAAGTAAACTTATGTCGAAGCGCGGAAAAGCCCTGGTAACGTTGGCGCATCCAAATTTATTAAAATCTCTAACCTCGGTCCGTCACATTAACGAATTTCGTGCGACTTAACCCTCACCGCGCTAAAATTACTCAACAAGCACCATTACATAAATCTGTACTCAAACTCTCAAACATAACTTTTACATCTTCGCGGTAAAAGCAGATTGACGCTTTTACTTTATATGTCAACACGGCGAATAAGTGTTGTACCTACTGTCAAAAAGAGACATGTACCTATGTATCTGGTAACCACATAAAGATGAAGATTTTTCAAAAACTGATGATGGATTCTACTACTGCTAACCGGTCTTGGAATCGATCCCCAGTTCGGGCAAAACGTTATTTAATATTTTTATATGGAAATTCTTAGTATTATCCCAGAGTTTGGAAATATGCCCGCTACATGCTAATAAGTTCGCGTTGAATAACGACATAGGCGAAATGTGGGTGTTCTTAATACATCTCTGCCTATGTTATGTTATATTAAGATTATGTGTACTTACCTCTTTGGTCGATTGTACCTAAGGGTGCACCGAAAGGACCTCGCTGAATGAGAATACGTAAATATGTAGAGCGCACACTAGGCAGTTAGCCACGTTACGGGGTTTTCTGACTTGCTAAATGGATGTTCTATCATCCGATATTTTCCCTTATCGTTAAATAACCTTAATATAAATAATGTTTCTTGTGTCTCAGTAATCGATTCTGGTAAATTTTGAATATTTTACTGTAAGTAATAGTTTTTAGTAAAGTAATGTAATGAAAGTGTTAAAAAGAGGCATAGCATGATGACATAGTTGCCGGAGTGGTCAGTGTCATGGGTTCGATTCCCACTCAGAATAAATATTTTTATGGCCTACAGATAGTTTTCCAGGGCTCGGTAACTGTGCATGTGAATATTTGCGTTTGTAAACGCACCCACGATATAGTAATAATTCCGAGTGTAGGGCAACGTTTTTTAAAAGAAAGAAAGAAAATAAATATTGCCGTTTTTGAATATTGAATTACAAAGCCATTAAAACGGCTTTTACTTTCTCAGTTATCATATTTTTCAAATGTTACAAAATATTTTTATGGCTGCTATAAAAATATAATTTATTCTGTTTACCCGACGACTGTAAAAGAGACGATTCGTTTGCAAACAATAACAATAGAAATTATATGGTAATCTTGGCGTTCCACAGACTTCTACTTTGGCGGAATTAAAAATAAAAACACTAATTTCATACATTTCCACAAAGTACCTAACGCCTAATTATATTAGTTGGTTCTAATCAGTCATGACACAGACGGACTTTGTGTCACTTTCAATAGTACAAAATTACATTATAACAACTCGAGTGTTTCTAAAGTCGGTCGAAAAAGCAATGAACGTTTCTACATTTTCATTCCATATGAATATGGACATAAGCCATGGATTATAGACGCAGCAATTAGTTTTAAGATGTGACTCGAGAACATTAGCGTGTGAGCCTAACAACTTTTTCGCCCAATTGAGTTTAACGACGAAACGCGTCGTAACAACTTGGAATCTCACGCAAATCGTATATGTCAAATGAGGAGAGATGATTACTTTAATATTCTAGGTAGGTATTTTTACAGATTACTACATATATTCTGTTCACTTTAAGTAGTCCCCTGGTACAAGCTAAAATAGTCATTATTGCAATGATATAAGAACTTTGACAGGAGTCTAGCTAGGGTGAACGCACGGTAGACAAAACGTTCGACGTCAAAAAATATGCTATCCGTCTTAGTTTACAAACATATCTTTTTTCACATAATTATGTTTTAGACAGTTATTGGTTTAGTGGTTGCAGGTTTGAGCTACATGACGTAATAAGGTGATAATTTTCTATGACAAAATCTTAGTTCTGACAAAATATATTATATACCAAGAGTATTGTTATCAAAAATATATCATATAGAAAGAAAGAAAGAAAAAGCATTTATTCAGTACTAGCGTAACCGTTAGCACAAAAATTATAAAAAATAAGAAAACAAATAGAAAATAAAATAAAAATAAATACTTACACACTTATTGAAATAATATGCGCTGTCGGGCATACCCATACCGAATAGGTTACCAACTCAGCATGTGCTAGGCTTAACACCCAGCGCTGATTTTCAGTTGGCACCCCTGTAGTGACATCCGGACGAAGGCAAATATATAAATGTTAATTAATAATATTTGTAATATATGATAAATATTTAGATAAATAATGTAATATTTAGATAAATAAAAGTTAACCATTTTCATTTAATTAAAATATAATAATATTAAATTTTTCGTGACCTTAAGACTGTACCATATGTTACGTAGCTGCACTATCCGATACTGTATTATTGGTATAATAGTCGTAAGGGCGGTTGCTGAGCGTGAGGTCTTAGTTTCAATCCCCGGGTCGGACAAAATGTTATTGAGTTTTTATTCAGTAAATTCTCGGTAACAGCCCCGAGTTTGGATTTTTGCCGGTAGCCAATACTCTCGACCCCTATTACATGGGACTTAAACAGCATCGGTGAAAAACTCATCGTTATTAATATGTTACCATCTGATCATGATGGTTTTTGGAAATATGCGACAACCACCAAACAAGTTCAGGTCTCCATCAGCAAATACGGTGTGTTCTTAACACAGTGTTCTACCACGACCAAACATAGCGGTGGTTTTAAATTATTCACAGCCCTAAAGAGCTGTGAAGTAATATAGAAAAGTATAGAAGAACCACTCCAGTCAATGGTTGCTTAGAATTTGGGTAAGTACATATCTTTTGACAAAATAAAGGGACACAACGGGCCTACAACCACCACATTGCGGGCCTACAACCACCACATTAACTCTCTAATAGATGATTGCTAAACCCGCTAAGTCAGAGAGTTAATTTGCTAGATTTACTTATTAAACACTTGTAAAACAGAAAAAACGCCAGCCAATTTATTGGTGCAAAAGGCCCCTAGCTTTCAGTAGGCCTCGCTCGCACAAATGTTTTAACGTCACGTAATTTTGAATTTGAAATGCTCGATCCGAACGTAATCTTTTTTAAGATTGAAGACTTTATTCATATTTAATTATGATATAAATTGTGCGTGAAGGATAAAATTAAAACCAAATCTTAAGGACAGTTGTATTTTCGATTCTAAATTCACTGACGTCAACGATATCACCGTTAATGTCAGTGAGAAAGTGAAGAAACGTCAATTTTTACACGTCAAAATATTCGTGGTAAGCCTACTGTTCTATCTTTATGTAGGTAGCAACCCCTAAAGCGCTCTAGCAACAGTGATTTAGTTCAGTGTGATTGCGTCAACGATGCCCTGCGGCCGTCCCCGCCTCATTCACGCTGTGGACTCTCCCAAATAGATTCTGTTTGCCTTCAAGTCTTCGGTAACTTTTTGGATACTTAATTTTTTTAATCTTATTTTTTACAGATTTATGATGATGTAGATACATAGAATTCAAATTCAAAATTCATTCATTCATTTATTCAAATTAAACTATAAATAGTGTTGTTTGGCCTTCAAAATACCTATATTAAAGACAAAACTCATGTGAAAATAATGTTTACATATCAAATGCGAAACAAACAATTTCACAAAACAATTTTATTTATATTACGACTTTACTGACTGCCGCTTTTACTGACGCTTTGATGGAGCTATAGCAAGTTTCGTTTCGATCTTTAAAGACATGATCGTTTAGTGATCGTAGAATATCTGAGTACCAAGATACTAGATTATTTTATTCCTTTGTTCTCCAAAAGGTCAGAGCAAATGGTTTGCTATCAAGTTTGATACAAAACAAAATACCTACATTACCAAAGTTGAATCCTAAATTTATAGACAACAAAAATGATGTCTTCAGGAAAAATGGCAGATAAACTGATACTGACTTCATCTTATAAAATGTAAGACTATATAGGCTCATTGTCGATTCTGTAGTCCAGTACGAAAATTCGAAACTAAACCTTAGAAAAACTGTATCCCAAATTCCATAAATCTCGACGAAAATGTATCGACAGAAATATTGTACGGTGGACAAAAACAATATTGGACTCGCCTGACATTTTTCGTAACATATTTTTCTGCCTCATATAGTCTAGTGGTTGCAAAGGACTGGAGCTTGCTTTTTCCATTTCCCGGTACCACAAAGTGTTATTGGGTTTTTCTGTTATTAAATTCTCAGGGGCTCGAAATAGCCGGTGAATGGCTGTAAGCTCGTTAGTGATGTTGTCAAAAGCGTCGCTAGAAAAGCTATACTTTATAAAAACTACATTTGTTCGTAGCGATAAATATGATGTATTTTCTGTTGATCCGATTGTAGTTTGCGAGCAAATTTTTAATGTACTTAAAATGATTGAAAACAACACCAATATAAAATGCGAGAGACGGCGGTTTTATAGCCCTCCAGCGAAGTTTTTATTTATTTTTTTATCGGTACCAGAAACTTTGCTTTTAAACATCGATAGTTCAAACTGGTTTTTTAATTAATATTTTAATGGTATTCTTTGTTGTGAAGAGCATTTTTTTTTTCTTCGTCCATTTTTCTTCGTCCATCTGCATACAGATGGACGAAGAAAAATGTTGTGTCGGTTAATGGATTTTCTCATAATTGTGATTTAGGGCTTTTTTCTAAAGGATTTATTTCTTTGTTTTAATTCACTACTTGAGTCAATTACGCATTAGTAGATATGCCAGTTTCCTGCCGATTTTTTACGTCACCATAAGAAACTTTTTATAATAAAATAAATTATTGTGGAACAAGCGCTGTTATTCTGCAAAGGATATTTGAAAGTTAAGCTATACTTATGTATCACACTAGCTTTTCCCGCAGCTTCGTCCGCGTTACCTACGTGCAATATACAAATTTATAGCCTATAGCATTCAGGAATAATAGCTTTCTACCAGTGAAAGAATTTTTAGAATCGGATTATTAGTTCCGGAGATTACCCCTACATACAAACAAATTTTACCTTTATAATATTGGTATATAGAGTATAAGATGTATGTCTCCAATTAATATTTATATAATAATGATCTCATAAATATACTTAACTTTACCATATACGTTTACATTTTGAATGGATGGTAATGAATATTGCGTTCATAAATATGAATTAATCTGACCTATCTGAATCTATGTGTGTTCATCTGGAATCGAACACACGAGTCGAGATCTCCTCTAGCAAAACCCTAAAATATATATAAATATTTACAAGGCATTACTCTTCATACATTATGAAATCCAATGCCGAACAGTCTTTTAAATCTAAAATCAGACGCTTCTCAAACAGCCATGCGGGCACTAAAACGAATTCGGACGGAATCCTCGAACAAAGTTCTGACGAAATCCGTGTTTCAAATTCCGAAAAGCATTTGTGAAGCGGAATTAAATCGGTCGCCGGCAATACATCAAAGGGATTGTAGTGATTAGTGTCTGTTTGAATAATAGCTGAATCAAACAAATTTATTGGTTTGACAATGGCAGAAGTTACGTCTTGATAGTGATGTTTTTTAGACAAAGATTACGGGATTTATTAACGGGATTTATTTATTTGTTTGTGGTTGTAGGTTAGATGGTAATATTTTGGTTTAAATTAGTGATGGACAACCATATTTGGTTTTACTGGGAGACAGCGCATGTATTTGGGAAACGAGGAGTAGTAAAAGTAAAAAAAAAAAAAAAACTAGGAAATGAGAGTTTTAAATAATTGTTAAAAAAAATCTGTCCTGTTTTAGTTAGTTACAATTTAAATAAAGATACAAATCTCATTAGTATGCACATATACTCAGGCCCAGTACAACTAAATGCAAACAAGTTATGAAATCTACATAGTAGACTACTACTCCCTATATATTTACTACAAATACTTGTTAGTTAGGTACAGAAATCAAACCCTTGACCTATATAGTGCAAAAACCCAATACCCTAGCCGCTACGTCCCCTTTTAGTAAATAACATACGTATGTATGTCTAATAGTGTTTTAAAATCAGTGCACTTGGTAGTTCGCTGCTAGCTCCAAATATTATGTTACCTACCTATATTTAGACGTGATTGTCCCATTGTGGGGCAAATACTTCCTCTTGAGTCTTCCACTTATCTTTATTATTGGCTGTTTGTCGCCACGAGTTCATCTCGCTACTTTCTGCGCGGTTTTACGCCAAGATAATTTTTATTTATTTAAATAGCTGTTACTCGCGACCTCCTCTGCGAGTAATTTTATTAATTAGTGTTTTGCTGCTATAGTAAAAATAAAATAATATTTATTGTTCATAAAAAGGTTACAATCATCATTACAAAAATAAGCTTATGTCGTTCTTCAGGATCCAGGGTACCTTTTTGTAAAATTTCTTAACGATCGGTTCAGTGGTTTAGTTGTGATGACGTAACAAAAAGACAGAGTTATTTTCGCATTTATAATAGTGTGGATTATCTGTAATTGCATTCGGGTTCACGTATTTACCTAGTTAGTTCTCTTCGTTCCTCCGTTTTCGTTTTCCGATAAAACTTGTGTGTTAATTTTTTATACTGATGAGCAAACTCACTATCCCGAGCGGTAGTAACTCTGCACTCACCGGACTTTGGCCGTAACATGAATTTAACAGGCCTTTCAAAACATCAACATTCTGGAAAAACTGGAAAGTATATGTGACGTCATCGAAGTCATAATAATATCGTCATCATGCAACATGCATGTTATTTTAACGGTTTGCGGTTGAATATAGGTCAAAGCATTAAGAGGCTTTGCAAAAATACTACGATTTAACCGTCTATACTGTATGTTGGTTACGTTGTGGAATACACTTTTGAACATTGTTAAATACAATGTCAATTAAACCCACGGATTATTTTGTTGATAAATTTTATTATTAATTGCCGATAAAATTTCAAACATAGTTTAACAGTATATCGTGTTTTAGTGTCATAGTACTTCCAATTAAAGGCATGAATAAAACAACTATTGCTCCAGAGCGAAGTCTAAACTACATACCTACTTTTAAATCATAATACACTAACGACCCGCCCCGGCTTCGCAAGGGTGCAATTTACAAACGAAGAAAATTATATATTATGAAAATACTATCCAAATTTCCGACCTGTCCAGTGGATTTTGCAAAAAATTTCTGTCATACAAATCATGTCATGCCTTGTCCTGACAATTAAGAACACAACGAAAAAATCAGCCAAAACGGTCGAGCCGTTCTCAAGTGATCACCTTTCATAATCACACATGCATGCGGCAATTGACTTCTATAATAGTTTTTTGTAGCTTTTGTTGTTTCTTCTATAATAGTTTTATAAGTTTGTTTTTTTTTTTGAAAAACATTTTTAATGAATCTGACTGGATGCAAAAAATCTTGTTTTCAATGCCATGCAAAATGTTAATGCTGAAAAGAGGCAAACGACGTAATTTTTTTTTCAAATCCGTAGAAAACTTCAACCAACTTTAGGGTACTTATCCTGAAGGTTAATATGTCTACTTCTGTTAAATATCGCCACAGGGCATAATTAGCGACTCTTCAACTTAGTTAGGAGCAACATCGCATCACGTTTTCCTGGTTATAGACCCTTGGGCTTACAAGATCCTCACTTCCTGCCTGACCCCTTTTTACAGCTGTAAGGGAGAATTATAAAGCAGGAAGTTAGAAATGTAAGAATGAGACATTGGTAGATTGAGGTTCGATTTCTTGGTGGTAAAATGTTGGCATGGCAATATTCGCCGCCTATTACATGGCCCTAATTAGTATCTAAATAAAACATACAGCTCTCTTCGTGTTCTTAGTTTCGTCATCAATAACTTTTGTTGGAAATGGAACATGTCTGAATGTTCAATGCAAGCTTAGGCTTTTTATAGTTATACTAAAGTAAGCAAGCACAGTGTTTCCTTCAAGATACTTATTAAGGGCAAACAAGCTTGCGTTTCACCTGATGGTAAGCGATAACTGCGGCTCATGAATATTCGTAACGCGAGAGATTAGTCTTTCGATGCTCGTTACTCGCCGCACGAAATGCATCAACATTTTGTTGATGCATTTTTTCGTACTTTCGTATTATTCAGTAAGAGCGTGGTACTGCCTCTGTCGAGCCATTTCATTTACGAGCTATGATAGTTTATAGCTCGTAACATGGCTACAGCATTTCACAGGGAAAATTATATAATTTTTGAAAACGCTGTTACGGCTGTCTTTTCTAAGGGTATTATTGAGATTAATAAATTCTCTCTCTCTCTCTCTCTCTCTCAGGTTATTTTGTTCCAGTGGTAGGCAAGAAACTCTCGTCAAAGTAAGAAGAAGACTGCTCTGGTGCGGGTTGGAAGACTACATATCATATCACTAACGTTTTGGAGCCGTCTAAGGTGTGCAGGTTTCCTCACGATGTTTTCATATGCCGTACCGGCGATAAATTAAAATGACATCAGCCACAAACAACAACATAAATAACTCGGAAACAACAAAAACAGTTTATTGTAATGAAAACTCGATACGGAACTCGGAAGTCGTTAAATCAGAGTTATAACTATTTGCCTTTTGGGGTTTCAGCGCGATTGTTCACAATAGGGAGTGCGTTAATTCCCCGCGAGGGGCGCCGTCTCGAATTCCAAATTGGAATTTATCGAAGAGATCGTTTTAGAGTTCCGTTTCCGGAAACGACGGCGGAACTTGCCGCTTTACTGTGACGGCTATGTGGGGATATTTTGAAGAATTTATTTGAAGTACCTGTTGGGTTGCGTGAGAGCATCCCGTACGTCTGGCGTAAGAATCCAACATCACTAGGGTCACAGGTAGGTATTTTTTTTTTTGTTAACTTTCCGCACCCTGAGATTTCTCCTATGTCGTGGGTACAGTTTACAAACATTCATGTCACATGCACACACAACCATACCCACATAAAAAAAGAAAAGAAAAAGGGGTCGTTGGTTTTCGTCTACAAGTATCTAGTTTTATGTTTTATTATCACGATAGTCAACTATAGAATATATCCGCCATTGAAACTTAGGTAAAAGGCATAGATGAACCACAAAAAATATGGTAAGTAATTGACTTTTCAATACACATAAAAATCGAATAATCTTCTCAAACCTTGTTTTGGATATCAAAAAATAAGCCAGTAAATTGTTATGATATTTAAATGGTATTTTTTTTTCTTATAAAAAAAGAAAAAAGTAATTGATATTGACAGAACCATAATATACCCAAGAAATAACACCAATTTCACTGATAGAAATATTCGCAAACTTTTGTACTACAAAAGATAAAACATACCTACATACAACCGAAACCTTCACAAATAAAAAACGAATAAAATCTGTAAAAGTTTGCTTTGTAACTTTTTCGTCCACAGCCCTTCCTGTTTACAAACGATGATTAATGACAGTTTACACATACATACATCAGTATATTTGTATAGAAATATAAGGGGAAAAGCACATCACTTCGGTTACCCAAACGATAATTATAGGCATACTAGCGAGCCACCCCGGCTTCGCACGGGTAGCAGATCATATACGTCTTCATTTTTTATCTGTTCTAGTGTCATATAAGCCTGTTACGTCGAGAATTCACTCGGCGCACGCCAGTAAAGCTCCCAGTCGGCATGATTTTTTCCGACATCTTCAACTATCATCGACATATTTCAGCCAATTTACATAAAACCTTAATAAATTATACACCTAAGCCTTCCTCATAAATCTCTCTGTCTATTGGTGAAAACCGCATGAAAATCCGTTCAGTAGTTTTTGTGTTTATCGCGGACAGACGGACAGACGCGGCGGGGGACTTTGTTTTATAATATGTAGTGATACATAAGCGTGCGATGCTTTGGACGCCAGATGTCAGTTGCTCCGTATAAAATATTGATATCCAGCCGCATCTGGTTAGATTGAGAGCGGACCCCAACGTAGTAGGAATTAAAGGCTAGCCAGATGATGAACCACGCCACGCTTTGACCAGCAAAAGTCTCATAGATGATACAATGACTATTGAATGCCTTTATTGGCATTTTATTCTTATGGTGACAAAGATTTAGAAAAAAAGAAAAAACTATTTAATCGGTACAAGTCACAGAAAGTGTTATTAGGTTTTCGGAGAGTTTACGGAGTCAGGAACTGTGCTCGGTAGATGGCAATAGGCTCGCCCCCTATTAAATGGGACTCGATAACGGCATCGGTGAAATGTGTTTGCTCCATAGCACACCTCTGTTTAACCCTTCGGGGAATACAGGCGTGTTGCTATGTTATGTTTTGAGACAGTCATAACCCATTATTTATAACACACACACACACAGCAACAATGTTTGCTATTATGTGCTTCATCTACTGACGAGTCGACACAAGCATGGAAGTCGCTCATGCTGAAGTGGAAACATTATTCAGTCAGCAATTGTGGTATCAAGGCTGACTGCCCAGGAATAGACAATCTCATGCTTCTCATTCGTAACTCTTATCTTGTATACCCCACCCTCAGAGGGACTACAAAATTAATCTGATCTGATCTTGATTTTTGACAAAGTGCTCTTCAGAATATCCCACGCACAAATTAAAATTATATTGCCGTCTAGTAACTTTAAGCTATCTCCAGTTTAGGTTTTTTGGGCGAGCTCAAGTATAGCGCATATTTAATGATGTAAATTAAATATCTAGGGCAAGGACTTATTAAAACTCCATCTTTCGGACTCCTAACCTCGGCCCTATCGTAATTACCTATTTTGCAAGCAACTTTTTTAATAGTACCTACATGTTGCTTCTCATATACTGTTTACAAATATAAATGTCTCGTGCACTCAGAGGGGATTATGGCAAACCCTGAGGGAGGCCTTCGTTCAGCAGTGGACGTCTTCTGGCTGCTGATGCACTCAGAGTATACAGTTATATTGTCTTTGCGGAGATTGAACCCGCGAGACAGCGCATAAAGTGAATTGCTTAGCCACAGCCCCAATTGTGTCAAACTTGCATTTATTAAATCCTCAGTGTCGTTTTAGCGTTTTTCTCACCTCTATCTGAGTCGGTATACAGTTCAATGTTTTCAATCCGATCTATACTACAAAATGACTAGGAAAATATGCTAAGGTTAGAGACCCATAGAGCCCATAACAACTATCATTGGGCCTTACAAGGCGCGGAGGAGTCACAATTTGTGATCCAATCCATCCATCCAGTAATCCATCTAAAATCTGACTGCAGCAAATGCAGCTGCGCCTTTAAGTCAATGGATCTACGGGGTAGACCCCTAAAATTATATTATTGAAATCTTGACCTGAATTGTTCATATATTTATACCGGATAAGACCACTGAAAAAAGGTCGTAAGAAAAATCGTCCCATAGTCCCTACCAAACGGGGATTTTATTAAAAAGCTGCCGCAGATGAACAAGAATTTTTTTCTCAAAGTTTTAAAGAAGAAAGTTTTTAGAACATCTCAAGTTATGACTTGACAAGGAATGAGTTATAAACCATTGTCTCGGTAAGTTTTTTGGCCTGGAAAAACGGGTATTACGCCTATCTCATTGAATTTTAATTTTAGTACTTTCATTTACACTTTAATGTTTAGAGGTCTAATTCACGGATAGAGGAGTAAGTATTCGTGCTAAGAAAATGACTAGCACTAATTATACCGAATAAATGATAATGTTGACGACATGATTAACGCAGTGGTCGGCGTCGATCCCCCAAAGAATAAATAACAATAATCACTATACATATTATTATAATATAAAGTCCCCCGCCGCGTCTGTCTGTCTGCTTGTTCGCAATAAACTCAGAAACTTCTGAACGGATTTTCATACGGTTTTCAACAATAGACAGAGAGATTCATGAGGAAGGTTTAAGTGTATAATTCGTTAAGGTTTTGTGTAAATTGTCTCAAATATGACGATGATTGTTGAAGATGTCGGGAAAAATCATGCCGAGTGAGAGCTATACTGGCGTGCGCCGAGGAAATGCTCGACGTAACAGGCGGATACGATACTACGACAGAAAAAAATGAAGGCATATATGCTCTGCTACCCGTGCGAAGCCGGGGCGGGTCGCTAGTATTAAATATAGTCCTGTTCAGAAAACAATTTATTTAATTATCTGCTTATAACGTGGGCGTACCGTGAAGGGGCAAGGCAACTTCTTGGGTATTTTTGTCATTCATACATTTATCTAAATAGGCCTGTTTTAATATACCATTGCATAGCACCACGCCTGTATTCCCCGAAGGGTTAGGCAGAGGAGTACCATTCTACACTCACATTTCGCCGATGCCAGTATTGAGTCCCCAAATAATAGGGGGCAAGCATATTGCCATCTACCGGGTACAGTTCCAGAATCCGCGTTGCTAATGAGAATTTCCCTACAGAAGAACCAAATAACATTTTGTCCGACCCGGAAATCAAACCCAGGACCTCACGCTCAATAGTCGCGTTTGCGACCGCTAGACCCATGAGGCAGTATATTATATAGTTCATAATGAATGTGCTACAACCCTCAAATATTTTTCGTATAACGAGATAACTTTCTAATTATTTCAGTCTAGTGCAATCTCTCCAGTCAATTGCCTTGAAAGGATATTTTTATCCCAGTAACGAGGTAAGTTTCACGAAGTAGGTTTAGTCTTGTAAAAACAGCCTCATAGCAATCTAGTGTTCTTGTAGACTGTTGAAGTGTTCTGATGTCATGCTCTCCTATTCATACACTGTCTATTGAATGACTCATCAATGGTCATACAATTAGCATCAGTATAAAGTCTTGCGGGCTCCAAGAAATATTCGAAGGTTATCTGGGGGAAATGTAAAGCGGTTTAGGTATATTGATCGTTGGCCCTACTGCCTACCCCAAAATCGAGTAATATTTTTTTACAACATAACATATCATCACGCCTGATCCCCGCAGGGTTAGCCAGAGCTGTACTTCGGTGCAGCCACGTTTAGCCGATGCTGTAATTAAGTCCCATGTAAATTGGTTACCGAGAACAGTTCCAAAGTCCGCGCTGCTACTGAGAATTTCTATACAGAAAAAACCAATAACCGAGCGATATCGAACCCAGGACCTCACGCTGAGCAGTCGCGCTTGCGACCACTAAATCATTGAGGCAATATTTTTTCTGTAGGAAAAATTTCGTTAGCCTCTCGAGTCTTGGCATTACGCTAGATATATGCCATTAATAATATACCTATGTATATCTTTTTTGGGGCATCTTCCGGGAATTCTTCGCACCCCCGCTCCTCCGTTACCAAGCTCGCTACCTAGGCCAGGAATAGAGGAGCCGGGGACTAAGGGCCTTTGACAAGTCGTTTCTGTAATTGGGGGGGGGGGGGGGGGGTGCCATAATCCCCACGGTTTGCAGGCGGCTTGGGGATCGCAATGGCTCACCGATTAGTGAGATGACGCTGCTGCCTGTCCTCCGGTGTCTGGCCGCAGTTTTAGGACGTACTTGGGTCCCTTTATGAGATGCAATGTATTAAATAAGGTTCTACATTTCTAGCAATGATCTCTTTTTTGTATGGAACCAACAATCTTCATTTGAAAATTGTGAGTGTACGTCACTGAATTTCTGCTTACCCATTACGGATAAACCATTTAAATGAGTATGCAAAATTAAAACCTAAAATCACTCTTAAATACTGCAGCTTTCAGCTCCGTATACAAAAACCAATTAATTAATATGCGATTTGAGCCAATCAACGCGGCTCGTGCAATCAGCGGTAAAAGCCTGAAATACTTTATATGTTAAATAGGGTGTAATATATAGAAAACGGATCTGAATATTTTAAATAGGTTTTTGTGACGTAAATACGTTCTTTATGAGATCATCAGCCAGAAGACGTCCACTGCGAACGAAGGCCTCCCAAGTCCGTTGAGGGTGTGAGGGTGGTAGCGAGGGCATCTTCCGGGGATTCTTCGCACCCCCTGCTCCTCCGTTACCTGGCTCGCTACCTAGGCCAGGAATAGAGGAGCTGCCGGGGACTAAGGGCCTTTGGCAAATGGTTTCTGTCATGGGGGGTTGCCATAATCCACGCTTGGCAGGCGGCTTGGGGATCGCAGTGGCTCACCGATTAATGAGATGACGCTGCTGCCTGTCCTCCGGTGTCTGGTCGCAGTTTTAGGACGTACTTGGGTCCCTTTGTAAGTACTCATCAATATGAACAACTTTTAATGTGGCACCAAAATTGAAATATCGATAAAAATCCGCTGTTAGGTACATGTAAGCCGAGTAATATTGAATTAGGTATTTGAATAAACAGATTGAAATTCATTTTTTTTATTTGTTATACACACACACACAAAAATTAATATTTAATGATATTTATTATGTGTATTGTTTATTATTATAAACTAGCTATGATCAAATCTCTCAGAGTTCTTTGTCGCTAAGGCCTTACACCCTAGCGTCAAAGAACTCTGTTAGATCATAATAAACATTGCTTATTAACGTTTTTCGCGATTTCTGTTATCCTGTTTAAGTTTACTGAGTTTGCTACTAAAATTGAGTTACGCTAGAGAAAACGATGCGAAAGACTGCCCCTGTGACGCGAATGCAACGGTTCATCTTTTAATGGCCAGAAAATACGAAAGAAAAGAAAGGAGGATTCTTGTGGAACAACTTGGAGGAGACTTATAACAAGCAATGGACTGCAAAAGGCAAGTTACCATTTGCTTTTTTAGTCTTATGTGGGAAAATATCAGAATATCATACAATGCTTGTTTTTATGTCATTTTATTAGATTAGATTGGAATACTTTATAATGCAATTCGGGTTTAACTTATGGACTACTAGCTTCCGCCTGCGGCTTCGCCCACGTGGTTTACGAACCTGTACATTTTTCCGGGATAAAAAGTAGCCTATGTGCTATTTCAGACTATAATCTATCTCTGTGCCAAATTTCATAAAGATCCGTTCAGCCGTTCTTGCGTGATTGAGTAACAAATATCCATCCGTCCATCCATCCTCACAAACTTTCACATTTATAATATTAAGTAGGATAATATTAGTAGGATAGGATAAGATAATTGTACAAAGGGTAGTCTTATATATCAGATTCAGCGATATCTACCGAACTACCTTAGGATGGAGTAATATTATCATAGAAAGCGAGGACGACATAACATAACTGTAGGGGATCCCTACAGTTGGGAGGTCAATGAAACCTAGCTTGATGTTGAAAGGCACTTCGCCGTATTTATTAAAAATATACATTCACTTTTAGACTTTATTTACACTGTTCTAGCTAATACGTTCTTCTAGCTTCATTGACTTCGATCTTCAGTTCATCAGAGGTTCAGGAGTTCTTGTTGTTGTTCTCGTTCTGCCGCAGGAATGACTACGATTATTCACTAAAAAGGTGCCCCTTACATATACATTTTGAGGGGCACACGTAGTGGATACCTGGCTGCGGCCGCTAATGATTTGCACCATTGCGACCTTGTTTCCTACTAAAACTTTAGTTCTGATTCATCAGTTTGGAATGTGCAGCTGCGCGGGCACCGCAACAACACGATGATTCATTTGTTATTGACAATCAATGACGCATTGTTTTGGAGTATGCAGGTGTGAGGCTGCCATCACAACAGGATGACGCATCTATCCTTAACAGCCTCCCCCCGGCATAGCATCGCGAGCCTCTTCTCCTCGGTCCAGGATGATGAGTCTCCTTACTGGTCGTCTGTAGATACCCCCGCGAGTTCGCACGTCCACGCTCCGCACTACGCCGTCCGGTCCCGGAACCACGCGCTCGACCTGGCCCCGCGGCCACACGTTACGCGGTAGCAAGCCGTCGGCTATGATAACGACGTCGCCCGTTTTTATTTGATCAACGTTATTTTTCCTGACGTCACCGCGCGGTGCTAATGTTGGTAGGTATTCGTTCACCCATCTCGCCCAGAAACGATCGGCTAGCGCTTGTGCAGTTCTCCACGCGCGCTTGTCGGCTACGTCACAAGTTCCAGTGACCGGTAGCCCCACTGCTGATCCTATCAAAAAATGATTCGGAGTCAACGCTTCTGTGTCTTCTGGGCTCATTGAGACGTGAGTTAGCGGTCGCGAGTTTATCGTATATTCTACTTCAGACATTATTGTTGTCAATACTTCTTCTCGCGGTGCGCGCTCTTTCAGCACGACTGCGAGTGCGGACTTGACGCTTCTGATCAGTCTTTCCCAGGCTCCTCCCTGATTAGGCGCCCCGGGATCGATGAATCGCCATTCCACTCCTTTGGTAAGCGTGTAGTCCTTCAGTTCATGCGACCACTCTTCATACGCTTTCCTTATTTCGACGTCCGCGCCGCGGAAGTTCGTGCCGTTATCAGACATTATTGTCTTAGGCCATCCGCGACGCGCGGCCATCCTTCTGATAGCCATTATAGCCGAATCTGTACTGAGTCCTGCCAGTAGTTCAATGTGGACTGCTCTGGTGACGAGGCACGTAAATAGTAATCCCCATCGTTTTTCTCTACGTCTTCCTATAGTAACTACCATGGGCCCGAAGCAGTCTACACCGCAACGCGTAAACGGTCGAGAGTACGCGTCGAGTCGTTCGTTCGGCAGGTTTCCTTTAACAGGTATCGGCGGTGTTGTTCTTCTAATTTACACACGATGCATTCGTTCAACGTCGTGCGTACGACTGCTCGCAAACGCAGCACCCAATATCTTTGACGTATATTGTTTACAATATGTTCACGACCTGCGTGTCCGTTCTTCACGTGTTCGTGACGTATCAGCAGGCTTACTAGCGGGTGTCTGCCGTCTAATATGGGCGGCCTTTTTCTGTTCTCAGGCACGTTTGCGGCATCGATTCGTCCGTTCAATCTAATGATTCGATCGGAATCATATACCGGGTCAAGCTTGAGTAATCGGCTTGATCGTTCTACATTACTTCCTGATGCTAGACGTTTGATGTCTTGCGGGAAGCTCGCGTGTTGCGCTTCACGGATAAGCGTTCGTTCAGCATTATCTATGTGTTTCAGTTCCAGGGCAGTCGCGCGCCTGCGGCACTTGTCTATAAACAAGTGCACATAAGCTACAGCGCGCAACATCCTTTCATATGATGAAAAGCGCGTCATGTCGATCACGCCCTCATCGGTTCTTATGTGAGCTGTCATTTCTTGTTCTTCGTCGCTCTGGTTGGTTTCTATCGGCCAGTTCTCCTCAGGTTCTCTCAGGAAAGCTGGCCCGCTAAACCATCGATCGTTCTGTGTGAGACGCGTTCTGCTGCCTCTGGTTGCGTCATCGGCTACGTTCTGAGCGGTCGGCACCCAGCGCCATCGTTCAGCGGGGGTGAGTTCGGCTATCTCGCTCAGCCGATGCGCGACGTAGGGCGTGTATCTTGCAGAATCGTTTTTTATCCAATGCAGCGCCGTTTTAGAGTCGCTCCAATATGTCACTTCGACGGTCCATCTATGTTCCTTCACTATGTCTGTAGCGAGTCGAGCGCCTATTAGACATGCCTGTAGTTCCATGCGCGGTATGCTCTGCGCCTTCATTGGTGCGACTTTCGCTTTTCCCGCGACTAACACTACTTCGATTCTTCCGTCGCTTGTTTTGAAACGCCAGTACGCAGCGGCAGCGTAAGCCTGTTCACTCGCGTCTGTGAACACGTGCAATGATCTCTCTACTGTCTGATGATTTGCGTATAATCGGGGGACTCGCAAGCCCGCCACGCTCGTCAGACCGTTTATCCACTCGAGAAACGCGATAGCCTCATCGGCGGGTAGTTGCTCGTCCCAGCCGATGTTTCCTCGCCATAGCTCTTGCAGAGAGATCTTTGCCGTAATCGTATACGGGCTTAGTAAACCTAATGGGTCAAAGATTGACATTACTGCTCCTAGCATCTCACGCTTCGTAGGTGTTCTCTGCCCGCTGCGTACGTCGTTCGGTACGCGAGGCATAGCAGTGTTGAATGCAAACTCATCGGTCTCCGGCAGCCACATCATTCCCAGCGTCTTGCCGTATGGGTGTGCATTCGCACCGAGCTCCTTCGGGGCGTTTGCTTTATCCTTCTCCAGAATGTGACTGAGCAAGTGTGAGCGATTTGAGTTCCAACCGGCAAGTTCGAAGCCGGCTCGCTCGTGTACACGCTGCACTTCTTCGATCGTCAGTGCAGCAATCTCCTCAGTGTCAAAACTGTCCACCCAGTCATCCATGTAATGGTTCATCGTGATTGCGCCGAAGGCGCGGGGATGCGTATCTTTGCATTCCTCCGCGTTTTTGTTCCTAACGCTGTGCGCTAGAAATGGAGAGCTTCGGGCGCCGAATATCATCGAATTCATCACGTACTTCTGAGGCGGGCGTTTACGTTCCTCGCCACGCCATAGAAAACGTTGCGCTGCTCGGTCCTTGGCTTGAATATTAATTCGTAGAAACATTTCACGTATATCGGCTGTTATTGCAATTGGCTTCTCTCTGAATCTGAATAGTATGCCGTACAACGTTCTAAGCATATCAGGTCCGGTAAGTAGTTCATCATTAAGACAGCGCCCGCCTGTGATCGCTGCAGCGTCGAATACAAGGCGTACCTTCCCTGGCTTGTTCGGATTGGTAACCGCGAAATGCGGCAGGTACCAGTCAATCGGGTGGTGATCGTCATCTTCGACGGGAGCGGCGTATCCTTTGTTAAACAGGTTGTCCATCTGTGACGTATACGCTTGCCTAAATTCAGTATCTCGATCCATCTTTCGTTCTATTGCTCGTAGCCTCCGTACCGCCATATCGTAGCTAGGCGGTAGGCGTATGTTTTCTGTTCGCCAAGGTAAACCTACTTCATAGCGCCCGTTGACGAGACGCGCTGTTCTCTGGAATATTTCCTTCGCACGCTCGTCTTCCTTCACTGGTTTGTAGTTGCTCGCTATTCCCAGTGCGTCAATCGCGAAATGCGCTTTGACAAGCTCGTTCAGTTCGTCATCGCGACGAGTTCGGTCGCGATGCTCAGGCGCACGTACGTGTAGCACTGTGGCGCCATCTTTAGGATCTTCTTTCGCCACCATTGTTCGCGGCACCGTACCGTGCACTACCCATCCTAACTGGGTTAGTGACGCGGCCGGTTCGTTCTTCTCTCCGATCAGGAGCTTTCGCGATACTATTAGGTGCCAATTATCAGCACCTATTAGCACGCGCGGTCTTGCGTTTGCATAGCAGACCTCGTTCGGTGGCAGCTGTTCCAAGTGTTTATAGTTCAAACAACTTGCTGCGATCGTTTGACTGTTGATGTTGAGACTTTTGACGGTTCGCGCCTTCATTGGATGGGAGTTCGTTCGTGCTCCCCGGATCACCAAATCTACGCTCTCACTGTCAGGTTCTTGCTGCGTTGCCGTTAGTCCGTGCAACCGCAGCGCGCACTTCGTTCCGTGCGCGTTCACGGTTCTAGCGATTTCCTCGTCGATCAGAGTTATCGTAGAACCTTCATCGAGTAGAGCGTAAGCCTCAACTTCTAGTCCGTCCGGCCCTTGGATCGTGACCGGACATACTTTCAACAGTACCGCGCCCGTCGACATCACAGTGTGAGCCGACGCGGCGATCGTTTGTTCCTTTTGTGCGCCTCCCACAACAGCTCGTTCTGTGCCGTGTAAAAGCACGTGATGTGGGTGGCGACACTCATCCACACCGCATTTCTTCGCGGTGCAACTGGCTCGGTGATGACGGCTACTCAGGCAGCGAAAACATACGCGTGCCTCCTTTGCCCATTCCCATCTCTTGGGTATTGTCATCGCTTCCAGCTTCTTACATTTGGCCGTATCGTGTTCGGCCCCGCAACAGAGACACGTCTTGTTCTCCGTGGCTGTGTACGCAGCGGCGTTGCGCCTCCGCTCGTTCTGTTGGCGCATCGGCATATTGTTGCCCTTGGCCGCTGTCGTACTCCTTGTTGGCTCCTTTGTCACGTTCGTAGTAACAGAGTAGGTGAATCTGATGGCGCGATCCGCCTCGCGCATGAGGAAGCGGGACAGAGTCACGATCTCAGGTTCACCGCGACATCCGTATTCGTCTGCGTAGTCGCACCATCTCGTTCTTATGTGTGGACTCAGCTTCTCTGTTACTTGACGAGCCAACATGGGGTTCTGCAGGTACCCTCTCTCATCTATGCTTGAGAGTACACTGACAATGTTCTGTAGTTTTATTGCGAACGCGTTCAGTTCGCTGGCTGATCCCCCGGGGCGCTGTAACCTTTGTATGTCGTTCAACGCTCTGTCGATAATAATCTCCGGGCGGCCATAACATTGTTCAAGTGTCTGCATAATGATTGCGGGGTCTGTGGCCGTATACAGTAAGGCGGCCACTGTTTCTCGTGCCTCGCCTTTCAAACTTATCCTAAGTCGCGCTAGGTTCTCAGCTTGCGTGAATCCGTACATTTTGGTCGAGTCTCGCATTGCCGATCTGAATAGCAGCCATTCGTTCGGCGCGCCGCTGAAGTTGGGCAGTTCTTGCGCTTGTCTCGGCGGCGGACGTCGCCGTGCCATGCGTTCTATGGCATCGGCGAGTTTGTCTATTCCTCTTTCTCTTGATCGTACTGGTGTCGGCGACCTAGGACGTTGTGGAGTTTCTATGGTAACTCCCTTTGGTAGTTCCTGCGGTGGGTATTGGAAGAAAGAGTGTTGCGATTGTTGCCTGATTATGTCCCGCGGCGGTTCGCGCTCGGTACGCTCCCCCCGTCGTTCGAACGGGGCCGATGCGCGGACTGCCGATGACATCTCTTGATCAGACGTCATGAGGGGTAGTTCGCCCCCTCTGTGCTGAACGTTCTTCAGCCAGTCAGAAACTCGATGTTCCACTTCTGCGGCTTCGTGAGCACTGACGCTTTGGCGGTCAGTCTCCTCCCGGATAGTGGCTATTTCCAAAGCTAGCCGCTTCTTTATGAGTGTAGCTTCAAGCTGCAGTTCCCTCCTTTGAATGTCGGCTAGACGTTCCTGGGCATCGAGTTCTGCCTGTTTAATTCGGGCAACAACGGTGGCGCTCGATCTCTGTGATCGTGCTGATGCTGCTCTTGATCTTCTTTCTTCCCTATTTATTTCATCATTAGTTGCGGCGGCGGCGATGTCACGTGACGTCATCCTTAATCTGTCGGCGTCTATCGTCGTCTGTGCGGGTAACGCGGGCGCGCGGGGGTTCGGTTCGGGGTGCGCGCGCGACGCAGTCCCAGCGGGTACGGACGCGGACGCGGACGTGGACGGTTGTGCGGACGGTGACGCGGGGGGTTCCTCGAAGACCTTTGATGTCCTCGCTTCGGTGGCTGCTTGGCTCCTGGTCAGCGTCATGTTCGGCTCTTGACGCCCCTAACAGCCCTAACACCCTAACAATCCTTTTGGAGGGCCCGGTAGGTGACCGGGATACGCTCCGCCAGGGATGGATGCGTGCAGGATCGGATAGGTGGTGGATCTACCCAGCAGAGGATCGTGCGTACTACGGGGTGCTCGGGAACCGGTGGGAATGTCCGGCTCCTTCAGCAGTGCCTACAGTCCGGCCCCCGCACCACACGCGACCTTACCGGCGTAAAAGTGCAGCTTCGGTTCGCGCCTTAAAAAAGGCACTCTTGACGAACCGGTGGTATTGCACAAGGATACCACACCGCCTTGATCGGCGTTAACTCTGGTCTCTACCGTTTGACACCGTTCGGTGGCAGAGACACAGAGCCGCGGTCCACCCGCTTGATATCTGCTCACCAGACTGCACGCCTATCTTGAGCACCGTACTTGCGCGCCTGTCTTGAGCACCTGACTTGCGCGCCTTTCTTGAGCACCGTACTTGCGCGCCTGTCTTGAGCACCTGAATTGCACGCCTTTCTTGAGCACCGTACTTGCGCGCCTGTCTTGAACACCTGACTTGCACGCCTTTCTTGAGCACCGTACTTGCGCGCCTATGTTCAGCCGTTCTTGATATCCGGCTCTCGAAGGACCAGAGAACTGTAGGGGATCCCTACAGTTGGGAGGTCAATGAAACCTAGCTTGATGTTGAAAGGCACTTCGCCGTATTTATTAAAAATATACATTCACTTTTAGAGTTTATTTACACTGTTCTAGCTAATACGTTCTTCTAGCTTCATTGACTTCGATCTTCAGTTCATCAGAGGTTCAGGAGTTCTTGTTGTTGTTCTCGTTCTGCCGCAGGAATGACTACGATTATTCACTAAAAAGGTGCCCCTTACATATACATTTTGAGGGGCACACGTAGTGGATACCTGGCTGCGGCCGCTAATGATTTGCACCATTGCGACCTTGTTTCCTACTAAAACTTTAGTTCTGATTCATCAGTTTGGAATGTGCAGCTGCGCGGGCACCGCAACAACACGATGATTCATTTGTTATTGACAATCAATGACGCATTGTTTTGGTGTATGCAGGTGTGAGGCTGCCATCACAACAGGATGACGCATCTATCCTTAACAATAACAATAAATTAAAACACGATCTCTGCTATTCAAACAAAACACTTTAAAATGAAAAAATAAATGTAAATTGCAATCATAAATATTGTATTACTTCTAAGTTCCTAGCTGATAATTTCTGAACCGTACTTGGTAATTCGTATTTGGTCGTATTTTACCTATGTCATTAAATCTAAATTCTTTCGGTTCGTTTCGATGAATGATCTAGTAAACTTGCCTATAGAACTTCTACATAATATATTGTATATATTTTTAACACCTTGCCCCTCTCTTGGTATAATTCCTGTATCGTAGGTGCGTTTACAAACACATACGTATATTCACATGGACATACACCCAGACCCGAAACAACTATTTGTAGATCATACAAATATTTGATCCGTGTGGGAATCGAACCCGAGACGCGTAATGCTGCAGTCGATCGCTCAACCACTGCGCCAATGGTGTTGTCGCTATGGAATGCGATAAATTGTGGGAATTAATTTAACATAAGTAATTAAATATGTATGTTAAACAAAAAGCTTAAACCTATAGCTATCTATCGCTACCGTCACATGCGCGTAAGGTGAAAAATGTATTCCCTGTTCATTACTTTTCTTTTATACAATAGATCTTGTAGTAAAGAAACGGCCAGGCCAAATCTTTGACTAAGGTGTATGGTTTGTGAAGTTAGGGCTTCTAGAGTTAGAAGCTTGGCTCTACATGAGATCTGATAACTTTTTGAGCCATATGGTATCGTCTTGGCAACATTTTACATGAAAATGTTTTTGGTGGGATACCCTTGACTGTAATTTAATAATTTGTAGTATATGAACATCTAACGCGATATTCAGAATATGTTTTCAATTATGTCAATAGATCGTCACCACTTTAAATAGTAACTTTTGTCATGTAACAACGCGGATTTTATATAACTTAAAATATTTTTAATTAACGAACTAATTGGCTCAACTCTCATCGTTTTCAACATGTAAATTGACTGCATAGCAAAAAACAACACCCCGTATCACCTAACAAAGTTATTTATCAATATCACCCAAGTATCATCATGATTGCAGCAGTGATAGCCTAGCGGTTGAACGCTTGCCTTCCATGCAGGAGGGTCTGAGTTCAAACCCGGCCCGCACCTCTGACTTTTCGGAATCACGTGCGGATCAAAATTTGATTATCACTTGCGATAATGGTAAATGAAAAACATCGTGAGGAAACCTGCACACCTGAGAGGGTGACATAAAGTTCTTGATGGTGTGTGTAGTCCGCCAACCCGCACTGGGCCAGTGTGGTGGACTAAGGCCTAACCCTTCTCATTCTGAGAAGAGACCCTTGCCCAGCAGTGGGACAGTAATGAGTTGAATTTATTATATCATCACGATTGATGGGGCCAGTTAGTAACATACACGTTTCTTTTAGATCTATCACACCTGCGTCGAAGGAGCGATCGTTGTGTTAATAGTGGAACCATTTCTCATGAACATAACGTATGAGATTTTTAGAAAAAGACTATAATTTTTTAAAAGACTATAACTCTGTAATTTTAGAAAAAGACTAACGATTTCGTGCAAATAAAAAATGCACGGGTTCGTAATCCACGCGGGCGAAGCCGCGGGCGGAAGCTAGTAATAAATAAAATTGAAGAGTGTTTGTTATTTCAAAATAAATGCCAATATTTACGTATTTTGTGCAAACTGCTATTTATATGATGTCTGATCATAAATAAACGTTTTTAGAATTTTTGTCCGTCTGTCTGAAAGTATGTCTTGGATAGGCTCCAAAACGGCTCAAATTATTTAAGTAAAAAACAAAAATAAGGATTAAAATAGGTATTTTAACTTAAATTCTCGTGTACCTATATTATTATTCTATTTCGATATATTGCAGGGTTTTGAAGATTGGAATATAAATATTTGTAACGCTATTACTGCTGCCATCATGGTATCATGACTAACATATTAGCGTACCAAAAAAAATATGGAAAATACACAATTACATACGGATAATCTCAGTAACGCTTTTCCCGACCTGGGAATCGAACCCAAGACCCCACGCTCAGCAGTTGCACGTCCGATAACTAGACCAATGAGATAGTTTTATAATAATAACGTCCCATGTAAAATGCAGTCGCTCCGTGTAAAATACTGATATTCAGCCACGACTGGTTAGACTGGAAGCCGACTTCGACCTATATGGGTAAAGGCTAAATAGATGATGACTGCATTTCATCATAAAAATAATGCACAACAAAGCAATAGGTATCTTTTGAAGCATTTCATCAAAGTACAGTTTAAGCTCATCTTTACTGACCATTGAAATGAAATGAAATTATTTATTTTGCGATTAGGATTTTTCAATCACTTTTATACGTCTTTTTTAAACTAGATGGCGTCGGCATTTTCTATGACTATCGCTGAGAAGAAACGCCGTAACAAACTCAGGGGTCACGATCTATATTAAAATTCAGACAGATTATAGTAAGAATTTATGTGAGACTAATATGCTTGGTGGAATGGCCTTTTGAAGGAAGCGCCGTAGCTATTTGAGCTGACCTGTCGCCACAGAGGGCAATCATGGATCAGTCATCGTGAGAATTAATGAAATTAAGAGCGTTCAGCCTAGATCTCAGTCACATTTATAATGTATATAAAATATCATTTAGGTTTATAACTGTGTTAAATCTTTCCTTGAAGCAAACACTTTTTTTATCTATATATTTTCTTGCTATAACTGGCGTTATTAAATATTTAGCATAACTGTTCTACTAATAATTTGTAATACTAATCTCATCCAGGCCGTTCAAAAATTAATATTTCAGACGGCTTTTTTATTGTTCATTAAATTAAAACGCATAAAAAAATTAATTAGTCTCCTGAACGTTCTGTTCATAAAATAGGTCAGCCTGGTATTTTTTTAATAGGGAATGATATGCGCCATTAGCCGATAATGATATTGAAACGATACTGATAAATCGACGGTAGTTGACTACTGCAAATCTGTATCAACATAGTATGAAAGCTTTTTCACGGCATGGTTGGCGCAGTGGTTGAGAGATCGACTGCTGAACTACGTATTGCGGATTCGATTCTCGCACGGAAAAAATATTTGTATGATCTACAGATAGTTGTTTCGGGTCTTTGTGCATGTGAATACACACCGTGCCTCGGAAAGCACGTAAAGCCGTTGCTCCTGCACCTGATCTCTCTCTGGTCGTGTCAGATTGCCGTCCCATCGGACTATGAGAGTGAAGGAATAGAGGGTGCCCCTGTGTTTGCGCACACACTTGAGCTCTATAATATCTCCTGCGTAGGTGGCTAATCTCCAGTGAGATTGGCCGCCGTGACCAAAATTGGTCAGGAGGACATCATCATCATCATCAGTATGAAAGCGGTTAATATTGCATGTAACACAACATAGTATAACACTTAGTCTTTATTCCCCGAAAGGTAAGGTAGAGCTGTACCATTGTATACCCAATTTTCACCGATGACATTACAAACTCCATGCTTCTACCGAGAACATGATAACACTTTTCCCGACCTGAGAATCGAACAAAGCCCACTCAGCAGGCATTTTATAAAGTATGCGATTCTATATCCCCCGATATTGTTGGTGTCGTATTGATACTCTTACTTCATCATCATTTTATCGTTCCTATCCCATTTTAAGTGAGGTCGTTGCCATAAGTCCTTTTCTTCCACACTCTACCAGACGTCTTTTAGAAATCCAGTCGCTACTTATTAGTGTGAAAATCTATGAGAGACATGCAGCCTCTAAATAAAACTCTGCGGCATGATATTTGAACGAGCATTTGATGATTACGTGTCGCGGAATAAACAGATATTTGTATCACTGGATAGTTGTTCCGGGTCTGGATATTTGTGCATGTAAATTTGTGTGTGTAAACGCATAATACAGGTATAATTTTTAGTGTGGGGCAACGCAAAAACATAAATCTTACCATAAAATGAACGTACCGTTACGTAGCTTTTTAATAAGGCTTTTAAATCTATTTACCCTTAGGAAAAATAAGCCCTAGATATTCCTCTTTCAGTACAGCCTCTTAATTGTAGTGTCCTTATACAAAAACTCCACGAAAGACTACATAGATACTTATATACGAGTCTTCAATCTCACACACAGAAGACGAGAAATCGGCCAATTTTATCACACGTTATGTATTCCGAAGAATTTTCTCACTACTAGCCTCGATTAAAGAAACTAGAGCACATCAAGAAGGTATCTAAACTCGGCCTGAATATTTCAGTTACAGCTGAAAAGAGGCCTACGTGCCCTTTCACACTCTCATCCATTTTTAAACAGTCTTAACTTTGATAAGATTTCGTTAAGAAAATTGGCAACTTTATGTTTAGTATTCTAATTTCCAATTCAATGATTATAATCAGAGCGCTTTATGGCCGTCCTCGAATTTAATTATAACAATGTAGGGGAGTTTTTGGAGTAGTTTTTATTTAAATTTGAATATATGAAGATTTTTTATGAAGTAAGAACATATAGATAGAGCTGTGTCTTTTGTATTTTGACATGTGACCAATCGAAATAGTCTTGAAGTTTTTTTAATATATTTTTTTGATCATTTAACCATTTTTATATACCACTCTTTAATACACGTCTATAGTCTGATTTTATTACAAATTGTTGTTTAAATTAGTGAGCCGCCATAACTGAAACTACTCATTATATGATGAAAATCTTGAACCATTGAAATCAAATAAATACAATCACGATAATTCAATTTAAATACCCTGAATGGTATTGTTATTATACACTTCATCAAAATCATTAGTTAATTATTAACCTATGAAGCTGATAATGATTAAATTAGTAGAGGATATTTATTATAGTTTGATTTGAGAATGGTGGCCGCATTATATGTATTTAAACTTTATATTATAAAAGACTGAATTAATTTGTTACGTAAAAAGTTAATACATGGTCGATAAATACATTCGATGCCTCTGAATCATTATCTGAATAGATTTGGGACTATGTGGGATTCCCAGATATTAGGTAATTGCTGCCGCACCAAAAGGATACATAATTTTAATTTTACAATAATATTGACAAGGAGAAGAAACTAAAAATATAAAAACAACTATTTCGATTAATTAAAACTTTAAGTTTAATATTTTTTCTAATTATGCGTTTTCTTTACGCGATAATTAAATTCTGACTTAATGTTGGAAACCAAAATAATAAAAATAAACCTTGTATTTTTAACAAATCACTGACATGATGTATGGCATAATTATATTATTATTTTACCTACCAAAAATCACCATCTGATTATAGATCCAGTATCTACTATATAAACATATTTTTAAAAGTAAAAATATACTTCCAAAAAGTTTACGTAACTTTAAAACTTACCTCAAACTTTTTAAACTTTTTAAAAACACCGACCACGGAATTACGAATCACTTTAGCTTTTAAAACACGATCAACATACAAACTCGTGTACCTACTATAATCGTATTTTTATATACAATTTTATTTTTATATACAATCCGCAAAACGTGCGAACGAAGCCACGCCGAACGCAAAACTGAAGCAGCAAGCCCACTGACCAATTTAGCTAGAGCTCCAAAACTTCTCTATGCATGTCTGCATTGCCCTTTGACGTTAGTACTAAAGGGGGTGAGGCAGATCTTCGTAAACTGGTAATAACCCTTTGCGGGTTACGGTAATTGAATTTCAATTTATGATAGTAAGTAAACAATTGGAAAGACGAGTGTCTCAGGCCGATGTATATTACAATAATGTACATACGTTGACATAAATGTAAATATTAGTCAATTTAATTGAGTTGGGTTTGTTTTGTCTCTAATTAAGGGCGGAGAGCTACGGCTACTAATTAAATTTGTCATACAGTGTGGACAATAAAAAAGAAACCGCTTTTCTTTTAGCAATGCTTGAGTGAGTTAGGACAGACAAAAAGGTCTAACCGAAGCTTTTGTTACTTGAAACTCTTAAATAAAATCGAATTATATGACAGACTCTTTTGTTAACATATTTTAAAAATACTAGAATAATAGTTTTTTGTACTTCGAGCACTTTAAAACAATCATAAGTTTTTGATAACAATAGGTACTTCTTATTTCGATGAATACTTTCGTTATATTTAAATTTTATTGTGACTAAAAACGAAACGCTAAAAATTACTCGGAACTTTGTGTTAATTTAGCTGAAAAATAACATCTTTATTCCCTGAATCACATTTCGCCGTTGCCGCTATATCGTCTCATATAATAGAGGGCTAGTCTTCTACAAAATTCTAAACTCCTATCTATTATTTAAACTTTGCCTCACACAAGAATAATTCCTGTATCGTGGATGCATTTACACACAAATATTCACATGGACATACACCCAGACCCGAAACAACTATCTGTAGATCATACAAAATTCCGTATCTCGTATCCGTTTCGTAATTCGTAATCTGTAGATCATACAAATACCAAGTTCCGTGCGGGAATCCAACTCGTGACACCTAGCGCAGCAATCGATCGCCCAACCACTTCGCCAATCATGTTGTCTGAAAGAGTGACCTAAAAAAACTACCCGACCTGGGAATTAAACTTTGGACTAGCTCTAGCTCAGTTGCCGTGCTTGCCTGTACAACTATAAAAAAGTCGAAAATTACTAAAATAATCTCTTGTTAACTGTAATCATTTTCCACCCTGCATACCATCTGTAGGTACTTATATGTAAGTGCTTAATTATTGTATTTCAACTCTTCGACCGCATCTTAAAGAACTATAACAGGCAATGGAACACCTTTACAGAAAGAACCTCTTTAAGAATCAAATGGATGCTTTTCTATTAAATAAGAGATCCCTTGACTTAAGAATGCCAACTTAATGAAATATTTTAATTTGAGCCCAGTAACCAGTAAGGTTAAAAGAATTTTGAATGAAATATTTATTTAAATCCTCTAAACGATTTGTTTGTATCTGAAAACAAACTACGGGCATTGATTCCTAACAGAAAACCCAATTGAACTTTACATGACCCGGGAATTAAACCCACTAGCAACCACTAGACGATGAGTTAGTCTATGAATACATAATTTTAACGTTTAAACGATTAAACCCAAGTTCCTACATTACGCAATGCCTTTAACAAAACTAAGTTAATTAAAAATCTATTTCCATTGCTTTTCATGTTACATGATTAAGGGCAGTGTTGTTAGAAGCCCGACGTTTACCACCAAGGCAGCTAATTTCCTGTTTTCCAGGTTTCCTAACATGCATATAAAGTGCTTGTGAGAAAACAGCTACATAGATGTGAAGTTAGAACAAACGGTAGATTGAAAAAATATATTTGACGACACGGTTGGCGCAGTGGCTAAGCAATTAGATTTCTGCGCTACGTGTCGCGGGTTCGATCCCCGCACGGAACAAATATTTGTATGATCTACAGATAATTGTTTCGGGTCTGGGCGTTTGTGTATGTGAATATATGTGTTTGTAAACGCACCCACGATACAGGAATTATTCCTAGTGTGGGGCAACGTTTTTAAAAAAAACAAAAAAAAAAAAAAAAAAAAAAAAATTAGATTTCTGCGCTACGTGTCGCGGGTTCGATCCCCGCACGGAACAAATATTTGTATGATCTACAGATAGTTGTTTCGGCAGCCTAATTACGTAAAAAAGCGACAGCATCGCGATAGCCACGCGACAGCAATCTCACTGTCAGCCAATACATTATGTGACACAAAAATGACGTTTGACAGAAGCTATCGCACGATCTACGCCTGTCGCTACATCGGTAATTAGGCTGCGGGTCTGGTTGTCTGTGCATGTGACATGTATGTTTGTAAACTGTACCCACGATACAGGAGAAAATCCTAGTGGGGGACAACGTTTTTAAAAAAAATAAAAATATATGAAGGGTCGTAGCTACATAGCTACTGCGCAGATTCGCCGATCTGCGAGGTTAAGCACCACTTGACGTGGTCAGGATGGGTCAATCCATGGATCGGTGACTTACACTTTTTACATATCGAGACCCCTCCGTGCCTCGGAAAGCACGTTAAGCAGTTGGTCCCGGTTGTCATAAGAATACCTATGATAGTCGTTACGGGTGTCAGTAGCTCAAAAAGTCTGACAACCAGTCTAACCTTAGAGTATCAGTGTCTCCCAGTAATCGGGTGGCGGAGGTCAGATGGCAGTTACTCCGTGTAAAATACTGATATTCAGCCGCAACCGATTAGATTGGAAGCCGACCCCAATATAGTTAAATACATAAATTGTCTGACTTTTTTTTCTGAATGGTATACCTAGCGTGGTGCTTACTTTATTATGTAATAAAAAAAACATGGACCTGGAGGCAAGGTAAGCGTTTAACAGCTGGCCTATTTCATTTCAAATTGACTGCCTCATTGGTCTAGTGGTCGCAAGCGCGACTGCTGAGCGTGAGGTCCTGGGTTCGATTCCCAGGTCGGGCAAAGTGTTATTGGGTTTTTCTGTATGGAAATTCTCAGTAGCAGCATGGAGTCTGGAATTGTGCCCGTTAGATGACAATAGGCTTGCCCCCTATAAATGGGACTTAATAACAGCATCGGCGTAATGTGCGTGTACATAGTACGCGTCTGCCTCACCCTTCGAGGAATACAGTTGATGCTATGTTATGTTAATGATAATTTAAAATATCGTAAAAAAAATTAGGTTCTGGCAAAGGTTTATAAAACAGTGTTTTTATTCGAGCACAATAAAAAACATTACTAAAATCATGCTATATTTATAAAAAGTAAACAAAATTAATTATCCTGTGTGCGACAAGTACGTCACTAACGTCACCACCGAAAAAGCTTTTAAATCTGACAGGGCAAAATAAAATACCCATTAAAGTTAAGAGGCTTGATGAAAATCTATTTGTTTACTTTTCTAGGTGCAAACATTTGTTAATATTTAGTTCGATTGGGTACTTAGGTACATTATCTCTATCTATTCATTTTAAATCTTAGTAAAGTTCAGAACACGAAGACCCACCTCTCTATTTTGTTTATGCATGGTGGACTAAGGCCTAACCCTTCTCATTCTGAGAAGAGACCCTTGCCCAGCAGTGGGATAATAATGGGTTGAATTTATATATTTATTTAGTATGCGTACGCAAACCTTTCTAACAAATATGTGGTAATAGAACTAACATAATTGCAGTGTATGATGCACACTTAAAAAGGGCGCGTCTTCGTGGATTGAATTCACTATAGCGGTGTTTGGAAAGAGCCTCCCCAAGTGTCGATACTTACGTACCTCTCACCATGTGTGAACAGCTCTATTACGAACCTTCATAAATCTATTCTGTATGGCAGTCCACGGCAATCATGACAGATAGTAAAATATCTTCTAAATATACCCCTTTTCGTAATTTCCAAACCTTTTCACATATGAAGTTGGCTACTATTTTTATTTTTACTTATTTATTATACGTCATGAAACTTAATACATAGCATATATTTAACATTTATCAATTGCCATGTGACCTCCGTTATCTAAATAAGGTTGACTGATTAACATGCAACACAACAATTAAAATATTGCAGTCAGCCAATATCATAATACTTCGACAATACATTTATGAAATGAATGACAAATGAAAAAGTATATGTACTCGTTAAGAAACAAAATAGCTGTAGGTAATTTTCATTCATAAAAATACTCACGAAACTTGGTAAAATTACGAAAGCAATTATACTTACTGCTTTTTAGATTAATCCTCAATTTTATTAAGTAGCCAAAAGGAATTATACTAAGTGAGACCCGCCTTGTCGGTGACAGGCGACGCTCCATTGTCTCGGTGTCCTGAAAAAAACCACACCGCATAATCTTTGAAATTTCTGAAACAACCACGAATTTCTACGATGAAAAATACAAGGGAAATCACCGGTAGACGAGAAGAGATTCAGAGGTTTTAAAACAAATTATTTTTTGACACAAGTAATTACCACTGCATTTGAACGATACGATCAGTATTCGAACGATTGTCGATCGAATGCACAAGGATATTAAAGCTATATTTTAAAATAACGCTGTAAACAGAACTATTTCAACAACCACAATTTAACGCAATTATACTTCAGTGGAACGTCAACAAATAAAATTTATACAGACATCAAAACCATGTTAATCACTGTCTATAATAACCCAAAAGGGATGACGAAATATTTTTTTTAAACTATGCTCTGGAACTCATAAAATTGTAGTATAGAAAAATCTAATTCAGCGAAATCGTTTTGAGACATAATTGCCATTATTGGCCAAATTTTGCTGATTCGTGAAATCAAAATACATACAATTTTATTCGATTCTGCAGGCTGTAAATATTGGAATTCAGTTGCAGAAATAATAATAGATTTTATGCGCATGCGAATTAATGTTCCATGTGTATTGTTACCCTAACAAGCTCACATAGACAGTTTTTTTTTGTGTAAAGTACATTTTTTTTTTTATATTTGAGGAACGCAAGTATTTGCACTCAACAAACATGGCACCACGGATTTGTTCCCCGAAGTGTTAGTCAGTGATAGCAAAGCACTATTTACAGATAGTGCCATCCACGAGGACGCGAACCACTATTTTTTGGCAAAAGCTTTCTAGCTGACCGTAACGCTCTCTGGTAATTAGTCAATTCGTCGTAGTCTGCGTGTGTATCGACCGAACTAAAACACTAGCGGAAGGTTGCACATTTGTACTGTAAGCAATTATGACGAAGAATGGGGCGCGTCTTCATGTACGGCACTATCTGTAGTAACTCTTCAAATTTTCCGACAGAAAAACCAAAATAAACTTAGCCTGATAAATCCTTGGGAGGGTTGAATCCAGGACCTCACATCCAGTTGCGACCAATATACCAATAAGGAAAATGAAAAATGGAGTCATTTTTATCTCGTAGCATTATAGCGTTTATTAGTGACGGCAATTTTGTACACTGAAAAAAAAAGATTGTTGAACCAGTGCGAATTTTACTTGTTTAAGTATTTCATGTTTAATCCTAAAAAGAAAATTATAATACCTATAAACCATACATGATTATTGGCGATAAAGTCAACATGATCAAAATATTGATAATCACACATTATTTTTCCTAATAACTAACTTGTTTGAAACAGTCATTTCAATTATCAAGTCAGATGGTATGGTTTATTTTAAACAACTTCACTGATGAACACGATTAAGAACTTATTTATTTTTAGTATGATATTTGTTTAAATCAGTGATAAAGTTAGCTTTATTGCTAGCAAACAAGTAGCTTTATGTTCCCATATATGAACATTTTACTTGATAAAAGCTAACAAAAACTTTATGGCAGCCATAATATTTTTTTTTCAGTGTAGGTTGCATGAAAGAAGCCTCCCCAAGTAAAGTACCTACTGAGCAACTGTATGCTCGGCACGTACTGTATACACGCTGATTGGATAATATTGTACTTTGACTTCGTTATTATAACCAGCAAATGGTAAGCGATCACCTTATAAATCTGCGCTCCGTTCCATCGCCCGCACGGCGATTGTTTTTATAGAAATGTCTCAAACAGCCGCAGTGCGGCTACACGCGCGGTTCGCATCAGTTTAACCGCAGCTTAAATAAATAAAAATAAAAAACATAAATACTCTTTGGCTTACACCACTTTAATAAACTTACATGACCAGTATTTTACGCTACATTACCCAAATCTGCAGTAATATTACCTTTATTGGACCCGTTCCAAACAAGCCTGTGTTACTCAATAATGGACAAGAAGAGAAGAGAAGCTGTTTTGGTGCAGACTTCCATTTTTATCAATGCTACTCTTATATTTATCGAAAACTTTCTGACCCTTTATTAAAATCTGTTGTGGGACAATATATCGTATCATCACGCTTGTAGACTCCGAAAGCTTAGGCAGAGGAACAAATTCAACCTTCGAGCTGCTAGTGAAAATTTTCTAATGGAACCCAATAACATTTTGCTTGATCCGGGTATCGAATCTAGGATCTTACGATAAGCAGCAGCACTATTGGAAAAATTAGATTTGATGTCATTTTTGAAGCTTAGTATAGCACACAACCTTACTAGAAAATTTAAATCCACCTCCAAAGCCTCACTCATTTGAGTAATTTTGATAATTATGTTGGAAATTCGTTGTCCTGTGACAGAATGCGTTGTGGTATATATTTTATACATAAATATATTATCTCACAAGGCTTTTTGCAACTCTTCATTCCTCACGATATTTTAGATATATATTTTTATATTAATTTATGCCAGTACGTACTGGACAAATTTAGCAAAGACTCTTAATCTTTAGCACACAACAGAATAGCTTAAAAATCAAAGGAAGCCTTGGCTTAGCAGTGCCACAGACTAACAGTAAAGGTAACTAATACTACAAAATTTCCTATCTTTAACTACTAAGAACATTTTTTTTTCCTTTCTTCAGCAATAAACTAACCATTCATTGCATCTGTACGTTTTACATGTACATCGTCGTTCATTCAACATCTAATTTCCGTGCTCCGTCTCGGCCTCTCATTTATTTAATGCTTCAAACCGTCCCGGGACTGGAAGCGTTTCGCCAATGTTCTACGCTAATAAACTCAAGTGCGCAAGTACTTGCGGCGTTTTATCACAATGCTGGAAAACTTAGAGGGAATGGAAAAATGCGTTCGGAAGTAAAAAGTTTGTAGTTTTCTTTTTCGTGGGTCAGTTTGCTTAGTTTGTATTTCGTTCCCTTGGATATAGAATACCTAAGAAGAAGAGTTAAGAAGGTTAATTTTACCTCGTTGGTTTAATGGTCGCAGGCATGACTGCTGAACCTGTGGCCGGGTTTGATGCCCGGTCGGGCAAAGTGTTATTAGGTTGGTATGGAAATTCTCAGTAGCAGCACGGATTCTGGAACTGTGCCCGGTAGATGGCAATAGGCACGACCCCTATTATTTGGGACACCGTACAGGCATTGGCGAAATGTGGTTTTAGAATGGTACTCCTCTGCCTAACCTTTCGGGGAATACAGTCGTGATCCTATGTGTTATGTTTGTGGCTTTATATCAGGGCACATAATATTTTAGAAGACAGGTGTATTTATAATGCCTTGTAGGACAACTTCTAAGTCTAGAGATAAAAGTTTCTCGTATTATGTTTTATCAACTTGTATCTTGTTAACATGAGCTATATTATTATGTTGTTAAAAATAACTATTCTATTATCTGTGGTTTAATTCTCGATACAGATTATTAATTATAATTATTTATTTATTGCGCTATGTTGTTGCAGAAAACATAACAACACTAACTTGATCATACATGCAACGGTGTAGCAACTTATTTTAAGTAATAACATAATACGTATTTAATTACATATTAATCAGAGGGAAGAAAGGTTCTCGAGTGGCGACCACGAGCCGGAAGACGCAGCGTAGAAAGGCCTCCTACTAGGTGGACCGACGACATTGTAAAAGTCGCGGGCAACCGATGGATGCAAGTGGCGGAATGTCGTTCGATGTAGTGGTCTAAGGGGGGGACCTTCGTTCAGCAGTGGACGTCTGCTGGCTGATGATGATGATGATGAAATTAGGCACTTTTGTCTCATTTCCATCGGACGCGGAGACAAAACATAGTTGCCCTTTATTGTATATAACTCTGTCTTTGTCTTATTGATGTGACCTTACGGTTTTTGAGTCACTGTTCAAGAAGACTTTTTTAGTTTTACTAGGTACTAAACAAAACCGAATTATATAATGCATTTTCCCTTCTCATTACGTAAAGGACCAAACTTTAACTGAATAAAAATAATCCGGAATTTTCATCTTCCTTAAACTTTGATGGTATTAGTCACCCGAAAAACTCCCCCTTTTGCCTTGAAAATTTCAGGATGCATAAAATTATCTAGTATGCTCCAGAGACCAGACCCAAATTGTGGTCCCAGGAATGAGGCCAAGTAACAACTTGGATGATAAAATTGTGCTCCTTTAATATTGCACATAACTTTTTTATTACATTATTTTTACCGATCCGAATGAGATGATATTGTATTTATGTGTGTATGCTGTTTCCTCGAAAATGTATGTGTTTACCATATTTTTGTTTAAAGTTTTAAAAAACAGTTTATATACAGGCCGCGCTGTTGACATTGGGACTAGAAAAGAAAATAAACTAATACATTCTTCCTTACGCCTTACCAAATATAAGATACAGAAAGCTACGTGTATCACAAATCCTATCCTTCCTACTAATCATATTAATATTATAAATGTGAAAGTTTGTGAGGATGGATGGATGGATGGATGGATTTGTTACTCTTTCACGCCAGAACGGCTGAACGGATCTGGATGAAATTTGGCACAGAGATAGATTATAGTCTGGAATAGCACATAGATTACTTTTTATCCCGGAATAATGTACGGGTTCGTAAACCACGCGGGCGAAGCTGCGGGCGGAAGCAAGTAATATCTATAGTGAAACACAACAAGCGTAGAGTTCAGTCGAGATTATGTTTGTTAACGGCAAGCTAAGCGAATATTAACTACCAGTATATGCATTACAGTCTTAACCGTAGATTAGGCAAGGGGAGATTTAGGGATTAATGATATCTCCGGAGGTTACGGTCACAGTTGAGAGAAACAGCTAGCTCAATCCAAGAACGTGACATACCACAATACTGTACTACTTTCTCGTTTCTTCGCAGTATACTGTCAAACAAAAACCATAGAGATGAAGATTTTTAAAGTCCAGATGTTTTTTTAACTGGGATTTTACTTATTAGATCTTTTTTAACACTGTCCCACACTAGTATATTTTAACTTTTGTGCCATGAATACATTTTACACGCATACACACAGACATCCAGACCCAAAAAAACTCTTTCATCAAATAGTTGTTTCGAGTCTAGATGTGTTTGCAATGTTAACCACACACATTTTTATTCGATTTTACTACCGCCGTTTGTATGAAGTGAGCTAGCTGTTTTCTTCAAGCTATAGTTCCGGTTTACCAATATTTAATCCTGCCCCGATGTTGAATTTATGATTAGAACTTCAATTCGCGATATTCAACTAACGGTGAATATTAGATGGATTAATGTTATTTCAATACGTTTTAATTATTCATAGTTCATCATGCGTGTTATCTACGATTGGTTGGGCAGGTCTAATAATTATCTTATCATACCGACTAACTGTAATCAAATTAACCGGTGCTAACTTTTGCCGGTGACTTCATTCACGTAGAGTACGGATTCCTGAGGCCCTAGTGTGAGTTTCTTTTGACAAATACGATTTACTACATCGAACGCGTTCGGCGCTCCGATTGGTGGAGAGCACGAAATGGACCAATCGGAGCGCCGAACGCGTTCGATGTAGTAAATCGAATTTGTCAAGAGAAACTTACACTAGGGGTACGGAAGACTTTTCAGCCTAACACGATCAAAGAAGACATTGTCTCTGATGAGTAGGGTTGCCACCCGTACTTTATAATAAAGTATGATACTTTATTTCTAGCAAACGTACTTAAGGTTTTATGAGAGTAATAAAGTACGTAAAAATATTTTATTTTGACTTTTATTTTTTATTTAATTT
Source organism: Shargacucullia verbasci (assembly GCA_947562105.1). NCBI lineage: Eukaryota > Metazoa > Arthropoda > Insecta > Lepidoptera > Noctuidae > Shargacucullia > Shargacucullia verbasci. Next base: position 6,889,388 of record OX387302.1, on the reverse strand, counting down.
TTTTATGGTTTAGGTACATAAAGAAACAAAAGATTTAAGCGATTTTTTTATTCCTATATTAAGCTCTGTATTAATTTCATTTTAGAATGTAAATATGTTGTAAATGTGTTCAATTGTTCACCAATAACAGCGATTTGTTAGATGTTACTAAAAGCATTAAAACAAAATACATATGGAAAAAAATTAAGTCGAATAAATAATACTTTATTTTCACGCACTATACTTTATTTCGAAAAAAAAGGTGACAACCCTATTCACGAGTCACGATAAAATGACAGGTGTCAGATGTCATTTCATTTTGTCTGTACTCGTAACATTGTTGTTCAGAACATTATTTCCATGTTCAGAACATATTATTTCCATGGTAACATCCCATCGGCATCGCTTAACAATGAATAAATGCAGATTATTTTTATTACAATCTTGTTAAATACAATTTTGTGATAAGAGAATTTGATACCGTCTGGTGCATTTTTGGTAGTTACCTTACCACCATTGTTGACTGTCTAATCTTCCTCATAGCTACGAGCCGACACAACAGAAGAAAAAGTAAGAGATGCGAGAATAATTCAATTTAATGTGAGTAAGAAAATTTATACTGAATGGATTTATTGCTTGCATTTTGCCTCATCAGCTAAAACGTCGAAACTTTGAAATTCACAAACATACTAATTAGTTTCAAAGTTTACTAATGAGAAGTCCATCAATTAGCTGATGAATTCTTAATTAGCTTTCGATCTTTTACACTTATTGAATTATATCACGTCAGGGATTAATTTTTATTAGATTTAAAATGCTGTGAAATATGTAGGTAGATTTAAGGTTAATTAGGGCAAAAGTATCGTCAACACCAAGCTTTTTCAATTTAATGATTTAAGATTTTTGGAGATTTTATCTTTATGACGTGTGGTCGAATTTTTTACGTCTTTTTCAAGTACAGTCAGCCTCATAAAAATGTATACCTACACTTAGCAAAATTTAAACAGTTACTTTAGTCAAAGTGAATAAAGTAAAAAAAAAAAGTGTTTTTGAATCTAAAATGAACATAGACAACACTTTTCATGGGAGTAAGCTTAAAATAAATAATTTATTATTATCGTTCTTATGTGTCAAAGATAAGATATATATTTGGTTCTTCTAAAAATCGGTTTATAATTTTTCCAAGTTGAAACATCTTTTTACTGTGCTTACCTAACTACCGAGGTAAATATCGTGTGAATATGATCTGATGACGTCACACCCAATACAAATGCCGTGTCACTAATACTGTAGCATCCAGCACTACGACCAACAAAAGATCAAATATCTAAAAGGAGGCTACATACATTTTTGCAAAAACGTTACTCTTTAGAGTATATAAAATATATGTAGCAAAGGTAAACTCAGTTTTGCAGCTCGTTTATTTGTGTGAAAGGAGATGCACGGTAGTGAGGCAAGCGACGGCCAGTAATTAAAGTAATGGCCGTGGTTAGGGCTGGCAGCTGATAGAATTTTGAATATAGAAAGTTTGTGATGTTCAAATATTCGTTAGTGTCGCGCGGTGGAATGAGGTAACATTTTGACAGCAAATCGATATTTTCGGCCCTGATTTATCACTTACTTGTAAGTTTTTGATAAGTAACAGATAAAATATCTGTTAGTTAAAGATATATTTTAAATTGAAATGTGAATAGATCGGTTTGTCAGGTTGAAACATTCATTTAAATATCATATAGTATATTGCAGATAGGGCAGGTAGATTTTTAAGAATAATAATTACCTATACATAGAATCTAGATTACAGACTATGATTTTGCTCATGAATTACTTGACTCGAATGAATAGTGTTCCGTTTAACTTTTGTTTCTTCCACATTTCGTGAATGTTATGTATAAATATGTTTTATATTTAAACTAATGGTAACCCTAGGTACTCTTGATCATATATGTTTCCATGGATGCGGCGTTATATGTATCAGTATGATTAAATTAGAATAAGACGAATTTCACTACTTACTGATAAATTTCCCGATAGTAATCAAACAGATAAATCATTAGTTCTATATAAATTACATCTTCTAGATTCATTTGTAAATGAAACAGAAAGTTCATCAGCCAGATTAACTTATCAAACACTCGTGAAACACAATTTAACGCTATCTATCAGGTAATCTATCATAGGCAATAAGATAGTCCCTAAGATTTCTATCATATCTTTCAGTAAACTGAGAATCTCGGTTTACGATGATTTTTTAGGAACAACGTAATGGAGGTATTTTTCTTCGCCATTATTTTTAAACTGAGTTATTTGATGGAGTAAAAAATCAACGCAATCTCCCAAGGCTTCAATAGAGGCAATTTTTTTATTCTAAATAATAATTAAAATTTCCTCAATAACAGTCAATTGTTTAATGGTTAAGAACGAAAATTGTCTATGGACCCTCAAACTTCGGTAGACCTGAGTTTCCTATGATTGTCTCGAGGCCTGATAGAGACATTTCAATTTAAAAACCAATCTATACATTCATCTTGTAGGGTCTCTAAACAATAAATGAACGTCCGTTGTAGGTAGGTATTTCCATTATGCAATGATATATATTTGTTTAAACGTTGCCCCTTACTAGTAATAATTCCTTTATCGTGCATTTACAAACACATATATTCACCCAGACCCGAAACATATGTAGGTCATACAAATATTTGTTCTGTGAGATAGAACCCGCGACACGTAGCGCATTAGTCGATTTATTAACCTCTGTGCCAACCGTGTCGTCTATTATATTGCAAAAAATAATTAGGTAATCATTAAGTTAACAACAATTAAATAAATATTAACATAGCATCACGCCTGTATTGCCCGAAGCGGTAGGCAGAGGTGTACTATTGTATACCCACATTTCGCTAATGCTGTTTTTGACTCCCCATACAATAGGGGGCAGGCTTATTGCCATCTACCCGGCACAGTTCCAGACTCCTTGCTGCTATTGAGAATATTCATCCAGAAAAACCTAACAACGCTGCCCGACACAGGAATTGAACCAAGGAACCCACGCTCAGCATTCACGCTCGCGACCACTAGACCAATGAGACAATAAAATGAAATGTTTAAATAGATTTCATAACAACTTATAACAACTTTGGATAAATATAAAATCGTAACGTCGAAAACACGTAGTTGCTCTATGCTACAATACAACTTTACAACCACATTGTTAAACGACTTCAAAACAAAGAGGAGTTGGAAATCCGAGACTTCAATATTCTACGACTTCTATATTGTAACATAAAACATATGTTTTTTAGTGAGTGTTGGTATTGAGTTTTTTGAAGTCGTTTTTTGTGTTATAATTAATTTTGTTACTCAATCATCTACAGGTAATAATATTAATTATTAAAATCGTATCATTTTTATATAAGTATCTACGTACTATCAGACGTCAATTCAATCAGAACTCATATTGTTCTTGCAAAATTAATAAAACTGTTCATCAATCATTGCTGTAATGAAGAAAAGTTGAAACATTTTTCTTTTCTCTTTGTTTACACTGATAATCATTTTTTTCCCAACTAGGAAAGTTTACGATAGAGATAAGTAGGTAGATATACAGCATGTACAGTCAGCATCAATAAAATGTATACACTTGTGATTAAAATCTTCACCAATTTTACACGTAGTATCTGCGGATACATAAAAATACATAATTATTTGAATTTTATAAATTTAACCAATAGTTTTCCAAGAATAAGCGTTGAGTTTCGCTACGTGTATACATATTTTCAATACTAACTGTACTGATTAAGTTTTTATCAGGAAATGATGTATTGCATTCGAGTAATTTAATATATATTTTTTTATTTATATACTTGAACTGAACTGAACTTTATTTATACAGTTGAACTGTATTTGTGAAAAGGGTACTTTAAAAAACTTTACTTTTATCTGCTGACCCTGTCACTGCCACTTAAGTCTTTGCTCGAATGTATTATCTTAATTACAAATCCTTTGTTTTCCTCTCTTTTTTAACTAGAAAAGAAAAAATAAGAAATATAATATATTAGGACACAAAGATGAGACACCACAATGTGAACCTCTTCTGTATTCACATGAGCTCACAATCATGTAATTAATTTTATGTAGTGTACCTTAAACCGCACCTAATAAGTAATTGTATTCTAACGTGCAGTAAAGCCCATTTGTATTAGTAAAGTGAAAAAAAGTACACCGCGCGGAACTTGGAGAAGCCCTTTCCGAGCACACCTAACATGGTTCAAAACCATTCAAATTTTAGCACAAATTTTCACAGTTCCAATGTCCAGAATATAAACACAGTTTATCGTGCACACAGGCGTGCAAGCTTGCAAGTTCGCAAGCTGTCCATTTAGCCTATTTCCGACTGAGTTCTAGCCTGTAACGATCGTTGAACACGCTCCGGCTACTAAGTTCCACTGCGTTACACTTATCGCTGCTAATGTTTTGTTATTCAGACGAATGAACCATGCAATGAACTGTTAGTACGTACCGTGCTGTTTTTGTGTGTTGTATTTTACAGTGCACGTTTCTTTGGTGTTGTACTATAGAGATAATTGGACGTCCATTTTGTTTTTTTATAATTTAAGATACTTGTAGCTAACACAATATACTGTGTGGTGTGGAAATAAAAATTATACTATAATATATTATACGTATATAAACAAGGGGTGGCCAACTCCATTCGACTAAAGGTCTAATGTTTACTGACTAAGACTTTGTCCGATCTATCAACAATATAATCAGTACTTCTTAGCATATTCACATCACATAACAAAGTTATATTTTTCTTTGCCTTGCCAAGATCGACTGGACTAGGTACTAGCTGCGATCAACCGGTCGAACGCGATCGACTGGTTGGCTACCCCTGATATAAACCATTGCTGACTGACTAAATTTTTCAATAGGCATTGATTCTTAATATTAAAATCCATGTAACAGAGGGTGAGTTTATTGCTATTTACCAGTCACCATTCCAGACTTTGGACTGTTACTGAGAATTTTCTTACAGAAAAAAAAAACCCAATTACACTGCCTGAATCCCAGGAACCATACACTCAGAAGTCGCACCTTCATAGGCGCGACTTCATCCGCCATCAACCGTCATCGGTTCGATTAAATATCTTGATAGAAAAATACCTATTCCCTTTCTTACAACGGGTGTAACTAAATACTCGAACCACTTCGTTACCGCAAGAATCGCAAACCTTACTTACGTGAAACCAGAATCTTGTCGTTACAGATGAAAGGTCTGATTGTGGCCTTGCTAGAGAGTATTAATTACTAGTTTCCTTTTAAAATAATATGCCAGGTGCGAGTTGGACACGTAAAAGTTACCTTCGCAAAAAAATAATTGCATCAGGCCCACTGACACGTTTGAACATTTTATTTGCATAAAAACTGCTTTTTATTTGACAACCCCTTAAGAAATAGCTAATGCAGTATAGGAAACTTCTAATATAATGTTTTATTCCCTTTAAAGGGTTGTCAGCCAAAAATGCATTTAACCAGCAACCATAAGAGGAATAAGATTTAATTTTTAGTTAGACATAGATACCTGGTCAGTTCTTTTGCAAACGACCCTGTAGCGACAACTACTCGCAACATGGCAAAAAGTGAAGCGCCATCTATCGCAGTGAAGCTACATCAACAAACCCTGAATCGCAATATGAAAGTTTACAACGATTCTAACACGAATATCCGACATCAACTGTCGGGCTTCGGCCCGCCAGGCTAACCACCTTGCCTGGTCGGAGGATCCTCCCTTTTCAATAGAGGAACACCATACCTCGTTCCTCCATAACCCCGTAAGAAACACCGTTGCTTTTGGAAATACGGCGTGATGTTATCTAAAAGTTACTAAATTATAAGTAACTCCGACCCGCCCCGGCTTCGCACGAGTAGCACAAAAAATTTGCATAAGGCCAAAAAAAAATGTTTTGTTGATCTGATCGCTACCAAACTTCACCGGATCACTCGCTGAGATCTGAAGATAACCTAAAAATTTCATTAAAATCGCTCCAGCCGTTTTGGAGTCCATAAGGAACATACATACAAACGTTTATTTTTATATATATAGACGGTAGATTTTATAAATTCTTGTTTTATCACTATATACTAATAATTGGACTTTATTAAGACACACACAATGTAGATAACTTAGAACTCTGCCTACCCTCAAAAACAACATACTCACACGAGTTAAAGCCCAACATCTATTTTATAGCCCTTTCAGTGAAAGCTCTCGTTATGAACTTCGGAGTTACGATAACGATATCGTTCTCGTTATCTCGTGTTTCGCATCGTGATGTTGGAACTTCATTATGTTTAACAATAAACGTCTTTCATACGTGTTGAGTATTTGGATTTAAAGTTTTGATAACTTGTCTAGTTGCTTTTACCTTTGTTTTGGAGAAATGGTAGTGTTAAAGTTATCATTAGATATGTCATTGTTAATTAACGTTCTAGAATCGTCATTGTTGAAAAATAAAAACTTGTTTAGATCTCAAATTTAGTTATGGCCGAAACTATTCAAATTAGGAGAATGGGAATGATATTATATAAAGTTATCACTTAAAAACTTGTTATGTTACTTATATAAGTACATAAAAAATAAGTAAAATATGTACCTATATATAGCATCACGCCTGTATCCCTCGAAGGGTGAGGCAGAGGTGTAGGTACTATTGTATATCCACATTTCGCAGATGCCGTTATTGAGCCCAATGTAATAGGGAGCGAGTCTATTGCTATCCGCCGCACACAGTTCCAGACTCCGTGCTGCTACTGAGAATTTCCATACAGATAAACCCAATAACACTTTGCCCGATCCGGGAATAGAACCGACCTCACGCTCAGCAGTCGCGCTTGCTTACTAGACCACCGAGACAGTCATCACTATGTATCTATACCTAAATAGAAAATAATTGTTAAATGTGTAAAGTTATCTTTTTTATATATTACTAGCTGTGCCCGCGACTTAGTTCGCGTGGATGTCTAAGTTACTCCTTATTACATCAGCTACCTGCCAATAAAAGTCCCGTCAAAATCGGTCCAGTCATTTCAGAGATTAGCCTATACAAACAGACAGACAGACAAAAATTGTAAAAAAAAATATTTTGGTGTATGTACCGTATATATATTCATATGCATGTAGTAAAAAACGGTTATTTCAATATTACAAACAGACACTCCAATTTTATTTATATGTATAGATATCGATAATGTTCTATATATTTACTTATATAATGTACTTTTTACTGCGTCATCGATCTAACAGTCGCAAGCACGGCTGAGTGTGAGTCGAAAATAGTGATAGTATTATGTAAAGATTTAGGAAAATTGTATGTATGTAGTCCGTGCCCTATGTTACCTGACCCCCCTAGAATTTAACATATAATGTCTAGGGGGGTCAGGTAATGTTGGGCACCGACTGTACCAATCTGAAGGTTGGACCGGTTGCTGATGGCAAAAAATTCGCCCTTTTTTCCTTAACCGATGCCTAAAATGTATGAAATGCCTGATACGTAAATCCAAAAAGTTAAAGTTGCGGGACGGTTTCAAACTCACAGGCTCCTGCATTGAAGACAAGCATTCGACCACTAGGCTTACCCCGCGTTATCCCATCCCACTGATCCTTACCAATCCCTCGTTCATCATTTACGTAAAGGATGAGATGTCCCACGAGGAGGGGTAGGGTGTCTCTTAGTGGTGTACCACACGTCTTACAAGACATGGGAATAAATTAGGGCTGTGTATATATTTGTTACGGATCCAATATATCTCGGCTTGAAGTCCATACATCTAGTTAAGACACGCTTCTTGGTTTCCCCAAGAGTTGGAACGTAAATGATATATTTGTTTGTTATGAATTATATTATTTACATCAATCTTACGTAAGTTTAAGCATCAAGGTTGTATTTTATTGAGGAACTTAGAATATTACTATAATTGTTGAGACAACTTAATTATTTGATTGCTACGCTACATGTTTGTTCCGTGCGGGTCGATACCCGCACGGAACAAATACTTGTATGAGCTATAGATAGTTGTTTTGGGTCTGGGTGTATGTTCATGTGAATATTTGTGTTTGTAAACGCACCCACAATACAGGAATTATTCCTAGTGTGGGGCATGTCTTTAAAAAATAAATAAATAAATTATTTAAAACAGGAGGAGCCGAACCATAGATTTTCTACCGTGTTTACTTTGCGCCATTGACCATAAAATTTATCATTCCTGTATTCCCCGAAGGAGGAGGAGAGGTGCACTATTTTACACCCACATTTCGCCTATAACACTTTGCCCGGCCTAGGAATCGAAACTAGGAGCTCGCGTTCAATAGTCGCATGTGACCATTAGACCAATGAGCAGCGACGCGCACAGAGTTTTTATACAGGGTAGGCAGAAAATTTTAAAAGCTTACTTACCAATAATACCTACTGCATGTTGGTATTGGTTTGTCGTCTTGTCGATTAAATAATGATGTATATGATTTGCCACCTCAAATATCTTATAATAAATATTTATCTGAGTTATGTAGGGTAGGTAGTGTATTTTTGTCTTTATGATCCGCGCGCCACTGCCAATGAGGCAGACAAAAGTAAATTATATAACTAACATTACAGCTTCTTTATACATATTTTAGATATTATAGCTAAAGTCAAAAGGCGAACCGAAAATGGATATTTCAAAAACGTGTGGGTCCCTAAAAGCAACATTGAGTTTGATTAATCATCGCCGAAATTTCACTGGAAGTGTATACGGAACCTTTCAATGTTACCAAGTGTTCGAGAAAATGGAAAAGTATTAATTTTAATAGCTATTGTTTGTAGCATCGTGTTCTTAAGGAAAGCGTTTTCTCGGCTTATTGCCAAAGAATATGGTAAAAGAGAAAAAATATGATAACAGAAAATAGTTCATTCATCTCGGTCAGTTCATTGACCTTCACATCCTTCTTAAATATTGTTTAAGAAACGCATGAATATTCCTTTATAGAATATTCCAACTAAAGTTTTTTTTTTAAATTTAGTTTCTACGTAATTCCAATATCTGACAGCATGGTAAGCGCAGTCGTAGATTATTCGCCTGCTGCGCTGCGTGACAAGGGTTTGATTCCCGCACGAAACAAATACCTGTATGACCTGTAGGTAATTAGATTGTCTCGTTGGTCTAGTGGTTGCAAGAGTAACTGCTGAGTGTTAGGTCCTGGGTTTTATTCCCAGATCGGGCAAAGTGTTATTGGGTTTTTCTGTATAGAAATCCTCAGTAGCAGCACGGAGTTTGGAACTGTGCCCCGTTGATGGCAATGCTTGCCCTCTAATACATGGGACTTATAACGGCATCAGCGAAATATGGGTGTCTGACTAAACCCGTGGGGAATACAGACATAATACAAAAGTTATTGTTTAAAATATAAATTTCGACGTTCGCTATTTTCAACCAATCACAACGAAGCTACCTACGACCCGAGGTGCCTAAATGAAGCGTACCCCGAAAGTGAAAGGAAATACCAGCAATCATTCAAGTTTCCGTGACGATTTACAATCATCAATCTATGAATGAATGAATCCACGTCACAAATAATATTTCCAGCTATTTGTATGCAATTTGAAACATCAGGGTTTTTCTTTTTTGCTAGCAATATCATTTTCTCGTAGGTAGTATCAAAAATGAAAGAATTTTTCTTCTGGACACGTTACCAGTTGGCGGTGATATGGAGGAGTACCTACGTTGACGACCAAGTGCTCATTGAGGAAAGCTTTTTGTTTTTTGTATTGTATTTTTTACCTTAGTTCTAGGATAGTATATTAAATATAATAATTTTTTTTTTTTTTTTACAAAGACGTTGCCCCTCACTATGATTTCCCCTGTATTTTGGGTATAGTTTACAAACATACATGTCACATGCACACACAACCAGACCCGAAACAACTATCTGTAGATCATACAAATATTTATTTCGTGCAGGGATCGAACCCGCGACGCGTAGCGCAGAAAGCTAATCGCTTAGCCACTGCGCCAACCGTGTCGTCAATAATATTTAAGCTCTCTGAAGTCCTTATAAGAAGTACATATATATTGGTGAAAGCTAATCGCTTAGCCACTGCGCCAACCGTGTCGTCAATAATATTTAAGCTCTCTGAAGTCCTTATAAGAAGTACATATATATTGGTGAAAGCTAATCGCTTAGCCACTGCGCCAACCGTGTCGTCAATAATATTTAAGCTCTCTGAAGTCCTTATAAGAAGTACATATATATTGGTGAAAGCTAATCGCTTAGCCACTGCGCCAACCGTGTCGTCAATAGTATTTAAGCTCTCCGAAGTCCTTATAAGAAGTACATATATATATATTGTTATTTAATTGATTAATTAAATTGTTGAACCCATGATACCCTATCTTAACGATGTAAGTACTCTACCACAATTTGTACAAAATATTTAATAATTATCAGTTTTATTAGTAAACAAATTTTTAAAGTGAAGTCACAAGTTGCTGTTATTAGTGATAACGGTACTGTACAGAGAGATAAGTGTACAGGGTCATAGATGAAGTCTTTTTAAAGTATTACTAGCGGCCCGCCCCGGCTTCGCATGGGTAGCAGAGCATATATGCTTTCATTTTTTTCTATCGTAGTGCCGTATCATCCTGTTACGTCGAGCATTTCCTCGGCGCACGCCAGTAAAGCTCCCAGTCGGCATGATTTTTTACGACATCTTCAACTATCATCGTCATATATCAGCCAATTCACACAAAACTTTAACAAGCTATACACCTAAACCTTCCTCATGAATCACTCTGTCTATTGGTGAAAATCGCATGAAAATCCGTTCAGTAGTTTTAGAGTTTATCGCGAACAAACAGACAGACAGACGCGGCGGGGGACTTTGTTTTATAATATGTGAAGTATGGATACATTTGAGTAATTTACGAGTATTCGTTAATTAATAAATATCTACTACTATGTTTTGGGACTCGTAGTTACGGCGCGGATCTTTGAGGTTAAGAGGTGCTTGCTAAGGTCAGTTTTTGGATGGGTGACCGTTCTTCACACATCGAGACGTCTCGCCTCAGAAAGCACGTTAAACAATTGGTCTCGGGTGTCATATAAATACATATGATAGCTATTACGGTTGTCTGCAGCTCAAAAACTCCGACAAACTATCTAACCACATATCAGTGTCTCCCAGTAACTAGGAGACAAAGATGAGATGACAGTCGCTCCGTATAAAATACTAATATTCAGCCGCAACCGTTAAGACTGAAAGCCAACCCCAATGTTGCGAAAAGGCTGGGCAGATGATGGATATCATCATCTGCCCAGCCTTTCTATGTCTAGTGTCATCTATATCTAGTGGCCCTAAATACATACATATCTCTTTATTCGATTGTACACTCCTTTAAAGGGAACCTCCCCAGTTATTTATAGCTCATCGATATTTTAGCATTAATAACAACAACAATGAGTTGCGTTTTAAATATAAAAATATTTTCTATACTTAAGCGTAATCTGCTCGGTCATTACGAATTGTTAGTGAATTCACTTAAGGCGAATGCCTCTTCAAAGCAAAAGTCTGAGGGGAATTCGCTTAAGGCGATTGGAAGCTCTTCTCAGCTTAAATATTGAGGTACTTTGGTGAAAGGATAAGCAAGATTGGTAATAGCACAGACCTGTTGGGGTAAGGTTCGTCAAATTTACAGCCAGCCTCAAAAGATGAATATACTACAACTTCAAAAGTAGAATTTAAAAGATAGTGTTTTATTTCTGACAAATTTTATTTTTTTATTTAAATTTTATGTGGTCTTACTTTACTTTTCCTTTTTTGAGGCTGACAGTGAGCCACTCGATTAGGTCCATTTCGAAAGTTAATTTTAATAAAAAGGGGGTTTAGTAAAAAAGAAAAATAATATAAAAAACAATGAGAATTGTGTACCCATAACGATAATGTTTAGTCAATATATTACACAGTATCATACATTTTACAACATTAAACAGATATTATAAACTTTATTTTCCTTCGGCAATCAATTTACACTGTCGATGAAGGAAAAGTATAAACTTTAACGACTCAGCTTAAACAGAAATGTTCCTGACAAGCGCTTGCATGCAGCTGGCGACGCCAGTGACGTTCTTTTTACATTGTATTCAATTCCTTCGCTATCGTACAGTGGCGGACAAAAAAGTAGGGCCAAGATAAGTTTGATTAAAGTTCACACTTACCCATAAGTGGTCGTTAGACTGTAAATAATATTGTTATTTTTTTATATTGACCATTTGTTGGTGAAAGTGAAACTCTAGGGCTCTAGGGCCCACTTTGACTAGAATAATATTAATGTACCGCAATACTAGGTAAGTATATCTTTATCCAGTAAAACTATAACTTGCCATTGTAGCTTGCTAATATGAACAAAAACAAGATAAAGTTCTCAAATTGTAACTTTGCCTTGCAAAAAAGGAAAACAAGACTATTACAAAGAAACAAACAATTTCTTCTTATTACAAGTTTAGCGATATTTTGCGTAGGTACAGCTAGATATTATTTTTGGATTCATATTCAATATGGAACAAGAACAACAAACATATATAAGTATGTTTTGGAACACATTTTGTTTTTATTGTATGATTTTATTGCTGGTCTAGTGGTCGCAGACTGCTGAGCGTGAGATCTTGGGCTCGATTGCCGGGTCGGGCAAAGTGGTACTGGGTTTTACTTTGTGGAAATTCTCAGTAGCAGCACGGAGTCTGGAACTGTGCCCGGTAAACGGCAATAGGCTCGCCCCCTATTAGATGGGACACCTACCGATGCGCCTTCCGAACATACGATACAATCGCCTCGCTTTTGTTTTAGTCGGTAAATGTCCTTATGGTCAAGCAATACCATATATTACTCGATTAAACGCTGCACTGTCTGGAATTCATAACAACACAGCATCACGCCTGTATTTCCCGAAGGGTTAAGCAGAGATGTACTATTGAACACGCACATTTAATTAAGGTGCTAGCCTATTGCCTATTGGAACCGTGCACCTAGAATCACAACGTTTTGAAAGAGCCTGTAAAGGCCTACTCGAAATAAAAATATTTCACTTTGACTTTGACTTTGATTGCCGTCTGCAGAGCACAATTCCGAACTCCGGGCTGCTACTGAAATTTCCTATATACAAAATAACCCAATGACACTTTATTTCATATCCCGGATCGAACCCAGGACCCCTCGCTCGACAGCCGCCTTTACGACTACCATTCCAATGAGACAGTCACGTATCCAATTCGACGGCACGATTGGCGCAATGGTTGAGAAATCGACTGCTTGCGCTACCAGTCGATTCCCGCACGGAACAAATATTTGTATGATCTACAGATAGTTGTTTCGGGTCTGGGTCTTACGCTAAACGCACCCACGATACGGGAGTTATTACGAGTAAGGGGCAAACTTAAAAAAAACTCCTTTTTGATATTAGACGACACAAGCGGTTATGGAGCAAACCTTTAACATGATAATACAAATTACTTTAAGATAAAACAATTTGTTCATACAAACTATATTAATAACTGTTGTCGGTTCAGCATAATCCTTAAGTAGAAGCGCCCAAGTTCGGCGGCTTATAAAGCAAAGTTAGAGTTTATGTTGAGAAAGCTCTTTAAAGCTGGTTGTACTAAAACCCAAATATTTCATAAGCTCTTTATTCAAGTGATCTTAAATAAACTAGGTACATGATTTCTGGTTTGTTGAAAGTTTTTCTCAAAAAGTTTGGTTTCTATGTCTAAATCTATGGGTTGCCTGAAGACACGTGGCGTTGTCTTAGATATAATACTGGTTTGGAGCTAAATCTGAGGATCTACAGGAAATTTATAAAATATACAATTGCGAAAACCATGGCGGCCAAATCGCGACCACAGTTCCAAACTCCGCGCTGTCACTGAGATTTCCCAAATAGAGGACCACAATAACACTTGTCGCGACCCGGGAAACGAGCCCAAGACCTCACGCTCAGCTTTATATAGTTTTGAAGTATATATTTAAAAAAACTTTAATCTGAAATCTTAATCCATCACAATTGAAATCACGTATCGTATTTGTCATATTTATTGCTACTTGTAATCATATTTCTCAAAGATTGCTCCACAAAATAAATCAACAGTGAACGACTCCATTATAGAAAAAGAAAGAAGCGGGCCTTAACGAATTTATTTTTAAACGTAAATCAATATGAGTATTTAGTAGCACCATGGCTCAATCACAATTTGTCCTAGGTGTGTGAAATTGTGACGTCATACTATATAGTGCTAGAACAATATTATTGGTATAAAACCCATTTTGATACAAATTTTTAAACTTAGCATATGTTTTCCATATTATTTTTATTGTATGTATTTAGTTTCTGTGACATAGTCTCGCATTGTATCGCGTTACATCGCTTCGCTTTGCCTCGCTCAGATAGGACGATGTCTTGCGTGTTAATAAAATCATTGTCAACATTTATCTTTCGTCTTCTTCGCTATTGATTCTGTAAGTATTGTTTAGTTTATCGAGAATTCTTTATTACGAGTCTTATATGAGGTTTGTGGTTTGTACTTTATATACTTGTATCTAAATAGATATAATGAAGAGTTGTTGAACTGTGCTTACTGTTTATTTGCTTATTCATGTGGGAATTATTTCAGATTAATATCTGGGTTCTCAGGGGAATTGCCAACCAGTTGCTGATCGAAAATAAACCTTTGAGAACTTACCGTAAAACGAGTTGAATAGGGATCCAGGGGTGAATAGAGATAAAACTTTGAAATCATTTCAACCTTTGAATAACTCAGTTTGATAGCAACAAGCACTTCAAGATTAATCCTACTATCCTACTTCCTACTAATATTATAAATGCGAAAGTTTGTGAGGATGGATGGATGGATGGATCTTTGTTACTCTTTCACACCAGAACGGCTGAACGGATCTGGATGAAATTTGGCACAGAGACAGATTATAGTCTGGAATAGCACATAGGCTACATTTTATCCCCCGAAAACGCGGGCAGAGCCGCGAGCAGAAGCTAGTGTACTATAATTATCTAAAAATAATGAAGTCCTTGTAGATAAAAATCTGTGTTCATTCAACGTTGAAACGCTTTGTTTCTATTCACCCTTGCATCCCTATGTACTATATCCGGTTTTACGATACTAAAGTGAATTGCATATAAACAGGTGTATGTACTTACATTTGATATTACCTGTTTTATTACGTTATCTACTAACTAATAAGATACAACTTTCAATTTTCACTTTTATAGTTTGTTTTACATGAAATTTATATTAACTCGTAAAACAGTTTGTCAACTTACTAAAGTGGTACGTTTTATTATTCTTAAAATGGGAATACATACTCAAGTGGGTACATACTCAAGTTTATTGCAAACATCAAACGATCCATTGCCAAACGCCTCAAGGGAAACAAATAGGTTTTAAAGTCTACAATTGGTACGCCTTAAAAAGGAGGGGCTCCTAGTTACATAGCTATCGCGCTTGCCGCGGCTAGTCCTTGGATGGGTGACCATTTTTTAGACATCGAAACCCAATGAATGCCTTAAAAAGGCGTAATTTTATTCGATAAGACATTCAAATGTGTTTGATACAGCATGCGCATATTATTATTTATATATTTGAAGCTTTCGACCTTATTGCATTATGAGTGTTTAAAAAAAAAATGTAGTAAATGGGTCACATATTCGCTACTGTACGAAGAATATTTTACCAAAAACAAACTTAATGTGTGCTCACCGATTTTGCACGCCAGTGTACCCGTTTACCTATTAAATAACAAAGCATTGTCACTCGAACGATCGCCCCATATTAATGGCCCCCACATTACACTGTCGTTAATAGTTATTGCCGCACACAATTTGTTATTTTTGCTGCAATTGACTTTAATATGCAAATATCTTACTTTAATGCCCCATTTTATTAGTAAATTCCAAAGTATTCTAGATCGGGAAAAGGTATTTAAAATTTAAGACCAGTTATACCACTAACTAATATTTTGGTTTAATTGTATATACAGAGTGGAGACGTCATAACCACATTAAATTAAAATGTATAAATAAATAAAATTAAAATAAATGTATAATAAATTTAAAAGTATTTTACTATTCAAGTAAAATACTTTTAAATTATTAAATTTGGAGTTACATCAAAATTTTAACAATCTGTATTGCAATCATTATAATATTGTCTTGCTTCTAAAGTCGCTGATAATTTCTGAGGCGCATATTTTACTTTACGCATATAGGTAAGCTGTTTCGATACGTCTAGCTCTAGTTGAATGAGTCAGTGAACTTGCTTAAAGAACTGGTACAAATTGTAAAAAAATAAAACTTGTGCCCATACGCTTGTATATAATTACAATCAGATATCCACATTTCATTTTTGTCGGTTTCAATTATGTCGTCACCACTTTGCATTGAGAACATGAGTGTGTCAAATTGAAAACGAGTGATATCAGATTTCTTGGCGTTACCAAAAGTCTTCTTCCTCATTCATACTCTTGCTGTGCTCGAGAGGATCCCAATTGATCTCATAGTTTTAAGCCAACCACCTAAGTATACAGTGAGGAATGCAAATGGACACTAAGTATGGTCTTAATGTATCAAGTGGTGTATTAAGTATCCACTATATAAAATAATGCGGTCCCATTTAAACATTACGCTAAAGACTGGAACTAATTAGGTACAGCTGAACAAAGAGGTAAATATACAGAGGGTCACTAGACTTAAGTATAAAGTGTGCTACGGAAATTACATTTTAATAAGTAACATAATATTATTTAATTAAGCAGTATTTTATTTATTTGCCTGTATTTATTTATACGTTATGCACTATGTCCCTCTTAACACAATCTTTAAATCGAAGGTGACAAGGCGACCTTCAACATTAAGCATGATGTTTAGGAGAGGACCGTGCATGCTGGAAAAGACTCTTAATATTGCTTGTACCACCCACGACCTAGCCCTGGTTCGCAAACCTAGTTCATAAGCGAGCAAAAAGACATCACACTACCACTTGTCCCTTGGCCTTTTCTCTATTCATCCCATCCTGGTCCATAGCGATGGGGGGAGAGCAATACTCTGCAATAAAGTCTAGCTGATATCGATATCTCCTTCATAAAATAAAACTCATTTATAAAACATTTCAACATCAGTTCTTTAAAACACTTTTTGTTTGACTGTACTAAAGGCAACACAGTAAATTGCTTCAAACATTAAAGAAAATGCATTCGTCGATTTGAGAAAACATAAAAATGGTAAATAAAGAAGTTCCGTCTTAAATTACTCAATAGATTACCCTATTTTTTTTTGTCTATACCTTAACATTAGAGATTTTTTATCGATACTGTGACATTGAAAATCGATACAGATAGTGCCATCCATGAAGATGGCCCTACTCTTCTTCCTAATTGCTTACAGTACAAGTGTGCAACCTTCCGCTAGTGTTTTAGTTCTGTCGATACACACTAATTGTGTAACCTATGAGTGCTAATGCACACTACGAAATATTAACTGATCACGAAAGAGCATTACGGTCAGCTGGAAAGCCTCGGCCTAAACTAGTGGGGCGCGTCTTCGTGGATGGCACTATCTATATCTCGATTTTGTTTATTGGTGCTAGTCCTGTGCCTACAAAGTAATACAGGAGTAATTATTAGTTTGAGATAACGTTTTTTTAATTACAAGAGAAGAAAGAATAATTAGACATTTCTAAATATTTTCTGACGTTTTCAATTATGTTTGTAAAAGAGATGAAATTAAAAAAAAATAACTGCTTTGGTCGTCAGCTGTTTTAGTTTCATAGTTTGTTATAGGTATCTCGCGATTCTGGCATATTGGAAATTGATTTATCGTTTTTGCTATTTATATTGCGGCCTCACTGATAGAAAATGTTCGGCTATCGACTTTGCACATGCATTCGGCATTAGATACTTATCTATCGATCTGGGGAATCGTAAACTGTTTTCTGTAAGTATCTACTGATTTTTATTTTTTTTATTTTGTATCGTCATCAAAAATCTTTGAAATCTGGTTTCAAGTTTTTATCTGAATGCATTTCTAGCATATTTTAATATATTCCCATAATTATAAAGGTACCTAATTAATTCAAATTGAAAACGTAAATTCCCTCACGATACGTAAAGTGCAGCTAAGGGCCTTAAAGTGCCTGATGAATGCTTACGGGCAAAAGTATGGTCTGTAGAGCCTCTCAGAGTGCTGCTTAGCTGAGAATTTCGGAGATAAGTCCTTTCTTTCTTATGTTGTGGGTGTTTTTGCCTGCCTCATTGGTCTAGTGGTCGCTAGCGCGACTGCGCGTGAGGTCCTAGGTTCGATTCCCGGGTCGGCCAGTGTTATTGGGTTTTTCTGTATGGAAATTCTCAGTGGCAGCACGGAGTCTGGAACTATGCCCGGTAGATGGCAATATGCTTGCTCCCTGTTACATGGGACTCAGTAACAGCATCAGCGAAAAGTGGATGTACAACAGTACACCTCTGCGTAAGTCTTCGGGGAATACAGGCGTGATGCTAAGTTACTATATTATATTTTTGCTTGAAGTACTATCCTAGGGGCGTATATTGTAAAAGTTTGAAGAGTAGTTAATTTTTATGTTACGTTATTCCAAACAAAATAATTCGAAATATCCAAATATATTTTTGAACCAACCGAAATCTGTCAGTTTTTCGTGTACGATATACGGTTACTTTATACGAAAAGGTAAAACATTTTTCTTTAAAAAAAACCGGCAGTAACTGTATCGCCTACCTCTCTCTCCAAATTCGATTAATTCAATCGATGCCTAAATGGAACAAAAAAGAATCGATTACTTCATTCCCGTCCTACTTTCACTGTTTACTTAATTCGATGAACGGCTATCCGCACGGAATTGTCAGTATAAACACACAAAATGAAATTGTACATGTTTCTTGCACGAAGAAGAAAATTGCTTTTACAGCTCCGTCGGGCTTTGATTAAACTGTGTTGCCAGATTTGAGGGGACTTTTGGAAAAATAATGATTTTCCCGATTATGATGCTAGGAATAGGGAAAATGGTTTGTACGATTTGGTGGATTGAATGTTTTGTTAAATGAAAGGATGTAAACATCAACTGTCAAGTATGTATTGATGTTATATGATAAAGGACGCTTATGGCATTTTTAGTTTGAGGATTGTATACAGGGTAGAAGGGACATCGACGCACAAACGTCTAAAAAAGGTCACACGTAATGCTATACATTAATGTTGTTAATGATAGGTTACAGATATTGTTATTTTTGAGAACGCAATGTATTGCCCACACAACGCTCCCCAGTGAATGTAGGCACGCGCGCGCGCGCACACACAGCTGAACAGGTAGCTCTTTCGAGTTTTATTCACACTGCTGTAAATAGACAAAGCTGTAAAAAAGAAATAGACGACGAAAAATTTCAACGAAAAAGGTCCAGAATCATGTGCTGAATTCATGGTAAAAGTTTACGCGTCGATGTTCCTTCCACCCTGTATAAACAAAAGATAGTATAGCCAAACTCTAAACAAGATAAAAGTGATTCAAAATTCTCAATGATAGGTAAAGCTTTAGTTAGAAATTGCGTAATAAGTTCGCGTCTCTTATGCAAATAAAGGATTGAATTGAATTGAATTGAAAATTTTCGTTTTAAGTTTAAACAGTACATTTAGGACAACAGAATCACAGACGGTCAGTGTGGTTGCAACGACATAGAATACTTGACTGCTACGATGTAGCATACTTTACTGCTACAATGTAGCATACTTCACTGCTACGATGTACCATACTTCACTGCTACAATGTAACATATTTCTCTGCTACGATGTAGCATATTTCTCTGCTACGATGTAGCATATTTCTCTGCTACGAAGTAGCATATTTCTCTGCTACGATGTAGCATACTTTACTACTACGATGTAGCATACTTTACTGCTACGATGTAGCATACTTTACTGCTACGATGTAGCATACTTTTCTGCTACGATGTAGCATACTTTACTGCTCCAAAGTAGCATACTTTACTGCTACGATGTAGCATACTTCACTGCTACGATGTACCACACTTCACTGCTACAATGTAGCATTCTTTACTGCTACGATGTAGCATAATTGACTGCTACGATGTAGCATACTTTACTGCTACGATGTAGCATACTTCACTGCTACGATGTACCACACTTCACTGCTACGATGTAGCATACTTTACTGCTACGATGTAGCATACTTCACTGCTACGATGTACCAGACTTCACTGCTACGATGTAGCATACTGTACTGCTACGATGTACCAGACTTCACTGCTACGATGTAGCATACTGTACTGCTACGATGTAGCATACTTCACTGCTACGATGTACCAGACTTCACTGCTACGATGTAGCATACTGTACTGCTACGATGTAGCATACTTCACTACTACGATGTACCACACTTCACTGCTACGATGTAGCATACTTTACTGCTACGATGTAGCATACTTCACTGCTACGATGTACCACACTTCACTGCTACGATGTAGCATACTTTACTGCTACGATGTAGCACACTTCACTGCTACGATGTAGCATACTTTACTGCTACGATGTAGCAGACTTCACTGCTACGATGTAGCATACTTCACTGCTACGATGTAGCAGACTTTACTGCTCCGTCGATCACAAACCAATCCGCTACGTTTCGATTGGTTTTATTAAACTTTTTTGTTCATCAAACGCGACGTATTTTTAGAAGGTGAATTTATTCGAAAAATACTGGTAATTTTATGTTCAAATGATTTAAATTAATCATCTTATCTGCCAAGAAAAGTATCATCAAATATCAAAATACTTAATACTTAGTGTCACAGCCATTAAGTATTTTGGATAATTGAAGGTAAATAAATAAAGCAATATTCAGACTCCTACGACTCGAACCGAAATTAATTTATTGCCAAAAACCTAAGACATATAAATGTGTTACAATAATTAGTTATTAATGTCGAACAGGTTATTTTATAATTGACTTTTCTTCGTCATCTTCTGGCGTTCTGTACCTTAAGGCTTTAGCTTCTGAAACAAATACACATTACGCATAAATAGGTTATTAATAAGACCTTTAACCCTACGGAATTTTCAGAATACTTATAATTTTGATACTCGCGTGCGTTTAACCGGCGTCACTCACTTGAAACAAAAACGAGCCTTCTAAGATTTTAATGATTACCACAGAAAACGTAAATACTATACCTGGTTTTGGTTTCTTTTCATTTTCAACGTGTTTTATTAATATTTCACCTTTAAAAAAATAAAAAGATATTAACATAATTCTAAATAGGTAGGTACTACGATATTTCATCGATGATAGTACTCTTCTTCTTTTTATTTAAGAGCCTTGCTCTTGTCGGTGTAGCTGATGAAGTTCTTCCCATCTTTTTCTCTCCAGTGCGGTCTCCTTTACCTCTTTATACAACATTACGGCAACCTTTTCCTTTTTTGGCTCATATAACTTATATCCTTGCTCTTCCTCTCCCTCTCGTTCTTTCTATCTTTCCTTCAATAATGTTTTTAATGAAACTGTCATGTTGTGTAAGATGATATTACTATACGAATATATTGGGGGTAATATAAATAATGGTAACAATAAAAAATTAGAAGAGACTACTAATACCATCAAATGAATGAAAACCAATCTTATATTTCCACACTGGCCCACTTCATAGACTTTCAAAATCATTCCACTCAAATTAAAATCGCCAGTTTGCACCCATAATATTTTCTGGGGGTTCAGTGTGTGTTATGTTATATAATATGTTCCCCGTGTTCGTTTGAATTTATACGATTAACGTGCTGATAATTTATAAAAAAAAGGATGTCTTACCATATTGATTCACTAGAAAATAGAAATATAAATGTAACAATATTATTAAGAAGCTTGAATTAACTAGTTTGGGTAGTGCAGCACTATATGCCTGAACGCGGTCGAGTGGATCAAAATTTCGGACTAACACAGAGCGGTAATATTTTTTTTTGATCCGCTATGTTATTATACTTAAGCTTTGGTCATACGCGGCGTGTATGCAGGGAGTGAAATATTCGTGCCGAATTACCCAATCTATGTATATGTAAGATTATTTCATGTATATGTAAGATAAACAAATAAATATGTAGTACATTACCATCAATATCAGTTACGGTAACATCGTGTTTCTTTTCTAGCGCTGAAACAAAAGAAAACAAAGTCAAATTCTCTTTTTAAAAGTGTTCAAATATATTGAAACAATAGCTATGATGGCTATCGCAAGACAGATAGGACGTGCTATGTCTATGGTCACTAGCAACAGATAATAGTACCAAAAACAATGCAACTACTTTAATTTTTTTCTTCAATTATCTTTGTACTGTAATGTACTATTAGGTGAAACCATAACGCAAAATATGTTTTTCTATATTCATTTTATGAATAGGGCAACTCGATGGCCAATTTATCATTCACTCAGATTTTACAAAACAAATATTTTAATCACGTAAACATAGCTAAAACCCAAAAGACTCACAGCTGATGACAGGCTTGGTGTACCGATCCAAGTCTTCTTGTCCGAAACGTGTGACTAAGTCTTTGATGAATTCTTTAAGGTCTGCCATCCAGCTAGGATCGCCATTTTGTGTTTGAGCTATAGAATACAAAATGTTTTACATCGAAGTAAAAAAAAAAGTTTTTTTTTTATATTATTCCGTCCGATCTGGTTTCGATTAAGCCGATTAAGCTGCAAGTTTTTGAGTGTTTTGCTATCATGTGGTCGAGGTAATTAATTTACTCTTAGAATAATAACGGTTGAACTTCGAAACAAATGAAAATGAAAGTTTTTGAACGACATTATCTAGGAATGTTTTGAAGTATTCCGCCAAAATGGTAATATGTTGCTTATTGAAATTAGATCAATTATATTTTTACTAATATTTAAACCTACGGAAGGGCTCGTAGTTACATAGCTAGTTCGCCGATCGGTCGATCTGCGAGGCGAAGCAGCACTTGACGCGGTCAGTCCTTGGATGGGTAACCACTTTTACCACCATATCGAGACCCCTCAGTGCCTCGGAAAGCACATTAAGCAGTTCATCCCAAGTGTCATACGAAGACCTATGACGGGTGTCAGTACCCAAAAAGTCTGACAACCAGTCTAACCTTAGAGTACTAGTGTCTACCAGTTACTGAAAGGCGGAGGTCAGAAGGCAGTTGCTCCGTATAAAATACTGATATTCAGCCGCAACCGGTTAGACTAGAAGCTGCCCCAATGAAGTTGGGGAAAAGGCTAGGCAGATGATGATATATCCTACCTATATATGAATTCAGCCAAAACCACATTGGGGGCCACTCAATCCTAGGTGCTTCGGCTCAGGGGCTTCGGCCCCCTATAGCTCTTTCCTAAATCTAGATTTCAGAGAGGAGAATAGATGGTCTTTTCCCAGAGACGCAAAACATTTTTTAACTATCAGTAAAACGCTTACGAAAATATTTTGCTATACAAAACATTATATTTAAACCTAAACCTACCACTGCTCCGCATCGGTTTTTTATCTCCAGTCCTCGTTATCGAAGTTACTTGTTTATCTAAAAGTATACATAATACGTTTATATTCTGTGGTCATAATGTTCTATAGCGTAATGATAATCATGTATGGTAATGATAGTTTTGATAAGTTTCACGGTTTAATTGGTCTAGTGGTCTCAAGCGCGACGGCTGAGCGTGCGGTCTTGGGTTTGATTCCCAGGTCGGGCAAACATTACTAGGTACATTAAAACTATTTCTAAAGTCTATAGTTTAGTAAGATAGGGTATAATATCAATTTTTCAAAGTGAACTAGTCGATCAAGCCGTTTTACGACTGACTGATATAGCATCACGCCTGTATTGCCCGAAGGGTTAGGCAGAAGTACCCACGTTTCACCGATGTTGTTATTGTGTCCCACGTAATAGGGGGCGAGCTTATTGCCATTACCGGGCACAGTTCCAGACTCCGTGTTGCTAATGAGAATTTGCATACAGAAAACCCCAATAACACTTGGCCCGACCCGGGAATCAAACCCAGGACCCTACGCTCAGCAGTCGCGCTTGCAACCACTAGACCAATGAGGCAGTACAGATGATTTATTTATATTAATTACTAGAAATAGATAAGATACTTTACTTTTAATGGTAGGTTGCCTTAATGCCTTCTTCGACCGGTCGAAACTTTTTGAAAGAAAGTCATCTAAAAACAGACAACAATAAGTTAAAATAATGATGGTAATGAGAATTACAGTCAGAATGCTTCAATATAAATCTCTATTAGACATAAAGAATAACTAAAATCTCTACTGCCTCCGAACATTAGTCGCATTTTGAAGGGTTGATACATAGAATTGTTTTTATCAGTACATATTATTAAACAAAGTCCCCCACCGCGTCTGTCTGTCTGTTCGCGATAAACTCAAAAACTACTGAACGGATTTTCATGCGGTTTTCACTAATAGACAGTGATTCATGAGGAAGATTTAGGTGTACAATTTGTTAAAGTGTTGTGTAAATTGGCTGAAATATAACGATGATAGTTGAAGATGTCGGAAAATATCATGCCGACTGGGAGCTTTACTGGCGTCCGCTGAGTAAATGCTCGACGTAACAGGCTGATACGACACAACGACAGAAAATAATTGAAGGCGTATATGCTCTGCTACCCGTGCGAAGCCGGGACGGGTCGTTAGTTTCAAATAAACCTAACACCGGTACTTTTGAAAAGTTATAGGACTCTAGTTGCACGGATCTAAAAAGTTGAAGATGAACCGGCAAGAAACTCCATGGATACCCTTTTAAAGTCTCTTAACAATCTTGCTATGTACATAAGTGAAAATATCTTTACTGTTATAAAATAAGCGAGTAATGTGCGTCGTATAATATATCTTGATTTTGACATGATCTCTAAACGCGCGAGAATTTCTCCCCATGTACCACAATTATGATATCCACGGATTGTTACACTCCTGTTCCGAAGATTTCTCCTTATCC
Source organism: Shargacucullia verbasci (assembly GCA_947562105.1). Taxonomy (NCBI): domain Eukaryota; kingdom Metazoa; phylum Arthropoda; class Insecta; order Lepidoptera; family Noctuidae; genus Shargacucullia; species Shargacucullia verbasci. Next base: position 6,864,325 of record OX387302.1, on the reverse strand, counting down.
CTTACTTTTCCCACGATACAAAATGATCTAGTGTGGGTGCCACTGTTAAACGTTGGTTTTGGAATTATCTATCAACTATACCTACAGGACGAAAAGTTGTATTCTTTCTACACATTTATTATGGAACCTTTTTTACGATAAGAAAATTCCTGCTTGAAATTTCTTTAGAATATAATAACCTACTGTTACCTGAGGCCCTAGTGTAAGTTTCTTTCGACCAACTAGATTTACTACATCGAACGCGTTCGGCGCTCCGATTGGTCCGTTTCGTGCCCTCCACCAATCGGAGCGCCGAACGCGTTCGATGTAGTAAATCGAATTTGTTGAAAGAAACTTACACTAGGGCCTCCGTTTGTTTGATGTTATATATGTACATTTGTTTGTATTTATATGCGGAGTAAAGTTACCTAAGTATGTAATGAATAGCATTAGTATAAAAAACACCATCAAACTTCATCTTTAGCTAGTATCACACGTAAAATGGTGTATATACCCTTCTATTTTTTTTTGCATGTCGCTTTACTTGCGGCGAAACATGATGGACCTTTGAATACTGTAAGAACTTTCAACCGTGTTTCTGGCAAATAAAATTTTTCATTTCATTTTCATATTCGTGTCTACAAACTCGTTTTTACAATCTAGTAAAATATAGGTACCTTTAGTTCTGCGTCCTTGTACAGACCCGATGTCGTATCCAAAGTTCTCCACAAGCCATTCAATGAGCAGACTTACATCCCTCACCATTTGTGGGTCTCTTGTCCCATAGATCGGTTCTTGTGGCTCGCCGCTTTCTTCATCATCTAGTTTGGAAATTATAGAATATTTATTTTAAAAATGTTACGTTACCGGCTGAGTTTGACAGATAAGCGAATGACATTACTAGAGTTAGCTTTGTTTACCGGAGAATAACTTATATTGCAACGCAGGTAAGCACGATTTGTATGAGCAGTCTATCTCTTGTAGGTTATCCGTCCTCCCGACGATAGATAAGTAAATTGGATAGGCAACGGTAACCGTCGATAGAATATTGTAAACGAAGTAAGAACAAAATGATAGATTTGTCTAACTTTAGTAACTGAAATGACAGATAGATAGTTATTTTAAAATGGCCGTTAATCATCGTCGAATTGTACCATACGTTAATTATATAATGAATCAATATTTCGTCATCCAATACTAAGTTTCCGTAGTGTAGCGGTTATCACGTGTGCTTCACACGCACAAGGCCCCCGGTTCGATCCCGGGCGGAAACAGTAATTTTGGGAATGTTTTTTTTTCAACAATGTAAGAATAAATAAATTCTGTCCATCACTGTCTTCGTTTTATTAAATGTTGATAAAATTTAAATAACACAAAATTTATTGCGTAATAAAAAGTATACTTGCAGTTTGTCAAATTCACCTGTTGTTTTTAGGTGAAACCATATCTTTTGAGTTTAATTATTGAAGTATACAGACCTGACTCATATCCTCCTAAGTCAGTGGGCATTCGGAGTATTGGCTTGTCACCGTCCATGACACCTAGTAAAATTTTTACAGAAATAAGTTTTTAACAATAACTCAGGAGTTCTATGAAAATAACTGGAAACTTACTTGACCGATAACTAGGCCTTTCATAGGGTGTTGCGGCTATGAATGGTATCTGCAAATGTGAATGTGTTTAAAACTCCCTATTGGATAGATGGTCAAAATATTCCTTTTTCAATATGGTAAGTGCCGTGATTCTCGTTAAAAAACATAAAAAAATATATAATTAATTTTGCTACTTTGATTAAATCCAATATGGCCGTAGACGTAGTCGTTATTTAGAAAAAAAAAATCATCTATAGTTATGTAATTAAAACTTATATTCGTCAATAATATAATTGACTATTTTATGTACTCACTTACCAAAATAAAAATATAAAATAAAATCATATTTAATTAAATTATATCAAGAACTAAACTTTACTCAAACATTTTTCTTAGAAAATTGATTCCAACTCAATTATATGGAAATTGAAATTTCAGTCAGTCGTAACGTAACTATTTGCAATTAAACGGTCTTGCATAAAGTACAATTTTACTGAATATTTATAGCAGCATACTGTGATTTACAAAACGGATTCTCGGCATCGAAGGACCGATCGCCGTTAGTGCAGACGACAGATCGCGGAGCAGCAAACGTGAGCCAAACCAAGATGGCCCGACTAACCGAAAAAAGCAGTTTGAGTGAACTGGATGCGGAGTTGTGGCAAAATGTGCAATAGGCCGATTGGGTTGAAACCAACATGGCTATAACAATAAAGTTAAACTCAATAATGCTGTTTTAAGCAGTAAACGTTTCTGGTACACAGTACACCATACTTGAAACCGGTAAAAGGAGGAAATGTACAAGATTAATATTTTCTGTCTTGTAACATTGCTTAGTGTAATGTTTGTTTTCTTCATCAAGTGAATTTTCATTATAACTACTCCAGCGCCGTCTATCGAAGTGAAGTGACAACAAAAAGTCCTAAATCGCGCTATCATAGATAATATGACGTTTGGAGCTTCGGCCACAGGCACACCACCTAACCTGGTCGGAGGAACCTTGCTTTTCAATAGAACATCATACCTCGTTCCTGCATATACTCATCCCACCTCTAATAGATAATAACAGTAGAAATAAAACAAATATTTCCATCATGGTTTTCTATAATACAAACATTCTTATCAATAACTATGTATAAAATATTACATAAAACTATATAAAAAAACATAGTTATCTCTCGAAAATAAAAGAAAGATATTGACTTCATTGAAATAAACTAACTTTCTCCCCACTGTTGGGCAACGGCATAGGACAAAGTATGCTACTTATTTGAATAAAAACAATTATAAAATATTTATTTAGAAAACGATCTCAACAGTAATTAAGAACATTTGCAACATGGCTATATAAAAATTCAAATTCGATAGAACATCGTTTTAACGAAAAAAAAAAAACTGTTCACATTAATAGTTAATGAAATCAACTGACGCTTAATATGGAACAAACGGAACTTGTCCAGCTCGGTAAAAAACGGTGTAGACAATATTTTTTTTCTATTACAAATGTCTGCTATAGTATCAGTGCCAAAGAGGCTACAGTAAGTTGATTTTTTTGAATATTTATTCAACATAAAAGCAAGGTTTTCTGTAAAAAACAACCGCTTACTAACTCGACGGAAATTTTAATACTGAGCTGAATAATGGCAGTTTGAACATAAACAATAGTATGTAAAAAACAGTTCTGTTCAATTTTTAAATGGCATGATAAAATATTTTTTATATCTCATTATAATTCCTTTTTTGAAAAAGGAATTAACAGGCAATGAGACATCCAAAAACCATTACATGAAGAAGTCTTCAAGTAAATTAATAATATTTTATTGCACAGAAAATCTTTAAATAAATAATTGATAATTTTTTTCCGATCCTTCAATACGGTTAACTGTTATTTTGAAATTGGAACAATCATTATTATAGTTTTTTTTTTTATTCTCAGTAGACACGCGTTTGACCCCTTTCTCACCTGATGGTAAGCGATAATGTGGTCGAAGATGTAGCACGCTTGCCTAGAAGTATGTATATTGTATAATATTCTCAGCTATCTTCTAAATTGCCTTTATTATGTCTTAATTGTCGTTTAGTTATCACACCACACCAAAACAAAAACAATGGGAAGAACTTCGTTAAAAGCGAATTTCTATGGAGTACGCCACGGAGATACGGAGGAACATTATTTTATTTCTAATGAAATGACAATGTACTACTATTAGCTGAATTATTAGTTGTCGTGGCGAGACATTTCTAGAGATATTTATGCTATGTCCGTGTCCACCGGCCAGAATGGGAAGAGAAGAGATTGAAATCTGTTTATGTCCATGGACCACGGTAAGACAATTATCGCGAAATGTATTATCAGATGTGTACGACACGACACAGAGTAATACCTACTCTGGCACGGAGGCAATACAGTTCAATTTAGCCTGAATCATTTTATATTTTTACTCGATAATCCTCGCTTGTCTAATTGATTTAAATGTTGCCATACAAATTTAATTTGTGTCCCATTACATCCATCCCATACAATCTTAATACAAGAAGGTGTATTGTCTAAAGTTTTGAACCATAAAGATGTAACATCAATGAATTTCTGGTGTAACTGTGAGAGCGACTCGCTGGCGCCCTCTGACGACTTCAATGCGTAAACTGCCGCTAGTATTCTCTAATACCATGTAGATGTCGCTAGCTGTGCGTACCGGCTTATTGTTTATACTCGTTACTATGTCGCCGGGTTGCAGACCTCCGCTGTAAAAGAAACAAAATATAATTATTAAATTAAGCCCACTACTGGGTAAGGGCAGGAATTAGTAAATAAATTTGACGGAAAGGTCCTAGATCCCATTGCAATGAATAGGGGTAGATTTTGGGTTTTTCTGTCAAATTTAATAATGGTATAGGTAAAATAAAATATTGTACATATTTGCCTAACCCTATATAATTTACGTTACATTTTACGTTTGTCCTATTAATTGAATTACGGAGATCACCAGTAATTATATGTACAAATCTGGTGTTACACGCAGCCACTTCTATGTAGACTAAAAACTGACCCCAAACTAGTTAAGATAAGATCGAAACTCGCACTACACTTACTTGTAAGCTGGTGATCCAATTATAACTTTCCATACCAAGATTCCATGCTCTATATCTGACGGCATCTGAAAAAGTGATACACTGAATTAATTGAAAAAATCACTTTACACAAGCTTTCCATTTTTATTTAATTATGCTGAAATTCTCATGGTTACTCTTCGCTCTAGGGAAAGCAAATGGTCATAATTCAAAACAGCACGGTGTTCTTTCAGAGCACGTATGGCTATCGATCACGTTGTGCATACAACGCGGTCGAAAGTTACTTTATAGTTTTTAAAATATATATTGGCGTCTAATTTTTATTGAAGTAAAATATGCTTTTTGCAGCGCTGCCGGATATGAAATAATTTAATATGTAATAACCAAGTAAAATCCTCATAAAATCGAGATAGGATAGGATAAAGTCGAAACTAAACAAGCCTGATTTCTAAATTAATAAGCCAAGCCAAGCAAGCCAAGGCAGCTATGAGCTGAACAGACGGCACCCGGCAACGTGTCTGCGAGTATATTATGTGTATCCCTCATAAAATGTAAGAGATTAATAATGACGTCTGTGTGTTGTCTATGGCTAAAATTAAGTAAGTAATATAGAACAAACCTCAGGATTTCTCATCCGCAGTTCCATGAGTATGTTTGGAGTAAGCGACAACATCGTGATGCCGAGGTACCGCCGCGACACTTGCGGCGACTTGGTCGTCCCTGGGAAGCGCTCTAAGTTACCGATTTGTGTTATTATTGAGTAAAAAATACAAGGGTAAAGTATAAAAAATAATCTGTCCCACTGCTGGGCTAAGGCCTCCCCCAATTTCTTCCACATAACTCTCCTGCGCCACCTAGAACCAGCCCCTCTGCTACGTGTCTAGGTCATCTCGCCACATCTTTCTAGGCCGGTCAGATTTATATTGTATCCAGCCAGCCATATCATGTACATGTAATATTATTGCACTAAATTACGTATATGGGGATATTCTTGATATATACAACAACTGTCAGTCCTTATATTAGACAAAACATTGAAGCAAATCTTAAATAACAACTTACTTTTAGCCAGAAATTCCTTCACGTAATCGATGGGTATAGCAAAAGAGATACCGGAGGTGACTTTCATACTATTGATGCCTATCGCCTCGCCGTCCAGGTTGACAAGTGGTCCCCCGCTGTTGCCAAAAGTGATTGGCGCATCTGTCTGTATGTATACCATGTCTTTGCCTGCAATTCGAAAAATGGTTTTGTTTTCAGAATTTAATTAAAAGCTTTAAACAAAAACTTGCTAGAATGACTTGTATGAGTCTGTTAACTGTTTGGTGGCCCGCCAGTTCTATGGAGGAACACGGAATCGGAGACGAGAATCGCTCATATCATGAGGATATTAGCCAGTTAGCAATGGCGGTATCGAGGCAGGGTGCGTCAGACGATCTCAAGATTTGTCTATTAAAGCTGTTTCCTTGGAGCCAGCCAGTGGAATTGATTTACTGCGGGGCAGAATGGACTAATTGCAATGATTTTAATGCAGGTACTTTTGACAGTTAGTATCTATTTTATCATTCTTAATTTTTAAATGTGCCCACCTCTTAAGCCAAGTTCTTCACTAGCTCTTTGCGTAGAGCTCACAACACCGGCAGTCACTGTGTTACTTAAAGCAAGGGGACTGCCCATTGCCACTACCTACAAATACACATAATTAAGGATAATCAAGAATAGATATACCAGGAATAGTCGCTATATTTATGCCAGTATTACCGAACCTCAAAAACAAAGTGGTCTTGAGCAAGCCAAATTTTCTGCATCCTACTGGAATTTAACAATTTTTCTACGATTACTGAGTAAAGAATAAATTTTTCCACTGACTGATTTATTGCTAACTTTTCTTAATTTTTTATATTAATGATAATTTCTGTACTAGTTCACAGTACAGTTCTAATAAAACCAGCATTTTTTAGCTTTAAAATATTATAGAGTACAAACCCACTCGCCCGGCTTGATATCTGATGATGAGCCCAGTTTCATAGTAGGCAGGCCCTTCACAGGGATGCGGAGAGTTGCCAAGTCTGACTTCATGTCTACGTCTTCTACAAAACCTGTGTGTATGGAGCCATCCTGAAACACAATCATTTTTTTCTGCTATAACTGTGCCATATTTTAGTATTAAAAAAGCTTTACTAGCAGTTACATATTTCAGTTGTTTAACCGGCATGGAAGTAAATAAAATGTATAAAGTACAAGGCTAATAAGTAATTTTGAGCAGATACAAGATTAACCCTTTAACTGCCAACAATTATTTAAAGCGTCAATCACGATTTCCATCGAGATGCCAATGCCGCCTTCAAGCATCATTTTTTAGCCTTACATTTGACAGTGAAATAAGTAATAAACACTATTTTCGCATGTGGATCGACACTTGGAGGCGGTGGCATCGGTGTCTGGATTAAAATCGTAATTGACGCTTTAAATCGTTGTTGGAGGTTAATGGGTTAAATGATGTAACCAACCATCTTATGAGGAAAATGGGTTAAGCAAAAGGGTCTGTCAGTCAAATTGATTTATTAATATGGTGAGCTGTGACACAGCTTTGGCCGAGGACAATATTGATCTCCAATTCTTATACCTTGACACATAACTTCTAACTTTTCAAAAACCACAGACTTCTTCAGACAGTTCTTGACTCTTATTATAATAATTCAACTTGTAACCTAGCTTTAGAACAGGGATACCTACCTTCTAAACATTGTACATATTACACAATTGAAAACTAAAATGAAATTACTCACCATCAACCGAACATTCACTATAGCGTTTGGCTTGTTCACCACAACGTGAGCGTTCGTCAATATCAACCCATCTTCCTTCACAATGAACCCAGAACCGTTCGATAACGTCACTGGCTGACCAGAAAACAAATCCAGTCTACGGCTGTCTTTTATCTCTATATACACTACAGACGGCGCTGACACGGCCACAACATCAGCTATAAAGTTAAACTGCTCTCTCCTACCTTTTAAATCATTCTTAATTACACTAGCGGCTAACAATTTCTCTTTTAAACTAATATAACCTATAACCCCGGCCGCGACCGCCAACATTCCACTAAAATAACTGGTCCTAGTTTCATTTCTATTATTGTCATTATTAGAAGCTTGTATCACACGGCAACAACATCTATAGTTTATATTTGAAACGGGTTTTATGTGAAATATACGAGAAAATCTCGAAATATTCATTGTTGATAGTGAAATTGTCAATACGACTGCGAAGAACGAAATTGACTGGTGAATGTCATATTACTGTCAAAATAATTTCATAGTGATGTGATATCAGCTGTTAAAAAACGCGTTATTTCCGTTATTTTAAACAGATTAAAAATTTCATTCAAAATTATTTTAATAATGATTGCTTGTAACAACTTCATGCCATTAACTATTCATTGAGACAGAAAATATAAAGCTGGATCCTTATTCACAGATATAATTTTTATTTAAATTCTGCAAGTATATTTTTCATCAATTTTTCTCTAGGATACAACGTTTTTAAGATATTGGCGTTTTAATGACACAAAAATAATTAATTATTCGATTCATTATTATGGCACAAGGGCTGCCCTGGGGTATAATAATGAATTGAATATCCTATAGCAGTTAAAAGATTGAAACCTCGCTGTCTCCAATCACGCTTGCGACAACTGGCAGTGGGGTAGCAAGGGGGTGGGGGGAGGTCGGGCCGCACCGGCACCCTTTTTCGGATGACACCCGGTGACAACTTCAAGACAAAATACAAACATTAAGAAAAAAATTAAATCACTAGCACAGCTGTCTTTTTCGGAGATTCCCCCACAAGCACTAGCTCTCTCACTCTATTTATTAATAAAAAACTACTTGCGGGCAACAATGACCCAATCGCGACTTAGCTATCTTGGTATATTAGCCATAGATCACCAGGCAGTACAAAATATAAATTTGAAGAAGTTCATTCAGAGTCATGCAGCTGTCAAAGCCAGAAAGAAGAGATTTTAATTGTAAGATAAAAATATTTGTCATAGTATTCATTGTGTTTTGTTATTTGTTCAATAATTAAATATAAATTTGCTCAACGTCACCCCCCCCCTCCTATTACTGTAATATGACCCCCCCAAAGTATTTGACTGCGACAATTATTGTTTGAATTGAACTGAATAAGTTTCGATGGAGTGCCACCACCAACTTCCGCACTGGGTGCCGCCCAAGGTAGCTACGCCACTGACCACTGGCCAATGAAACAGTTATAGATGGTCGAAACCTGCCGAAATTCATACAAAATTTCGGGTTTCCCCTACAATTGTTTTAGAGGTCAATCTATAACTTGTGGTAAGCAGAATATACCTACAGCTAGAGCGTCAGTGCTTACATGCACTGGTTCGTTACGACGAAAGAAATTATGTTAGGTGATGTTTTACGGAAATATTTGTAAAATTTGGTTGTCAGCAAATAAAATATGCCAATATGGATACAAAGTAAATAATATATTTCAATAGTTTACAATGAATAATACAAAAATAATTAATTCATTATATTATATTACAGTTGCGTCTTAATATCTCTATATATGTATCTAAGCTGTCGTTTCTAACATAAAGTTCTTCCCCCTAAGTTAAAATAGGAACTATAACTATTTACATGTCTTACATTAAAGAACTTAGAAGCTATACGACTTGATTACATTATGCCCCATGGCTACAAAACCTTGAAGCTACACTTTTTTATCATAAACTCCAAAGTTACTAATAGAAAGCTTTTTATTTTACTGTTTCCTGAGTAATTGATGGTGACGGTGTAAATATTATACTGTGTGATTTATAAATGTATTTCCATGGGACATTACGTACAAGCCATACTATGCGTTTCAAATAAAAAAACAGGTCGATAGGCGCCATTTTGTGAATATCCACTCACTTTAGTACCCTTCTGCATCTAGCATTTAGCATTCCTCTACGAATCTCTATCAAAAAGTTGATTCCTGTACTATTAACCGTACGCTAATTTGTTTGTTTGTTCGTTTTTGATGATTTGATGTCGACTATTCTGCCAGCGTCGCGTTGAGACGGCAGCGAATACGCTTATGATAATTGGAGTCTCCAATTAAATGGAAAACTTGACATTTGTAATGGGATCCTAGAGCGGTTTTAGAACCCCTGAATTGAAGATGTTCCCTGTTCACAACATGGGGCCCGTCCAACATTGAAACGCATAGTACAAAATATATTACCGACATTTAATTAGTCAATCAGATCGATATGTTCTGTGGCAACCGTCAGATCATTCCGCAATCTCTGTATATTTAGACTAGATTACATTATTTATACTTTCAAAATATCCACCGCGAAATGACGATAAAGAGCTTAGAAAAATATGTAAAAGATTTCTTCAATCATTTTAATTAGTTATAATTTTGATAATACTTCTGTAATTTTCATAGCGTGTGGGGCTCATAACAAGCCACACTTTAATTTTATATCTGTCGAAGTATCAAGTTAGCAGAGCAAATAAAAACGTTTTGAGTTTGATAATCTATAATTCAAACGGTCAAGAAAGAATGTGATTATAAATGGAGCCTCAATATTCACCTCTCGCTCGCAGAGTACGTGTGCGAGTGAGAGGTAAATAACTAAAGCCAACATCCATAATCATATTTTTACTTGATCGTGTTCACATTCTTAGTTTCTAAATCTTTGACATATAAACTGTTGTTTGTTGTGATATTTCTACTAAAATTAATTTACTATAAACTAAAATATTTCCCAACTGATATTATATCGCTCGCTGTTCCTTTTCAGCGCAAGCATTTGAACTTCGTATAGAAATGTGTTTTTTACACGTGCGCTCTCTTTTTAACTCCTAGCTGTTAGATAGTGTTGTCTCACTCTAACATAACGTACGAATTGCTTTTAAACGTCATCGCTAAATTGACTGGCAAAATTATTAATCTTTATTTGGTATTAGACGAAAAACAATCGTAAATAATAATTTTTTTACAAACGCTTTCTATGTCAAATTGGAAATAAAAAGACTAAAAACTTTCAAGCCATTTTAAAGCTTGTCAAAATATGCCACATTTTATATTTTTAACATCAGGTTAACAACAATTTCTATACTTTTTTTATATTTTATATCTTGGTCAACATTCTATTTGGTATATTACAATTAATATTTACTAAACATAGCTAAAACTTAATTTCAAAACGTAATTTTCACAAAAAATAGGACCCGAAATACGAAAATAACCGATTGCAAAAAAAAAAAATGAAACCACCGCAAAAATGTTCGCAAACACGTTTTTTGATTTGCCATTTTTTGCGAAAACCACGTGCATCTAAAATTAAAAAACGAAAAATTACCATTAGCTCCAATCTTCGCATTGGATACCATCTCCGATCGCTATGCCGTTACCGTTGATCTTACCGTTTACCGTTTTACAATTGACGGCGTCCCCGTTACCATTGACCATGTTTTCTGGGTGGTAAGTGTAGAACACTGTGCAGAAAGCGGAATCGTCTCGGGGAAGGTCGTAATCCACATGTTTCGCTGCAAGCCAGGCGGCTCCCATTGCGCTGGACACGCGAAGTCTTACTAACTCGAGTTCCGTTGTTACCTGAGGATAGTAATGTGTATTTATTACTACTTTAATTTTTCTAAAATAAAAGTAGCCTAAGTTACTAACATCAGCTATCTGCCAGTGAAAGTCCCGTCAAAATAGGTCCAGCCGTTTTGGAGATTAGCCGGAACAAACAGACAGAAAGACAACATTTTTAAAAATTGTTTTTTTTGTTACAAGTACCGTTTAAACTTTCATATGTATTAAGTAAAATGCTGTTATTTTGATATTACAAACAAACACTTTAATTTTATTTATTTGTATAGATATAGATTATGGCGAATATAATGTCACGTGGACTTTATCTATACTTATAATAAATCTGTAGAGAGGTCAATTCTGTACATGAAATATATTTTCAAAATAACTATCAGGGGGTGATTAGTGATCGATACTGATGCCAAAAATCTAATCAGTAAAATTTTTGTCTTTCTGTCTGTCTGTATGTTCCCTATAGAAACAAAAACTACTCGACGGATTTTAACGAAACTTGGTACAATTATTCAGACTCCTGGGCAGGTTATAGTATACTTTTCATCACGATACAATCAATAGGAGCAGAGCAGTGAAGGGAAATGTTGGGAAAACGGGAGAAGTTACTCCATTTTTTAAGCTTCAGTCGCGTGTGCAGCCTTAATGGTTAAAGCTACATAGAAATCATATACGAAAGTTAATCTGTTTGTTACATCAAAACCATTGAACCGTGAGGAAGGGCATACGCTACTTTTTTACGAAAAACGACTGAAACGCGGACGAAGTCGCGGGCAAAAAAAAGCTAGTATAAAATCATGTAATTGCAAGAAACAATTATAAATTGTGTGGAGGATGTCCTTCCCACGATGCATTAGAAGTCCATTGTTAGATCGTAACAGATGTAATTCTATTAGGCGGTCCTGTAGATTGACGCGATGGCGATTGTTATAGAAAGAGGTTTTGTTATGAGGTGTGAGGTTTTTAATACTTTGCGGACACCATTATCCATGGTGGTTATTATATTGAGAGCATAAGTCGACCTTTAGCTCACTACACCATCATTTTTGCGAAAACTCGCGAGGTTTCGCGAAAATACGAGTTATGTTGTAAAGTAGTGACTGCGTTTACGCAAAACGAGATGTTGTAAAATACCGTGTTTTAGTGAAACTACGGATTAGGTACGCGATCCTACGCCGACATATGCACTTGAATAGGCATAGGTACTAACCTGAACACATTTCCAATATTGGTGTTTTCTAAAACTTCTAGAGCTTCTTGTTCGAGCTTGAGCGATTCCCAGCACGGGGCAACGATAGCATAGGTCGACGACTATATATACACCACTATACTAACCCGTCTGTTATTAAGCTGTTTCAGCACGCCAGGCTTGAGTATGTCCCAACTCTTCCACACAGAGCCGACGCACACAACGCGCAGGCGCGGCGCGTGAGACCGAACGGCGAGCGCAGCCGCGTGTGAAGCTAATGCAGCACCCGCGCATGCGAATATATGACGGGAGAGCTCGTCGCCTTTGTAAGCTAGCGTGGAGAGTTTTGCTGTTACACCTGTGGGAGAAGGTTTATACATTAAAACATGTGATTATATTGTGATAGCTGGAAAATAAAACTTATTCCGTTTCATATACGTATCAAATTGAAATAATTGCGCAAACAAATACAAAGCTGCGTTCAAACTAACGCGTTTGCACCGTTGTTGTGCTTTTCATTTTTTGTTAAGTATAAGGCAATAGACGATGAAATTTTTTAAATGCCTATGAAATGCTTACGATACAATATTGCAAAGAAGTTCATTATAAACTTACCCGCAAACATAGACTTATCGAAGTGTTTATAAGCATGTGGCAGCAGATCCGCCCTGGTGTCAGCTTCAAAGTGTTCCCTTATGACTTCCCATACGCGGTCGGTTGGGTACGGCGAAGGTTGCAGGCCGTCGACATCATCGAACACCGTTTTGACAGCTTTGTGGGCTATCCAGTACGCTGGAGAGAGATACAGATAGTTGGTTTTCAATCAAGACGTAAGCTAGACGCTACTGATAGGGCAGTTCTTCTGGGACTATTTAGGTTGCCATCGACTCGCTAAGAAGAATCAAGACGTATATTGGAAGGTTTTTATAACATGTCCAATGGACAATGGACTTTGTTGGGGTAATCTTTTGAGTACATATTAATAAGGCATTACTAGTTTTTTTAAACGTTTGCGTGTCTACCATGTGACGTAACCGTAATGGATAACCAATTTTAGCTTGATAAAATTTTTTTTTTGCTTGACGCGAGGCCTTGTCGCGTCTGTTTGGTTGTGGTCAATAGACATTTGATCAAGCAAAGCATGGCGGATGCTGTTTCATCTGAGGATAACGAGAGCCACGACAAAAGGTGTCGCGCTCAATCAAGCAGCTTGACGTGTGTATCAAGCTGCTTGATCAAACAGTTTGTATAAGCCGCACACTCTATGTGCTTGTTGTCAAGCTGCTCGATCGTCTTGGACCCTATTAACGGGAAGCTACGGAACAGCGGGTGCTGTTTTTGAGTTTGATCAAGTAGCGTAAAGGTATCTGAACTTCGATATATTAAAGTTTACTTATTATGCCTCAGACATCGAATCTTCTTTGAGAAAGTAAACACATGAAGGATTCTGCGACAGTCTTTGTTCCAAAATCGTGGCAATTTGTCAGTAATAATTGAAGGAATAGAACAGTAGGACCAACGACTTAGGCTAGGGTTGCTGAAAATATTTAAGGCAGCAAATGATCGATTGCTTCTTTGGAATTACACGTCACCAAAAATATGTAATTGTACGTACCACCGCCTTCGTCTCCCAAGAGATATCCCCATCCACCGCAGCCATGCTGTTGTCCATCAGGGGTCCTTAGTAGAGCGTTGGAACCAGTACCTGGAAATGATAATTTAATATAAATAAAAAATTGTTTCCTTCACCGTTTCTCATGTTATATCAGTTATGGAAAATTAGCTTTTATAGTTGGTTGGGAATCATTACCCATAGGTGATATCTCACAACACGAGACTTAATACCGTCATCAGACAAAACCACAGGGGATATTATACTGTCGGCCAACACCATAGGGGACTTAATAACGTCACCCGTTACCACCATGTACGCAGTAGTTTAACCCTTTAGGGACTAGAGACGTGACAGTTTTGTAATTATTTTGACCTATAATAGGTACTGTCAAGTGACACAAAGTAGACATAATAGAAAATGGTTTATGACTGGCCTCTAGCAGTCTAGCTGCGCCTTCATAAATTAATAATTAATAAAAATAGACCCCAAATTTTACTAGCGGCACTATATGATGGCCGGTGACAGCTTACAAGTTGTGTGTATAATTGTACTTAGCGGCTCACTATTGTGATACTCACGACGATGAAGTATGGCATTTTTCCCTCACACTTAGCTGTCAATATTTACAGAATGCACGAGCGTGTGTGAGTTTTTACAGGCCGTCATACAGTACAGGCCGCAAGCACAGTGCTAATATCGACTCTATGACACATTTCATACTAAATATTAATTCCAATGAAATCCGCAATAGGAGATAGGCCTAAATTGACAGGATTTAAATTTCAGGCACGTAGCCTCGTAGATACAATACAACGCATTAAAAACTGTATTTCAAACGTTTCACAATATGAGAATGGGTATTTGGGATCCACACGCTTTTTAAACCGCAATATTCCTGTGAATCATCAGTCTGTCTAACTGAACAGCAAATAATAATAAGGTATTTTTATTGGAAGTGTTAACCAACATTGGAAATAGTTGATTGCCTTAAACAACTATTTGCAAGCCAGTATTGTTTATATTGTAAGTACAACGGGTACATAAAAGTGGGTGTGTTTGGTAAACCTGTTTCTGATACAATTTATATAAAAAAAAAACTGGCTTTACGCTTGAATATGATTTGATATTTTTTGGAGTACGAACTACTAACGCGATACCCAGAATATGGCTTCAATAGGCTAGACGACTGCATCAAAAACAAATTTTGAAATCTTGTTTGGTAAATCTAAAAACTCAATAAAACTTAATCTCTTGCTTATCTTTGGCGTTTTCAATTTTTAATTATCAAAATCACACAATAAGTATGTAAATGGCAATGCAAAACTATGACGTCACGCTTTTGTATTCCATACATTTTTAGAACAAAATGTCGTTTTTGACAGTTAATAAAAAGTAACTCAGATGACTATTCCTTTACCGTATTATTGTCGGTATGTTGCACTTTGTATAACTTGTATAATTTTTAAATCCTTGATTTCATCTCATTCTACATCGGATAGCAATGTTATGATCAAAAGTAGGTCGAAATAAAATAGGACGTCCAATGAGGCTGGTAGATAACCTCTAACCTTGATTCATGTTAACTGCATGTCAACATTGCTGATTATGAACGAAGTTTTACCCGTTGTTTCCTTCTCACTGTCACAGCTAACAAGCACCAATATACACACTACAGTCAAATCTTCCAATCTGATTAATTTTATTCGATATTCGAATTTCCTACAATCCTACGATGAATTTTCCTAGTCCACATTTTTTATATTAATATGTGTTATTTATCTTTCTTCTTTTTTTTTAAACGTTGCTCCACACTACGATTTCTCCTGTATCGTGGTACAGTTTACAAACATATCATACATCTCACAGGCACACACAACCAGACCTAAAACAACTATCTGATCATACAAATATTTGTTCCGTGTGGTGATCGAACCAGCGACACGTAACGCAGAAAGCTAATCGCTTAGCCATTGCGCCAACCTTACAAACCTTAAACTTACCTATTTGTCTTATAGTACAACATAACTGCTCTACTATACACTGTAACCAGTTCCCGCTGTCAACGTGCCTATTGACCAAATCCCTGATCCTATTTCAGCCATTTTGATGCAGAAATTGCACACTGAGTAGCTACTGCAGAATGATGAAACTATCTATACAAACGTCAACAATGCAGGTACATTTCCTGCTTATTATGAATTCAAGAGGCAACATTATTAATTTATGGATGTATTGCGCTGATAATTTCTATAGTAATTTTCTTCACTACATATTCAGTACGGGTGTAGGCGTTAAAATTCAGGCATGTTTATGAGAATAATATGCAGAGGAAATTGACACGTGTAAGCTTGTTTCGCTAGCTTCACAGTTAAGGTAAACGTAATGAAGCATGGTGATCTTTAAATATGCATGAAGTTCTTCATATGTATTTGAAGATCACCATGCTCGTTTCCCATGATCATATGAGGGCAAGGCAAAAGCGTAAGCGTACCGAGAATGGAGGGTGGGACCTGGCTTCCCACTTTCCCACTCTTTAGCACACAAACTAGCGTCCTTTTATTTAGGTGATTAAGTATTACCTAATTTCACCCCGATATGATTACTTTCATGATATAATGTCATGTCAGTCATGATATAATTAAAATAAATTAAATTTCTACCTAAATTGCCACTTCAATATTTCTATTACAATTCTAATTACGGAATGCTAAATTCAAGGCGTTTTATTAAATGTCTGTACCCTTGAAATGGTTTAATTTCCTATTGTTAAATGTCTTTGAATGTCGTCAGTTCAGTGCAAGGTTTTATAATTTTAATGTGAATTAAGTGAATGTTCTGCCGGGTTCACATGGAACGATTTGCGGTCCTGTTTTGGAATATTATTACGATTTTTAAGGAGAGAGTAGAGTAGAGTAATTGTAATATAGACGCGACTACCAAAATAACGTTGAAACAAATGAAATATTAAATTCAAATATTCAATAAAACAACAGTATGAAAATTATGATAGTCGCTATTTCTAATAATGCTTTGTTTCTACTTCGTTGTGGCTGTCATTGGTTTTTTCTTAAGTAAGTAATCAAAGTACGTACTGATGATTAATTGACTTGAAGGAAAAATAAAATAATAAAACATGTTTTTTTTAATTTTGTCACTCAACTTTTAATTTAGCTCAATTGAAACTAATTCTCTAGCAATTACCAGCAATTGAATGTCACCTCAACGTCACATCGTTCATGTCACGATTACTGTAAGTAATGAATTTAAAATATTGAATAAGAATTCCACGTTCATAAATAATGAAGAATAATTCCATTCGGTTTATGAATATAAATTAAGTCAAGAGACTGCTCGTAACAGCGCTTATTCATATTTCCCCATTATGTAGTCCCACAGATATTAAAAATAATTGCATAACTATCGCGGGCTTCAGATGATCAGTGTTGAAATGATATTCAACTGCATCTTATTGGCTGGAAGGCGTTCTCAACCATAATTAAAACTTGATAGTTCATAATAAGAACGTTGGTCAACGGCAACATTACCATAACAATCGATTGTTTTGTATTGAGAATGCCTCACGGTAGGAAAAACTATAGACATGTCGGCGATATTGACGCTATGTTGTCTGAACTACTATAACAGCAAGAATTAAAACTAGTTTCATTCAAAATTAAAATGAATCACGAATATTTAAATAATAAAAAGTTAAATCATAGCACAACATCATAAAATTAGCATGACGTAAAAACCATAATCTCCGATAAAAACATATCTTATAGAACATAAAAAATCGCATCGTATGAACTCGGCGTTAGAATAATAAATCATTTGACTGGCTGTGGTTGAAATATTCGTGTCAGGGTCCGTAAACTAGCTTCCTGATGTAACGGTATTTTATTAAGTAATCACAAACAACTGGTATTTGCGAAGCAATTCGATATGTAAAGGTAATAATTTGATTATTTCGAGCCTATTTTGCAATATTTTGGGTATGAATTATTTGTCTATGGAGCTGCATATGCATATATTTGCTTATATTTCGAGGGATATTGTATTTTTTTATTTTTTTGGGAAGTGGCGCATGTTAATTTCATAAGAAAATTGTTTGTTGGTCGGCAGATTAGTGAGTTACGTAAATGTAAAGATAGAAGATAGATAGAATATAAGAATACATGGAATATCCCCCGAAAATTTACAGAGGCCTAATTATTTTTGCTGGCTTTAAACATCAATAGGTGGTTACGAAATCCTTAGTAGGCAGATATCTAGGTAATCTGAGCTATATATCTACCAAAAGGATGCTTCTATTGACCTGATAAGAAGTTACAACGAACATGAATTCTATCAGGTAGCAATAAGGAGGCAGATCAATACTTATTAGGTACATAACATAGCATCACGCCTGTTTTCCCCGAAGGGTTAGGCAGAGGTGTACCAGTGTACATTTCACTGCTGTCGTTATTGAGTCCCATGCCATCCATTGGTTTAGTTCCAGACTCCGTGCCGCTACTGAGAATTTCCATACAGAAAATCCCAATAACAATGGCCAACCCAGGAATCGAACTAAGACTTCACACTCAGCAGTCGCGCTTGCGACCACTAGACCAATGACGCAGTCCGAATATTTATTATTTGAATATTTATCAAATAATTAGTATTATTAGCCTCCTATAATCTTATTCGCAAATAGCCATTTTCGCAACGACTAAGGTCCTTAACCTTTGCCGTTCAAATATGAGTGTAACACTCGGAGTATAATGTCCCTAGTCTAATGAACTCGTGCGCAAGAAACTGTGCTCATTAGTAAGCAAACAAGTTCGTTCATTTTATGATATGATAAGCCCGTAGCGTTTTAGGCAAGATTTTACAGTAAGGAGTTATTATATAACAAGGTCTAACTGCCGTCTATCTATATCTATAAAAATAAATGTGTGTATGTATGTTCTATATGAACACCAAAACGGCTGGAACGATTATAATGAAAATTTTAGGTAATCTTCAGATTAGTCCAACGGGTGATCCTGTGAAGTTTGGTAGCGATCGGATCAAATTTTTTTTTTACTATTTGCTTATTTTGTGTGCTACACGTGGGAAGCCGGAGCAGGTCACTAGTACATCATACAATTTGATAGAAATCCGGACTGTATGGTGAGTTTGACTTAGCGGCTAATGATATTCGCGTGGCTGGAGAGACTTGAACAAAACGGATGCGGTTTTACCATGTTTGTCCAAACATCCGTTCGCCTGCCTATGTATGATGCTTTAATCACAGTAGATGCACCGCCTTAAATATCTACGGAATAAAAATGGCTTGAAACTGGGCAACTTTTTTCTTTTAATCAACGCGTCTACCACAATTCCATACTATAATTTTAAGGACGTGTTTACTCTGGTTATATATGTATAATTATGTATAATATTGAAGTATAACTAGTTATGTAAAACGTTGATACTCGAAAAACAGACAACAGCTGTGTGATACGCTAATCTAATCGTTCGTTCAAGTAAAAACATCCGACTGATGAATGAGTTTTTTGTTGTCAAACATTAATAGTTGTTTTTATACAGGACATTGACTGGGTTCTGATAGTGTCTGGTTTTAATTTTACTGTCTGTATCAAAAGTAAGTTTTTCTACAATTTCGTGATTGATATTTCACTAAGATTTATAATAACTACTCCTGTCTCATTATGGATGCCACAAAAACATTGCCCAATTGAAGAGCACGAAACGGACCAATCGGAGCGCCGAACGCGTTCGATGTAGTAAATCGAATTTGTCAAAAGAAACTTACACTAAGGGTACAGAGCTCTTCACTAAAAGAACACCGTAAACACTTTTTATAAAACTTGCACACAGTAAAATAGATGTACAGATGCTACAGCTTTCTGACCTAAGATTAGCGGTATCTCGCTAGTAAGGTTGCGGGGTCAGGTAGACATCTGATATTCTGCCGCGTCTGGACTGAAAGTTGACCTCAAGATAACATAGCAAAACGTCTGTATACCCCAAAGGATGAGGCTGAGGTATATTACTGTACACCTACCATCGATGCCGTTATTGAGTGCCGTGGATAGGCAGACTACCATTAATCGGGTCCAATTCCAAGCCCCGGATGGAAAGACCATATCAAACTTTTTCCCGACCCTAAAATTGTATCCTGGTCCGCAGCCACTGGCCACCAATGAGGCAGTTAGGAAGAACGTTGCTAACAATAATTATGAAACTCACCAGCAATAAGCACCATGCCTCCATTGGGAGCTCCTGTAAAGAGCGACCCAGCAGTATCTGATCCCACGTAAATTGCATTCGCACTATTTCCGCCCTGTTCTCTCACACGGGCAGCCAGCTCTGCGTTACTGCTCTCCTGCTCGCACCCCGACAACGTAAGCCCCTGAGAATTGAAGGTTGAATTGATAGAAGCATAGTTATTAGACCTGATTGAATGAATTAGTTATCATTGTGATTTATAGAAAGACCCGTTTAAGTAATTTATCAGTGTTCCAAGAATGGTTGTTCTATTATTGCGGTGACGATTATGATCACAAGTAATAGCAAAACATCTTGGTATAAGAAATATTTTCAGTATTTCTTTAGGCAACTTGTGTGTTCATATTTTTAAGAGGGTTTCCCCAAGTTGTAAAATTACTAACGAAACAAGGTTTAAATCGGTTTCACCGTGCCAGCGAGTACTGGCATTAGCTCTAATGTCAACGATATTGGGACCAATCAGTAAAATGCAACTAGCGTCCCTCTAAGATCCTACCTGACAGACGATATCAGGGAATCAGAACGTTACAAGTGTCAGCTAATGTTCAGTGGATGTATGGGCTCACAAAAAGTGCAGGGGGTCTACGAGTATTTTTCGATCTGAACCATAGTTATCATACGCAAAATTGTATGAAAATAACAGGCGCGCGTTGACGATAGCTGTTCAATCAAATGCGCGCGCACGTATTTTTCATAGCGCTGTCATCGAGGACGAGGAAAGCTTATTCTGGACCCAGATCATAAATCAGGTTATAAGAAAGCTGTTGAATGGTATGTCTTCCAGAACTCTTTAAGCTGGTAAGAAAATTAAATAGACGGTAATGCAGAAGAAAAATGTATATTTCTTACCAAAGAATCCAGAGGTTTGTCTCTAGGTATCCCCGCGTCATCCTTAGCGGAGTGAACCATATCTATGATCCGTTTAGCGCATTCTTCAATACCCAGGGTCCAGTGGTTGGTGCCAGGTCCTTTTGCTCTGCCAACCACCTTGCCGGTCTCATCGCAGATCACGAGGTTGGAGTGAGTCGCGCCGCTGTTGGAGAGAAAGAACCTTTATAATATTTTATGTCACTTCTACAATATGTAGATATTTTTGACGGATTTTGATGAAACTTGGACATAAATAGATACTTTACCCCTGATTGCCACAAGGCTAATCGTTTGGTTAGGTTCTAATCTCTAGTCTCTATAATTTACGTGTCCTACATCCTCATCTGGGTACGAAGATAAGGGAACAAAGCCCACCAAGCCCGTAAGGACACCTATTAACTTCAGAAAAATAAAGTATTACAACCAGAAATTACTTTTTGGTTTGTGATTGTAATATTGTTGAAAGATACACTTTGATTGTATCTTTTGATCATGCAATCTCGTCGTGATTCAACGATTATCACAGGTACATATCAGTCTATACGTAATTTCAAATCATAACATGCTCAGCGTATGATAATATTTACAAAAACCCCTTTGACGTACGAATACCATATTCATAAAGTATATAATAGCTAAGTATAGCAAGTTCAAGATAAGCCTGAAGTGTTTTCCTGTTATTTTTATCAACAAATTTCATATTTCCGATATTAAAGGAATAAAGTGTCGGTGTAGCTTTTAATCATAAATATTTTTGCTGTTCAAGCTGCTGAAACTACAATCTGCCTATTGGTTAGTCCCTTGTTGGGTTCCTCGTTCTTGAATTACCAGATGGCCGGAATTTAACTCAGGGGTATGTTTTACGCTTGATTAATCAACCGTTATCCAGCGTATATGGAAATAACGTTTACTTGTCCTATTATTCTTCCCTATTATTCCACAGGTAATTATTCGTATAAATCGTCGTTATCATTTGTTTTTTAGTAGTTTGTAAATGTGTTCTACTGCAGAGCAGAGTTGGAGTGTGACATTAGGAACTCTATGGAGCCAGTATTTACATTTTTTATGTTTCTTTTAACTTTGTCGTTATTTTTCGATTATTGTAAAAATACGAATTTTATTTAAATGTTCCGCAACGCATACAGCGATCCTCTTTTCGGACAAAGGCCTCCAATATTGCAATTTCAATCTATTGCAATTTTCGGGCCAATTTGTTTTATTTCGTATAAGTATTTTTATTTATTTAACAGTGCAAAGTTTACCAACAATGTGGAACAATACCATTTTAATTGCACCACGAACAATGTATTACCTAATAAGCATTTACAAATTACAAGGCATAACGCTTTGTGATTAGAATAGAGTTTGTATACCTACTGTATCGTTAAATATGTTTGTCTGTAATTAGTTAAACCAGAGGTTCCCAGACTTCTTTCTCGTAGACCACTTTCAAAAAGCTGGTTCCGGTGGACCCCCTGCAGCTACATTTCTACCATATTGTAAATTGAATTGTAAACCCCAATTTTATTGTCACGCCAACGTAGACCAGGTTTGTGGTCTACGTTGTAATAGTTGTAGTGGTCCAGGTGGACCCCTGGGGGTCTAATGGTCACTTTGGGAACTAATGAGTCAAACCATTGTGTTGATACATTTCCAGATTAATTATAATTAATAATTATAATAGGTCATGATATACTATAGTGCATACTTAAGAATAGCGTTTCAGAATATTTTATATATAATATTATAGAATATTGCCTTTGCCTATTCTGAAGCATTGTCAAGGATAAAATGACAATAGCCGTTATCGCATTTATGAATTTGTCGTCATACAATAGCGCTAATTGTGAGACAAATTTATCTATTCATACATAAAGCAACAACGCAAGAGCATAATTGCATAGACTGATCAAAACAAACTTTTTATACTACTTAAATAGCTATTTTTTTCAACCAAGAATAAAATACGTGCCTGATTGTCAAATTTCAGTACTTAACCCGCCAAGTTGGTGAAAATGAGCTAGGTGTGATTTTAAATTGTATGATTTTTTTGGATATTTAATTGTATATACATTTTAAGGCTATTTTTAGTGATAAATAGAGTACCTATTTGATTTATATCAGTTGTAAGTATTATATCATTTTTATCCATCTCTATTCCTGTTATTTAATTATATAACTATGTGATATGTACAAGATAACTCAACCAAGTCAGCAAATAGATAAAATTAAATTCTATAATTGCAAAGAAGGCCAAGTTCAAGATAAAGTGCTATCGTTATCTTTATTGATATATAAACAAAAAAAATATGTTTTTATTGTGTCATAACTATAGATAGATAGGTGCAATAGTATAAACGCTAATTTAATTGGTATCGATACTTTAGGGGCTTTCCCTATTCTTTAAAGAGATTATTATCAGAATAATATCTATTTTTTGAAGTTGTTAGTCATTTCAAAAGTCCTGTAGCAAATTAAAGTCACGATAAAATTGATATTAATTGTAGAATTAAACCATTTTGATTTCTTACATAAGAAAGAAAATGTATTTATTGGGTCAATAATGGCTACCTCAGAGACAATGTCATTTTTTTCCGCAAGGCGACCATATGCTTGGTATATTAGTTGTTTCTGATAATTTATGACTCGGTCTATTAGTCGCAAGGGCGACTACTAAGCGTGAGGTCCTGGATACGATTTCAGGCTCAGGCAAAGTGTTATTGGGTTTTCTGTATGGAAATTCTGAGTAAGCAGCACGGAGTCTGGAGCTGTGCCCGGTAGATGACAGTGCTCGCCCCCAATTACATGTTCCTCAACAACGATATTGGCGAAATGTCAGTGTACCATAGTACATACACCTTTGCCTAACCCTTTATTGAATACAGCCGTGATGGTACGTTATGTAGATATTAAAAATATTACAGTAATGTATAGTTACTAGCTTAGGCAGGAGGACTCGGTACTGTAAACTGGATTTCACAAGCCGTGACCCTGCGAATAAAAATACACCTTGACCCCTGTGTTTTCTCTGCGTTTCTTTTCAGGGATAGTCATAGGAAACGACGACGGCGTCTAGTTAAAAAAAAAATGTGTAAAAGTGATTGAAAAATCCTAATTGCAAAATAAAAAAAAATATTCCATTTCAATATCCAAAAAGGGTATTTTGATTTGGTACTGCTGTATATAAAGGAAAAAAGTACAAGATATAGAAAAATCCCAAAGTGAAAGGTTCATGCTCGACAGTCAAACCATTCAAGACATAATGGTAGCTTAAAAACCAAATCACGATTTAACTTCAGTCTACGTGTATGGCGTACAAAGTACTCGCGAATGTGCCGAAGAGTACCTACAATGCGTCATTAGTATTAAAAAAAATAAACATTCTCGTACATATATATATATATATATGTACGAGAATGTTTATTTTTTTTACCATCACATACATATATATGTATGTGATGGTAACAACACACATGTAAAAAGAGATAAAGAGGAAAATTGAGTTACGCCTGAATGAAAATTGATAGGTAGGTTTAATGAACTGAAATAGCTAACGAGTGTAGGTATCTCTTAATGGGCAAAGGAAATTAAGAATTCAAAAAGATCCTAAATGGTTCAGTAGTTAGTTCTTAACTCTTTAATTAGACAGTAAAAGAAGAAGATATCATCATAATTATATTACCAGAGGTTTACATCCACATTGCGTCGATGCCGTATTTGAATCCCATGTAATAGGGGGGCGAGCCTATTGCTATCTACCAGGCACTCCAAACTACGTGCTGCTACTCAGAATTTCCATACAGAAAAATCCAACATTGCCTGAACCGGGAATTGCATCCAGGGCCTCACGGTCAGCAGTCACGCTTGCGACCACTACACCAATGAGGTAACCGTATTGTATTTATAATTTCTATATAGAATATACTACTTACTTACATATATACATACATAAAGTCACCCCTTTTTCCCATGGAGTACCGGGTGAAGCTACCCTAAATTTACCCCGCCTAGAGCACAACACGGTAAGCTGGGGGCTTATTGTGCATGCAGTTCAGGTCTTCAATAGCCTAATATACCAACTTCTGTTGCATAAAATAGAATCCGACTGAACTTCATAACTATGCCATGATTACTATAACAATTTGAAGGAATCCATAGCCAAGCCACACGTTCAGTACTGAACATCTACAGCTGCATCATTTTTTCGCGTGTTAATTTTATTATACAATAATACCACAATATTTTTATAATAACTCTGTTATCAGATCACTCTTATGGTAAAGCACTTCAATTTAAAGACAATGTACGATTATAATTAACAATTGTAACACTCGAAGTAAGAGGATATTGTAGAACACTTGAAAATATTGTAACTGTTTTAGCAATATTTCAACACATTTTCTTCCTTACCAAATTTTTACATTAAGTAATCCAAACCACAAACATACTAACGTTGCATAATTAAAACTTATAGCTAACATTATAATTTGAAATGAAATGATTTATGGAGCTATTCCACCCTATATTTGTCTCACATAAACCCTTACATCATTACAATCTGTCTGGACTTTAAAATAGACTTTGACCCCTGAGTTTGTTTCGGCGTTTCTTCTCAGGGATAGTCATAGGAAATGCCGACGCCATCTAGTTTAAAAAAGACGTGTAAAAGTGATTGAAAAATCCTAATTGCAAAATAAATAATTTCATTTCATTTCATTTATTTTGCAATTAGGATTTATCAATCACTTTTTCACCCCAAACACTCACGTTAAAACATTAAACTCTGTATTGAACGCAACGAGCTCCCAAATACAATAATTACTGTTATTTTTATTCAACGTCCATCACTCGATTACAAATATTGACGTTCCTTCAAGATTGGAAGTCGATGTACTGGAAATGTTATTCGTTTACAATCTTCAACTTGACACGTTATTTTAATACGTGACTTGGAAGTTAAGTAATATATCGTGCGTATTTATTTACCTACCGATAGAACATGTTACGTACTGTTGACAATAGATATCCCTATAACTAAAGAGAAAATATTTAGTTAGCAAAAAATATTTATGATGAATCGGTCTAATAGCTGTCGCAGTTTACAGACATTATCATCAATATTGTTGATTAAACATACACTAGACTAACTTTTGCCTGCGACTTCGTCTGTGTAATTACTATTTATTATCGTATTAGTGTTGGGCTGTAATTGTAAAAATAGGCCTATGTCTTTTTCCAGCTTCTCAAGCTACCTCTCTGTAAAATTTCATTACGATCTGATCAACGGTTTGGTCGTGATGAGCTAACAAACAAACAGACAAAGTTACTTTCGCATTTATAAAAGTGTAGATTCGTGGTCAACAGGCCTTTATTTACTTACATAAATACAGTAAAAAAAGGATAGAGGAAATTTTGCTCGGTGTCTCCCAATTAATTTTAGGATAACCTTTGTTTCGGGTGCACAATCTTTGGTAACAGTTTCGGAATGTTTCAAACATTCAACAGATGAATTCAGCTGAACGACACATAACATTACACACAGTAGTATTATTTGTATCAAGGATAATGACTGTTTCTTATCAGTGTATCAAAATAGGGGCGATAGGAATTGATTCGCGGAAAGAACCTGTTCGGTGGAACCATGACCCTGATTTTTGAAAATTGTAAATATTGGTGATTTAGATAACTACATGCGCAAACGTTTGTCGTATTCACGTTTTCAATTGGACGGAAATTACAAGTACTCCTAAATATTTCCTTCTATTTTAGTAATAATGTCCTCATGACCGATTTCGGAAACGGCGGCCAATCCCACCGGAGATTAGCCAAATGCGCAGGAGATATTATAGAGCACAAGTGTGTGCGCAAACACAGGTGCTCTCTCTATTCCTTCACTCTCATTGTCCGATGGGACGGCAATCCGACACGACTGGAGAGAGATCAGGCGCACCAACGGCTTTACGTGCTTTCCGAGGCATGGTGTGTACCCAGGTCTTTGTATATGTCAAAAGTTTTTTTTGGGTCTGGACCCAAAACTACTATCTGTAGATCATACAAATATTTGTTTCGTGCGGGAATCGAACCCGCGACACGTAGCTCAGTAGTCGATCTCTCAACCACTGCGCCAACCTCCTTTTTTCAGCATAGGTACTTACAACTTAATTTGGTATTTGGTAGCGGAAAAACTGTTTATATAATGTTTAGGCATTGCTTATAGAACTCTTCTATCCTCAATATGGATGAGTTATTCTTCTACATAACATTGAGGATATACCTTCGCAATATGGATGTACGAATATATACCTTTTTCAATAGGTACTGGCCAAGAAAATGGTACAAACAGAGGCGTGGCCCGATTATGACTAGGTTATTTACTGGACCATAAAACTTGAGTGACATACGTTAACCGGACCGATTAAACACATTTCTTGCACTGCAAACTCGGCTATGTTCGAAAGCCAAACAAAACATTAGAACTTGGCCCTGTTTTTTGCAAGGGTATTCATTTTAGAGTCCGTACGAAAGTTTCTACGTATCTACATACTTACACAATCCTTGACCTAATTCCGTCACATTTTGTGAGAAATAAAGGACCGACATATTTGTTTTGGTTTCTTAAAATAGAAAAACTTACGTGCAACTAAGAGTCCTTTAATTATAGTTTAAAAAGTGACTGTAATAGGTTTATTTGAAAAAAATAAAAACCATTTTAATCTTTTTTATTCCGAGCTTTATTGCTTTAAAAAAAGCAAATTATATATTTGTAATTATATATATTATGACCCGGGTACGTCTTAAAACTGCGGCCAGACACCGGAGGACGGGCAGCAGCGTCCTCTCACTAATCGGTGAGCCACTGCGATCCCCAAGCCGCCTGCCAAGCGTGGGGATTATGGCAAACCCTTGGGGGAGGCCTTCGTTCAGCAGTGTCTTCTGGCTGATGATGACGATGATGAATTATAAGTATATATATATATATTTTTTTTCCCCACACTAGGGTTCCTCCTGTGTCGTGGGTACATTTTTACAAACATACATACATGTCACACGCACACACACCTTTGTTTTTATTTATTTATATTCGCAACAAAAACTATAATGAATACAAGTTGACCACACATTTTAACCAGTACTCGGCTGGCTAACAGAATAGTTAAAATTTTAATCTTAAATACCGCAACGGGAAAGTTTTGGCTGACCAAAGTCTGTATTACAGAACGAGTCTCAGCGGTAGGTACTCTCTGCTTTGAATGACTTATTTGTATGAGATGAGAATTATTTGTTCAAATCTTGGATCACTTAAGTTATCGAAGGTTCCAATGGAGATCGCCGCTGAGCGTCGTTATGTAATAAGGACCCGAGTGAGCAAGGAAGAAATGAGCTGAAAGATAGTTTTTTTTTTTAAGAAAACTTTGTTCCACACTAGGAATAATTCCTGTATCGTGGGTGACTTACAAACACATATATTCACATACACAAACATCCAGATCCGAAACAACTATCTGTATCTGTGGGAATCGAACCCGCGATACGTAGCGCAGCAGTCGATCTCTCAACCACTGCTCCAACCGTGCCGTCAAATATATGTATATATGATACTAGCTGTGCCCGCGACTTCGTTCGCGTGGATGTCGGAACTTAACAATGTATTTTTTAGTGAGACCAAATGCACTTAACCCATTTTTTTCTAAAATAAAAGTAGCCTAAGTTACTCCTTATTACATCAGCTACCTGCCAATAAAAGTCCCGTCAAAATCAGTCCAGCCATTTCAGAGATTAGCCTATACAAACAGACAGACAGACAAAACTGTAAAAAATGTTATTTTGGTGTATGTACCGTATATATATTCATATGCATGTAGTAAAAAACGGTTATTTCAATATTACAAACAGACACTCCAATTTTATTTATATGTATAGATACCATGACATAACACAACATCACGCCTGTATTCCCCGAAGGGTTTGGCAGAGCTTTCACTATTGTACACCTTTCACCGACACCGTTATTAAGTGCCATATAATAGGGGGCGAGTCTATTGCAATCTACCGGGCACAGTTCCAGACTCCCGAGCTGCTACTGAGAATTTCAATACAGAAACACCCAATAACAATTTGTTCGACCTGGGAATCGAACCCAGGACCTCACGCTCAGCAGTCGCGCTTGCCACCACTTGTCCAAGGCAGTACCTATAAGGCAGGGTTTCTCAAACTGGGGTACGCGAACCCTTAGGGTTTCGCCATTTAATGGTAGGGGGTTCGCGACAAAATTTACGTAATGGTTACTGGATAGCTGGCAAGCGCGTGCGACACAAATGATGGCGCGTGCGCAACATGGATAAGAGTAGGTATAAAGTAAGATTAAAATTACCGAAGTATAGTCTATATTTTTTATATAAGGGGACAGGGGCCAGGGGTTCGCAGTAGTTTAGGTACTTTAACAGGGGTACGTTGGGCCATAAGTTTGAGAAACCCTGCTATAAGGTAATGAAATATAAGTATTGATAATTAAGAAAGTATTATTATGTAATGCTGTACTTCACATGCAACTCTTCGTGGTTGTTATTCTGTTCTGCGCGTTAAAACGCTCTGATAAGCAGCCGGCACGTAATCTCGCATATTATCTGCCGGTAATATTATATAGCCATCATGCGTCATTGAGTATGATTTCTAATAAGTATTTATACATATTATGTTACGTGCGTACACTGGCAGTTGTAAACCGATATTGGTCATACTATTTTTTACAGCTAGGTGCATTCAAAATCCTACTTTCAGTTTGTAGGTACCTATTGAGCATTCATTATATTAGTAAATTGGGTTGAAAGTGATCAGTGTCACAGAAGATATTTTGGCTTATAGTTCGAGTGTGAAATTAATACTTACATAACTTTTAATTAAGAAGTAAGAGGTGTTTAACAAAAAATTTAAAAAATTCCATTGGCATCGAATACGCTGACTGAGGATTTTAAAAAAGGATTTATTAATTGCCAGAATTAATTCTTTTTTTTTTTCGTTAATACCACGTTCGATTTTCAAAATAAAATCTTTCGAAAAGAGGCATTATGGCCTCCTTTTGACACAAAAAATGACTGATTTTCCCTCGATCCCCATTTTATGTAATCTATGTCACATCTTTAGAACGTGAGTGGTGGAAAATGCAATGCCATTCAGAATACTGCTGCATCTTTTCATTCGTTTCCAACCTTTGATAGAAAGTTTTGCCTAAATAGCTAACAACTAGTCAAATAAGTAATCCAAAATTAGTTACATGATCTGTAAATCAATGGTTACCTGAGCCAACTAAGAAAAGATTATTCACTCTCGTTAAACCAGGGATTATGAGGATATAAAGTTTTCAGATTCCTAAGAACCCGACTGTGGGCCGCGCGGCCCATATTACGTCCATTCATAAATAACTCTTATTGTCTGATGCTTAAGGTTCACAGGATCTGTCACCGACCTTGACCTTGAAGCCGAAATGATGATCGCTAGGTAATGGGCAGATAGGTAGGTTAATCTGCGAGGTTTACCAGCGCTTGTTAGATCAGTTCTTGGATGGCTAACCATTTTTTACATGTTTTACGCAACGAACACGTAAAGCGATGGCGATATGACAGTCGGGATGGCAGCAGCCCAAAAAGTGTGACAAGTGAACAAGTCAGTCTGAGCTAAAGTGGCGGGCGGATGGCAGTGGCTCCATGTCAAATACTGATATTCAGCCGCATCTGGTTAAACCGGGAGTCAATGAAAAAGGCAAAACAGATCATGAGACTATCGGCATGACTGAGCGGAATGCATTATCACATTGTGTAGATGCGATTTTACTGCGTTGGGCAATTTTGTTCGCGTAAAAAGGGTGTATTGTTTTTAAAAGGTGGCGTGGAGGACTGTCGAACACATTTTATGTTTTGCGTTGTTGACTACGATATCTACATCAAATAACCTGTTCCAGTCGTTACAGATGCACTCGCAGACCAGTTGACATTACATCAATTTTATTGAAAAGTAAACTTTATAATAAAAATTCAAGGCCGACCACTGATAGGAATAATGAAATAACTTGAATTCCTCTATTGATTGCAAATAATAATGTACCTTATTTTCAAGACATAAAGTATAACATCGCGTGTATTGTTTCTGTCGGCGTGGCTGACAAGCCGATCAAATACTGGCCGCTGATTGGTCAAAAATTACGCTCGTGAATGTAAGCATTTGAAATGCATTCAGCATTGTTTATTTTTCACAATATGGACATTTTTGAGATTAACAAAGATATAACGTTACCTACTTATACCTACGTAACACATGCATAAACAAATCGGAAAGATATTAATTTTGTAAAGAAATAACAGTATATTTTGTGTGTAAAGTTTATTTGACGTACTTACATAAAAGACGCGTAAAGAACCCCAATCACAAAATATAATTATTATTATCTCTTAACAATTTTTAGTTTAGTAAAATATAGAATTTCAAATTTTTAATCTAAATTTAGCTTCTAGGAAAACATATTAATTATATACCTAACAGAAGTTTATCATTGAATTTAGATGATATCAAATAGTTTGTATTCATAAAAATCGGCATTGACATTTCGGAAGACGAAGATTTTGGCGCCGATTGAATTGGGTAAAAAGATGAATGATATAGGCTATAAATAAAATCCATTTAACCATTAACTCTTGTGAAATCTAGGAATGCTATTCTCAAGGCAAGCCTTTCAACTTTCAAAACTCTTAGTAGGAACCTACGTACGTTTTGTTTTCATAAAAATAAATACAATTATGTTACTTACCCTTCTACACCTCCGAAAAACATGTTGATATCACTGGCTTATAATGTTCACACAGGAAAATTTTAAGTGACGTCTCGAACACAATAAACAACGTATACAATAAAATTGTATTACTTTCTCGATGATAACTCGTTTCCTATTACGAAACCCACATCCTTCTATAGCGAAAGCGGGCGCTCAACTGAATGAATGAATGAAAGTCAGATCGAATCGACGTCATTGACCGACCTTCTCAGTCTTCTCACTCCGATAGTGTTGCGAGATGCGAAAATTATCTGTGGAGAAAAATAATATATTGTTCAACCGTTATTCAAAACTATATTATTATTAATAACGATATGACAATATATTTTATTTAGTAGTTATAACTATTATTATGTATACAATTAATGAACTGTTTAGAGTAACCGATTTTTAAACTATAATCGCAGTTTTATTACTTAAATTAATACAAGTTTGTATCAGGCACACACTTAGGTAGTCAGCATACCATGTGCTGAATATTTCATTGATGTGATTGTGATATTTTATGCCACGACCCACATTGTTTACTGAAAACAATTTTGGCACTCCTAGTAGGTACTGCTGGAATGTTGAGATTTGATCAATTTTTTAGATTAATATATAATATATAACTTGGAGAAATTTCGAATTTGGGTCAATCTTTTTTCTTTTTATTCTCGTTAAAAGTCTTGGACTACACTCAATAACAGCTCGGAACAAACTGCGTTTTGTAGGTTCCTTAAATCGTGCACAGGAGAAATGTGGACCACCCCTAAGACGACGAAATGTGGAATATGGCGAGACAGCTTTACATTACCTATTTCTTTCATCCCGCCTTCTAAAAATGTCCCTCCTGGACTTGTGTGGCCATTGTTAACCAAGAAATTCCATAAAGTCTTCGCATTCAGGTTGGCCGAAACAAGGAAACCCTGTTCATAACTCCAACTTTATGTATGAGTGCGGTGTGGTCCGACAAACGATGATATCATTAATAGAGCAGATCTTGTAGCTAACTTCTGGGCTGGGTTTTAATTAGATTCGACTAGCCAAAAAGAAGAAGAAAGATCGGATGATACAATATTTTTTGTTATAGTATCACAAGAGTGAAGAAAGACGGCAGGTATAATGTGCCTATCTGTTTTATGCTAATATTGTTTGTCCTAGAAGGTCATTATAAATAATATTTAATATGCTGTTTAGAAAAAGTGTCGCCATATTTTATTTTATGAATATGTTCTTATTTGTTTTAATGTATCTTAGAACCATTTGGAACATTCACAATTTTGAATTATACATTTAATTTTGAATATTAAGATCAAAGAATAAAGATTAAGTAATTTTGAACATTTGGATAAGTATCACCAGTAAGATAAGAATTTTCAAATGGGTTAATAAAACAACATATAGGTAACATCTCGTATATTAATCCATAGTAATATTGATGACATCGTCCACACATAAACATACACTTTCACCTAACGAATATAATATTAAAACATCGAATACACAATTGAATAAATTTGAGGAACGTTGAGATCTTTTACTATCCATCGACTATTTAGACACCCGTTTATACTAATTGTAGGCAGGTAGGCAAGTCATTGATAGAATAAGTTAATTCATTTGAAATGCACCGACTACAGTTCTAGTTGATTAGCCAAGATTAATGACAAATTCGGCCAGTCATTATCTCTCTACAAGTTTTGTACATAGGTAATTCACTTTACTTAACTAATCTTTGAGTTATATTATGTCCAATCTCATAGTTTAATATTATATATTCAAAGGTACAGTTAGTTCACTTATATAAAACAGGCACTGTCAACCACCGATATTTCTGGTCAGTTTTCAAACTACAAGTACATAATTTTCTTAAAATACGGACTTATTCGAGCTATTTTGGTTTTTAGATATAACCAATTATTGCTTCGTTACTAAAGATTACCGTTGTTTTCACAATTATTTTTAACAAAACATTGTGGCTTATATTTTCGTAATTATTCAGGCCTTAAAAAATAAAGTAATAATTTATTTCAAAACCACGTTAAATTTGTATTTGTAGTCTGATAACAGTTTGAATAAATATAATACCTATGATCATAACATTAGGTGTAAGGCTTTGAACCGAAATAAAGTACTTATAGCAATGTATAAAAGTATGTTTTGGAGTAAAGATCGGTTTGAGGAAAACGGGAAAGTCTAAAAAGTAAACAGAATAAAAAAACAAAGATGAGTTATTAAATTGTAGCCTTAAAGGGCCTCTAGCTTATCTACTTATGGGAAATGTATATATATATAGTTAATCATAGGCATTAGGCTTATACTTAGTTCATATACTCTTTAGAGCTGAGTAACGAGAGATAACTAGGATAAGTACTACCTTTGTATCAGTTTAAGCGTTTTAATTTGGAGTTACTAGAACAAATTAAGAACGTGTATAAACGTGAATATAGGGATCCCTTGCATATCACGCCCTTTTGACTAAATTAAGTCTGCTTAAAATTCTA
Organism: Shargacucullia verbasci; assembly: GCA_947562105.1. NCBI lineage: Eukaryota > Metazoa > Arthropoda > Insecta > Lepidoptera > Noctuidae > Shargacucullia > Shargacucullia verbasci. The sequence continues at coordinate 6,829,797 of OX387302.1, read as the reverse complement.
TAGCTTAATATGTTAAAGTTCCTCATTATAACAACAAATATTGGTTATCTGACTTTTTATTATGTAATAGTTAGGTAGTAAGTTCTTACAGTCTTTTCAATAAATAAATTCACTTTAAAAAACATTCACTGAAGTAGGTACGCACATTTATAATTTAAAAATAGCTCGTTAACAGGCTATTTTTAGTCATCGCAACGGTTAAATAACTTAGTTATTTATACGTTAAAACGACATAATTTTATTACACACAATAATATTAACAGTTATTTTGACATTTTTTAGAGTAGGACGCGTTTTGTAACAATATACAGATTATAAAACTGTTACAGATTGGTTTACGTTATTTTAAACGGGTATAATAAAATAACGTTATTCGTTAAACACATGCGACGGTCGTCTGAAACTGGGGATTCTGCCGTCGCATTGCTAGACGTCACCTGAAAAGAACAAAACGTTAAATATATTAATTTCATTGTTTTAAAAAAAAACTTGGAATAGCGACATCTATAAATAATCTGAATAATTAGCTGAGAAAACATTTAAGGCCGCTTCATAGTAATACAGACAGATGGCACTATTTAAGTCAAACGGGAATTTTTACCTGTCAGCTGCAGAAGTACTAGTGGTAGTAGTGGAATTAGTATGGTTCTGCGCTTCGTGCTCTTCAAGCGAATGTGAGTGTGTGGGTCTATTGTTCTGACGACGTGAGCCCTCGCCATCTGATTCTCGTCGCACACCTCCGCCCCCACAGAAACACTTGCATATGATGCGTTTGAACGCGAACCTGAAAAATTTTGATATTGTAAATAATTTAGATTATATTTTTTGCCTTATAAGAAAATAATTTTCTATCGGGCAAGCATCTTTTTTCAAGAAACAAAATAGCAACTAATCAAGGAAAATTAATTTTGGTTCCTCGTATGGGAATGCATTTTTTTTTTCGAGAGGCAACGTGGATTTTTTGTGAGCAATCCGAACAAAAAAATATTAATAGGTATATATTATGGGGTTATAATATTATGGAGTCTTAAATTTAACATGTATGTAATTTTTACAGTCAGTGTCCTTTTTTCGACTTGCTAGACAAAAATTGTGATAGTTCGGCTAATATGCATGATATAAATATAATTTATAGCCTATAGCACTCAGGAATAATGTAGCTTTCTACGATAGAATTTTTTTTAGGGTTGGATCATTCGTTCCGGATATTACCCCCTACATACAAACTTATAAACAAATTTTACCTCTTTATAATATTGGTATAGATTGTCTCTCGATCATCAAACAAAGCCATTTCTTTCCATTCATTTTCACGACTTTAACACAGAATTCTTAATAGTTGTCGAGAATTTGGAATTTTATCCAGTAGACACCAATAGGCTCGCGCATTATTAGGTACAATAGTACTTAAAGATAATGATGAAGATGAAGATCAATTTATTTGCATTAAAAACAGAATCAGCCAAATGTGGGTATACAATATTACACCTCTGCCTAACCCCGTAGGCATAGAGGTAATAGACGTGACGATATATAGATTGTTCTAGACTCAGGATTATCATAATACGATCAAAAAAAGAAGTAAACAGCATCTTCCTCACCTAAAGTCCTTTGAAAACAGCGCATAAATCAGCGGGTTAATCGCTGAATTGCAGTACCCGAGCCAGAACAGCACGGAGAAGATTATAGGCGACACACAGTCGCCACAGAACGCCCTCACGACGTACACACTGAAGAACGGGAGCCAGCAGAACACGAAACCTCCTACTATGATGCCGAGGGTCTTCGCCGCTTTCGTCTCCATGCGGAAGCGTTTCACCTGAAAGCAATAGTTTCGAAGATTAAAGTAGATATAGATGTTTAAAAATATATTGCCAAGGGTTTTCGGTTTCGCAAGCTTCTATAATAGTTGATTGTGGAGAGTACAATGAGGATTCTACTCTCTCTTACCTTGCTAATATTTGCGAAACCGTAATGTCCAGATAGTTGACGCTCAGCTGGAATCAGCAAAGTCTTATCAGGGACTGTGGTCTAGTAGTTGCAAGCGCGACTGCTGAGCGTGAGGTCCTGAGTTCGATTTTGGGGTCGGGATGATGTTATTGGGTTTTTCTGTATGGAAATTCTCAGTAGCAGCATGGAGTCTGGAACTGTGCCCGGGAGATGGCAATAGACTCGCGCCCTATTACGTAGGACTCAATAACGGCGTGATGCTATATTATGTAGATGGCAAAAAACACACAGTAACTGCTAAAAGGGAATATATATTTGCTCACCTGTGCCTTAATATTCCTCTTCCCCATCCTCCTGGTAGTCCTCGGCTTGTCTTCATACTCATCATACAATGGTCCTGGAGCCAAATGATGTGAAGGTCGTACTCTCAACCGACTCTCCGTCAGTTCCCTCCCATCTCTCTCGTAATGTACTGCGTATAGTGAAGGGCTTGGAGATCTGCTTGAAGACCTGGAGTTCTCGTGAGCAGGACATATTTGTTCAGATGAAGGGTATGACACGGATATCTTGACTTTTTCGTGAGCACGTCTTGCGCTGGAATGTCTATAATAAGAATTTTGATCGAGATTATTTTGGTGTTAGAGGGATTGAAGAAATAAAATTTTAAAGCCAAGTTAAGAACTTTAATAGAACAAAATTTTTTCTGAGAGGAACTCGTAGCAGGTATTTAAGGACGAACGTCGATTGCTATTCATTGTAGTGTGAGATTTTAATTTCGCGATCAACGTTTATAAGCTAATATTGAATGGTTGTGTAGTTGATTCTAAAATGGATTGTTTTTTACCATTGGATGAAGCAGAAAAAAATGAATGAAACTAAAAATATAGTGACAAAGAAGAAATAAAGAAAATCATACATACAATCGAGAGAACCACCTCCTTTTGGAAAGTAAGCGAGCGTAAGAATGATAAAATAGATTTCATAAATCACAAAAATGCCAAATATTAATTCAAAAGAAAGTAAGATCTTAGAATTGTGACAAACTCAGTACGTACAGGATACATATTTGCCCATTCTCGGAAAAAAAATGACGGCCAGAAATAAATTAATTTTTTATGCTAATCTACTCAAATGTTATTAGTACCTTCGTAACCGTTCTGGAGAAGCACTGAGTGATGTACTGGTTGAGTGGTTGGAAGCATTTGATAGTGGAGATCCATGAGGACGGTTTGAGCCTCGACCCCGATGTATTCTGAGTGTCAGCCGATTGTCGTCAAAACGATTACCCAAGCCTTTTCCTGGAAACAGAATTCATATCGTTGTATTTTTATATTAGTGGCACAAGTAAATAGAGAACATGAGTTCTGTTTTGTTCTCTTTTGGTTCCTATCAGTAGGTTTAAGAGTCGTCCGTGAGTCGGAAATATCGGCGTCGAGAGGTGACCTCTCTCGTCGCCACTTTTACATGTTAACATAACCTTTCTCAAGAACATTGCTATTCAAATTCAGTTCAGCTAAATTTCCAATTTAAAATAACGCTATCTAAAAAATTTATTCCTCACCTTTTGTAGTTCTAAAACCTTGATTAATTGCTTTTGTGGTCCTCACAGCGGCTTTATATATCCTCCAGTAGAAGAAGAGCATCACAAACATAGGTATGTAGAAGGACCCCAGCGCTGAATACACGACGTAACCCGCATCGTTCGTCAGCTCACAGGTCCACTCACAAGGAGGGTTTGGCACCCAACCGTCTTTCATGTCTGCTTCTTCAGACTGGAAGCAAAATAGTTAAAATTGAGTAGTGGAGTGTAGATACAATGGAGAAAATGATTAATATAAGAAGTGATATAGCCTAATTGGTTTACGTGTTGACATTAAGAGCGAGATTCCCACACGCTGTCTTTGAGTTGAATATGTATCCAATACTTTCACAGACATATTATTTAAATTAGTTGTAGAGGTTAACAGGAATACAAAGGGAGGGACCCTCACAGATAGTTAAAAAAATAACATGATATACCTAAAAGTTGGGCATGGCCAATTCTATAGAGTATAGACAGTGGTTGTTTTTGACATCAATAAGTGTTTCAAGAAGCAATTCAGAATTGTTCATCTAGCATGTTCATAACAGTTACCATACTTTTTCAACGGACTATAGCAATTAGCTGATAAAAGATAGGAAGGGTCTTTGACTGAGCAAAAGCTATCAAAGGCAAACGTCAAACGAGACATTCGGCGCCTCGCAATGTCCAACCGTATTATACGTGACGCAGCAGACAGGCCGGAAAATGAGTGCCTTTGATGTTACACGCGTTTTAGACTCAACGGACGGGTAATTTTCATTCATGAATACGAGCGCCGTTTGTGTTTGAAACCAATGAAGTAGGGTTGTAACGCTAACTCCATTTGTGATTGGAAATATTTTTTTGGCAACCATGTTAGAACCGGGGCGATTTAGATTCATTCGCTGGGCACTTTAGTTGGTGACATGTTTGAGAATATAAGCATGTTGCATACTTAGATTTTGTCGATGACATTATAGAGTCCCATGTAATAGTGGACAACCCTAATCATATCTGTAGGGCACAATACCAAACTCTGTTACTGAGTTTTTTTTAAATCCAAGACATACTTTTGTCGCGCTTGCTACTACTAGACTTATGGGGCAGACTAGTACAAAATTTATAGGTTTAGTTTATCCAATCACCTTTTTATCCTTCCAACCGACCAGCGGCGGGAAGCAGATCACGAATGACAGGACCCATAGCCCAGCTATAAGGGCTTTGGCCCTCTTTCTGCTCATGATGCTAGGATAGCTGACGGGCCTCGTGACAGCCACGTAACGATCCAATGATATGGCGCAGAGGTTCAAGATGGAAGCCGTGCACATCCACACGTCGACGGCCAGCCATACTGAGCACCATACGTCTCCGAATATCCACACCTGGAACGATATATAGGGTACAGTTAAGTTTTGTCACAGAATATCTAATAGTACTTTGTACAGAATGGATATTCACCGCCCCTCCCAATCTTTAGATACTCCACCGCACCCTGCACATAGTTGTCTCTTAACAAACACTTCACGCACACATATGCGCGTGTACAAATGTCACTTTACTGATGTAGTAGTAATAAACAGTGCTATGGAGTGTGCGGGATGTGGTTTTGTTGTATTTGTTGATTGGGTATGACACTGACATTTTTTCTTGGCAGTGTGATTGTGATCAGCGATCCTACGGTAAGTCTTAATGTCTAAATGCTCCACGAGTAACGAAATATGATATGAACCGCACCCTGGGCCGTCAGCTTTGCTACCACAATTGATGACTGGCTAATCTTTTCATTATGACGAGCAATTCTCGTGTTTATCACATTGCTGACTCGACTGAAGAAGAAGAAGCATAAAAGTTTGTTTCGATACAAATGTCGAATATTGCGGTTAACGTCATCATATAGTGGATGCACGACGACGGCATGAAGGAGCGTTATATAAGATCAGTTTAAAGCAAATAAGAACTTTTCATGGCAAGAAAACGTTATAAATACAGCTAACCATATTATCCGGAGACGAGATGAAGTTTTATAAAAAACTTTCTCAATTTCGCTGTTTTACCTTATCGGTTGAAACTTCAGCTTGTAATAACTGAAGGCATACGGCCACCATTGGAGGCTTCGTGAAACCATAATGAAGTTTCAAAATTGCAATATAAATGGTGACAGATTGTAAACTTGTGCCATGCATCATCTTAACGACCCATTCTCGTCATCTGGCCCTTATTACCTCGAGGATAAGAAACTGGTATGGTTTTTTTTTGTTATACTTATACTTACCTAAAATTTCATTATAATTTTTTCGTTAACGATTATAATTATATAATAGTACGAAAAATTATAATTACATATTATTTACTACATTATAGACAAAGAAATAAAAGACTCTGTGACATACAATGGAATAACATAGAAATCAACGGAGAGGCCTTTGACCAGCAGTGGGAAGTGTGAATCTAATCCCATGCAATCAAACCAAAGTCCTGTCTTTTTTTAAAGACCTCCTTTTCATTTATGAACACCGGTTTCTACATTGAGTGAACCACGTGATTATGGCGAAGTCTAGTAAAAAAGTGTATAAACGTTTTATGTATTCGTATCACGAAAAATATTCAGTTACAGCGTGAATAATTGAATATTACTTCGGTATAATAATAATAATTTAATATACAGGTGGTAAATAGGTTACTTTTACTGAAGGGATATTGTTTATAGCATTTATTAATAAAAGGTTCACGCAAAATGAATGCCAAACACGTACGCCGCGTGAATAAAGTAAAAATATGAACGAAAGGATATAAGAGTATGTGAGTAATATTATTTTTGGAGATGTAATCATTTCTAAAATGGAATGATCGATGAAAAAATAAATATATATTATACGTTTTTATGAATGACAGCGTGCTTTAACGAAATATGTTTGTTTTTTTTTTTATTAAAAGTCAAAACAAAAAATTCTAATTTTATCAGACCATAAAAAAGTCGTAAGAAAGGTTTAGGCCTGAAACTGCGCGGGTGCCCGCTTAACGCAGTTTTATACCTTAGACGTTATAACGCCACTTGAGACCACAAGGTGAAAGGCAAAGAAGCTTGGCAGAATATTGAGAGACCAGCAGTGCGACACAAAGGTTAAACATAATTTCGTTGAATCCTACTATCCTACTAATATCATAAATGTGAAAGTTTGTGAGGATGGATGGATGGATGGATGGATATTTGTTACTCAATCACGCCAGAACGGATCTGGATGAAATTTGGCACAGTGATAGATTATAGTCTGGAATAGCACATAGGTACTTTTTATCCTGGTAAAATGTATGTACGGGTTCGTAAACCCCGTGGGCGAAGCCGCGGGCGAAGTCGCGGGCGAAGTCGCGGGCGGAAGCTAGTATACTCCAATCCTGTGTTTCATATAGTCCGATGCAACATGCATTTTGTCTGTACACCCTGCCGAGGCAGAGGTGTACTATTAAACCTACACTCAAATTTTTCCAATACCGCTGTTAAGTCTATTGAATACCACCGGGTACAATTCTAAGCTCGGAGTTGCTTCTGAGAATTTCAGGAAACTCCAATAACACATCGCTCGACATGAAAATCAAATTCATGAACAGCAGACGCGCTTGAGATCACTAGCCTGTTAGTCAATTTCTCTAAAGGTTTAGTACTATTGTAGGTGCCAACGTATTGATACGTAGATACATACAATATGTGCGACATCAGAGCAAACCACGAATCTAGATAGTATGTTTGTGTATAGATAGTGACCGGTTGCCATCCCCTACCATGATTAACTATTTCGAGTACTTATGTAATAGTGTGTGAGTTGGAACATGAATAAAGTGACTCAATTTTTTTTATTTGTAACTACCTAGTGGTTTCATGGTCGCCTTCTATGGAGGAGGATCTGATAATGTAATAATAAGTTATTGTGTAAAATTGATCCTTAAGTCGGGAAGTTATCGGTTTTACTGTCAGAAAATTCTGTATAGAATAGGTATTGCTTGGTATATAGGTTGACGTCTTTTTTTATTAAACTTTGCCCCTCACTAGGATTTCTCCTGTATCGTGGGTACAATTTACAAACATACATGTCACATGCACAGACAACCAGACCCGAAACAACTATCTGTAGATCATACAAATATTCGTTCCGTGCGGGGATCGAACCTGCGATACGTAGCGCAGAAAGCTAATCGCTTAGCCACTGCGCCAACCGTGTCGTCATGTCTATAGGTTTCCCATTTAAAACTGAATGGAGTCTTCAATACCTGCTTAAACCTTTGCCAAAATTATTCGCTTAACTTACCAAAAAAAATCTTATGTAGAGGAAGCAAAGATTGTACCAAGCAAAAATGCATGAATAGAGTTGTTAAGTACGCTTTATCTAGAAAAGCTATGGACAGGCTCTGAATGTAGGTATATAACTGCTTATTGCCTCTTCAGTAAATGAAAAAGTACAATGCAATCGTTACAGATCCATGTAAATAAGAATCGACTGCAGGATGTACAGTATTGCGGTGCTAGGGTTGGCCGAACAAAGAAAAAATACACTACATAATTATTTTGTTCAAACAGCCAAATCATATATTTTAAAGAACAAATTTATATAACCTAGTATCACGCGTCTACATGTATGTCCCGAAGAATTAGGCAGAGGTGTACTATTGTACACCAACGATTTCGCCGATGCCGTTATTGAGTCCCATGAAATAGGGCGCGAGTCTATTGCCATCTACCAGGCACAGTTCCAGACTCCGTGCTGCTACTGGGAATTTCCATACAGACAAACCCCATAACACTTTGCCCGACCCGGGAATCAAACCCAGGACCTCACGCTTACCAGTCGCACTAGACACCATTAGACAAATGAGGCAGTGTTAGGCTAATAATTATCTGCAGGCGGCTGAATTTTGTAGTCATGAAATTTTTTGAAAAACTAGTTCCCCCACGAGACCACGCCACGTCAAAATGATGTCGTGGCGCTTGTTTTAACTCAACTGGTGTAGTGCACAGAGTTATAAAATGCTACGTACTATTGATATCATAAATTATAGAAGGAAACACAACAGATGGTACTCAAAAGATCAATAGTCAAAACGAATTTCCAAAAAGCGATGTGAGTGAACATACAAAAGAGAAAAATCCAGTTCATCACTTTGACAACCCTAGTAGTGCGCAGGAATAAAGTGCTTGCGTCTAGTCAATATTTAATGTACTATTGCATTCTTTAAACCTAGTACTTTATTGTTTACAGACCTTAAGACTAGCTTATTTATAGATTGAAAAAGAAAAAGTAGGCCAACATTATGAATTCAACGATTTTCTCACAGCTTCGAAATTGGTTTCATGAAATACAATAATTTTGTGCACATAATGTCCTCCTGACCGATTTCGGTCACGGCGGCCAATCTCACCGGAGATTAGCCAACTACGCAAGAGCTATTATAGAGCACAAGTGTGCGCGCAAACACAGGTGCTCTCTCTGTTCCTTCACTCTCATAGTCCGATGGGACGGCAGTCCGACACGACCGGAAAGAGATCAGGCGCAGGACCAACGGCTTTACGTGCTTTCCGAGGCACGGTGTGTATTCACATACACGAAGACCCAGACCCGAAACAAATATCTGTAGATCATACAAATATTTGTTCCGTGCGGGAATTGCACCCGCGACACGTAGCTCAGCAGTCGATCTCTCAACTACTGCGCCAACAATGTGCACATAACTGTACATAGATGTGATAAATGTAAATATTGTCTCCGTGCGAGCCGGGTATTTTAGTTTTGTAGTAAACTTGTGTACTGTATTGAGTTTTACGATCTTAGCTTTCGGTGAACAGTTTTTTTCTGGTAGGCATTCAATTTTATTGAACTATACCAGACAGAATTGGTTTCTGTTTCCCGTTGTCAATTTCAAGGGTCGTTTTATCTGAAACAATATCGTTTGAACAATTCAGGTGTTGTATTCAATTTCTTGTATTGGGTGTTAAAACTTCTTATATTGCTTTTTTTAGGCTGGCATGTTTATATAGGTCCTTATTTTCGGTTTACGTTGTCGTAAGTCTAGACGGGGCTGAAGAAACATTACAATTTCAGAATGTTCCCTGTGGTGAAATTGGTTTCAAGAAATATGATCTTGGGTAAACCTGTAACTGTAGTTTTATGGTTGTATATAGCGGCAGTACATTGGCACTCTGGCAGTGATTTCAAGTTACGTTGATAAGTTGCCTTGAACTCGTAAGATCTAATTGAGGTTTTTTGTTGGTATATTTTACTTTACCAACTTTATTGGGTCATGAGATTTTCAGTTAGCACTATTGAGTATTTTGGTGCTAATAGTCTTGTTTTTTGAGTAACATTAGACAAGATAAGTTGTTTAATTTTACATAAATCTAATATTTGTTCAATTCACAATAAATTGTTTGTGTGAGCCAGCCTATCACTTTTATATTTGAAGATTATAAATTTTCTTTCCAAAGTTTATTCACTTCTTCAAAATATGAAATTAGAAATACCTATGCCTACACTGTATATCCCGAGGCTTAGGCAGAAGTAAAACGTGAGTGTACCTAATGCTCAAATTTCGGCGATGCCATTAATAAGTCGCATGTAATAGCAGGTGAGAGAGATAATGATATGAAATATAGATATTTATAATTATAACGAAGTAATTAATGAATACCAATAGTAGAGCCCAACGGTATACGGAAGCGACAGATGTGCTGAAGATTAAATTTAATTGACTTTAATTAACATTAATGGCAAGTAAATATGTACTTGTTTTGATATAATAACTCTAAAAACTACATAGCACCCGATATATTGTAAAAGGTTGTGGTTTGTAGATGGCAGTAGGCGCGCAACCTATTCAATATGTTGATGTTATGATACTAGTATATAGATACTAGTTTTTACTATTGTAAAGGCGTGATGGTTGTTTTTCTGGAGTGATGATTATGTTCAGGGAAATTTTTCATGGCACTTAGCATTAATTTAAGGCTTTTAATTTTGTCGTCATAATTATTACCAGTATGGTTATTCATTACCATCGGCATTATGTAGTAGTCCCACGAGTTCGTCTAAATTCTAGTTCAAGTTTTTCTCTAGAAAAGAAAGTTGCTTTACAAGAAAAATAATCGTACTGTTTACGAGTGTGAGATTCACTAAAACGGCTTTCCTAACGACTCCTGTTACTGTTTCCTTCCGTATGAATTTCGGGGCGAATTTTATTGTACTTCTCTCTCTCTCTCTCACTAATTACTATTTTGTCACCAACTAAACTAATACTCCACTTCACCGTCAAGCATTAAAATGTCAAATAAATCGTGCTAGTGTACCATATTAACCCTTGTCATGCTGACACCTTATTTCCGTGTGTTTATGGCTGACAAAGTATCAAGTAGGGTCTAAAGGGCCTGCTTTACGATCGGCGCAAGACGAAATACCTCGGCATTTATAGGGTTACGTCTCTATTAAATTGATAGCTACATAATGTGTAGTGTAGTACTTTGTTTAGTAAATGAAGGGTATTTTTATGTAATTAAAAGTGGTTACAAGTTATTTTGGGAATAATATAAACAAGTTATCTTGTTTAGTCTAGTCAGTTGAGCCGGTACTGCATTTATTATAAAAATAGACAAACGAGGTACATTTAAGCAAGAAACAGAACTAATAAAGGTATTGAGAAACGAGGTATGGTGTTCCTCCATTGAAAAGGGACGATCCTCCGACCAGGCAAGGTGGTTAGCCTGGCGGGCCGAAGCCCGACAGTTGATGTCGGATATTCGTATATGTGTGAATCGTTGTAAACTTTCATAGTGCGATTCAGGGTTTGTTGTTGTAGCTTCACTCCGATAGATGGCGCTTTAATTTTTGCCATGTTGCGAGTATTTGTCGCTACAAAGGCCTAAACTTAAACAGTTTAATCCTCTTATGAACAAAATCTATTTGAAGACAGAGTTAAGAATATATTTCTGACTTAGTGAACCATTTTTGTCTATTATTATATTGTAATATGCAGTAATTATAGTCAATTAATGGAATCAGGCGTTACTTTGCGAAAATCCATGATATACAACTAAAATATTAAGTTTGGGTTGCATATTACATTATAACAATCGCACGTTTTGCATGAACATTTAACTTATTTGCTCTGCAAGGTCAAGATCGGTGACAGATCCTATGAACCTTAAGCATCAGACAATAAGCGTTATTTATGAATGGGCGTAATATGGGCCGCGCGGCCCATAGTCGAGTTCGGAAATATTTGCGGGCGGTGCAGCATGCATCTAAGCCTGAACTAGTCTGGCGGAATTAAAACTAAATATTCTAGTTGTATATCTTGTACTTACAGTCAATAAAAAAATCTATCTTTATTCCTATGCCTAGCTTTTTATTTTGTAATGTATTGCTTATTATTCACTGTAGCCTTTTTTTAGCAAAGCACCACACTCAAACATATTCCCAGAAGGTTTAGGCACAGGTGTAATATTGTACACCCACGTAATATTGAGTATTTATTAGTTCGAAGCTAAAGAAGCCTATGAGAAGTGTTTAAATAAAAAATATAAAATAAGATACCCAAAAATGACAGTCTTTAGAAAAAGAACGATATAATCCATTTTTAAAAATAATTAAACAAAAATTCTTTGTGATGGTAACCCTACCAGAAGACAGGCTCTAGAAGCCTTGTAGGGCACGAAATTATATATTATGGAAAGCCGACACAGGGCGTAGAGACGTCACCATTAATATCTTATAATAGGCTCTCACAAACGTGAGAAGGCTACAAAGTTAGGATATCTAATCACAGTCTAGTGAGAATAGCTGGTCCACTTCAAACAAACAACAAGAAATTAATGCAGATCGCGTGAATGGTAATTATTGCCATCTACCGGGCAAAGTTAGAGAATTCGTGCTGTTATTAAGAATTTCCATACCGATAAACTCAATAACATTTTGCTCGACCCGGGAATCGAACCCAGAACCTCACGCTCAGCAGTCGCGCTTGTGACCACTAGCTAGAGTCTAGCTGGACTGTCTGGACTGCCTCATTGATCTAGTTGCAGTTCAGCATATGATGTTATTTTGATAAAATGTATGTAAACAAAAATAAAACAACTAGCCATAAATTAATAAATTAATTATCTGGATAGGATTTTTTTAAGAGTCACGCGTCATAATGCTTACTATAAGTACCTATGATTATGTCCTTCGTCACATAAACTTGCTGTTGTCTCTAAGCTGTGACTTACAGAAGACCTTTAAGCAGTAGGGTCTAGACTTTATAGAGGTATGTTGTCGTAACATAAACGCTATCTTTTATATATTTACTTGCGACCCAAAAGCGGCTTCTCTAGCATATTATATGATATAAAATACACACGAAAGGGTTCGGAAACGAATCCATGGTATCATAACATAGCGTGATTTTATCTTGAAAAGTAAGGCACAGCTATTATGTACTGCAAAATTTCACTGTTACCATCGTGAGCTACTTCTATACAAAAAAAACCCAATTACACTTTGCTCGACTTATAACTTATCAAGTACGTGTGTAGAAAAGAGTAAAAAAAATCATTGACAAAGAGTGATACATATAAACAAAAAGTTTCACTTAAATCTTTTACTTACTAAAGTAAAATCTTTCCAGAAATATTTTTCTTAAAACAAAACTTGTTTCGTAACAACGATTAATATTCCAACTTTCTTCTAAGTAAATAATTTTAAATGCCTCTTAATTAAGTTAGGCGGGTTCTCGATACTTGTTAAGTCGCGGCTTAACTTCCTTAAAGTATTCTAACTATTTCAATCTTACTTGTTACCTCCGGCAAGGATTATGTAAATTGAAGGTTTGGTTCCCTTACACTTGGGTATGTAATTATATTTGGGTAATAGGTACAGCTCTGGGCTTTGGCGTATAAAAGGGCCCATATATGCATGTTAGTCTTGCAATCAAATAACGTACACTAGTATTCATATTTCGAGTTTTTCTGGACCGCTACCGTAATTATCGACAAATCGAAAAATGTGGAAAAACAACGAACTTCTATCGAAAACGATATGAAAACAATGTACGCTACATTGTTTTAATTCAATTTTGACGTGACGTTAACTATTTATGCTCGAGAAAACTCGGAAAAGTTACCCCTATTCCGAGTCTGGGGGTAAAAAAGTCCGATCAAGTTGAATCTTATCATTGAATATCAAAATATTCACTTAATTGACCACTATTTATTTCATTCACGTAAGGTTCATTTTCTGTAGTCAATTGTTTACTATTTACTATGGTAATTGAGTTCGGAAGAAGACGTCACATTGACATCCTCATCAACACTTCAACATCTACTGTTGTACATGAGCCTTCTCATACATGAAGCAGTGTGTAATATTCTAATTCTGTTGCAAGCTTTAATCGCTAGCGGTCTGTACGTTTGCCAGCTTATACGTATGAATAAAATGCTACAAACCTAATAGTCACCAATCGCAGTAAGAGCCTTTTAAGCATATCTAGTACGGTAGTATTCAATGTAGGTATTTAAAACTAGACTGGGCACGTACCGACCTAGTAAATTTGATGGATGAGTATTATTAGCATAGAAATATCGTTGATTGAAAGACGATTAAATTACTTATGTGTTCTTTCTATGTAATATTCGCATGTAAGTGAGTTATGTCTTAATGTGAAAAGATTCTTCCTGTCGGAGAAAGGTATATTCAAGAGTATAAAATAAATATAACATAACATAGCCAAGGGCGGATCCAGCTTTCAAGTCAGGGGGGGGTCACATGTTTGAAGTCTAGTTGGGACAGGCTCATATTCGATTACAATAATAAATACTGTACGATCAATGCGATTAGAAAAATTATCAGTGGTCGACCTAGAACTAGCCCAGGAGGGGGGGGGGGGGTCATGCCCCCACTGGATCCGCTCTTGAACTTAGCATCACGCCTGTATACCCCGAAGGGTTAGGCAGAGGTGTACTATTGTACACCGACATTTCGCCGATGCTGTTATCGAGTCCCATGTAATAGGGGGCGAGCCTATTGTCATCTACCGGGCATAGCTCCAGACTCCGTGCTGCTACTGAGAATTTCCATACAGAAAAACTCAATAACACTTTGCCCGACCCGGGAATCGAACCCAGGACCTCACGTTCAACAGTCGCGCCTGCGACCACTGGACCAATGACGCAGTCAATTATGTGTATATAGTTATAGGGATTTATTTTTTATTTAAAAAAGTTGTATGTTTTGTTATTTGTTTGTCTTCTATAGGCAAGTTTGACGACACGGTTGGCGCAGTGGCTAAGCGATTAGCTTTCTGCGCTTAGTGTCGCGGGATTGGATTCCCGCACGGAACAAATATTTGTATGATCTACAGATAGTTGTTTCGGGTCTGGTTGTGTGTGCATGTGACATGTATGTTTGTAAAAATGTACCCACGACACAGGAGAAATCCTATTATGGGGCAAGGTTTTTTTATTAAAAAAAAAAAGTTAACCGAGACGGATCGAAACAATATAAATTTACCCTTACAAAACAACCAAATAAATCATCATCATCATCATCATCAGCCAAAAGACGTCCACTGCTGAACGAAGGCCTCCCTCAAGGGGGGGTTTGCTATAATCCCCACGCTTGGCAGGCGGCTTGAGGATCGCAGTGGCTCACCGATTAGTGAGAGGACGCTGCTGCCCGTCCTCCGGTGTCTGGCCGCAGTTTCAAGACGTACCCGGGTCCAAATAAATACGCCTCACAAATTATCAGCTACTTAGGATGAATGCAATATAGATGTCTGCAAATTCAATCGTTGAATTTTAGCGATCGTGATTTATTTTATTTTCGTTATGACGTCACCACTCTGAGTAATATGCACAGGGTGCTACACTAGGATTCCCAACCTTTTGTATGAGAAATTAAGATCGGAGAACTAAAATGAACAGTATTTAAAAAAAAATTAACCACTTTTTTGACGTTTTAAAAACATATTTTTTGGTGCTTCTTGCAAAATTTAACAATTTATTATCATTTTTAAAATACCTATTACTTTTTAAGATTTTATGGCTCCGAATACCAGCCATCATAAAAAAAGTATTTTGTATACTTTTTTTTTTGTAGAACAGTAAAAAGAATTAACGAGCGAAAAAAGTATACCTAATACTTTTTTAACAGTATGGTTGAGACCTATGCTAAACTGCTATGCATATGCTCAGGTACATGATTTAATTTTGTTATCTTGGTACCGCCTTCATAGCGCTTATATCTTTTATACATCTTTCTGCCGGCCTAGTTTCGCTGAGGCTATGCAAATAGCCGTATGCCGTAACAAATACTTAGAATTGTTTTGTTTACACAAGTTTCGTGGATGCCTGCACGATTTAAGCCATTGAGCTGAGCTTCTCAAAGTATTTGCGTAAAATTTCACATATATAAACTTATGTTTAGCGTCGCCATGGGTAACACAATGTATGGTATGGGAATTCTCATTAACAGTGCGAAGTTTAGAATAGTAAGCTTTAATGGCAGTAGGCGTACATGGGACTAATGCGAGCGAGAAAATGTAGTTGTATATTAGTTTACTTCTGCCTAATCCTTTCGGGGAATACAGGCGTGATGCTCAACTGTTATGTTACATAAAAGACTTAAAGATTAACAGCAAATTTTTAAACATAATAAAGCATCACGCCTGTAGAAGGTAAGGCAGAGGTGTAGTATTGTACACCCACATTTCACTGACGCCGTTATTTAGTCCAATGTAATAGCGCGCGACCCTATTGCCATCTACAGGGCACAGTTTCAGACTCCGTGATGCTACTGAGAATTTCCATACACAAAAACCAGGACCCCACGCTCATCAGTCACGCTTGCGACCACTAGACTTATAAGGCAGTTAGTAGAAATGTAACAAATTATTTAGAACTAGCTGTGCCCGCGACTTCGTTCGCGTGGATGTCGGAAGTTAACAATGTATTTTTTAGTTAAACCAAATGCACATAACCCTTTTTTTTTCTAAAATAAAAGAATTTTTCTAAAATAAAAGTAGCCTAAGTTACTCCTTATTACATCAGCTAATCAGCTACCTGGCATCAGCTACCTGGCAATAAAAGTCCCGTCAAAATCGGTCCAGCCATTTCAGAGATTAGCCTATACAAACAGACAGACAGACAGACAGACAAAAATTGTAAAAAATGTTATTTTGGTGTATGTACTGTATATATATTCATATGCATGTAGTAAAAAACGGTTTTTTCAATATTACAAACAGACACTCCAATTTTATTTATATGTATAGATTTTGGTACAACCATTCTGCTTGGTGTTTTAGTACCGGCTGTGGTTGTGATATTGTCACCAGTCACGAACGAATAAAATATGATTTTAACAATAAAAGTCTAAAATAATAATTAATGGAGTGTTTTTATTTTAATTTACGGCATCTTCCGCTGTCGTAAATTCAGGATATGTTTCACGCACACTTCCACGTACAGGCGGCGACACAAGTTTAACTTTCGTAATTTTGAAATCGATTTATCAAAGAACATAACCTATTGTTCCTAAATAACCATTATACTAGTCGATAAAGTTGCGCTATGCCATAATAAATAATTACGAAAATAATAATAATATCTAAAGTTTTTTTTTGGAACAAATATAATACTAATAAATAATAATAAAGTTCGTTTTGGAACAAGCAACAAACAATAACAAAAACAAACATGAAACGATGACAGCTGCAAAAGAAATTAAAGTCGCCAGTTTCAGTTTCAAGTTCATAAAAAAGTTTTAGAAACTTTGTACGATGATTAGCCACTTCTGTACCGTTCATTCCACGCGATTCCCGAGATCCGGGAAATTTTGTTTTAGTTCCACCTCAATGATTTAAACATTAGTGGAGTAGATTGTTTGTGTTGTATGATTCCCGTCATGTATTGTTCGTAGGCGTTTGAAAAACTAAGTGAAAATTATAGGAATCAAAATCGAAGTAAAATTTTTTTTTCATTTTCCTTGATCTCGTGGTCGCAAGCGCGACTACTTAGCGTGAGATCCTAGGTTCGATTCCCGGGTCGGGCAGTGTTGTTTTTCTGTATGGAAATTCTCAGTAGCAGCACGGAGTCTGGAACTGTGCTCGGTACATGGCATTAGGCTCGCCACCTATTACATGGGACTCAATAACGGCATTAGCAAAATGTGGGTGTACAATAGTACACCTCTGCCTAACCCTTCGTGGAATGCATGCGTGATGTTATGTTATTTTATGTTATGTCTATCCATTTTTTAATAGACGCCCCGACTTGCCCCACTACGCAACTATTACTACGAAATAACGTCACGCAGCCAATTTGGACGATATTAGGCGACCCATAAACATCTTGTAAGATCGATATCGGTGTAGAAAATAACGCTAAACATTAAAACGACCATTAATTTTGTAGTTTATGAATAAGAAATGTTCGTACCGCGGAGTTTTTTCACTGTGGGTGGTTTATGAATGGAAAATGTAAAGTAAAAATGTTTATGAACCCTGATTTTAGTCTTTGAGACTGTGGTTGAAACAGAGTGAATTTTACTTTCTTGGGTTCTGTGGTCAGTTTAAAAAAAAACTTGATATCATAGATTTTCTATCATGACTTTAATAAGGAGTAAGTGAGAGGCAGAAGAGAATAATTTGACTATCACTTGCCTGAACGGTGAAGGAAAAAACATCGTGGGGAAACCTGCACACCTGAGAGGGTGACATAAATTTCTTGATGGTGTGTGTAGTCCGCCAACCCGCACCGGGCCAGCGTGGTGGACTAAGGCCTTACCCTTCTCAGACAGTAATGGGTTGAATTTATAAGTGAGAGGTACCAGTTAGGGGTGATAGCGATTTCTTAGTTCTAATAATTTGAATTTTCCTAATAAACCTGGTTTTGCAATAATCCGCTTCTTAAAATTATCCTATGGCAAATTATATAAAACAGATCCGTGATTGAGCTAATACATAGATTTAAGCCTTTTTTAAAATATCAACCCATCTCCACAGGGGCTAAATAAGTATCAGATTGTTGTTCTTACTGATGCGAACGCATCTTCATACAAAATATCCATTTCGTTGTTGAAGTACGTCAAAAATAGCAACTTTACAGGACAGTGAAAAAACTGCATAATTTTACATACACACCATTACAATAACCATTTTATATTCATTTCATTTTACGAGTTTCTATTGGACGATGCTTGTTTCTGATTGGCTGAAACAACGCGTCTTTCGATTCTCTAGCAAATGGCGTCAAAATATCAAAACCGCCAAAAAATGACTTGCGTGGTGTTAGAACTTCAACGACGATTTTCGTTTCGTTGCCGACAGATGTTATTACCCTTCGAAATATTTAAATATCGCGTACAATTTCGCGGGCAAAAACTAGTTCATTCATTTCGAGAATATAACTTTCAATGAAAATTACATCGGTATAGCAGCTTATCTTCCACATAAAGTGTGGTACACCGGAACCGGCCATGTTGGTCGCCGATACGCTAGATATTATTCATAGTGTTTATTACATAATCCTGCTATTTATAACTGGCGAGTTGGTCACCTAGTTTCACCGGGTGGGCACTGCACTACGCTACGACAAGTAGGTACTTACGCGCTACTTTTTACAGGACATTACGTGAATATTAAACTCTTATTCTTGATATAAGATTTTAAATACGGTCACTATCACCATTTTTTATAACTTATAATGGGATTTTTTTTCTTTTATCTGTAAAGAACATTGCCCCCCACACTAGGATTTCTGTGTCGTGGGTACAGTTTACAAACATACATGTCATATACACACACAATCAGAAGGGTTGGCATACTCCTATTATTAAATACGGCCCAGATTATTTGGTCGCTGTAGGCTGAATATTGGATGGGACTTAGGGGGCCCTAATACAAATAATGTCACATTTGTTGATTTGTCTATGTTCAACTATTGATACGATAGAAGAAGAGCCGATGCCGTTATTGAGTCTACCGGGCACTTTCAGACTTCATGCTGCTAATGAGCCAATAACCTTTGCTTAACCCGGGAATCGAACCCAGGATTTCAAACTCAGCAGTCGCGCTTGCAACCACTAGACCAATGAGGCAAAAAAAAAATTTTCAATATAAGATCCATTAATCATAAAGTCAATTGAAATATATAATCAAATAAGTCTATTGTTAAAACAAATGGACTATAGACGTTTAGAAACAAAAACTACTACTCTAATGGACTAATTGCACTGGGAAGAAACAACTGTTTGTAGTCATAGAATGGTCACAACATATGTATGTATTATATATTCACCTACAGGACATTAAAGTTACGATTGATGGAATGACTGAACGATTGTCTTTCTGCGCCGCGGGGTTTTGATAGCTTTTCCGAGCTAAGACGTGTGTTGTGCGCCTGAGGGATTTGCGACTTGAAATTTGTCCCAGGTACAGGAGAAACCTACGAGTAGTATATGTACTATGTAGTGGCAAATTTAATAAACTTGTGTTATAATGTCCTCCTGACCGATTTCGGTCACGGCGGCCAACCTCACCGGACACAACTACGCAGGTAATATTATAGAGCACAAGTGTGTGCGCAAACACAGGTGCTCTCTCTTTTCCTTCACTCTCATAGTCCGATGGGACGGTAATCGGACACGACCGAAGAGAGATCAGGCGCAGGACCAACGGCTTTACATGCTTTCCGAGGCACGGTGTGTATTCACATACACAAAGACCCAGACCCGAAACAACTATCTGTAGATCGTACAAATATTTGTTCCGTGCGGGAATCGAGTTCGTACACGTAGCTCAGCAGTCGATCTCTCAACCACTGCGCCAACCGTGCCGAAAAAACTTGTGTTACTATCCAAATAAACATTTGATAGTTCCATTTATTTAAATTCGAAAATTTTTAAACTTAAATCTAGTAAAGGTAAAGAACGTGGTGGCAAACCCAACTGAGCATGAGGAAGGTTAGGCAAAGGTTTTCTGTTGAGTCCCTACATTTCGCCGATGACGTTATTAAGTCCCATTCAAGGCGTGGCTGCTACTTAAATTATCCATACATGTCCGAGGGGATATAAATTCAAAGGGAGTAAATGACGTCATCGGCGAAATATTATGGGTTTACAACATAGTAGATAGTTCGGCTCTGCTTAACCCTTCGAAAAATACAGGCGTGATTGCTGTATGTAAAATAAAGAAAATGCTTCGTACTGGCTAAGCCTCCACAAATTGGGGTTTAGCGTTGGGCCCGCATAGCATTAAATAGTAACGTTGATGAACGCAAAGGGTCAGCATGCATTACTTATTAGAGGCTGCTTGCCCACCGTTTTGGACCTAATCGGTGGGCAACCAGCCTCTAATAAGTGGTCGGTTTTCTCTAGTCCACTTGAATACAGTCAAATCTCTATTTTTAGCGTAAACCAACAAAACCTAAGGGGTATTTTATAAATTATCCACTGTCTTGCTCGTTGTGCAAGACAATCTGTGCAAGGCAGGATTTAAATATGGCAACCAACAGGGCCATCCAGGTCGCTACATACTGGTAAGGTTGAGTGTTGAGTGTTTTGTCGCGAAAAGAAGAAGAAGATAGAAATATAAGACTTTAGAATAGGTCAAACGAATTTTAACTCTAAGATGCTCTAAATGGTCATTCTATCTCTACTGACCACTTCAAAGTATGAGTGTTACATAATTCAATAGCTACGTGAAACGTAAAAAATAAGTACATTTGAGTATTCGGTGGTTCCAGTTATTTTTAACCGATATTAAGTAAATGCGACAGTACTGGACTAAATTAGTAAATTGTTTCTCTAAAACATTGGTCTACCACAACTAAAACTATCGCCTGACAAGATTGGGTAATGTAAATCTGGACCAAAGCCTGTAAATACAGATTGGGGGAGCAAAGAAAGAGCAACACGTTTTTTTTACCACTAATTTGAGTCCGTTTGGCAGCACTTCACCTGATGGTGAGACAATGCTGCCGAGGATGGATCACGAAAGCTCAAATAATGCGTATTCACTTTCGCCTTGAAGTTTCCTAAGTTATACGAATCGGAAAATATATACGCTGGCAGAGAATTCCATTTCCTAGCCCTTCGCACGAGAAACGATGTAGCAAAACGCTTAGTGGGTATAAAAGGAATATCAACGACATACGGATGGAAGGACCTCCCACGCCTGGTCGTGCGATGGTGGAATGGAGAAGGTGGTATGAGGTCGTGACAAAACAAGGGATCGTCTGATGCTCCCTGGGTAGTCAGGCTTGTTATCAACAATGCTGCCTGACTAATCCTTCCTGTACGGCATGAGCGACAGAACAAGAATACAGATTTAAATGAACGTATTCAAACAATAATACCATCAAAAAACCTAAAACTCCATACCCATAATCAATAAACAACAAACCTTTTTACATACTTAATACTTTTTTTGCCAACAATTCCAAATGACAACGACAATAGTCACAAATCCTATAGACGTACAAGGATCTCAATTTGCCTTTGTACCAAATCCTCTTATTGCTTTCAAAGCGTATTTTATGTGCCGACTAGCTCAGTACGGATCTCCGGATCTCCTTACTTTATAAAAGCAAGATCATGGGTACAAATTGATTTTATCAGCCTTACAGCCTGTTGAGTCTGATTTTTTGTACCGATTAATATTTATACATGTGTGCCTACATACATTTTTCGTGCATTTACTAAGTTATCTCTATAATGGAAGGATTATTATGTTCAATTAGTAGTTTCTGACTAGAATATGCAAAGCTTTCTCGTGTATCACTTACGACTAAGAAGGATTTTGTTAAAACAGATATCATCATCATCATCATCATGCATGCTGGCATTGAGGTGATTATAATTATTAACGACTGGAGCCCTAGTGTTGGTGTCTTTTGTGTGTAATTATAATTTTTCATCTAACTAATAAATTTATCTGCTAGATTAGATATTATAGATACTAAGTGGTGAAAGAAGCCCTTAAAGATATTTTTATTTGTAAACTTGTGTGTCAAGATACATAGACATGCGCAATAGGTGTAAAGTCTTAGGATTAGTTCCAATATGCAAAATAACAAAATTGGCAAAAGTGCCTTTTGCCTATTTTGTACGCCTTTTTCCTGTTTTGTATTAATAGATAAAATTCTACAAAATGCACAACACAAGCCAAACCACTGCCTATTTACATATAAAACAATTTTCTATTCCTTCGAGTCAACAAAAATAAAAAGAACGATGCGTACCTCGTTCTTATATTACTTCTATACCCGATCAGCGTGCATGTATGTGTTACGAAGGCAAAGGGGTGCTGATACAAATATGTTTCAACATCGTCTCGAATAATTTCCTACCGTCATCATTTTGAATTTCCTTCAGGAGATAGTAGTTAATTTACTACATTTTTCTTTGGATTGCGAGTCGTTTCGTTTTCTTAGTAACAGCTTGTTACAGGGCAAAAGAGATGGAGCTATTGCATAGATCAGTCGAAAAGCAAGGTTAAGGAGTATTTGCTGCGGTCAGTCTTTGGATGGGTACTGTTCTTCACACTAACGTGTCTTCTACTAACTTCTATGTCGTGGGTACAGTTTACAAAAATACAAGTCACATGCACACACAACCGGACCCGAAACAACTGTCAGTAGATGACAAATATTTATTTCGTGCGGTAATCGAACCTGCGACACGTAGCGCAGAAGTTAATCGCTTAGCCACTGCGCCAACCGTGTCGCCTGTCGTCATATTTATTCTTAAGATATAAGTTATCTTGACGATTGAAAAATCTGCCTTCAGATAAAAAAAAGTCTAAAGTGAACAGTACCTACCTTTTTTAAATGTCACTTTATTAAATTTTTAGTAACCTAGATCGGTAGTTAACACGAAATAATCTCATAAATAATTAACTACCATTAAACTCCCACTTGGTTATTTCCCATGGTATGACAGTTATTTTTGATGTCGTATTGTCTCACTGTCGGATTTATTTAAGTTGAATTTTAATTATTTGTGAAAGATGGAAAGCCAGTATGCCCCTTATTTTCAAAAGATGTCGGAATTACTCGCCTTGGCTTCGCACGGATAGCAGAGCAGAAACACCTAGTTTTTTTCTAAAAGAGATCTGAACGATCTGTTATAATTTAATAAGGATATATTTTAAAAAGGATACCTATATACCTCTATTGGTTTACGCGGCACACGTCAGTAAATCTCCCACTTGGCATGATTTTTTCCGACATCTTCAACAATCATCATCATATTTCAGCCAATTTACACAAAACCTTAATAAATACAACTAAATCTTCCTCATAAATAACTCCGTTCATTGGTAAAAACTGTATGTAAATCCGTTCAATAGTTTTTGAGTTTATCGCGTTCGGACAGACAGACGCGGCGGGGAACTTTGTTTTATAATATGTGTGATAGTGATATAGTGATAGTGACAAAGTATGTTCCTGTGCTTTTCCCATAGGTACGTTCAAGTTCTTCTCCTTCTTCTATCGAGTCGGCATGAGCTGTCACACGGAGGTCGCTCATGCCGTAGTGGAAAGTTTATCCAATTAGCATTGATGGTAACGAAACTGACAGCCCAGGGTACGCAGCACGATCTTATAATTCGTCACTCGTGGAGGCTATGTTCTTGCACCACACTTTCAACTCTTCTTGTAGCATGCTTCTCATCTCTATCCATACAATTTTAACGTTTAGGAATCACAAGGTAGCATCGTGTCGGTATTCTGTAAGACAACCATGATCAGTCAAATTTTGTATGAGACTGCCGCAGATCTCGGTGATTTCATCGAAACAAGACACATTATTATCATGGGGAATAAGATCCAGGAGCCTAATTACCGATTTAACAATCAGTTTGAGACAAGCGTAAATCGCGCAACAGCTACTGTTGAATGTCAGTTTTGTGTCATACATATATCGATCGAAAACAGTGAGATTGCTGTCGCGTGGCTGTCGTGTTGCTGTCGCTTTTTTACAAAATTAGCCTGCGGGACATCCACAAGCGCTGGTTTCAAATTCCTATAATATTGTCATGTACACAACTGTATTTCTTTTTTATATTTCGACCTGTTCTTGGTTCGTCCCGTGTCTTAATACCGTCATCAATATACGGAAATAGGTACATTTCTTACCCTTTAGGGACCCCAGGTGCGACGGTAATGCCCCATAGATACTTGTACATATACGATGCAGGCTATATTAGACCTTCTATAAATTTATGTCATCCTGGTATAATTGCTTTGAACTTTGTCTATAATATGGCCACTCACTGCGGTTGGTTGGGTCTATGGGCCATCCAGGTTTTATATGGCATTTATATTATTATATCTTACTAGCTTAGCGACCGACTCCGCCTGCGTTGAAATTTTATTTCTAGTGTGAGCAAAGTTTATTTTAAAAAATTTAAATATTTTTTCGTTATAAAATCTTCTTTGCTGCTTTTTTATGATTTAATTTTAAACAACTTGAACTTATATCTAAAACTAACTACTTATACTAAAGTATCAATAAAAAAAAAAAACAAAAATGAAAAAACCTATCCTAAACGAATACTTGGGCGTCATAGTACTCCTCCACATCGCTGTCGAATGGTAACGTGCTCAGAAGACTGGCAGCATTACCACGTTGAATGACAATGCTTATTCTTTGACCAAAGAATAGGCCAGCCCTCTGGTCACGTGTACTGTCGACCAAGCGTTTAGCGATCTTCTACCTAATATTTAAAAACCAATGTTCGTTTGTTTGTTCGTCGTATTCTATGCGCTGCCATACCGTTCATTTGATTGCGATAAAACTCTGTCAACTTATTGCTTGCACTTGCACGAAGGTTATAGACATAGTTACAATAGGTGGCGCGTGTGTAGTACCGGCAAATATATTTGAAAGAGGATTTCTGCAATCAACATTTATTTCTTCTGCGGCAGCAACGAGTTGGAGACCAGCTAGTAGTATATACAATGTATTTTTTTAGGTATATACAAATAGACACACAACAAATGTAACTTTGCACCAAAATGTAATGAAATCTTAAATAAAATATCTCATAATAGCTTCCGCCCGCGGCTTCGCCCGCGTTGGTTTACGAACCCGTACATTTTTTCGGGATAAAAAGTAGCCTGTGTACTATTCCAGACTATAATTTATCTCTGTGCCAAATGTCATCCAGATCCTTTCAATAGTTTTTGCGTGAAAGAGTAACAAAGATCCATCCATCCATCCATCCTCACAAACTTTCACATTTATAATATTAAAGAAGGATCTTACTGCTACTATGACAATAGAAACGTGTATTTCATCCATTCGACTGACTAAATGTATTTGCAAGGTTTCTTGGAACTTTGTTTCTAACAGCGATGTTCATTCGGTTTAATAGGCTCCTCTGTGAGGCATGTGGAGCAGTTATATGGCTGCATTATAGCATACGACTCAACTAGCTTTAGTTATCTAAATGTTGGAGGTTAGGGACTGGATGGGTGGGGTGGATGTACTCCACTCTCATATGTAGGGTGTTGTTTTTTTGTTACGATTGCGGATGATTAACATTTATTATAGTATTACGACTGCATGCCTGGAGGAGTTAGGCATTTGCCTAACTATACCTTTATTGAGTCTCGTGTAAAAGACATTTACAGGGCACAATTATAAACTACCCCATCATCTACCTAGCCTTTTCGGCTTCCAATCTAACCGTTAGCCGTTGCGGCTAAATATCAGTGTTTTGAAGCGACAGCCTTCTGACCTCCGATACCCAGTAACCGGGAGACACTGATACCCTAAGGTTAGACTGGGTGTCAGACTTTTTGGGCTACTGAAACCCGTAACGGCTGTCATAGGTCTTCGTATGACACCCGGGACCAACTGTTTAATGTGCTTTCCGAGGCACGGAGGGGTCTCGATATGTGGAAAATGGTCACCTATCCAAGGACTGACCGCGTCAAGCGCCGCTTAACCTCGCAGATCGACCGATCTGCGCGGTAGCTATGTAGCTACGAGTCCTTTCAATTATAAACTACTCCATTATTCTAATTGTTGCAAGTAAAAGCGTTGAGCGTGACGTCCAATGTTTGAACGCATGTCAGACAAAGTGTAATTGTATTTTTCAGTTTCACATATTCAGCAACCCAGATGAAGTATTTTAAGAAAATTTCAATGAAAATATGTCAGCTCAGACCTAATGATACGTGTGTCACTGACATATTACATAATTGTGAAAAATTGTTATGTTTTAAAATGTTCACTACGTAGGCTACGAGTGGCGTAGCCGTGACATTGTAGCTGATGTCGTAGAGCGTAGTGCTGACGTCACGGCTACGCTAGCTACGCAGCTGTAGCAAATGGTCGATCTGGTTGTGTGTTCGCTCATAATGCTTTTAATTAATTTTAACTATTGTATTTAAGCAGGTAAACAACATAACATAGCATCACGCCTGTATTCCCAGAAAGAATGGGATGAAGTGTACTTTTTATACACTCACATTTCGCCGATGCTGTTATTAAGTCTCATGTAATATTTTGTGTGTTATTGCCATCTTTCGGGCACGATCCCAATAACACTTTGCCTGACCTGGGAATCGAACCCAGTACCTCACGCTCAACAGTCGCGCTTGCGACCACTAGAACAATGAGGCAGTAATTTTTATAATTGTATTTTATAAAACAGCGATTTTTTGAAGAACGTTTCCAGTTTAGTTTCATCTACTATCTACTAATATTAAAAAACGATTTTGTTTCATTCAGTCCGATTTTCTCGCAACATATAAAAAGTTATAAACGCGAAATCTGTATAACTACGAAGAAGCCAGTAGCCGTGGCAGACCTTTACGGCTTTGTATTGTTATAACCTTAACGCCGGAGCCTAGACTGCAAGTTATCGTAACCTTAAGGTTTGAGGTGAACCGAAGTTTAAGTTACAATAAACGGGTTCTGAGAATTATTGATGTCTGTGGTGTGTTCGATAATGTTATAAGGTCATAAGGTAACAAGCGCCGGGAATCGTACCTAGCTCTTCATTTTCTGCAGCCGCGCTTGCTACCACTATACCAGTGAGACAGACGAGAACAATTTTGAAAACAAAACTATTGAAATGAAACCTATTCGTTTTCATAATTCAAGTTATAATGATATATATATATTGGAATGCCCTCTTCTTGTAAACCAAACAAAAGCATTCTTTTATTCGGTTTCAAAATGGACGATCAATCTGAAGAATTAAATTACCTTTTCTAGACCCTATCGTTACTAAAATAATATTGAAATCGTTTCAGTTTCAATTTTTTTTTAGGAATTTTACGATTTTTGGAAACTATGTTTAAAAATCTTATTATGACTGAGATGGGGTAATTAGTATTCATTTTGCTATAAAAACGGTACTAACTAAAATATTATAAATGCGAAAGTAAGTTTGTTTGTTTGTTACCTTTTCACGCCAAAACCACTGAACCGATAATCCTGAAATTTTGCATATACGTTATCAGTTGTACAGAAATGGACATAGGGTACCTTTTTATCCGGAAAAAAAGTACTGTTCCTGAAGAAAATAATAATAACGTTCTTATGATAATAGATGGCGCCACGTATTTTTCGCAAGCAGAGTACAACCCGAATTGATTGTCAAATTCTAAATTAACACGAGCGAAAGCCGCGGACAAAAGCTAATAATATTATAAATGCGAAAGTAAGTTTGTTTGTTGGTTACTTTTTCACGTCTTAACGACTAAACCGATCACCATGAAATTTTGATTGTTAGGGATACAGAAAAGGACATAGAGTACCTACAGTAGTTTAATCCAGAAAAAAATAGTGTTCCCGAGAGAAATAACATTAACTTTCGACGGTCACAATTGCTTTAGGACGCTAGATGGCGCCACGTGTGACCCGAAAAATGCACGGGTTCGTAGTCAATGCGAGCGAAGCCGCGGGTGGAAGCTAGTGAATGAAGAAATTCTACTGAATTTGTTAAAAATAATTTACTGAGTGTCAAGCCGTTAAGTTTATTAACCATCTATGATATTACTTTCTCTTTGGTCTAGAGGTAGTAAGCACGGCTTCTCAGTATGAAGTCTTGCGTTCAATCCCCGGGTCGGACAAAATACACCTTGAAATTTCGAATGATGTGCGGTAGATGCCTTTTTCGCTTAATTTATTTAAACTCAAAATTAATCTAGGTGGTCGTGAATTGTTCGTAAAGTTGAGTTGAATATGGTAAAAAGTATTTATATTAACGTCTCACATTAAAGTTTGTAACCTTTTTATAGTAAGTAATATACTAGTTATGTCAAACAATTTGTCCTACTTTAAGCGAGAAGACTTGTCTAGCCGATTGGTAATTTGTATGAGATAATGGGACACCCATTTTGTATTTTTTTAATCTTGCCCCACACTATAATGTCTCTTGTATCGTGGGAATTATTTACAGACATAAATTTCACATGCATATAAGTCCAGACGCGAAAATATTGAACAAATATATATTTTTCGCTCGGGGATCGAACTTATAATAAAGAAAATATTATATGGTTTGAGATTTCTGTTTGCACTAAGAATAAATTCTACATAGTGTATAAGAATTATACCACATGTGGAGCAATGTTTATTAAAACAACAATTTAATTGAGAAAATTAATTTCAAAATTACAAAAATATTCATTTGCTTACGAGGTTTGACTGGACCTGCATAGTTTTTTCTTTTTACAGAACGTATTATTACTAACTCCTTCACACTAACAACAGAACGCCACCTACATGCAACGATTCTAACTATCCGAAAAGTACCTACTTGACCTTTTTGAAAGACGTCACCATTAAGGTCAATGAAATGTCAGACATTTCAAATCAGATTTATTAAAAATATTTTTTTCGTGGATTCAACGAAGTAGCAAACCATTAGATTGACAGTACCTAATGTATATTTTTAAAAGATTGATTCGTTAAAAATCTTTTTTTCGTATTTTTTTTTATTGATGACATAATTAAATATTATTATAACGGACAAACGTATTCCTAAGGACTTTGTAGCGTATGTAGCTTGTTATCAGATAAACACTAGATAGGGCTGAAAGATCCGCAGCCTAATTACCGATGTAGCGACAGGCGTAGATCGCGCGATAGCTTCTGTCAAACATCGTTTTTATGTCATAAAATGTATTGGCTGACAGTGAGATTGCTGTCGCGTGGCTGTCGCGTTGCTGTCGCTTTTTTACGTAATTAGGCTGCCGGTTTGTGTTCTGAGATAACCTAAATTCTATTTTAAATATACTATAGCTATTAGACTCGTCCTCTAGGGACTCAATATCTCATTAAAACA
Source organism: Shargacucullia verbasci (assembly GCA_947562105.1). Taxonomy (NCBI): domain Eukaryota; kingdom Metazoa; phylum Arthropoda; class Insecta; order Lepidoptera; family Noctuidae; genus Shargacucullia; species Shargacucullia verbasci. The sequence goes on along the minus strand of OX387302.1, from coordinate 6,799,964 downwards.
CAGGAGGCGCCCGGCAACGTAAAATGATAGATTTGTCTATTGTGCGTCATTTGCATCACTTGACGGTTATGTGTTTGTGCGTATGAAGATTTGTGTTTGTAAACATATCCACAACACAGGAATATTACTAGTGTGTAAAATTACCTTTAAAACAAAAGGTATCAGTGAAATGTGGCCGTAAATTTGTATACCTCTGCCTAAACCCTTGAAATTTTTGCTTTTAAAATACTTTGCCCCACACTAGGATTTCCCCTTTATCGTGAGTACAGTTTACATCCAGACCAGAAACAACTATCTGTACATCATACAAATATTTGTCCCGTGCAGGAGTCGAGCCCGCAACACGTAGCGCAGAAAGCTTAGCCACTGCACCAACTAAAAATCAGTCTTATATTTATATATAGTTATAGCATATACACCTTACAATGCTGTAAGGTTGCTTGTATTGAATCTGTAAAGTAGTACAAACCTGTATTCTTAACTACTAATTCAATATTTATCTTAATTCCTAAATTATTTAGCATTGCAAATCCAATTTGATATAGAAAGTCATTATGAGTTATTCCAAGGCAAAGTTAGGACTGCAGGCAAAGTTACAGCATTTTATGGTATTAATCGTTATATTTGAAATGAAATGAAATTGAAATGAAATTATTTATTTTGCAATTAGGATTTTTCAGTCACTTCTACACGTCTTTTTTAAACTAGATGGCGTTGGCGGCGTCGTCGTCGTCGGCGGTGAATATACGTTATTTATATTTCCAGCACTAACAATTCACATAGTGCCTCCCATTAGGTTTAATTACTCTTGTTAGATACGTCATTCACTTCCAACATTGTGCTATGATGAATTCTCTGACGCACGGCCGTGTTCAATTTGTCTAGTAATTCATCTTCGAGTAATGCATGCGTTAACATAAAACGCAACTATAATAATAAGTTAAAAGAGCGTTAGGGTTTAACATGTTTTTATACACTCTCTCAGGCTTACATCACACTTACACGACCCAAATTCAAGTCAAGTCAAATATTTTTATTTCAAGTAGGGCTCTAGAGGCTCTTTCAAAACGTTGTTTTTAGGTGCACGGTTCCAAAGTGGGGGTAGGTTAAAGACCTAACAAGTATTTCTTCTGAGTCGTAATCGAACCTAACAATCTTAAGCCTGTTACGTAGAATGGCAATCACATTATTGCACCAATCATGCACCTACGTGGTTTTTAACAAAACGCCTACAAAGCGAACTCTAAAATAATTCAAGTATAAAACTTGAAACTTTGCTACTGACTAGTGTTAAGGTCAACTCACGTCAAGGCCGAAGAGCTCTTCACTCGTTTTGAATGTGAGCGGGATGACGTCATTCGATCAATCCACAAAAGAGAAATTTAGAACGAAAGTCTGTGTTTGTAACGTGTATGTGTGTGTTTCATTCGGCTTGTGAATGTCGACGAGCGATATCGAGCATGTTATTTCAATATATCTCGATTTTGACTTGGCTCCCAATCACATTGAGAATTACTCCACCTAACCGTGAACTAAAGTTCATAGATTTCAGTATGTTTAGCGAAATTTCTGTTTCAAAGAGACCTTATAGTAAATCTTCTGCTACATAGATGCATAAATGTACTATGTGTTAGACCGTTCACACAAAACCTAGAGACACGATGTTCTGAAATATCAAATAGGATTGTTTGATTTATATAAATATGTATGACTCTTATCTCTTTAGGGATTAGGGCGAGTTTTCTGTAGTGGTGTAGAGTAACAATATTTGTTTATGATTATGTTTTTTTTTATAAATTGGATTTATAAGACGTATGTGGTGACTGTTCTACCATTTTTTGCTGAAAAAATATTGATATTCAACCATTATAAGATTGGACTGGAAGCTGTTCCAATATTCACTGTAGAAGTAGACGTTTCAGACAAAGCAGTTAGTAGAGCTCTCTACCCGTTGAGACTAACATAACATAGCATCACGCCTGTATTCACCGAAGAGTTAGGCAGAGGTGTAATATTGTAATGTAATACCCATTTTATAGGGAGCGAGGCTATTGCCGTCAACCAGGCGCAATTCCAAACCGGGACCAGGGAAAATTCCAATAACACTTTGCTCGACCCGGAAACCGAAACCAGGACCTCACGCTCAACGTAGGAACAAAACAAGTGATGTTTTTATGTATATACATATAGATATGGGTCACGAATAGGTCTAATAATACATTATATGAATCATCATATCCATACAAAGTTTTGATTTCGTTAACATAAAAACTCCAATTATAAACTGGCAACACTAAAAATATTTGCCATCTTCAAGCCTCAATGAACGCAAAAGCCTAGAAATAGCCGTTTACCGCGCCGCTCTAATAACGCCATTGAAAACACTGCCTAGATAGATAACAAATTCAAAGTAAACTGAATCTTATTTCCTTACTAATAAATTTAAAATTCAATCGCCTGCTTTTAAGAATTGCCTTTCATTACACGGAAAACGAGCGTCTATATCTTTGCGAACAAAGTTTAAAATCAGTTAAAATGATATTTAATAGTATGCCATTGTAATTAGGACTTTATTATAGGGTATTAAAGTTCAAATTCGTTATAGAGTTCAGTCAACCCTTTATATTCGAAGCATCTGCCGCTGCAGGGCTCTTAAACGTCTAATTACTGAAAATGATGGTACCTCGTGATATTTCATGAAGCTTATGACGCTCATTTGTTATTTTGTACTAAACTACCCTTGCAGTTGGGAATCATGTTTTAAATTATTTGGGGCATGCAATTGCGTGTACGTATGAGTTATTAAATAAGTCGGCTTATGATAATAATAATGTTATCCTTAAGATACTTCGATATTATTTTATGGTGATTTGAACGCCATGTTCATGTACCTACCTGAAAAGCGTTAGCCGGGATCTGGAGAAAGACATTGGGTCACGGGAAGCAGCTAGTTATTAATATACTTCAATATATAGAAGACACGGTTGGCGCAGTGGCTAAGCGATTAGATATCTGCGCTATGTGTCGCGGGTTCGATCCCCGTACGGAACAAATATTTGTTTGATCTACAGATAGTTGTTTCGGGTCTGGTTGTATTTGTATGTGACATGTACATATGTTTGTAAACTGTACCCACGATAGAGGAGAGATAATCTCCGGAACTAATGATCCAATTCTGATTTTATTTCAACTAAAAAGTAATAATATATATTTTTAAATATACTTGGAAAAGGTCTGTCTTGACTGCAAACAAAATCATACATACATAAAGTCACACCTTCCCATGGGGGTAGGCAGAAACTACGGAACGCCACGTGCTACGATCTTTACATAATCCTTTTGCTTCATCTACATTCATGCATCGTTTCATATATGAACGATGCGAAATTCAAAAAATAAAATAAAATAAAATAAAATCATTCCTATTACAAAAGTCCAAGCTAATAAAACGTTACCTCAAAAACTTCTCTGGTGGCGGAGAAGGGCAGCACGGCGAGGCCGACCAGCAGGTCAGCTACTGCCAGAGACACGATGAACAAGTTTGTGACACTGCGCAGCTTGGATGAACACAGCACTGCCGCTATAACCAGGCAGTTACCTGGAGAACAAAATATCTACATTTATCACCAATAAAATGCTCCAATCAGCTAGCTTTTACATAGAGTATAAATAATTTTTATTAAGATATAAACATAACATAGCATCACGCCTGTGTTCCTCGAAGGGTTAGGCAGTGGTTTACTATTGTTTACACATTTTGCCGATGCTGTTTTTGGGGCCCATGTAATATTGAGCATATTGCCATCTACCGGGCATAGCTCCAGGCTCCGAATTTCGATATAGAAAAACCCAATAACATTTTGCCTGACCCGAGAATCAAACCTAGGATCTCACGCTGAGCAGTCGCACTTGCGACTATTAGACCAATGAGGCAGACTTTTACTACTACTTTTATCATCATTATAATAGTAGAGTTCACTATTATAATATTAAAGTCTCGATGACTTGACTATAAGAATGGTAAACAGAATTATTAGTTCTTATATAACATAAAATAATTTATTTTTAATTAGACGTATTGTAGTAGGTAATAAGTTTATCTACCATTCTATTTTTCAACGGCATTTTCTACGCGACGTGTCGCGTGTTTGATTTCCACACGTATATCCACCGTCTCAATTTTGGGTGTGTGTGTATGTGTGTGTTCGTGCGTATGAGTTGCATATTTGTAGTCTATATTTTGCGATCAAGGAGAAATATTTGTGTGGGGGCAATGTTACCAAAATAGAGTTAATTTCAGTCATTACAGGTCCAATGATAAACATTAGGTTTCTCGCAATTCAAAAAAAAAGTCATCTGCGTAGGTGTATAATAGTATAGTAATAGTCTCTGCCTAACCCTTCGTGGAATACAGGAGTGATGCCATGTTACTTTCGCAACAAATAGATCGTTATCTTAATGTAACATCAACACAAAGCTGAGTAAAAATGCCAAACTTATTCAACGAGTTCATAATTACTCTAGCTTTTGATACTCTCTCTCAAAGTTCTACCAAAGGTGAGTCATAATAATAATAATAATAAAATCTTTATTTGCTGAACATAGGTTATTAACATGATGATGGGATTAATACTAATTAATGTTCTCTATGTTCTACCTGGTAGGCGTGCAAAATATTGGTGACGTGAAATTTTTACGTGACAGGACATGTCTGAGAAATTAAAAATAATAACAAACAATCATTAAAAAAAAAAATAAGAAAAATACCATAACAAAAATTACATAGTTACAATTAATACAATTTTAAATTTACATTCAACTCGTCCAGGAAATCGGAGATATTGTAGTAACATTTTTGCACTAAAAAGTCCTTCAAATGTTTTTTAAATAGATTTAGTTTTAATTCTCTAATTCTTTTTGGTAATTTATTATATATTAGAATAGCCATACAGAAAATATTCTTGTGCATAAGTTCAGTGTTCACTCTACGTATCATTAGTCTGGATTTATCCCTACGATTTCGTTTAATTGATCCTACAGTATCAAAGAGTTCTGGGTTTGTTTTTACAAAAATAGCTGTTTCATATATATACAATGAAGGTAAAGTAAGAATCTTGTGTTTTTTAAAATAGGGCTCACAACTGTCTGTAGTTTTTAATTTGTACATAGCCCTTATGCATCGCTTCTGTGTTTTGAAAGCCATATCTCTGTTTGTTGAATTTCCCCAGTATATGATACCGTATCTTAGATTTGACTCTGCTATACCGTGATATGCCGTAAGTAAGGCATCATTGTTTATTATGGGTGTAAGTTTATAAAGAGCATATGCCGATCTACTAACCTTTTTACAGAGACTATCTATGTGAGCTTTCCAATTTATGTTTTTATCAATAACTAATCCTAAAAATTTTGTATTATCGGATTCAAATATTTTCTTATTTTCATAGTTAATGTTTAACGTTAGAGGACTTAATCTTTGGTTAAATTGTATTATTGTAGTTTTATTTAGGTTAATTTTTAAATTATTGTTTGTCATCCATTGAATTATTATTTTTATAGTATTATTTATGTCATCATTATATTTAGTAATATCATTACATTCAATTATAGCAGTGCTGTCGTCAGCAAATAATGTCATTGGTCGATTTACAGCTTTAGTTAAGTCATTAATGTAAATTATAAATAATAAAGGGCCCAAGACACTGCCCTGAGGCACCCCATACTTTACTATTCGCTCTTTAGATAGGTGTTTCTCTTCAAGCTTTTTTGAGTAATTTATCCTCTTGATCTCAGTACACTGGGTTCGATTTTTTAAATATGACTGAATTAACTCTAGTACATTACCTCGCAAACCATATGCACTCAGTTTTTCTAATAGAATTGAGTGATCCACGTAATCAAATGCCTGTGTCATATCGCAAAATAATCCACAAACGGGTATTTTAATGTCAACTTTTGAAATAACAACATTTAAGAAATCGTAAATAGCTCTATTTATTGTCTTTCCTTGCCTAAACCCTTTTTGAGCACATGAGAATAAATCAAATCTTTCAAAGTATGAATAAATTCGCTTGTATATATATTTTTCGAAAATTTTGGAGAATATGGGCAAAAGAGCAATGGGCCTGTAATATTCCATAAGTTCGCGATTTTCTTTTTTAAATAACGGTTTAATGATGGCCTTTTTTAATCTATCTGGGTAGGTACCTGTGCTTATACTTAAGTTAATAATATGACTGAGTGGCCTGGCAATGCTTTCTTTTACAAATTTAATTACTTTTGTTGATATATCATCATATCCTACACTACTCTTATTTGCTAGTTCAGTGATAATAGTCGCAATATCAGAGGTAACACTGGGTGTCATGAACATAGATTCACTACGGTTAACGATATTTTTAGTAGTGCTACTGCCGTGACCAGGTATAGGAATGATTTTATCAACAAAATAATTATTAAAGGCATTCGCTATGTCTTGTGGATCGGTTATTATTTTGCTATCATTAATTAAAATGTTTGATATATAATCCGCATCTTTTTGTTTTGTATTATTTATTATTTTCCAGGTAGTTTTAGGAACATTTTTCGATATTTTAATGTTGAAATTATTTTGAGAGCGTTGCGTTAACTTTATTATTTTTTTGAGCGTCTGATTATACGTCATGTATTTAGATTTATTAGTGTTATTCGGGTTTAATCGGTATTTCCAAAACAGTTTCCTTTTGTTCTTAGTACATAATTTGATCCCTTTGGAAACCCACTTTGGTTTATTAATTGTATTAATTTTAGTCAGTTTAAACGGAAAACATAGGTTATAAAAAAGATCGAAGTCATCCATGAATACATCATAGGCTTTATTTGGATCACTCGTCTTATATAACTCATCAAATGAAAGTGCTGTTAGATATGTTTTAAACCTTATCATATTTTCCAGACTAAGGTCACGTTCTTGGATTCGCCAATAATTCATTACACCTTGTTTAATAATTGGAACTTCTATTAATTGTGATGTATGGTCTGAGAGTGTTAGGTCTAATATTTTTGATTTACATGTTTTCTTTATATTATGTAAGAAATTGTCTATGCACGTTTTGCTTTGTAATCTGGTAGGACTCTTTAGTTCAAATTTGAAGTTATAATTATGTAATAGACACTCAAAATCTAAAGTGACATTATTTTTATCTAAAACATTAATGTTGAAGTCACCTGCAATGATTACATTATATTTATTGGTTTTGTTACAGACTCTTTTTAGTAGAAGTTCAAGTTTCTCAAAAAACACATTGATATTATTACGTTTTGGAACCCTGTATACACAGACGACAATGGTATTACAGTTCATCAGTTCAATTGCACAGCATTCGAATAATCCTGAGATGGAAAGGTTTGAGATATTGTTGACTACTCGCCATTGATGTCCCTTTTTTACCAAGATGCACGTACCACCTCTTTTAGAGTCTGTCCTACTATAGAATGCCGCTAAGTTGTAGTTTGGTATTCTTAGATGATGCTCTGAGCCAAAAGTCATGAAGTGCTCAGATATACAGATTATATCGACACTAATTTTGTTAGCCGATAGGTCTTCTAAGCATACTGTCAACTCATCAGATTTGTTTAGGAGTCCAGCTATATTCTGATGTAAAATGTGTAGATAATTATTGGCTAAAGATAGTCATAAAAGAAGTGACGAATAAAAATATTATAGAGTATAAAACGTTTGAATTCGCGCATTGAAAGATGAAAAGGAAAGTCCAAGAATTATTTGGATTAAAAGCTTTTTTTATGGTACCATTATACTTTTGTCGCATCGTTCGTAATGTTGGTAATCACACTTAAAGCTCCTGGGTAATGATGGATATGATAAGTTGTTACTGCTTTATTGGTCTAGATGTGGTCGCAAGCGCAAATGCTGAGCACGAGATTCTGGGTTTCATTCCGGGACCAGGGAAAGTGTTTTTGGTTTTTCTGTATGGAGTTTAGAACTGTGCTTGATCGATATCAATTGGCTTGCCATGGGACTCGATAATGCCATCGCGCGAAATGTGGGTGTGCAATAGTATACCTCTGCCTAATCCTTCGGAGAATACAGGCGTGATGCTATGTAATAAAACTGTACTTCGACTTAACTATGTCTGCTTTATTTATATGTACTACTTTTAATATATTAACTAATTGATCTGTGTAATCTATGCAACTTTAATCAGAGTGGAGATGATTTGAGTTAAAACCGATATTAATCGTACTGTCATCGATATAACTAGCTTACAAGTACCATTAATCGAGAACAGGGGCACGATAGGCGCAGTGGTTGTGCGCTTGACTACTGCGCTACGAGTCTTCGGTTCGATACACGGAACAAATATTCGTATGACCTATTGAGTTTTTTCGGCATTGGGTATTTGTGCATGTGTATATTTGTATTTGTAAACGCACTCATAATACAGGAATTATGCCCAGTGTGGAGTAATTAGGTAGTTTTAAACAGATAGTAATTAAAATATGGTGAAGATGCTTACTGACCAATCACAAAATGATAAATTTTTCAGTAGAATCCCAATATCAGTTAAATGTTACATTACATACCAAAAAGACGCGTTCAAAAAAGGTCCTTATAAACTTCTGAAAATAACATCGTTATAAATTATTGGAAAATGTAGCGAATGCTAATTTATTATGGAGAGGAAACGAGTCACAAGTTTTCTCCTCGATTATTTCTTCGATATATCGAAAAGGAAAAGTTTCGATAAAGTTAGACCGAGGCTGAAGGATCGAGTAGGTGATTTTAATCGATTTCCCGAAAGAAGATTGTTTTTTCTGACGTATCGTTACGGAACTTTCGATAACTTGACAGTTTTCGTTGATGCCAATTACTGGAACTGGATTGGATAGTGTAATATTCTTTGGATGGAACTTGTAATGGAATTTCGATCGCCTGTTTCTTTTACTTAGCAACTTTTAGAAAATTTATTAAAGTAGAGAAAATGTGATAGGCTTAGTTTTTTTAGAGGTTTGCTATTGTATTTCAGTTTTTTAATTCTATTTTAAAAATGTCTATATGAACACATAAAACTTAAGTAATTTAAAACTATGTGACTGGTTTTGGGGCATCTTTATATCATGCAACTATGTATGTATCATTGCGGTATTGCTCAAAGGAGCTGAGTAGTTAAACATATTTTTGGTATACTATGTTATTTATTTTAGACCCGGGTACGTCTTAAAACTGCGGCCAGACACCGGAGGACGGGCAGCAGCGTCCTCTCACTAATCGGTGAGCCATGCGATCCCCAAGCCGCCTGCCAAGCGTGGGGATTATGGTAAACCCCCCCTTGGGGGAGGCCTTCGTTCAGCAGTGGACGTTTTTTGGCTGATGATGATGATGATGATGTTATTTATCGTTCACGTAAATCCAAAAGTAACTCTGTCTGTCTATTTGTTCCCTCATCACGACTAAACTATTGAACCGATAATTATGAAATTTTACAAAGACGTAGCTTGGCAAATGGAAATTTAAATAAGCTTACTTTTACTGTTGCAGCCAAACACTAATTAAAAATAAAACAATATACATGCAGATGCAGTCGCGGGCAACAGCTAGTTGTAAATAAATAGTGAAAGGGAATACTGCACCCATACCGCCACTTACAAAGTTAAGTAAACTAAATATTTACATAACACACCAAACATCACGCTTTCGTTCCCAAAGGGTTTAGATAAAGGTAATAGTTTTCTATTTAACAGAAAAATTGTAAAACTTATCCGGGAAATAATACTGTTCAAATTCGGCACAGCAGAACAAAGAAACACAATACAAGCACCAAACAATTTTTAAAGTTTACATTTTTCAACGAACTAATGATGTTTTTTTTTAATACGATTTTAAATAAATATAGTTCGATATAGTAAATCATATATAAAAGCGTGTATTGTTTCCTAAGACAAAATCTATATCTGGAGATCCTTGTTTATACTTGAGGCCTCACGATGAAAAAGGAATTGGCAGTGCGGTCTCGCTAACGATGATGTACTTAACATCGTGTCCGGCGTGTCCCGAAACCTGCACGACCAAAAAAGCAATAATAATGTTCTCCTGACCGAATTTCGGCGCCCAATATCACCAGATATAAGTCAACTACGCAGGAGATATTATAGAGCCCACGTTTGTGCGCTAACACAGATTCTGTCTCTATTCCTTCACTCTCATAGTCCGATGGGACGGCAATCCGACATGACTGGAGAGAGATCAAGCGCAGGGCCAACGGCTTTACGTGCTTTCTGAGGCACGGTGTGTATTCACATACACAAAGACCCAGACCCTAAACAACTATCTGTATATCATACAAATATTTGTTCCGTGCGGGAATCGAACCCGCGTCACGTAGCGCAGCAGTCAATCTGTCAACCATTGCGCCAACCGTGCCGTCGTCGTACCGACCGAAAAAGTAATGGATATCAGACCGTAGTCATTGTCTTTTTTGTAGCTAACTTCTGGGCATCATATCAAAATAAAATATGAGAATAAAACCGAAAAAAATTAAAAAATAAACAAGAACCTCACTTACACAATTTTATTTAATCCCTAAAAACAGTTTTTTACACTGGTGGAATGTTTTCACCGAAACTCGGAGAGCGGGAAAGGACGAGGGTTGAGATAAGTGGATATACAATAAATATGTATGTCTGTTTATCGAAAGGTAAACACGCACTGAGAATCACACGGTACACTAAGTAAGTAGTTTTTTCTTTATTTTCTTTTAGTTTTCCTTTTGATTTATGGAAGAGTTGGGTAGCAACAGCTTTTTTCAGTCAATAAATAAGAAACGTGAAGGTCGTAAATAAGAAGTTTGGCACAAGATCGTTGGTCTGTATCCTAGTGTTCGTTCTTAGGGAATTAGAAGTTAGTGAGTGTATGCTACCTCACAATCTGGACTGAATTTAGCTTAATATCTGCGCCGCCTATTCAAATTCAAAGTCTTTTATTTAAAGTAGGCCTTTTCAGGCACTTTTAAAAAGTCGAGACTCTAGGCGCACGGTTCCAAAGGGGGTAGGTATTATGGAGAAGAGAACAGCAAGAAACTCCATGGATACTATTTTCAAAAACAAAAAGTTAATTTACAATTAAAATCTTAAATTAACATATATTATATAAGAAAAATACAAACTTAATAGAACGCTACTTACATAATGAGGCAATACAATATGAGTTAAACAAGTGTTTAGAATATAAAATAAAAACGGTATAAACAGATCAAAGCGGATAAAATAGAATAAAAATATTAGTTCAGTAGTGATCAGATGTTAACTAAATAGATATTATTACAGGCTTCAGAGTTAAGCAGAGATGTACTAATGTACACCTACATTTCGCTGATGCATAAAGACCCATGTAATAGAGGGCGAGCTAATTGCCAAGTACAGGGAACAATTCCAAAATCTGAGCAGCTACTGAGAATTTTTAACAGCAAAATTGGATACAGTTTGCACAACCCGAAGAACCTCGAACTTCGCGCTCAGCGGCTGCGCTTTCGACCGCTAGACCAATGCAGCAGTCTCTATGTGTGAAGAATGGTCACCCATCCAAGGATTGACCGCAGAAAGCGCTGCGCTTTCGATCACTAGACCAATGCAGCAGTCTATGTGTGAAGAATGGTCACCCATCCAAGGATAGACCGCAGCAAGCGCTGCGTAACATATCGATCTGCGCGGTAGCTACGAGCCCTTCATTGTACAATTCTGAATCAAAAAATGTTAACATAATTCTCCCATAATCTTTGCGTAAAATTCCTAATTCCCGTATATTAATCAAAAGGATTAAGGGTTTCTTTCATGTAACACGATTAGGGAATTATCAAAAAAACAAATGAAAAGCTACGCCGCGCTGCTGCGTACGTAGAATAATCAGTGCAGCTTTGGGTTTTGCTATATGACCTGTTAATAATAAATAGGCCCTGCTGGATACGAGACAATTCTATATGATCGTGGGATTGTCTTGTCTGATTAAGTAATCGTTGCCCTAAACTACAAAATTCCTGTATCGTCGGTGCGTTTACAAACATAAATATTCACATGCACAAATATGTAGACGCGGACAACTACCTGTAGGCCATACATACATTTATTCCACGCGGTAATCGCACCCGATACACGTGACGCTGCACCCGAACGCTCAACCATTGCGCCAATTGTCCCACCGTTTTGATATACTAGTTCCATTGACTTCTCATAATACATATTTTATACTCACTAAATAAACATACATACTTAAAGTGTGTTTTATTTTATCACAAGGCAGGATATGAGCGCTTGACTTGCCACGGACTGGTGGATTCTAGCCTTTCCAAAAAGGTAAATAATTTAGCCATTTGTTCTTAGCACGTTATCACTACGAAAAGGGTTCGTTCGGCGATTATAGGATTATTCCAGGATGGCCCACCATCCACCTGTGTTAATACTACCGTCCGATTATCGCTTGCCTGCCGCGCATGGTAATTATGGCAAATCCCCTTGGAGACCGATCGTTATAAGGCCTATGGGGCTGTATTTCGGGAACGGTTCCGGTTGATATGAGACAATATGGGTATCGTTATAGGTGGGATGAACGAGGAGAATGCATTAGAAATTTTTAACCAAGCCATGTTTTTTAAATTTGCCCCTCTAGGATTTCTCCTGTGTCGGGGTCCAGTTTAGAAACATACATATCACATGCACACACAGCCAGACCCGAAACAACTATCTGTAGATCATACAAATATTTGTTCCGCGCGGGAATCGAACCCGCGACACTTAGCGCAGAAAGCTAATCACTTAGCCACTGCGCCAACCGTGTCGTCGTTTTGACATTATTGTACCTATATCGATTGTAACTCTAAATAATGCTGAACTGCTAGAGAATAAGTTGTTATTAACTCACATATCAGAATATAAAAGATGATTTAGGTTGCCATTTTTTGATGAACTTTATACTAAATTATTAAGATAGAGAGATTAGAGATAGAGGTGTCACTTGCTGGTGAGTCGTTGTTACCGAACACCTGTGCGAGGGACGACCTGAGGCCCTAGTGTAAGTTTCTTTTGACAAACTCGATTTAACGCATCGAACGCGTTCGGTGCTCCGATTGGTGGACAGCACGAAACGGACCAACCGGAGCGCCGAACGCGTTCGATGCGTTAAATCGAGTTTGCCAAAAGAAACTTACACTAGGGCCTCTGTACGCGGCCACACCAAATGCAATTCAGCTGGCCACACACCTTTTCAAAACAAGATAGTGTTTAATCATTGACACGATAGAAAAAAAAGGATAGTAAATTTGTGGTTTTTTTTTTGTTAATCCATAAAACCACTTTTTATACTACGTTAAAGCGATAGCGCAAACGAAATTAAACAGAGTCGTTTATAGAAATGACATACACGCATATGAAAAGCTGATAATTTATTTCCTCGTTTGAGTAGAACTTTGTTGTTTTTAAATTGGGCATCATCTCCCTTATCTATTTGGAGTTACATAGTATTCCTGTCAAAGAATTAAAGGCAAAACAAAAATGCAATTAAATCAACGCCTTTATAATACCTGTTAAATTTTGCAAACAGGGCAAAATAAGCTCTAAGAACGTTTCACTATTTTACAGATCAAATCTAAATCCCTGTAAAGATTTCCGCTACAATATCCAAAATATTACACAGTCTCCCACAGACAACCCAAATCCATCATCCTTATCAGTCGTATCCAAACCAAGTTTATACCAAGATACCCGACCCACGACAATCCGTTGTTTTTTCTTTTTTCATGAAGTAATCCAGATGGTGGTGACAAGAAACGGAAAAATATTGGAAAAGTTTTGAATAAATAAGGACTTTTCCGAGGTTCGGTCTTTCAGACCCTTGTTACTATCAAAAGGTTTTATTGAACCTTTGTAGTTTTATATTGACCGGGTATATGGGGAGATACGAGTTTTAGATTATGAATGATGCGGCCTCTTAGTGGCCAGTGTGCGTTAAATATGTGTGGACTTTGATATGGGACAGCAAAGTTTAGGCCTTCGATTTATTTATTCAGGTAACAATATAAAGTCACATTATAATATCATAATGCTTATATGTTTGATATTTTTGGTTTCCTATACCATCAGGTCTGTTTTCGCTAAAGGGTTAAGTAGATTGATAATGATAATGATTTATTTTCTGTAAATAATTTCGTATAGGAAGATTTCACAAGTCCTTTTTTGATCTAGATGGCGCCGGTGTTTCCTACTGACTGTCTCTGAGAAGAAACGCCGAAACCAACTGAAAGGTTTCTTTGTTTTTATAATTATGTTCAAATTTAATGATTATGTTTTTACTCTATTTCATCAACGCCAAATATTCCATTTTTTTAAATTTCACTTTTGTTTTTCTACAAAAAATCCCTTCAGCATTAACATTGTGCCATCATCGTAAGTTATTTTTATATATCAAAATGTTATACATTTGGTATAATAAAGTATTAATTAGTATAAATAGTAATATACTATACCGTTTAAAAAAAATTACAATACTATGTTAGTGGCTGATTTTTCAATTGTTAGACAACTTTTATCTAAGAAATAAGATTTGCTGCTTGACAGCTATTTCATTGAATCTTAAACCGCAATATTTATTTTTTCATACATATGTATATGCGACGTTTAAAAAAACGGCCTTTAGTTGTATCAGAACCGTCCTTAAACCATGCCATTTTTCATCCTTGATCCATAACGTAAAGATATTGAAAGCCTACTCGTAAAATTCTAGGCTACGTTGAATATTTGGATGTAATAAAACTGACAAATCTATTACAATTTGTGTCAGTATTAGAAATCAGCCGTTCCACATTTCAATTCAAATTACTTTTAGCTATAAACCAGTTTTATTGGATGCTAGTCACGCAAAACTATTTGGCCAATACTTTTATTTAGAACAAGCTATTGGCCGTTGCTTTGTTCGCGTAGCATTAATCATATAATCTTTACAAATTTTCATAAATGGATGGAGGCTTATTTTTAGATTTTAGTTACTAAGAGTAGTTTCGATAAACAAGCAAACCTACGCCTGGATTCTATACCTAGTTTCATTTTAAAATTGAAACTTAAATCCGTTTTTAATGCTGAATCACGCGAGTAAGAGTTCCCTGAATTCATTATTATGTTCATGTATGTACCGGTAAAATTGGAATAATTATTGAGAACTTTGTTTTCGATATATAGACTGAATAATATAATAATAGACTTTAACCACTTTATATTGTTAACTAAATGATGATTTACGTACTAATTTTTTCG
Organism: Shargacucullia verbasci; assembly: GCA_947562105.1. NCBI lineage: Eukaryota > Metazoa > Arthropoda > Insecta > Lepidoptera > Noctuidae > Shargacucullia > Shargacucullia verbasci. The sequence goes on along the minus strand of OX387302.1, from coordinate 6,784,670 downwards.
GTTTTTACCATAAAATCGCATATTTAGAATTACAAAACAACAAAGTGCTTGTCAATGGGGCCGTAAGGGTCTGGAATGGCAACCGCGTACCGGAAGGCACAACGTGGGAAGGCCCCCCACGAAGTGGACCGATGACCTGATGAAGTCCACGGGACCCGCTAGATGCGGGCAGCACAGGATCGGTCGATGTGGCTATGCTTGGGGGAGGCCTATGTCCAGCAGTGGATGTCTTTCGGCTGAGATCTGACTTTACACACTAGAAACAATGCGTCACGTCCCGTCTTTCTTGTTGTGCACCAACACCTGAATTCTTCAAGACATGTACGAAACCACGGCAAAGCTATTGACGTGGCCAAGTACTGGTCAAAAAACATTTGAATTTGAGATCAAAAACAGCACGAAGAAGAAATGATGTATTTTCCCATTATTTATTGCAGACCCCTATTTTCTTTGAAGATGTCTTTATCGGATTTGGAGTATGATATGCGAATAGATAGGACCTTATTGTGTGTCTGCAGTGGACTTGTGTCTTATAGTATAAGTAGGGATATAAGTTTATCTTTTCTATGTAAAGTATTTGATAAAGATAACATCATGCATATCGAAGCTTAGGTAACAATACCGTGCAAAGTAAAATTTGATAAGTTTTCAGTAAACGGTGTACATTAAAGTTTTATTGGTATTAATATTTCAATTCCAATTTATGTTTATGGCTCCATCGTTTAACGCTGATATTGCCAAGGCCAAGGTTGAAAAAGACACTATACTATGACATTTAATAGGGGCGAACCATTTACCGGAGACAGTTCCAGATTCCGTGCTGCTACTGAGAATTTACATACAGAAAAACCCAATACCCCTTTGCCTGATCCGGGAATTGAACCCAGGACCTTGCGCTCAGCAGTCGCGCTTGCAACCACTAGACCAATGAGGTAGTCAAAAAATATCATTATAACCTTGATTCAATAGACACAATTCATGTGGGTATTGTTCACTTCTCAACTATTCAGTGTCTATACGTCGAGTCATGATAAGAGTTATCGAAAGCCATTCACAATACAAAATAGATTTCTGAAGGGCGTTATTCAATGCTCGATTGATTCCTCAGATTTATTTGGACTGGTTTTGTAGAGCGTTTGCCTTTTATAAGCAGTTAGCATTATTCTTGTATACCACATTTATATTGAACGATACAGTTTTAATATGATTCGGGTTTTATATTTATGTAGCGACCCGCTTCAGTTTTGCACGGGTGCAATTTAATATTGAAGAAAATGAGAAATTATTGAGATTTTCATACACATTACCATGCAAATTTACGACGAGTCCGGTGAATTTTCTAAAAAAATCCTTTCATACAAACCTTGTCCAAACAATTACGAATACAACAAAAAACAAATCATAAAATAATATTGTACAAAATTTAGTTAGGCTACTATGGTTCTCATGGCCTCAATTGTCATCATGATAAAGGCCTAAATTCTGTTGAACTTTCAAAATAGTCCATTTTGGAATTAAATAGCTACGATGACGATTTATATGCTATCATTGTTGCACGAAATTGTTAGTAATGTATAGTTATCGTCACAGTTGCTATTGCCATGAATCTACAGTGTGTTATTAATCTACGATTTGCGTAAAACCAAATAAAATTTGTATTTGGCGGGCTAAGCAAGTTATTTCATCTTAATGTTAAGGATAAGTAGCGTCTACTTACTGAGAAAAATATACGATATATTTTGTATCAATAAGCATTTAGAAAGCAAATAGAAATATAAAACAAAAAATGTATCCCACTGCTGGGCAAAATCTTCCACCCATTCTTCCTAATGATCTCGGTTTGTACCTATTACAGACTAAACCTTCAGAAAAGTGTATAACTCGTCTCACCATCTCTATCTTGGCCCGCCACGTAGACGATTTGAAATACAGGGTGTTTTTCCCAACATTTTTAAACTACAAAAACACCTGCTACAATTCCAACACTAACTATTAGTGTAACATTTTTAACAACATAAACACTGGGTCTGTTTACTCTGCGATTGAAACGTATAGTCCCCGATGTAATCGACTAATGGAGTCTTCTCGTCCGCACGGCCTGATCTTTACCACGAAATGTATGTACAGAAGGCTAACTTCATACAATGGACCAGGAAAGTATCTCAGACTGTACTGAAAAAGCCAACAACATTGTCCTGAGAATTATCTTAGGTTGTCTAGTAGAAATAACCAAGTGTGATAAGACCGCCCCATGTACATCGCTATTTGATTTAAATTTTTGTGTATTTTTTCTGTTTCTGTACCTCTATTATGAGTTTTTCACTATTTACTTTCATAGTAAATGTAAATTTTTGTGCAAGCGATTTTAGTTCTTAACTTAGCTATATTAGGGATTAGAGTCGCTAACATGACATCTCTATAATATCGTAAATAGTAAATCAAAACTTAACTATGACACATATGTCACATAAGCGACTCTAATCCCTAATGTAACCAAGTTAAGAACTAAAATCGCTATCATGAAAATTTACTTTACTATGATAGTAAATAGTTAAAAAACTCGTAATAGAGGTACTGGTGTGCAATAAAGTTTATTGTATTTCAAAATCAAAGTCAAATATGTTTATTTCGAGTAAGGCTTTACAGGCTCTTTCAAAATGTTGTGATTCTAAGTGCACTCTAGGTGCTATTGTATTTAATGGATCATATAATGAGGTAATTTATATACAAAACAGTTACTTTATTGAATATTTATTTAAAGAACTTAACACTGTCAGACCGGGGGAACCGAAGCCAGAACCAATGAAGCAGTTGAAGTGCAGCAGCAGTTAAGTGTTACGTTATGGGCCTTCTGCCTTTACCTGTTTGGTGGCTCAGGTATAAATGAATGCCAGGTAGATAAAGAACCTATGCCTTTATTCTAAAGCGTAGTAAAAATGTTGCCAGTGATTTTTGATGTATTTTGCGTTGAAATGTTTGACGTAAGGCTGAAAGCTTTATAGACAAAATAACATCTGAATTGCGACTGACTAAAAAAATATATTGGGATGTGTTCTGTATATAAATATATAAATAGTAGCCGCCAAAAATAAAATGAAATTAATTGTATGCTTATTTGTCTTCTGATTGTAATTTTCATGGGATTTCTTTACATAACATTGGCTATAATAGACAAAAAACTCATAAAGGTTGCAAGAGTGAGTAGTACGTGTAAGGTGTTGGGTTCGATTCCTGGTTCGAAATAAGTATTATTGAGTTTTTCAGAAAATTCTCAGTAGCAGCCGGAGCTACGAATCGTGCCCGGTTGATGGTAATAAGCTCACTATTACGTTAGACTTAATAACGGCAACGGCAAAATGTAGACAATAACCAACACTTCTGCCTAGCACTCAGGGGAACACAGGCGTAATGCTCCTATGTATTCAGGATATGCCATAATAGTCAATTATAAGCTATGTCCTTAAAGTAGATATTACCGTAAGTTACACCGCAGTCTTGTACATACAGCTTCACAAAAATCACAGAACCATATGAAAACCTCGAGAGTTTTATTAATATCCATTGAGCACTAATTCAACTACCAGTCGCTAGCGATTTTTTTCCAACAGAAAAAACCATATAGCACTGGAAATCTGAGAATAGCCCACAGAACTTTACGCTCCGTAGCACTAGCCCAATGAAGCGGCAATATAGTACTTATAACATTTTCCTGTTTTCTTTCCGTTCTGTACACAGTTTATTTTCGAAATCCAGCTAATGGACGTTACCTGATACCGTTTAATTACATTTATTACAACGCAAACAATTTCTTTAAAAATACATTTTACACGAAAGAAAAATCTCAGTACTGAATCACTCAGTAAAGTGCATGTGCTACACATAAATCACGTAGCGCCGTAGCCTCGTAGCACGTGCTACGGCGTAGAGCGTAGTACGATACATAAGTGGAAATGGGATTAAATGGCAAAGGCACGAATGTGTTAAGATGAAAAGCTTTGAAATGGTTCCAAACGAAAACTCTTGTATGGCAAGAATTAAGGGCGTAATGATTAAAGTACTTAATTCGCTGTCTTGTTAGCTTTGGATTTCAGTTTATAATTACACATTTGTATTTTGCTTTGTATGATCTCAATTTGCTAATGAATATGTGTGTTATTTATATCGGCATAACTTGAGATGGCAAAATTGTAAAATTTGAAATTGACGGAACGTTTGATCCAGGGACTAAGTGCATTCCGCGCTGCACGTCGCGGTTACAACTCCCGTTTGGAAAAAAATATTTGCATGGCCTGCAAATAGTTCTTTAAGGTCTATCATGTGTAAATATGTATGTGATTTATGTTTCAGAACAGTACCTTCTGTTTCTTCGTAAGTGATTTTTATTTGAAAAATTACCAAGGCTGACGGGTTCGTCCCAGCGTACGTCGTCGAGCAGCGTCTGGCACGCTGTTTCGTTCAGTGAGCGCATATTACTGTGAAACTCACCTGCGATGACCAGCACGTCAATGAGCGCGAGTATGGCTAAGCTCACGAGGCTGACGGGCTCGTCCCAGCGTACATCGTCGAGCAGCGCCTGACGCGTTGTTTCGTTCAGTGAGCGCATATTACTGTGACACTCACCTGCGATGACCAGCACGTCAATGAGCGCGAGTATGGCTAAGCTCACGAGGCTGACGGGTTCGTCCCAGCGTACATCGTCGAGCAGCGCCTGGCACGCTGTTTCGTTCAGTGAGCGCATATTACGCGCGTCGCACCGCGCGCGCGAACCGCCGCGCGGCGCATCGCCCGCTCGCCTTCAGGTTGTCACTGACATTTTGCTCGCGTCTGGAACAAAGATATTTCAATTTATATAAAGACGGATCAATATATGAAAATAGACTGCGCAAGACTTTATGTGGAACGTTATCAAACGCTGTTTAGTTTTACTGACATGAAGACTGCGTTTTGGTTTAATTTGTCCTCAATTCGAGCACCCAGATCAAGTAAGGTATGAATAGGTTTCTTAGCAGGCTACTTTCTTACATTCATCCATCGTTGCACTGAAGTTATAATACCTATGTAGGGGTCCTAAAAGATACAATAAATTTCCTGAGGACGTCAAACAATTTAACACACCTTTATTAAAACAAGATTGAAAAAAATTAAATATGAAATGTTACTTCGGCATAACTGACTGTTTTAATGATAAATTCTGATTTTAAATTATATTTGAAACGGTCACGTTTCATTAAAATTATAATTTAACATTGTTATTTCATAATATTGTACTGTGAAATGATTATAATGTAATCAACTTCTTCAATAGTTAATTCCGATTTTATAATATTGATAATTTAAAATCGCAAGTCATAAAAATGATATGATATGTTAACTTAGGTTTCTGTGGTATCTTTATGTGGACTACTCGTGTTAATGCAAGTGAATTAATCTTGATCGTAATCTTAATGTTACTAAATTATCATTAGAATAAATTGGTGATTATTATCTTTAGGTGTACAATAACATACCTCTCAACCTTACCCTTAAGATATCACGAACGTGACAATTATGCTAATTGAATCAGAATATACTAACGTTAATTAAAATATATTACCAATATACCGGTCTTCCTCGAAGCGTCTCTGTAGGGAATACCCACGTAATGTTAGGTGTGCTTTCAAACACCCTTAATTAGTTAATGACAATTTGAAATTCAACGGTAGGCAGTACTATACATATATCAATTCCACAGGCAGAAGAACTTTTAAATAGAAAAACTCAATTATACTTGCGCTCTGTTATGGATTAACTTTTTACGGCCTTGCTTATGTAGAATGACGTCATGAAAACGTTGATCGTCTTCGCTATTACTTCTATGACGTCCGTGTGGGTTGATTGGTCTGTTGTAAAGTCAGGGATTTTTATATTTTTTAATTGCCTTTCCCTCCCCGTTGATTTATATAAGGTAACGAAAGATTAGAGGTTTCAAGAGGAGAGTATCCTCTTTGCAACGTGTGATCGTTTCGCGCACCATGGGAAAGATCTCGATATCACCTTGAATAACTAAAATTATCATCTCATTTATCGTATGTCCACTAAAAACTAAAAATATAAACCAAATATGTATATAGAAAAAATCATACATGCAGAGTGCATGTTTGGATTTTTTCTAGTTAAGGCAATTATCTGCAATTATCGTCAATCTCGGCTTCAATCTCGTAATTTAGCGCTCTATAAAACACCTGATGTGGATATCTGTAAACGTATATCTATGTACCAATATCCTACTAATATTATTAATGTGAAAATTTGTGACGATGGATGGATGGATGGATGGATCTTTGTTACTCTTTCACGCCAGAACGACTGAACGGATCTGGATAAAATTTGGCACACAGACAGATTATAGTCTGGAATAGCACATAGGTTATTTATCCCGGGAAAATGTAGGGGTTCGTAAAATATGCAGGTGAAGCCGCGGGCGGAAGCTAGTTTTATAATAAAAAAAAACTTCCAACCAGTTTAAAAAAATGAGAATAAGCAAAAAAGAATCCGCTCAAACTCGTACTATTGAAATACGTGGGTTTGTTTTTGAAGCGAACATGTCAGCCCGGAGCGACGGATCACTATGAAACATTGCGTAGAGCCTACGCTACCTACGTACGTCATCGGATAAAATGTCAGTTTTATCCGAAGGCTGGTTAGTTATACAAATCAGAACTGAGTTATAAAATATAACAACACTGTGTTGTTATTTTATACTGATATTCTTTTTATGTTTTTCATCTATTAAAAATCTATAGATTTCAACGTTCCACAGATTATTATTAAGTAGAATATTATACATTATAAACTACAGACTAAAAATTTTGAGCGAAATTGAGCGGAATTCTTGTCCACAAATCCGTTGTAATTAAGTTTTTCCCTATTGTTGAACAAGTAGGTAGAAAGCAAGATGTCAATAGAGATACATATATGTCGGAGGCACAATGTATATTTCATCACATATCACATAGTAGAAAGATTACCCAGTGAGCCAATTGTGGTATCGAGGATGACTGTCCAAGATGCGCCAGACTATCTCAGGTTGTGGTACTCGTGAAGGACTACGCTTGCACCCTTTAACCGAATGAAAAAAGTACATAAATTTGTAATTCTTCTTCTTCTGTCGAATCGTTCATTGCGTAGTGGAAAAATTAGCTATTGGTATCAAGACTGACAACTGGTGCGCTAAACGATCTCATGTTTCATCGCTTCTAGAGGATGTTCCTGCATTCCAGTCCAATTTAAATACAATCACTGCGCAGAACACATAGAAACACCGCAAACAATAACTAATTAATATTAATTATACTGTGTACACACTTACCTAAGATCTTCTACATATATATAAACGTGTCTATGCCGATACCTTCAAAGGTCCATTAAGCGCGTGGAATACGATAGAGATTCTCAATTAGCCTAAACTAAGATCAACAAATAAGCGTTCGAACTACATGTTAGAAAGCACTGAGTGTGGTACAAGCGTAACTTTGTACTCGCCTGTTCATATATTTTTGTCTTTTTTTGATACCTTGCCCTACACTAGGAATAATTATTATATCATAGGTGCGTGTATGGGCACAAATATGTAGGTACCTGGAACTGTAAGTAATACAAATATTTTGTCCGGGCAGGATTGAGCCCGCGAACCGTAGCGCAGCAGTCGAATGCTCATCCACTGCGCCAACCATGCCGTCCACAGTCCACAAATTAGTTACAGTTTGTTGTTTTTGAGAACGGAATACAGCTTATATGCCGGTGAAATGCCGTATCTTTGTCTGTAGGTACTCCTAACATTGCCTGGTTCTATATCGTTAAAGGAGTACTTAAGTTAAATAACTTAGTACATAACATTGCAACGCAAATACGTTTATAAAAATGTGAGTTTGTTCAATGCCTAAGCGAAGTAAGGAGAGGAAGCAAGGTTTAGCAAGAAATATGTAGGTAGAATATTCTTTATTGTACACCAAATAAAAGAGTACAAAATCTTGCAGTTAATCCATATCATAGCATCACTCCTATGTTCCCCGAAGGGTTAAACAAAGATGTATCTACTATTACACAATTACATTTCACCGATACCGTTACTGAGTCCCATGTAGTGGGGTAGCCTATTGCCATCTACCGGGCTCAGTTCCTGACTCCGTGCTGCTACTGAGAATGTCCATACGAACCCAATATAACTTTGGCCGACCTGGGAATCTAACCCAGATCCTTATGCTTCAATAAAAAATGTTGCTAAATGTGAGTCTAGCTACGATAAAAAAACATCTGGTGTAGTGAATGGGCGAACGAATCGCGTGCCTCTGGCGTTATTAGTATTTCGTGGGAACATCGTGTGATAGTCCATAGAATCCAACATCACCCATCACCTTCCCCAAGGCAAATGGCAGGCATGAAGCATTTTTAAAAGGTGTAGGTACATTTAGGACCACTCGCTGAGTCGTCGTATTAGCAATCACATGGACCAACAAGGCTATTTGCAAGAACCGCGTTTTATTTCACAAAAAAATGGTGATGGCAATATTAACATTACAGCATAGACATGGGCGATGGAGTGCAAAGAAAGAGCCTCCACGAGTGACCCGCAGTTTAATTACCGGTGTAACGACAGGCGTAGATCGCGCGATAGCTTCCGTCAAACGTCATTTTTGTGTCATATAATGTATTGCCTGACAGTGAGATTGCTGTCACGTGGCTGTCGCGTTGCTGTCGCTTTTTTATGTAATTAGGCTGCCGGGCAGTCAGCCTCGTTCCCATCTCTGCTGACTGGCTTTCCATCGCGGCAAGGGCGATTTTTGTTTATGATGCCGATTCGACAGACAGAAAAAATTAGGAGAGTATCACTTATGATCACCCATGCCGACTCTATAAAGAGAAAAAGCATAGCCGAATGGTCCTATTCATCCATCTTGTGTCTAGGCACGATATTCTTGTACCACACGCCAGCGGGTCAACTGAGCCAGTTCACTAATTAACCCTCCCACCGCGTTTGGAGGCTTTTGTTTGACTTTCTAATCGCTTCAAAGAACTATGTTTTGGTCAGGCTATCGCTTTGGATTAGCCCAACTAATTGTAGGGTTAACCTTCAAATAAAGTTCACAAATATTTTGATTAACTGTAAGGTATTAGTTTCGAGGTTTCCATTAAGTTTAATTGTGTTGTGTATTGTTTCTGGTGGAGAATGTTTGTTGTAATGAATCTGATTTACAGACTAAACAGTCTTGACGACTGTTTAGTCTGTAGCAGGTTTTTATTATTGGTCTTAAAGCCCTAGGTTACCTGTGCACTCCGTAGATTTTTTTTAAAACATTGTCCCACTCTATGTACATGTCTACATACATGTCACATGCACACACAACCAGACCCGAAACAACTATCTGTAGATCAATCAAATATTTGTTCCGTGCGGGGATCGAACCCGCGACATGTAACGCAGAAAGCTAATCGCTTAGCCACTATGCCAACCGTGTGGTCAAAGTTGTTTCAGATATGGATGTTCGTGCATGTGAAAACATATTTGTTTTTGTAAACGCACCTACGACATAGGAATTAAACCTAGCGTGGGCAACGTATTTTTAAATATTGAGTTAAAGCATCTAAATATTCTGACAATTGTCAAAAGTCTCATAAATGAAATATTATCTCATAAAAATAATTCTATAACTACCAGCAATCAATAGATCCCGTAATATTTCTTTCATAAAACAACGTAGAACCATGCCATTACCGCCTTAATAGCAACATTCTGCAATTCATTCTTGAAATTGATATTCCTATGAGGCGAGCTTATATTTTATGGCAAAAGCAATTGCAATGCAGATGCTGATGCCAGGTTGGGTTTATATAATATGAAAGTGTATTACATAGGGTTGGCTATTGTGTATCGAATGTCGCATATTACTATTAATAAATTATAAAAATTGGTGTTACTGTACAAGGATTTGTGGCGACAACCTGTAATTGGCTTTCTTAAACAAACAATTATGTTTTCTTTTCTTTAAAAAAAAACGTTGTCCCACACTAGGATTTCGCCTGTATCATAGGTACAGTTTACAAACATATAATATGCCACATGCACACACAACCAGACTCGAAACAACTATCTGTAGATCATACAAATATTTGTACCGTGCGGGGATCAAACAAGCGACACATAGCGCAGAGAACTAATCACTAAGCCACTGTGCCAACTGTGCCACCAGTTCTTGTCAATTATTGTTAATGTTTCATGTTATATGCTATTGATCTTCCTAAAATTATGAAATAAATTCAAAGGCCTTGCAACGAAGTTACTGCAACTATAAATATAAATGAATACTTTAATCGTATATTTAATTAACCCCATCGCCATACACCCTTGGCATTTTGTAGATCGGTCCAAATTAAGCATGTGCAAGCTAATGGCTTCTAAGTACCTTACGACTTTTTTGAGAATAAAAAAGAAAATGTATATGTGTACTTATGTACGCACGTAAGAAGTTATACTTCTTATTTACTTTTTTATTTCCACTGATATGAAACACGTGTTACAGATGCACAAATATTTCAATAACTACCTTGAATATAAATAATTTAAGAGAAATTTACCAGGCAACTTCATGGTGTCGCTTTTATCTACCGGTGTGCTCGCGCATCGTAAGAATTCATCCTCATCAAGAGTGCCAAAAGAAGTATAACTTCAAAAAACATTGAATGGATTAACAATTCATACACAGACTTTACTTAAAATATTTTATGCTCAGTACAAATATCTTTGCGAGCAATGACTTCTCACAAACGCGCGTCGACTTTCTCTTTTAAGAGAATGAAAATGAAAGGAAACTGGAGAGCCACTTCATTTTTATTCTCACTCAGTCAATGTGTTCGGATACGTTGACAAAATCATCTTACTTATTTTCTTATGTCATTCGGATACACATTAAATGCCACATATTTTTTACATCGTCAAATGTAAATGTTTTAATATACTAATAGATACTAGTAATACGAAAATTAGATCATTAGAATTAGGACTGCCTCATTGGTCGCATGCGCGACTGCTGAGCATGAGGTTTGATTCCCGGGTCGGACAAACTGTATGGGATTTTCTGTATGGAAATTCTCAGTAGCAGCACGGAGTCTGGAATTGTGCTCGGTAGATGGCAATAACGGCATTACCATAGGGACCAACCGATTAAATTAAATTATTATTATAAAATTATTAAGATGGCGGAAAATATGATATTCTTTACATAAAAAATAGTCCCCTTTCAACGTGACCGTTTCCCCGCCTAGTATTAAAGGCATTTTCTCTGGCTAGTGAAGTTCGCCTGTTCAAAGGAACTCATCATGAACAACCCACTCATCCATGCTATAGCAAATTTCTTTTCAGATTTTTTGTCAAAACAGTGCGGCCCTTTGAGAAACAACGTAAGACACGCTTGTATTACCCGGGGGGTAAGGAGAAGTGGTGCTCAAAAGACATATTTTGCTAAAGCAGTTAAGTAGGAGGCGAGTGTATTGTTATTTTTTATTTTTTAATAATACTTTTCCCTACACTTGTATTTATTCACAAGTACAATTCACAGATATAACATGTCACGAGCAGCTGAAACAACTAGCTGTAGATCATAAAAATATTTGTTACGTTCGGGAATCGAACCCGGGACACGTAGGACAGAAAGCTAATCGCTTAGCAACCGTGCCGTCGCGTCATCAATTAGCTGAAATAATTTAAAAGAAATGATGTTATAATAATAATATTTTTTCTTTGTTGATAAATGACATATGAAATTCTCAATCAAATAATGACAAATTGTCTTTATACTCTGTTTGTCATAAACTATTAATCGATAATTAACAAGCTTTTATTCTAATGGCGCTAATATTGTTCTAGCTTGTTTAAATTGTCTACAATTAAGGGCATATGACGTCAATCTCTAGACACAGTCTACTAAACGCTGCTTTTATATTACCGTATAAGGCTGCGCTGAGACTAACGCGAATTGGCTCGGGTGTCGCGCGCGTTCTTTCTTCTTTTTCTGTTTAAATATAGTAGTCGTTTCTATAGAAACACTACGGTAGATGACTACTAGTCATCTGAGCTACTTTTTATGAATTATCAAAAACGACATTTTGTTCTAATAATGTTTGGAATACAAAAGCGTGACGTCATAGTTTTGTATTGCCATTTACATACTTATAGAGTGATTTTGATAAATTAAAAATTGAAAACGCCAAAGACAAGTAAGAGATTAGTTTTACTGAGTTTTTAGACGGAAAACGATTTATCAATAAAGATTTCAGGATTTAGTTTTGATGCCGTCAGTTTAAAAAAATATTTACTGTGAAATACGCCTCGACATTTACTTTCACCAAGCGACATGACACATGAGTCTACTGTACCATCTTAAGACAATTTAGTTTATCAGACAACTTGTTTCCAGTATTCTACTATATGTACATCTTCATTCAATGATCTGCGCAAGCCCATAATTTATATCAATCACTTATTGAATTTACATTTAACTGAAACATTGGAAACAAATTAACTTTGACATTTAACACTAAAAAGTCATCAGTTTTCCATTAGCCTTTATTGTTTTGTGCTTATCTTTATTTTTTTATCCGTTCCAGTTCCATCAATACCCGGCATTGCTCCGTAGGCGATTGTCATCTGTCTTTAGATCTAAATTTGTTAGCAGTGGAAATTTTCTAGATTTATTTTATGGCGGATAAGGGTAGGAGGCTTAAGAGTTGTTGTATGTACAAATCATAAATTAGACTCGCTCACATTTTTTTTACACGTTGCCCCACACCAGGAATAATTCCTGTATCGTGGGTGCGTTTACAAACACACACAAAGACCCAGACCCGAAACATCTATCTGTAGATCATACAAATATTTGTTCCGTGCGCGAATCGAACCTGCGACACCTAGCGCAGCAGTCGATCGCTCAACCACTGCGCCAACCGTGCCGTCAATTAATAGTAAAAAAAGGTCATGTCAATGATGAAAGCGAGTATATTCACGGTACTTTACTTTCTTTGACTCATTAGTTGAGTTGACATAACAGCGGCTATTGAGCGTGAGAGCCTAGATTAGGTCCCCGAGTCGGGAAAAGTTTTAAGTATTGTAATTTTCCGAATTTCCGTGATTTCCATATCACTTGAATGGTTAATTCTGCGGTGTATCCAATGAATATTATTATGGAACCCAGCCATTTGCTAGCCTAGCCTCAGTACGTAGGCACGACGAAATCGCGTAGAAAATATAATTGAAAATGTGGGCGGTAGGAGAATTGAACACGAAGCAAAAGCTTTTATCAATCGGGACTTCGTTTTTAAATCACAATTGGAAATATTCTGTACTAGCTTCCGCTCGCGGCTTCGCCCGCGTGGTTTACGAACCCGTACATTTTCCCGGGATAAAAAGTAGCCTATGTGTTATTCCAGACTATAGTCTATTTCTGTACCAAATTTCATCTAGATCCGTTCAGCCGTTCTGGCGTGAAAGAGTAACAAAGATCCATCCATCCTCACAAACTTTCACATTTATAATATTAGTAGGATTAGTAGGATTTACTAAAAAAAAATTCAAATAGGTACTAACAATTTTCTGCGTAACGCTGGACAGTGAATTTTAATATGAAGTACTAGCTGTTGTCCGCGGCTTCGCTCCCGTGGATATATGTATATTAAAATAAGGCTCGTTTGAAAAACGCCGATATATGTACGTGTACATTTATTTCTCACCAGAAGCAAGTATATGAAATTTTGTGCTTCTTACTTTGAAAATGAAGGACTTTCATACAATCTTTCATCCCTTTTTTACCCCTTTGATATAGTGGTCAGTAAAGCGACTGCTAATCGTGAGGTTCGATTCCAGGGTGGAGTTAACAAAATATTAGTATCAAAAGTTATTGAATTTTTCTGAACAGAAATACTCAGTAGCAACATGGAGTCTGAAACTGTGCCCAGTAGATGGCAATAGACCCCTATCACATGCGGGATTAAATAAATGCATCTGAGTTTGGGTTTACAATACCCCTCTGCCTAACCCTTCGGGCATACAGGCGTGATGCTATGTTATTCAATGTGTATAAAAATTCAAGTTGCATTTACAATATTATTTGTGAGAAAAATTTCACGCTATATTATCAATGAATATCATTATCAAGTCGCCTGTCATTTGCCAGTTTCGCCCCAGGACGTAGGAAGCACAAAGTGATCGCGTAGGAATATAATAATTGAAAATGTGGGCGGTAGGGGTTCAATCTGAAGATAGAACTCGTGGCATATAAGTACAGTCAGCAAAATAAGTGATTAAAAAAACTTTAAGTTATTTTGAGATTAATTTATCACAGAATATAACCATTACAACATGTAATAACTTTTTTAAGTTTTCTTTAATTAAAAAAACTATTTTAAAGCTTTGTACAATGAGCACGTATTTTTGTTGTTGACTATACAAGGTTTAATAAGTCGGTTGTTAGTTCTAATAAGTGTCATAGATTTTAATACAAAGTTGCTAATTCTGTTCTTTGTGTACTAAACTCGTTTAGTCTCTCTGTCCCTTTCTAACAAAGAACATAGGAAAAGGGTGGAGCCTTGTCAAATCAGTAGCTTTTTATGTATTCAACTCGGTCGCTGATTTGCATTCACTTTATCCAATAAAGTGAAAACGGGACTTCTTCGTTGGTCTAAAGGACTGAGTGTGATGTCCTGGATTCCAATCCCGGGCCGGGGAAAGTGTTATTGGGTTTTTTTGTGTGTAAATTCAGTAGCAGTACGGAGTCTGGAACTGTGCCCAGTAGATGGCAATCGGCTCGCCCCCTATTACTTGGGACTTAATAACAGGGAATTTCCATACAGAACAACCCAGTAACACTGTTACCGACTCGGGAATCGAACTTAGGACCTCACGCTCGGCAGTCGTGCTTGCGAACACTAGACTAATGAGGCAGTCTTGTTTTCTGTTGTTGGTCTCTCATATAAATTATAAATATTTAAAGTCATCTGACAGAATATTTTTTGTTACATCTATATCTTATCTTATAATATCCATTAAAAGTTCCCCAACGTAGATAGTTCCAACAAAAAATTGCATCTTTTTAAACCGGCTCTTATTTTACTTCTCTTAAAGTTTATTTTCGCTTTTCACCTATATTTTCATTAAAAGCACCTTTAAGTTTCACAGCTAACTAACCGAAGCTAAAAGCGAGGCTTCTTACCGTCGTAACCTAAATACCTAAGCATTCTACCCCAATTTTATTAGCAAAATTTTAGTATCACGAGATCTATGCTTTCAAGATAATACTGTACTAAAATATGGTATTCATAAAATAGTACAATATTGTATTATGAAGCTCGTTGAGTAAATGAAAGACGATCAAAATTGTAAAGATACAATTTGGGTATATATTATATTATTTGATATCAAATGACATAAAAATATATTAGTATGAAAATCGAGACGCTATAAAACTGAATTGGTATAAGATTGTGAATATCAGCAATTGCAATTGTATTGTACCTTCAACCCGTACATTTTTCGGGGACAAAAAGCTAAGCCTATTTGCTATTCATTATCTATCTCTGTGCCAATCTGTTCAGCCGTTCTGGCGTGAAAGAGTAACAAAGATCCATCCATCCATCCATTCTCAGAAACTTTCGCATTTATAATATTAGTAGGATACTATGTTAGACATCTTGCCTGAATTTCCCGAAGGGTTAGGCAGGGATTTACTATTGTTCACCCAAATTTCATAAGTTCATGTAGCTGTCTGGTCCTGGGTTCGATACCTGGGTCGAGCAAAATGTTATTGAGTTTTTTTGTGTGGAAATTCTCTGTACCAGCAGAGTCTGGAATTGTGCTCGGTAGATGGCAGTAGGCTCGCCCCCTATTACAACTGTATAACTATTCGGTCTAACCCTCCGATATAGTATATCACATACCATCGCGGTTGTATAAACCGTGATGGTATGTTATATACTTTAGCAATACATTTTGCGAAGGTTATATTGAATTGATCACTGTGCCTTTCTTTTAAATTATAAATAGAGCTATTTCATTGGTGACGTCATTGTCTGAAATAGTATGCTTGTGTACAATCAGCGTAACAATAACAAAAAAAAAAAAACAAAAGAAAAACAGAAGATATTCGAAAAGCTCTACAGGTGAACGAATTAAGAGATCCTCATTCAAAAGATTTTTGATAGGATTTTTTATTATTACTAGTGGTCGCCCAGTGGTCGAAATTTGCCTGAGATTATTTTTTTATATTTGAAAGCTTTTGAGTTTCTTTTCAAATTGTGACATTGTGACTGCCTCATTGGTCTAGTGGTCACAAGCGCGACTGCTGAGCGTGAGGTTCTGGGTTTGATTCCCGGGTCGGGCAAAGTGTTATTGGGTTTTTTGTATAGAAGTTCTTAGTAGCAGCACGGAGTTTGGAACTGTGCCCGGTTAATGGCAATAGGCTCACCCCTTGTTGTAGTGTACTTACTATCGTACACAATAGTAAGTACACCTCTGTCTGAACCTTCGGGGATACGATGGAATTAAAGTTCAAGAACGATTCACTACTTTTATTGCTGACTGTACCTGCTACGTACGTATGAATAAAGAAATGCATTCAGACGCAGACAAGATAATGTGCGTCATTTGCCTATATCGACTTATTTACATACCTAAAGTTTCTACAATTTCTACTTTTTATACCATGACTGCCTTTATGTTCTAGTGGTTGCAAGCGCGATTGCTGAGAATGAGGTCCTGGGTTCGATTCCCTGGTCGGGGAAAGTGTTATTGGGTTTTTTGTATGGAAGTTCTTACTAGCAGCATGGAGTTTGGGACTGTGCCCGATAGATAGCAATAAGCTCGCCCCCTATTAAATGGGACTCAGTGGTTGAGAGATCGACTGCTGCGCTACGTGTCGCTGGTTCGATTCCCGCACGATTCAAATATTTGTATGATCTACAGATAGTTGTTTCGGGTCTGTTTTTTTTGTATTTGATAATGTATCTTGTGTTTGTAAACGCACCTACGATACTCTAAGAGACGGAAAAAGTTTTAAAAAAAAGTTGAAAAAATTAAAATGTTACTAAGTATCTACTTAGACAGGATTTACTAAAATTCAATCCTTAAGGGTATGTACTGTACACATATGGGGGCTCAAAAGTTCCATTCAGTTGCAAATTCAGCTAACACATAAACATAACATCACGCCTGTATTCCCCGAAGGGTTAGGCAGAGGTGTTTTGTGACTATTGTACCGTAGTGTAGTGTAATAAGGGGCGAGTCTATTGCCATTTACCGGGTACAGTTCCAGATTCCATGCTGTACTGAGAATTTCCATACAAAATGTCATGCAAAACACAATGACATTTTGTCCGACCCACATATCGAGCCCTGAACATCACGCTCAACAGGCGTGGTTGCGATCACCAGCGGCGTGCACAGAGTTTTTAGAAAGGGTAGGCAGAACATTTTAAAAGCTTACTTACCAATAATACCTACTGCATGTTAGTTTTGGTTCGTTGTCTTGTCGATTAAATAATGATGTATGTGATTTGCCACCTCAAATATCTTATAATAAATATTTATCTGAGTTATGTAGGGTAGGCAGTGTCTTTTTGTCTTTATGCACCGCACGCCAATGGCGATCACTAGGCTATTGAAGCACTCAATCAGTATATAAACACATTTATTATGTACTGACATAAAACCACAACAGATGTACTGAAACTTGCAATTAATAAGTAGGTTAAGATATTTACCACGCATTTTCGTCAGCTATATATTTTTCCTTACGTAGGTATACATTTTTGGTCTTAGTTTTTTATCTAGTTCTAATATAATTTATCCCAATAAATTGTAGCCGACGACACCGGGTTCTCCTTGCCTACTCCGCGAAGGACTAAAACCAAATAAATTATTTGTCCCCTACTTATACCTACAATCTTGAGCCCTACCATAAATTTAAAATTATGTTCAGGTTCCGTGCAATCTTATTTCCGCGTTTAAAGTGATTGAAGTAAAGGCGCAAACAGATTATGCTCGACGCGACGTACGTGTTGTTACGGTCATCAGAAGCCATCAGCTTTCTTATATAGGTACTATTAGAAATAATACAATTTAGAAGCAGACTTGTGTTATGTAACTTTACTGGCACTTTTAATTCCCACTGTGTGGATACACGTATTCTTACCTTATCTGATCACCAGACTGTGTGAAAAGGGAGGTCTGACGTAACATTCAGTGCCCGCTTTACATCGCTCGCGGGACGCTCGCGGGACTTAGATACAAAAACAGCCCATTGTAATTTAGAAAATAAACTGTGTGAGTTCGTAATCCACGCGGGCGAAGCCGCGGGCGAAAGCTAGTTATTTTTAATTGCACCATTTGCACCCGAATTTTGATGACAATTTGATCGCGCGCCTACTAGAGGGCGCCGGGGTATTTTTTGCAACCGGGCGCTACGTGGGCTGGAGACGAACCTGGTAACATTCATATAACGTCGCGTCACATATGCCCAGTCTGTTTCTGCCTTTATGTTCGGCCCGCTGATTTCTGCAATTTTATAATCAATTACATCATCCTCTAAATGTTCAGGGTGTAGTAGCGAAAACTCGTAGTAACCAATCATCCCTTTTGCTAAACGGATTAATCGCAGCATGTAGTTAGTAAGCGCGCAGGAGAGCTGGGAAACCAATTAATATACAGCATAGACCTATTTCACGGCTTCCACGGTTTTAGGACACTCATTATACTTGATGAGTTTCGAATCCGAAAATGCTATGATACTTCAAAAGTAGTTGATAATTTATGAGACGCATTTTATTTAGTTGTATTTTACGCTTGTGAGTAAATCTAAATTGCTTCGGTTCGCTTGTTGAATAACATAGTGAAGTTGCCTAGAGAACACGTCCAATTTTCTGAAATACATAATAGAATCTGTGGCTTGGTATACGAACTACTAACACGATTCTCAGAATACCTATGGTTTCAATTATTATCGTTATGTCGTCACCACAGCAAACAAACAGCATTTTAGTAATAACCCGTCAAGTGTCGCAAAGTTTACAAAATAGAAAATCTATCGTCTGGCCGCCAGTGTCCTTTTGTATTTTTATGAATAAATAAGACGGTACGTAGATAATATAGTTAAGGATACCAACTAATTTTACGCCATCAAATTAAATCTAAATCATCAGCAAGTCGTGACTTCTAAGTCGTATTGTTTATTTGTCTAATTGCTTTCTCGGCAGTTTTGAGAGATCACTTAAGTTAAATGGAAACAATTTTAAGCTAAACACGGTACGGATGGAGTGAGATACCTCTTTGTATATTGCTATCAACTAGTCAAGGAGCTAAAAGAAGCAAATTCGAGGACAAAATCAAGAATAATTAGGATAATTTTGAACCGCATGAACCGTGAAAACTCTGCGGTTTTTCTTTGTGTTCACTTCTACAATTCCCTCGATTGTGCACCTTCTTATTCTTATTTTTTTAAAAACGTTTCCACACTCTATTATTTCTCCTATATCGTGGGTACAGATTACAAACATACATGTCACATGCACACACAACCAGACCCGAAACAACCATCTGTAGATCATACAAATATTTGTTCCGTGCGGGGATAAAACCCGCGACACGTAGCATAAAAAGCTAATCGCTTAGCCGCTGCACCAACCTTTTCGTCCGAACTAATTTGTTTGTATGAAATTCGTCGCAAATGGCTTATTCACACAAACTGGTGAGCGAAGTTCCGTAACATTTTATACAAAAAAAAAAAAAACTTATATTCAGCCTGTTCAACGAGAACAAGTGAGCGTTTATCTTAAGGGTCTTCTTCTTCTGATTAGCATTAACAATCCAGGTTTAGACTAACGTCAGCATTCCCTAATTGGTTCTTTACCGGTCTACAACATCGTCAACATCCTCCGTAGTCCGTTGTTGTCCAATTTTCTCAACCTCTAGCCGGGGGATGTCAATTTCAAGCAGCCACGAGGTTTTTTCGGAGATAACTAGGTCAAGGCATTTTATACCGATGTGCTGTCTCGGCCATGACATGACTGAATCACTACAGACGTCGCTCCTGGAGTTTATCTGCTGCATCATGGATGGATCTTGCCCTTTTATTACGACATATGATAACATAATATAGCATCACGCCTGTATTGCCACAAGGGTTTGGCAGTAGTATCGGTCTTGTTTTACGTGACCACCGATACCATTCAGGAGTACCATTCACGTAATAGGAGGCGTGACTATTGCCATCTACCGGAAACTGTACCCAAAAGCGTTCTGTTACTAAAAATTTACATCCAGAAAAAAACCCTAGTGCTCAACCCGGGAATCGATCCCGGGACCTCACTGGACCAATGAGGCGGTACCTTGATATTAATGAAGACAAAAACCTTTCACAGAGTTGCTTGAATATCGACCCACCGCCCGAATACTCACATTAATAATAAATAGGCATGCTCCATGCCTATCGGTTTATCGATAACAAAGTTTAATTCGATAAGATGTGACGCCAAGTTTGAGAGTAGGCGGATGAATTAATGTGTGCGTTCGATAAGAACCGCCATTTTAATTGGAGCAATAAATCTGAAGTTCACCTTTGAATTAACTGTTGATTAACTTGTCTCAGATTCAGATCCCGGTCAAATTAATCATTTTTGAAGTTTATAATAATGGGGTTTGTGTGTCAATCACAGCAGGTAGTAGATGAAATAAAAAGTAAATCGTTAATTAAAATCATTGTAGATGTTTTGCCTTTTTAATATGTAGGTACGGAGAATGACAATTTTATCAAAACATAAATTCATAATTATCAGGCTTGAGTTTCAGATTAACATAAGTTAGACTCGTTTGTACTACATCGTACTTACATAATTTAGTCTATTATATGTACATGATTAGCAATCTAGGTGTACAAAAGTAGATCTGCATGTATAAACCCGATTTTATAAGGTCATATACCAGTGACAATAAAAATCTTTTTACCCTTTCATCAATGGTAGCATTGTATCAACTCTTACTGCAGGTAAACAGTATGTCTCTGAAATATAATACAGAATTTTCATATTGTTGTTCGAGTAATATTTTCGTTTGTAACAATACAATCGGTCCGGTCTCGGCGGATGAGTTCCCTTGCGGCCAGTTTTTCAATTAACTCAGCAGTTAATGGAAGAAACGGTCCGACGAGTACGGCCCGCGGTCGGTATCGATATGTCGACTTGTAATGCACAACACTATGCATTTTTCTTAATAGAGTTGTTGTTGTATCGATAAATTAGAACTCGTATTTGAATTTGAAAAACTTGATTATGTATTCGGTAAGAATTCGGCAGTATATGAATTTTTATGAACATAATATTGTATCTCGCTTGTTTCCCGGTCAGGTAAACAGATTTGTACTGTTGTCGATGCCATTATTGAGCCCTGTGTAGTAAGAAGCGACCCCACTGTTATGTACCGGGTACAAATCAAAACTACTGAGAATCTCAATTCAGAGCCCAATAACACTTTTCTGGGACCGAAAATCGAACCCAGGCCCTTACGCTCAGTAGTTACGCTGGGACAAAAAACTGAAAAACATGAAAAATTTCGGTGCCCAATAATCCTCTGCCGAACCATTCGGCGAAAGCAGTCGTGATGCTATGATTCATTTAAAGCGGCCTTTTTAGCACGATCTCATGATTAGCAATTGTTTTACTCAATCGAGGCTATTAACAAAGTTACCCTGAATTATCTGTCATAATTTATCTCGGCAAGCACTTAAAACGTTGTCCCATTATTATTTCCTAGAGTTTCAAGTTAAAAAAGGTTTTATTCAGCGGAGGTATTCATCATCTTGAATACATCCCCGGTTCTCTGTAAAAGTAAGTCGCAAAGATTTACTGGCAGAACGGGACTGTTGTCGCTGCCTGTAGAAAAAAAAAACCGTATTCCAAAATTAATTGCCTTAAAATAAGGTTAGCTCGAAATAGTTGGTATAGCTAACAACATTTTGTTAGGTAATGGGTATTATATCCTAACTAATCCTACTAATATCCTACTAGTCCTACTAATATTATAAATGTTTGTGAGGATGGATGGATGGATCTTTGTTAGTCTTTCTCGCCAGAACGGCTGAACGGATCTGGATGAAATTTGGCACAGAGATAGATTATAGTCTGGAATAGCACATAGGCAGACTTTTTATCCCGGGAAAATTTATGGGTTCGTAAACCACGCGGGCGAAGCCGCGAGCGGAAGCTAGTATTATAAATGCGAAAGTAAGTTAGTTTGTTTGTTACCTTTTCACGCCTAAACCATTGAGCCGATCAACATAAAATTTTGTATATACATACGTTGTCAGGGGTACAGAAAAGGACACAGGGTACCTTTCATCCAGAAAAAAATACTGTTCCCGAGGGAAAAAACAATAACTTTCGACGGTCACAATTGCTTTAAGACGCTAGATGGCGCTACGTGTCTTTCAAATCGACTAGCTAGTTTACTGTCTGCGCCCTGTTTGTTTAGTACCTTAATTAAATACCTAAGTTAATCTTATTAACGTTAATGCTGCCTATATCGATCAACAACCTGAATTGATTGTCAAAATCTAAATGAATGCGAGCGAAGCTACGGGTAAAAGCTAGCACTTCATAAATTTCAAAACAATTAAGTATAGATTAGCTTGGATTTGA
This sequence comes from Shargacucullia verbasci, assembly GCA_947562105.1. Classification (NCBI taxonomy): domain Eukaryota; kingdom Metazoa; phylum Arthropoda; class Insecta; order Lepidoptera; family Noctuidae; genus Shargacucullia; species Shargacucullia verbasci. The sequence continues at coordinate 6,761,963 of OX387302.1, read as the reverse complement.
TACTGTCAAAGAGGGAAATCCTACTAATCCTACTAATATTTAATATTATAAATGTGAAACTTTGTGAGGATGGATGGATGGATGGATGGATGAATGGATGGATCTTTGTTACTCTTTCACGCCAGAACAGCTGAACGGATCTGGACGAAATTTGGCACAGAGATAGATTATAGTCTGGAATAGCACATAGGCTACTTTTTATCCCGGGAAAATTTACGGGTTCGTAAACCACGCGGGCGAAGTCGCGGGCGGAAGCTAGTTATACTATAATTTCATGATAATAAGCTGAAGAACCCATTTTTGAATTTTAACTTTAATCAACTTTTAACAAAGTTTAAAAAGGTTTTTCGATTAGAAATTTGTCAATAGCAGCCTGCAGTTTTAAATTCTGCCCGGTAGATGACCATAGGCTCGCCCTCTTCATGCCATCTGCGAAATGTGGTGTGTGTACAAAAAAGGCCCCTCTCCGGGGAATACCCGAATATACCTTTTTAGGTTCAGAAAACACCTAATAACACTTTGCTCGTTCCAGGATTATTAGTTTGTAATTAATAAACCAATAGGGCAGTTGCTTTTGGTAAAATTATAATCTAATTAGTGACAGTTTTGACTGTCATTAGGGATGGGGAGGCCTTTCATCGGCCTCCCCTTTGGGTAATACGTTATGAAATCACTTCGCAGTTCGCCTCACCGTCTATCTCAAATTCTCAATATCCGTTTATGACAGTGTTTGTCGTTAGTTTTGATACAGTTATAAGATATAATAATTAGACAAGTACCTAAACCTACATGGTAATCAGTTCGGGTTTAGACCTGGACTGTCAACAGAGAGTGCGATACTGTCTCTTAAGCATACTGTAAAGTACTATACTACTAGGAAAACAGCAGTATTTGCCTGTTTTCTTGATTTGTCCAAAGCTTTTGACCTGGTCTCCTACAACATCCTTTGGAGAAAGCTTGAGGACATAAAATTACCGCACGAGCTTGTGCATATTTTCAAGTACTGGTATGGAAATCAGGTCAACCATGTGAGATGGGCGGGTAATCTGTCAGAGCCATATAGGATGGAGTGCGGAGTCAGACAGGGTGGGCTATCCTCCCCTGCACTTTTTAATCTGTATGTGGACGCGCTGATCGTCGCGCTCAGCAGTGAGCGGGTCGGCTGCCATGTCGACGGGGTGTGTGTCAACAACATTAGCTACGCAGACGACATGGTGCTGCTGAGCGCGTCGATCTGTGGACTCCGAAAACTCGTGAATATATGTGAGTCTTATGCGATTAGTCATGGCCTAAAATATAATGTTCACAAGAGCGAAGTCATGGTCTTTGGGGCTGGTGGTGGTAACATACCTAATGTGCCTCCCGTAAAACTCGATGATGCGCCACTGCAGAGAGTACACATATTTAAATATCTGGGACATGTTATTACCACCGATCTCAAGGACGATGCTGACTTGGAAAGAGAGAGAAGGGCGTTGTCGGTGAGAGCAAATATGATCGCGCGCAGGTTTGCTCGCTGTACTAGGGAGGTAAAAATTACACTTTTTAAAGCATATTGTACTTCTTTTTACACGAGCGGACTGTGGGCGAACTTTACGCAAAGATCCTATAACGCCCTTCGCGTGCAGTTCAATAACGCATTTAGGGTGCTGCTGGGATTGTCCCGATGCTGCAGCGCATCAGGGATGTTTGCAGAAGCGCGCACCGATTGTTTTTACGCGATAATGCGGAAACGATGCGCGTCCCTGGTGCGCAGAGTTAGGGTCAGCTCCAACAGCATTCTGGCTATGATAGCGGGTAGGGTTGACTGTCCATACGTGAACCACTGCTGCAGGGCTCACGTAAATTAAATTAATCATCCATATATGTAATATACTAACCTTAGTTTGTAAGTGTAATGTGTGTTACTAACAAAATATGAGTCTATGTTACTCGAAATAAAGTTTTAAATAAAATAAATAACTAGTTTGGAGTTTAATAATAATATGTATAACATCACGCCTGTATTCCCTGAAGAGTAGACAGTTGTTATGTAGTGACCAGGAGATGGCAATAGGCTGAACCCTTATATCATGGGATTTCATGGCATCGGTTAAATAATCCATTCACCTCTACCTAAGCCTTTGGGGCACATAAGCACGATGCAATGTTACAGAAAAAAGTAAGGCATTCAATATTCATTTTCATTATCGATTCTTTCATTTTTAACGAACTAGTCACGTACTTTATTGTATCAATACAACTTTACTAATACCGGTACCAATTATTTCGAGTATCATAGCATTAATGGCATTTGTAGCAACGCCAGCTAAGTGAAAACTAATTTATTTACGAGCAATTTGATACCGAGTTGATCGTTTGTATTGGACTTAATGATAAAGCTACGGCTAGTGCCGTAGCATTATCATTCCGGCATTGGAACGGATGCCGACGGTGTTATGCACTAGTAACAGACAAGCAAGGAGTAATAGCCTAGCGGTTGAACATCATCATCATCAGCCAGAAGACGTCCACTGCTGAACGAAGGCCTCCCCCAAGGGGGAGGGGTGTTGCCATAATCCCCACGCTTGGCAGGCGGCTTGGGGATCGCAGTGGCTCACCGATTGGTGAGAGGAGGCTGCCCGTCCTCCGGTGTCTGGCCGCAGTTTTAAGACGTACCCGGGTCTAGACGTACCCGGGTCTCATATAAGGAACATAAAATTATAATACAGTTAGCATAAGGTCAGAGCAAAATAAACCTTAATTTATGTGAATTAATTAAAAAAAAATGTAGGTGTCAACCTTGACAACGTTACAGTGATAATGTTTGGAACTTATGCCAACGTTATAAGGTTTATTTTTCTAAATTGTAACCATTAATTTAAGACCAAATGGATGTCTCATTATATCTAACATTGACTGTACATGTTAAAATACTAGTAGTTAATCGATATAATATAAACGCGAAATACCACTGATGACTAACCGACTAATTACGGAAACTCAGGTTCTTACGATGTAGGTGCGCGAAAAAAGGGTCTTTGGAAGAAAAAAAAATAGTGGATGAAAGTTTGAAGGAAAAATCTTTTAAAGCGGACGAAGTCGCAGGCAAAGCTTGTTAAATATAGTAATAAAATACATAACATATGTATCATTACGCCTGTATCCCCCGAAGGATTAGTCAGGGGTGTATTATAGTATATCCACATTTCGCTGATGCCATATAATAGGAGCGAGCCTATTGCCATCTTCCGGGCATAGTTCCAAACTCAATGCTTCTACTAAGAATTTCCACACAGAAAAACCTGATAGTCGAACCCAGGACCTCACACTCAACAGCCATGTTTGCGAACACTAGACACATGAAGCAGTTATTAATAATAATAATATTTCTTATTATATAACGTTGTTGTTATTATCAATACAAGATGCGGCTGAATGGTACGGTTAAATAGAGACGATTTTTCCTAAATACTATAAACGAGTTAGTCCATCGAGCAAGCCAAGTATAAGTCATGGTTAAATCCACCTCATATCAGTTATCGATTACCGTTAACCTCGGCACGTCACTACTAGCCCTCGATTCCTCTGATTGATATTGTTATAGTGCCGTAATTCCAATTTATTTTTAAACCCTGTAAATTAAAGTTAAGTTGATGTTTAGACAGGCCATTATAATGTTGAATGTTTAAATATTTGCTTTCATAAAGTAGCTCTTATTGCACTGCTTTTAAGTTCTGGTTACGTTTCGACTTTTGGGGTTTAAAAGTTTGTCCATGTTTTACAAACATGTTAACATTTATTCTCTTTACTTGATAGCCAAGTTGTATAGGTTTAGTTATGATCTGACCAGCCTTTTCCCAACTACGTTGGGGTCGGCTTTCGCGGAGTGACTGCCATATGACCTCAACAATCCAATTGCGGAAAGACATTGATACTCTAAGGATTGGTTCAGGACTGCATTGGCCCTTACGCATTGGATCGTAGGCAGGGGAATCGCGAGGTACATTTTCGAATGACCGTATGACACCTGGGATTAACTGCTTAACTCTCTAAGGCACGGTGAGGTCTCGATGTGTTAATAATGGTTAATATGATCACCCATCAAATTACTGACACTATTAAGCGCTGCTTAATCTCAGAGATTGGCCAATCTGCGTAGTAGTAGTGTTGGTTCATTAGAAGGCCAAATTTTATTTCTATGCTCTGTAAGGAGGCCCATTATCAGCAAATGACAATTTTGGGATGACGAACTCCTACCTAAAAATATCTAACTCCTTGATCCATTCTCAGTCTCACCTAATAAGATCAGCCACACAAATTGGTCCAATTATGACAGAACAACTATAATAAAATTCATCTACCTTGTAAATCATGTTGTCATAATTGAGTTGGATTCAGCAAAACGTTGCGTCGTGCCCGGTTAGCGTTGATATTGCCCGGGTAGCGCGGATAACCCGTCTCTCGCCGGTAATTACGTTAAGAATTTCCTTGAGGCACGGATCGAGATTTCATCGCCAGCCGTTCCCTCTTCGAAGAATGACAATGAACTTGTGACACACGGGTACTTACTTATTGGCGTGTCGATGGCAAATTAAATATGTTTTGCCTAGTTTTCGGACTGCACTTTCCGTAGCGGCCATTAGGTCGTCCTGCGAGCCGATACTCTTATGAGAATAATGATACCTAACAATACAGTAGAAAAATAAAATGTTAATACCTAATTAAAAATTAATTCCGTAGTTCGTTGTTTGGGAGACACAAAGTGTATTTTTTTTTATTTTTGTATTATAGAGAAATCGCCACTCGGTTCGATATTTGGCAGTTTCTCGCCAGTCGTTGGTTCGTTAACAATGTATTTTTGCCACCTATGTCTAGACATAGGTGGCATGGTATGATGTTGCCCAGACTTTCAAAAATAAAGTGGCTATACTAATTTTGAATAGTTCCGAGCTTTGTATTTCTGAAACAATGAATTTTCACCGTCAAGAAAACCTAATACGCATACAATCAGCCCCCTAGCTAAGTTTTAATCTACAATCATAAGAGAATAGAAACGTCAAAAATTTTTTGGGATTAACATTTATGAATCACGTGACTATTTGATAGGTTATGTCAGTTCAGTGATTTTCGGATTTTTGTGATGTCTCTTTTCTCAAGCGACTGTTTATTGTCAAGTTGACGGTTGGCACAGTGGCTAAGGCGCTAATTAGCTTATGCGCTCTGAGTCGCGGGTTCGATTCCCGCACGAAACAAATAATTGTATGATCTACAGATAGTTGTTTCGGGTCTGATTGTGTGTGCATGTGACCTATATATTTGTAAACTGTATTCACGAGACAGGAGAAAGCCTAATGTATTTTTTATATAAAAGACATAAAACTAATTTCACGTTCCAATATCAACAATATACCTTACAAAATAAAGAAATGTGTACATTAATAAAACTGCTATAATATGATTTAATAACTCGTTTGTTCTAACAGACTGTATATTGTCTGGTTTACATTCTCATACAATGTTTGAATCGCAAGATTACATCAATTTAGATTGTTATCTTTCATCGCTGGCGTATTGTGTGACTAGGGAATTGTTCTGATGAATTGAATATTTGATTTGGAGAAATAATGTGTTGGTTTGTTTTTTTATTCTTGTAATTTGGGCGCAAGACAGGATATATCGTCAGGTTTCTTTTTTTATTGATCAAATAAGTAGTTTTACATGGGTAATTTACGTATATATCACAAAAACCATCGCGGGTTTAACAGTGATATATCAGACACGACATCTCGGTCCATAATAATAATACACATACACAGTAGTACAGATCACATACACGCTTTTTTTTGCATTAATGGCATTGCAGATTTCAATAGGTAAGTCATTCAGTATAGATGGGAGCATGCATTCCCACGTCCGTGCTCCATTAACATTATTATATTGCGGTTCAAAGAAGGTCTTACAAAATTTTGTTACCGGTATCGATTGAAACCGCGAACTTTATAATTATGCACTTATTCAGGTTGTTAATTTATTATTTACGGAAAGTACTTCTACTTTTTGTAATAATTAAACTGCCTCATTGGTTTTGTGGTAGGAAGCACGGCTGCTGAGCGCGAAGTACTGTGTTCGATCATGAGATCGGGCAACGTGTACCAGAATTTGGAATTGTGCCCGGTAAATGGTAATAGGCTCGCCTCATATTAAGTGGTATTAATGGTAACATATCATAGTTTATTAAAGTGCGATCTATGAGAATCAGATGGATGTATAAAACGGTTCAATAAAGTATCAGTAGACGATAGAGTAGATTATCGTAGTTTGACGGGACGGTTGGCGCAGTGGTTGAGAGATCGACTGCTGCGCTACGTGTCGCGGTTTCGATTCCCGCACGGAACAAATATTTGTATGATCTACAGATAGTTGTTTCGGGTCTGGGTCTTTGTGTATGTGAATATATGTGTTTGTAAACGCATCCACGATATAGGAATTACTCCGAGGGTGGGGAAAAATTTTTAAAGAAAAAAAAAAATAAAAACACTGGCGAGATAGAAATCCTTTGAGTGTTCTCAAAGGATTCCTTTCTTTAGCTGTGTACTTAACTTCTAATGAAGAAGAAGTTTCTCCGTTAAATTATGGATCCTTGACTCAGAACTCATGGGCAATACTTCTTGTTACCTATAGTATAAATTCGGATGACATTGTGTTATTCAAATGTTTTTAGACAACCCTAGTGAGTACTCTTAAAAGAACGAAGCGTGGGCGACTGTTTTCAGTGCTTACGTTATAAAACGCCTTGGTACAATAAGTGTTTGATTTCTTTAGAAACTTTCTTTTTACTTAAAGATTCTATTAATCGATTACAAGAAACACCTACCTATATTTTCTATTGAGTAGTACGAGCTAACACATTGAGGTCGCTCATGACGTAGTAAAAAGATTAGCCAATCAGCAGTGATGTTATCGAGGCTGTCTACCCAGGGCGCGCCAGACGATCTCATGTTCGTCACTTGTGGAGACTCTTTCCTTGCAACCTACCTATATAATAATACTAGCTTCCTCTCGCGGCATCGCCCGCGTGGATTACGACCCGTACATTTTACCGGGATAAAAAGTAGCCTATGTGCTATTCCAGAGTATAATCTATCTCTGTGCCAAATTTCATCCAGATCCGTTCAGCCGTTCTGGCGTGAAAGAATAACAAAGATCCATACATCCATCCATCCATCCATGCTCACAAACTTTCACATTTATAATATTAGTAGGAGTAGGATAGGATAGTAGGATAGATATAGCATTACACGTGTATTATACTACTATTGTACACCAACATTTCAACGATGCCGTTATACAGTCCCATGTAAGGGGTGAGTACCGTCAATTTATAAAAAATAAATTAGCTACTGCACCAAACGAGCTGAAGGCTGTTCCTAGAAAAATAGATTTCTCGTTCATTTAAAAGCTTGAACTTAGGTATTTAAGTTGTCCCCTTTTAAAATTGAACATAAATGTAACATAAACTAAAAGACTCAGTGAGGCAATAAAATAAAATGGCGGACGATATTATAAGGCAGTAATGTTTTATACACCGCTGCTGACCCTAATTTAATTTTATTGCAAAGATTTGTTGATATTGCTTGTAACAGCAGTGAAATGACACGAAACAAAAACGATCAGAAGGGTGACATCAACATTAAGAATAATAATAAAATCTTTATTGACATAAAAAGTTTACAATATTGATACTACGGTCCTAGCACGTGTCCCTGTATAAAGTAATCCTGTGTTTCATACAATGTTCTATAGGTACCTTACCTACTACCCTACCTACATTGGAACAATATTTAAAAACTACAGTGACCAAACAGATCGCACGTTTACAATCGTCGTTTTTCAAAATCTTCTCATTTCAGTCGGACATTGTGTAGCTGCCTTTATTCAAATAACTATTGACTTAAACAGTCAAAACACTGAAATGTTCGAAATGCAGCTAAGAAGTCCTTTGCAAATAAAAACCCATCCAGAGCTATAAGTTTCAGAAACCAGGAGTAAGAGCCTAACTTAATGATAAAACTTAGCCTAGTCTAACAGAAGGCGATAGCAGAATACAGATTGCGCTATAGCAACATTTTCGTTTCTAAATGTGGGGTACCCTATGAGTCGCTGATTGTGTTGAGTGTCCATTCTGTTTCAGTTATTGTATGGCAGTGTGCATCTGTGTAAGGCAGTCGTAACATTTTATTTAAAGTGATAACTGCGTATATGGTTTGGGAACTAGAACGGATATGTAGGTCCAAATTGTAAACTATTAGCTGATATTGTTTTCGAGAATAGATGCCGCGATTGTAAGGGTTACGATTGCTATTTATTTTTCGTTGGTTTTCCTACGTGGTATTCTGTTTAATTTCCTTAATATTTTTAGCACGTTAATGCCAGGATTGTACCAAAATTATAGGCAGCTTTGTTTACCAAAGTTAAACAAAGTTGCCTATACTTTTAACTAGATATAATGGAGGCGGTGAAATATTCATAAAATCAAAATATTATATAACAATAATATCATACCTACCTAAAATAATACATGCTTTACAATAAACATATTAAAAAATTAAATAAATTAAATAAAATAATAAATTCAACCCATTACTGTCCCACTGCTGGGCAAGGGTCTCTTCTCAGAACGAGAAGGGGTTAGGCTTTAGTCCACCACGCTGGCCCGGTGCGGGTTGGCGGACTACACACACCGTCAAGAACTTTATGGAGTCCTGTCAGGTGTGCAGGTTTCCTCACGATGTTTTCCTTCACCGTAAACGCAAGTGATAATCAAATTCTGATCTGCACATGATTCCGAAAAGTCAGAGGTGCTGGCCGGGTTCGAACTCAGGCCCTCCTGCATGGAAGGCAAGCGTTCAACCGCTAGGCTATCACTGCTCTTAAAATGTAAAAATTAAAAAAAAAACATTACCCACCAAAATACTGCTCCATATCGCTGTTAACCGGTAATGTTAACCCAGAAGACTAGCAGCGTTACCAGGCTGTATGGCAATACTGCTATACAGCGTGGCAGCGCGTGTCTAAAATAATAGTTTCTGCTCACAAACATTTTTTTTTTCTTTTATATCTGGCCTCTTGGCTATAAAAGTTTACACACAGGTGATGAATGAACACCCTTCACCTGTTATGGTATTTATTTGCATGTGATTCGGGTTTCATACCAAACTTAGATAGGTACGTACTGAAAATTTCACAAATTTGACAAAAATGCCAAATAGCACTTTTTTTGCCGGGGTATTAAACCTCACATCTCACGCTCGGCATCCGTTGTATATTGGCAATTCTAGATGATAATGAGACCTAATTTTGGGAAAGTTGTATTTAACAGCAAGTCGCGAACGACCAGTGAACGACCTGCAACAAATGACTGTGTAATGACGCAATCACGGTTGCATTTTTCATAAACAAATGTGGTTCTAATGGGACTTGTTAGCTTCAGTTACAAAAAGAATATTTTTTTGTAGCTTATTAAAGCGTAGTCGTATTATAAAGTGGAAGCAGCATTTTGCATGATATCAATACTTAACCCTCTAGTTATGCAAATGAGACACAATAGAAAATTTGTCGTGTCTCAATGCAGAGCGCTGCGTATGTCTTAATGAATAAAGTAAATTTAATACCTCCCTGTATAGTGTAATCTCATTAACTCACACAGCGCAACAGCAACAAACTCACAACAGCAACTTTCTGCACTGCTAGACATAGGCCAATATATTATTATCCCCGTGATAATAATATACTTACATAAAATTACAAAGTTAATATTGTTTGTTCTTAAAATTTTGTTTCTTTTACATTAATCAAAATGTTTATTATTAAAATACAATATAATATATTAATCATAAACTACAGATGTTCATACGTTAATATTACGCTGCCTTAATTTTCATATAATCAACTTACGTTTGTAGTCACATATTCATACACACACACACACACATACACAATAATTAATTATCCTTCTTATTCGTTTATCATCACTTAACTCATTTTCAATAAGCTGTATATCTTACAAACATTGGTAATTAAAAAAGGACTGTCTAGCAAGCGCGACTGTTGGGCGTGAGATTCTGGGCTCGATTCCTAGGTCGGGGAGTGTTATTGGGTTTTTCTGTATAGAAATTCTCAGTAGCAGCACGAAATCTGAAACCTATTACACGGGACTCAATAACTGCATCAGCGAAATTTGGATGTACAAGAGTACCCCTCTGCCTAACCCTTCAGGGAACAAGGTCGTGATGGTATGAAGATGATGTTCCCTTACAAACATAATTAAAAAAGACGGAATATATATTGTACAGCCAGATATGTGGTTCCGACCGCTGCACCCTATCTGAGATAACCGATCGAAACTGACTAGTGACTGTGGAAATTGAAATTATTTAAATCTTTCATTCAGATTAATACCAGACCTCATTGATAGTCTATCTATTTTCTCATTGGGTTTATAACGTGGTGGTTCATACACTAACTACTAGTATTTTTTGGTGCCTTTGCCGAATAGCGTTGAATAATCCGTAATGCAAGTTATAAGTTGTATGTGTTCGTGTATTAGATTGCTTGTCGTGATACAATTAGGTCTATTTATATTATGTTGTCGTCATGACCCGGGTACGTCTTAAAACTGCGGCCAGACACCGGAGGACGGGCAGCAGCGTCCTCTCACTAATCGGTGAGCCACTGCGATCCCCAAGCCGCCTGCCAAGCTTGGGGATTATGGCAAACCCCCCCTTGAGGGAGGCCTTCGTTTAGCAGTGGACGTCTTCTGGCTGATGATGATATGACATGCTGATAATCAGTAACATTTAGTTACTCTTAAAACGGACCTATAATATTATTATTTACAATAAGACTAGAAAGTGAAATATTTTCCTTTTAACGACTAACATTTGTAAAAGAATTGTAATCATTTTCTTTATCTTTGACTGTTAAAGTAATACCTATAATATTATTCAAAGTTAAATCGAAATACAACCCAAAAATACAACCAGAACAATTGAATGTCGACGAATGAATGAATTATTTAAAGTCGACCTCAGTAGTACTACGGTTATAATTAAGCCTATCGTCCAATGGAAGCTGCGCGACAACGCTAGCTTCGCGCGAGTATCGCGCGAGGGGTCCTTGAAGCACAAAGCGGGGCCACTTGTAGCACTCCACGGCTGTAGGTATAGTTCTACCGAAGCTTCCAATGACTTGGGGTGTTTTGCTAAAGATGTTCGTGCAGAGTTTTAGTGCAAATGTAGTGTTTGAATATACGGTTTTTACTATGAGCTTTTGTTGCCTAATACTCAGTTATTTTGGGATAGCGCTGATGAGCCATGTTTTTGCGATGGCAGAGTAACACATTTTTTTGATTTAGTACCAATAAGCTTAATGGTTTATTTTTATAAATCAGCTTTTTCTCTCTACGCTCGTGATTAGTCCTTAATATATAATATATCGTTATTAGACCGCTAGTTGTTTTAAACTGGATTTTTAGCTTCAAATAATGGCTCGCTTGGCATTAGTAACACTATAATATTTGAAATTAATATGAGCAAAAATTTAATACTTTTTACTTCTTTTTGAGTAAAGTAACACATAATGTTGTCAACTAACAATTATTTTATTAAATAGACATTCAGCCCTCATATACAATTACAATTGCCACCCATTGTTCCAAGATTTTCTAGACCCGAGAGGAATTAAAAAGAATAGATTTTTATAAAACAAAAACTGATATAATCCAAAACACGTAGAATTTAAAAATTCAACACAATTCCACCTAAGTCTCACAATAAAAAGCAATACCCTATTTTTCAGCTGAACAAAACAAAAACAATAAAGATACACTTTTTTGAATACATCTGTGAAGTATAACTGCTATAAATATGTAAATGTGTAACTTTAGAAGCCCTTTGAAAACTTTTATATGAAAGTTAGGAAATAATGTACAATAGCTACGCTGTACAAACGTTACAGGCCGACACCGCGCGGTGTCCGTCGGTAGGGTTACCACGCGTCCTTTGCGGGATTGTAAGTAACTATATTTACGCAGAGCCCCGAGTATAATGCCTTATCTCACCATGTCGGTCATAGAACTGATCATGCAATAGGATTCACCGCATGTAAGAGAAATTGATGTTATAAAAAAACTGAATGATTTACGGTTTTCTCTGACGTGTTCATTATTTTGACAGTTCTCAGCTCATTCAAGCGTATATGCATACGGTCGTAAATATGTGTGTTAGTGCACCATTATAGTACGTTAATACCTTATATTAGAGTTTCTTGCCGGTCTCTTCTCCATAGGACCTACCCCTTATGGAACCGTGCGTCTAGACTTTCGACTTATAAAAAAGGTCTAGTTGAAATAAAAAAAATGTCTTTGACTATATTAGTGCATTGTATTATGAACTGGCTGTTGCCCGCGACTTCGTCTGTATGTATTTTGTGTTTATTATATAATTTGTGTTTTGCTGCAATAGTAAAAATAAACCTATTTCCGTCACCAGGGTCCAGTCTATCTCTTTGTAAAGTTTTATGACATTCAGTTTAGTGGGTTAGTCACAATGATGTAAAAAACAGACAAACAGAGCTACTTTCACATTTATAATAATGTGGATAGTGTGGATGAATCACAAACATTTAACCCATGCGACGGTAGTTCATTTAAGAGTCTGTCTCCAGCTTCAAATATTCTATATCCTTCTAAGGCTAAGCTATAATTTATTCAACGCACACACGGCGTAGGGTATCCACGCATCTTTGCCGAAATATCAAAATTAATCTGGGAATAAAAAGTAAATGTTTGAACGGGAATGCATTAATAGTACCTTTTTAAATGTCTACCTCATTGGTTCAATGGTCGGATGCGAGTTCTATCCCCGGTGGCCTAATTACCGATGTAGCGACAGGCGTAGATCGCGCCATAACTTCTGTCAAACGTCATTTTTGTGACATATAATGTATTGGCTGACAGTGAGATTGCCGTCGCGTGGCTATCGCGTTGCTGTCGCTTTTTTACGTAATTAGGCTGCGGGTCGGGTAAAGTGTTATTGGGTTATTCTGTATGGAAATTCTTAGTAGCAGCACGGAGTCTGGAACTGTGCCCGGTAGATAGCATTAGGCTCGCCCCTATTACATGGGACTCTATAACAGCATTGGTGAAATGTGGGTGTCCTCTGCGTAACCCTTCGGGGAATTTTAAATGTTTGACGACTTTTAGAAAGGTATGAAAAGTACCTTCCCTTCAGAATACTCTTTGTAACCAGAATGCGTTGACGAACACAAATATTCATATGTAATAACCGCGCCAATCGTGCCGTCAAAATGACTTTACAAATCACCTAACACACCAAAATTTAAGTCAAGTAACTGATTTCAATATTAGTTCCTCCCTTGTAACGTCCCTAATGTATAACCAAGTGATTTTGTAAACCAAAAATAACTGCTTTCTCTATTTACGCCTTTTCTACCTAGTTTAGTTGCCATGAATAACATAAAGGAGTTTTCCTATCCAATAAATAAATTTACCATTTGATCATAAATACGTATGAATGTATTCATCTTTTCCCATCTTCCGCCTATCGAATATATTCATAAGATTTTTCATAATATAGTGACACCCCTATCGATCTTATTCATATATACGTCATATACGGGGTGTTCTTCTTAATAAAATTCGGTTATTATTAATAAAGAGGCGAGAAGATGATGTATTAATTTTCTCGGTAATTGATTATCGCGATGAAAATGGTCTAGCGTGCCTGATTACGCTCAGTATTTAATATGGCTCAAGGATTAACGAAGACTTTAGTCAAAGCTTGATGGCTGGTGTAGAGAGGTTAATAATCTAAAGTGATAGATGATAGATAAAACAATGTCAATTGTATTGATTTTGTAAAAAAATATTAAAATTTCATAATGGGGTAGCACATTATGAGATTTTTTTCATGTTGTCTTAAAGTTTACATGAAAAATTATATCATCATCATCATCATCAGCCAGAAGACGTCCACTGCTGAACGAAGGCGTCCCCCTTAGATTACCACATCGAACGACATTCCGCCACTTGCATCAATCGATTGCCCGCGACTCTCACAATGTCGTCGGTCCACCTAGTAGGAGGCCTTCCTACGCTGCGTCTTCCGGTTCGTGGTCGCCACTCGAGAACCTTTCTTCCCCATCGGTTGTCCGTTCTTCGAGCGATGTGGCCTGCCCATTGCCACTTAAGCTTGCAAATTCTGAGAGCTTTGTGGGTGATCTTGGTTATTTGGCGATTTTATCGCGCAAAGAGACTCCGAGCATAGCTCTCTTCATTGTCCGCTGTGTGACTCTGAGCCTCTCTAAGAGGCCAACATTAACTTTTGGCCTCTTAGAGAGGTTCGAGGCTCGACCAAAAATTTTATAAAAAATATATATTCCAATTAAACCATACAAGCAATATAATAATATTTTTAGTAAAATTGTATATCTGCCGATGTGTACCCACCTTTACGCTACCTAAAGCTATCGCCAGCGGTTATTAAACATAAAGAGCCCTTAAGAATATTTCATTTGAGTAGAATGAAATTATTCAATATTTAAGTATTCCGATAAAATGGCTTCGAATTATGACTCAAAGCGGCAATTTGTCTTCGATAACCATTCAATGATTTTTAACGAGACATATTTGATTATAGATGGTATTAATTAATACCTAAGTCAAATTGTCACTGTGAATTTTGTGACTTGTAATTAATGATTGTTTAGCAAGTGTTGCGACGTTTGAACTAAGTAATTTGCGGATGTTATGTGGAGTAAATTGACGTAAATGTTCGTTTCTTATGCCAAGAAACTCGTATATCTAGTTATGCTCGTTATCATCATCTGCCTAGCCTTTTCCCAACTACATTGGTATCGGCTCCCAGTATAACCGGTTGTGGATAAATATTATTATTTTACACAGAGCGACTGCCATCTAACCTCCACTTGAGTTTAGATTGGTTGTCAGATTTTTTGGGCTGCTGACACTCTTCACGTCTGTCATAGCTCTTCCTATGACACCCGGGACTAACAGCTTAACGTCCTTTCAGATGTGTGAAAAATGGTTACTCATCCAAGGACTGACCGCGGCAAACGCAGCTTAACCTTGCAGATCGATCAATCAAAGCCCCTTTATATAATTAAATTATGCTCATATGACAATTATTATCTCTTTATATGGATGCAAAAGACATATGAGTAAGTACAGACTGCTTCGTGACAATTAGGATGAGCTATAACTGACGATATCGAAACCTTCCCTATGCTTGAAAGTATTGGCTAAGTACCGTGCACATAGTCTCGACATTTCATAAGTGCCTGGTGAAATAAATATCCCACCAAAAAAATTAAATGTAAAAAAGGAGAGCCAAGTTCAATACAAAAATTATGCTTGGCTGTGGGCTTCGCCGCAAAAAGAATGGAGATCTAAATGAGTGCCAAGTTCTATGCAAAATCGAAATATGTATTTATAGGAACAAAATAACATTATGAACAAGTATTAAACTCTATTTTTTTGCTTTATTGGATACCTATAACAATTGCTGTTATTTAAAAATGTGAGATCTTAAAGTAGGTTAGATTTGACTTGGCCAGTTTTTATCAGAATTAAAATGTTGAATAACTTTATAAAATGACTGATGTAATGAAAACTGGCCAAGTCAAATATCACATATATAATATCACTACCTAGTCTGGCCCGTGGCAACTAGCTGTAGATCATACAAATATTTGATCCGTGCAATCGATCAAAAAGAGGGTACCTAGTTTACGGTCACACAAACCTAATTAAAAAGTCACTAGAATTAGTTGTGAAGGCGCGTGACCTATTCATTGTTTATTAATAAATTATGCATATGCAAAGCATATTTTGGTTCGTAAAAGTATGTTATTAAGTAAGGTACCACTTACTCATTTCTATTTTTTTTTAAGTCACGTTGCCCTTCTTTTGGATTTCTCCTGTATGTGGGTACGGTTTACAATCATACACACACAAACGGAGCCGAAATAACTATCTGTAGGTCATACAAACATTTGTTTCGTGCGTTATTTGAACCCGCGACACCTACCAGAGAAAAATAATCACTTAGACACTATGCCAACCGTGTTGTCAAATGGGAAATTTGTCTTTAAACTGTCCTCACGATAGATACAGCAAGCAAGCAAGAAAGTTGGGTAAGTCTCTTTAATAGTAATTAGGTATAGGTATAAACGGGCTGGTTTCCGCAAATACACGCTTAAGCGCATTTTTTGCGTCGGGGTGGGAATAATATCAGTTTATTCGATCCACCCCAGTTCTTCGAGAAATGCCAGCAGTCGCTTGACGTTGCTGGCTATTTCCCGGAGGGTACCTGGGTTTCCGAAGTACTTGGCCCTGTATGTGGGGACCTCAGGGCAGTTCAGTAGCACGTGGGCTGCCGTATTCAATAATATTAATTAAGTAATAATTGAATTTTATCAACCGAACAAAAATAACGCTAATAATCAGAAGCACAATTTAATTATTGATTAATTAGGCCTCCTTTACGAGTAGGTTACTGTGGTGTCGGCTCGCGTGTAGGTCTTTAATGTTGACGGCCGATATGAATCCACATCAGTTAAACACTGACACGAAGGCTATAGTGTAAAGGGTCGGTTCTACAGAAGTTTAACTGTAGTTTAAAAGGTAAACATCGTTTTGTTACCTATATACTTGGTATTTATAACGGAACTTTTGTCATCATTTTTTTGGGAGTTTTCTAGTGTGGTTTAAGGGTGGGTTGGGAAAAAGAAACGTTATTTCAAATTATTAGTTCTGGCGCATGCGATATGCGCTGTTGCATGTTGTTATTGGGATTCCCAAGGCTGAGTTGAGTTGAGTTTTTCTGAAATTTTGAATAGCTGCCCGGATTTTCGAAATTTTGTCCGGTAGACATTATCATCTAACTGTGGGTGTATAATAGTACTCCTTATGGACTAAAGTGATGTTATGTATGTATATAGTTTGGCAATTACAATAGTGTTTACGTCTATTATATATAAAATGTAGGTATGTTTCCAGCTTCTGCTAAGAATAATAAATCGGATCAATTTCTTTACATATTTTTTTTCTGTTAAATCACCTTTCTCCGAAACCATAATTTGAAGTCTACACATCTACTATTCCTATATAATTATGGTAATATGTAGCTTAACTAGATCGCTTAACCTAATCACAGTTAGTTGGTGCAATCGAGCGCGCACCAAGTTCATTCGGGTCGAGTGGCGTGCTAACTTGTTGATTAGCTGTCAATACGGTAATGAGCCGCTGATCACTACCCAATGCGCTACTAAGTGATTAGGTTACTAGTACAGACTAACGGCCGATTTAAAGTTGCCCGGATTAAAGTTATCTAGCTTTTAATTTGAAATTAGAACAGATTTTGTATGGACTTCTTAGGGCAATAACTTATTTGATATTTATCTAGCTATTGAAAAATCAGCCTTAAATATTTCTTTTTAATATTCATACATGTTACGGCTCGGTTGGCACAGTGATTGAACGGTTGACGGTTGCGCGACGTGCGCGGGTTCGATTCCCGTAAGTAACAATTGTATGATCAACAGATAGTTGTTCTGTGTTGGGTGTTTTGTGCATGTGAGTATATGTAAAAAAAAAACTACTTTTTAAAGCAAACAACACACAGTATTCAGTTTACAAACAGACATATTACCCTGACCCGAAACAACTATCTACAGATTATATTATAATTAATAGATTTCTTCCGTGCGGAAATCGAACCCGCGTCACGTAACGCAAAAAGCTAATCGCTTAGCTGCCGACGTTGCAGTCGATTCTAAGCACACAACTTACGACAGACACAGCAATAAATATCTAGGTAGGTAATAGAGTAAAAAAAATATTAAAAAATCACTCGTTGTACCATCGAGTATGCTATGTACGTGTTTGTCTAGTTAGGCGAAATTTGAAGTTAAACATTTCTCGATATATCACTTAAGCTAAATCCCTTAATCAAACTTAAAGTAATCACAGTCAGACGGTAAAGTTTAGTCTGAATCGCGTTTGCGACCACTAACCAAAAATTGGCCAATGACCAATCTTTAGAACCAATAGTTTTTTTTTTATGGTATAGGCGGCAAACGAGCAGACTGATCGCCTCGATGGTAAGCGATTACCGTCGCCCATGGACACCCGCAACACCGGAGGAGTCACATGTGCGTTGCAGGTTTATTATTATATTTGATACGTGTATGTTATCCGATTTATTAATTGATTTGGACACTTAAATCATTCGTCCTTTATAAAAGTTCATTCACACATGTTCAACGGCATTCAAACCGGATTGATTGTCAACTCAATAATTCATTGATCACATGAAATTGGACACTACAATGTGCTTACTTACAAATATATTTATGGTTCAAAAGGCGGTGTCCGAACCAAACGCAATGATGACTTTGGAGTATTTTTTCTTTATTAGCACAAACTTTCCCACTTCTGGGCAAAGGCCTCCCCCAAGTTCTTTCACATACCTCTATCCTGCGCCACCTCGAACCAGTTCCTCTATTACGCGTCTAGGTCATCTCGCCACCTCTTTCAAGTCAGCTTCGGCGGTGTCGCCCATCTTCAAGCACCCATTGTGTAAAGACCTTTGCCCACCGGTGGAAATGCATGCGACTGAAGTGACTTTGGAGTATTAAGTGGAGAAAAACTGTATCCATTCTAAACACAAGCCTGCGTTTGTCTAAGGGTTCGTCAGATGCGGCCACATTACCGATTCTGTTATTAAGTTCCATTGCTATTTATCGGGCGTAATTCCAAACTCCAAATTGCTACTGAGACGTTTCAACACTTGTCTGACTCGGGTATCGACCCTACAACTCAGCAGCTGCGCTTGCGATCAATGAGATAGTTCGTTGTAGTTTGTGTATAACGATATTATCTCCATTTTGTAAATTCAATCTTCAAAGTGCTGTGCTCAGATCTTGGGTTTTGGTGCAAAGACCAAATAAAGCTCCGCACGAAAACAGACGGAAGAAATATAGCGCAGTTTAAATTTACCTAGCAGAACACGGAATATGGAAGTGATTGGATAATATATCTAGGACTTTCTCCATCCTCCATTTCTCCTTTCTCAATCCAGGACTTCATAATCACAGCAATTGGCTTCACGTCTAGACCAATTGTCCTAATCATTCGGTTGACGAAAAAATCCAATTTAAACTTTCCGAACTCTGAATATATTCACAGACAAGTTTCAAATCACGTAGGACCAAATTTTAATCCGATCCAATCTGTGTTATTTGCATTACCAGACTTGAATTCTAAATTTGAATTGACAAGTGTAAATAAAAATTTGTGGTCACATAAATTCGACCGACAATGATCGACCGATTTGACCAAAGGACGGGCAAATTGAAATTGAATTCTTATTTTAAATCCTAACTTTAATATTATAAATGCGAAAGTACGTTTGTTTGTTTGTTACCTTTTCACACCTATACCACTGAACCGATCATCACGAAATTTTGCTTATACATTGTCAGGGGTACAGAAAAGGACATAGGGTAGTTTTCATCCAGAAAACAGTACTGTTCCGGAGGGAAATTACAATAACTTTCGAAGGGCACAATTATTTTATGAATACACGAGTTCATAATCAGTGCGAGCGAAGCTAGTAGTTTAATATATAACACGATTATATTTTCAACTGCCACGTTGTGCATTGGTGATATTGTCGCAAGTGCGGCTGCTAAGCACGAGGTCGCAGGTTTGATTCTTGGGTCGGGGTCGAGTAGTGCTATTAGGTTTTTCTGTTAGAAAATACTCAGTAGCGGCCAGGACTTTGGAACTGTGCCCATTCGATAGTAATAAGCTCGCTGCCTATTATATGGGACGCAAGACTTAATAGAGGCATCGTTGAAATGTGGTCATATGCTTAACCCTTCAGAGAAAACAGGCATGGACGAGGAACGAGGTATGGTGTTCCTCCATTGAAAAGGGAGGATCCTCCAACCAGGCAAGGTGGTTAACCTGGCGGGCCGAAACCCGACGGTTGATGCCGGACATTCATATATGTGTTAGAATCGTTGTAAACTCTCATAGTGCGATTCAGGGTTTGTTGTTGTAGCTTCACTCCAATAGATGGCGCTTCACTTTTTGCCATGTTGCGAGTAGCAGTCAATACACTATGTTATGTTATTCGCTGATAAACTAGTTACTTTTACTTCGGAGATCACGAACTTCGGACACGTTGGTCAAGCTAATGTTGATTCTTAAAACTACACCTAACAAAACGAACATTATTTTGCCACTAAATGCTTCCTGAACTTTTGATAAATGAGGTGATATTCGATTTATATCAGTCACGAAACTAAGGGTGCTCCATTTTTTACGGCCGATTATGTATATTTAGCCATGCTAACATGCCAATGGCTCTGTGTAATTATTTTAGTGTAAATTACTTATTAGTTACACGCTATATTTTTTTTTTGTAGTTTACTGGTTTATGGTAGACACTATCCTACTTTAATCCTACTAATATTATAAATGTGAAAGTTTGTGAGGATGGATGGATGGATGGATCTTTGTTACTTTTTCTCGCCAGAACGACTGAACGGATCTGAATGAAATTTCGCAAAGAGATAGATTATAGTCCGGAATAGCACATAGGCTATTACTTTTTATCTCGGGAAAATGTACGGGTTCGTAACTCACGCAGGCGAAGCCGCGAGCGGAAGCTAGTAATTTATATTTTAAATTATAAAAAATGTAATTTAATATGTAATACATAAACTTTTGTGTACTCACATAACTTCGAGATCAATGTATGTACAAATGAAAATTAAATAGAGTAACCAAGGAGTTTCTTGCACGTTGTTTTTAATAGGCACTATGTTGTGCTTTGATACAGGGTTACTAAAGTACCTATGCATTATTATTATAAGCCTATTATATCCCACTGCAGGGCAAAAGCATTCTATTCCTTTATTTTATTTTATTTTCCACCCGGCCGGTTGCGATTAGGGGCCAATCTTTTGTATAGACTCGTATAGCTCATTTCGCCATGTCATAAGCATAATACCTCTACTTAAGTGGTTAGCTAGTAAATAAGGCTGCAACTAGTTTACATAAAAAAAGAAATTTATGTACCTAAGTTGATGTAATTTTCCAATTTTTTTATATAAAGGAGCACTGGAGTTTCTATATTGTTAAAACGTGAATTACCTTATATATTATGTTTACACTCCTATCTAGCTTGGATTTAGGTCTATTATTGTTTGATCTCAATGCACCGTTAGAACACTACCTGGGCTTCGTTCTACCAGTATTCTTTAATGCCTTTGATAACCGTCAGAAGAGGTTCCGAACAGATTTCTCTAAAGCTTCGGACTCACTATTGCGATTCAGTAGAGCACATAGACACACGTCTATGGCGAACATGGGGACAATGCTGAAGTGGGGGATCGATCTATCGACAGCACGGTTAGCGCTGTGGCTCGGCGATTAGTATTTCGCGCTTTATGTCGCGGGTTCGATCCTCACAGAATAAATATTCGTATGATTTACAGATAGTTGTTTGTAAACTGTACCCACGATACGGAAGCAGTCCTAGTGTGGGGCAATGTTATTTCAAAAGAGTCAAAGAAACGTATCAGTACCAGTACCATTTGGGTAAGCAGGCCAGCATGCTTCGTTACATGACATTTTGAATTTAACCGAAATTTGTTCATGGATTATTTTACTGAGGAATGTCATCAAGCCAACCGAGTGAAAAAGCAATAATTATGAAGTGAGCAAACTACAAATACGTGTAAGCCGATTACAATTACAACATGAAATAAAAAAAAAAAAATGAAACCTTACCGCGCCGTACTGGTTTGAAAACTTGTTGTATCTTCACTATATTGCTGATAAAGAAGACAACTGAATAATTGTATTTTTTTTAATTTGTTTGTCGTAATATTACAGAGTATATCTAGCATTGTATGTAACTTGAAACATCCATTAATGTACCCTACATTTTGTACAAATAAAATTATTCTATCACTAAATATTATAAAACAAAGTCCCCCGCCATCGCGTCTGTCTGTCTGTTCGCGATTAACTCAAAAACTACTGAACAGATTTTCATGCGGTTTTCACCAATAGATGGAGTGATTCATGAGGAAGGTTTAACTGTATAATTCGTTAAGGTTTCGTGAAAATTGGCTGAAATATGACGATGATAGTTGACGATGTCGGGAAAAATCATGCTGACTGGGATCTTTACTCGTAACAGGCAGATACGACACTACGACAGAAAAAAAATAAAGGCGTACATATATGCTCTGCCACCCGAGCGAACAAAGTATTGGGATTATAGTTTATTAGGTAGCTATATGTACCTATAGAGAAGGATTATCTTGCGCGCTTGTTATAATGAATTCTATTGGCTATTCTTTAAGCCGTTATAGCATGTTGCCTTTGTGTTGCTTAAACCTGAGATTTTAAATGAAAATGTATGAGATGATATTTTACATGAGATTTTTTATTATTTGCTAATCTTTAGGATGTGTTCATTGTGGTATAGTTTTTAAATATAATATTTCTAGTATATAAATTATGACACTATGGTGTTAATTTATGCACCAAAATCATATATATATAACGGCGCGTTATAAAATTAATTGTTTATTTTTATATTGTCGAATTAAGACCTGTTTTGTTCAGCAATTTATCATTTAGAGCGGGTAACACCGAATGGAGTTGTGAGTGTCATGGTGCCGCTGGCGATGACTTTTGGGAACGGTGTCATCACGCGGTTTTCCACACACAAAACCATTAGCTCTAAAATAATACAATTGCATAATTGTAAACACTAACTTACTTTATTTAGTTTTTCTGGTAACGATATTATTATTACAGTCCGTAAGATTTGTGAGTATTATTTGGCAACACGCCCATGGCAGACCAGCGAATAATGGAGGAGGAGCAAAACGTATCGTTGCAGCCGCTCGACATTCCGTCATCAGAAATGGGATCGGAACAGTCTACAGATCAGAGTATTAATAAAAATTCATTAAGTATTACTGAAAGCGAACGTTGGAAAATGTTATTTGAGATGCAACAACACCAAATGATGGAATTGATCCGTGCGATCAAAGAACCTAGTACAGGCGACACTAAACTAGTTCTTCCCGAATTTAATCCAGAATCTCAAGATAGTGATGCCAAAGCTTGGTGCAATACCGTTGACTTATGCATGCAAGAGAAACAACTATCTAGCAGCAGGCTGATTATTATTATGAGTAAAGCACTTAAGGGAACCGCAGCTACATGGCTAGCCCAGAATACTTTTCCTGGAATAACCTGGTTTCAGTTAAAAGACTTATTTCTCGCTCGATTCCACTGCGTTGAAACTCCAGCTGCTACGTTATGTAGGCTATTTAACGAAAGTCCCAAGGAAGGAGAGTGCTTGTCTGCTTATGCAAATCGATTTCTGAGCACGTTACTGAGTCAGTGGCACAACTTTTCAACTGAAAAAATAGCAATAGCTGTAACTCTGGCGCATGCAGCCAAAATAGAACCACGACTACAGAGATTAGCTTTTACTACAGAAATTGACACTAGAGTAAAATTACAACAAGAATTGATGGCGTTTACATACCGCAAAAGAGGACCTCCAATGCAGGATAAATTAAATGCGCCAGGCGACGCAAAAAAAAAAAGCCAAAGCTAGACCCATCAAGACAGTGTTATGGTTGTGGCAAACTGGGACATTTGGCAAATCAATGCTTGACTAAAAGCAACCGTAAAAATTTGGCTAACCCGCGATCTCAGTTTTCAGGAAACAGTGGATCTCCACAGACCAAGTACGGTATCCCGAAGAAATCTTCGACGACAATAACTTGTTTGTACTGCGGTGAGCAGGGACACATCGCGACGCGGTGCGCAAAGAAAGAAACTGGCCATAGCGACTCCCCCGTTGAACGCCGAGTGAATATCTGCACTATCAAGCCAGCTATGGATGTACTTTGTACAGAATCCGGTGAGAAGTTTTCATTTTGTTTTGACTCTGGCGCCGAGTGCTCTCTGATTAAGGAAAGTTTATCTGGTAAAGTCCCTGGCAAGCGCCAGCAAAGTACGGTTACGTTGTTAGGTATAGTCCAGTCTAGTTTACAATGTAACGCTCAAATACTATCCACTGTAGTGATACAAGGGTACTCATTACAGTTGTTACTTCATGTCGTGCCTGACTATTGTATTTCGACTGCTATTATGATTGGACGGGACTTACTGTCGTTAGGATTCGTGGTTGAAATTTCCGAAAGCCAATTTTTATTAAAACAAATTAAAATCGTCTCAGTTTGTGATGTAAACTCTAAAGTAAAAGACTTCAGCGGTATTGACAGTGACGTTTCTAATGAATGTAGAGAGCTCCTAATTTCTGTGCTTAAGAATTATTCCGATTACTTTGTAGAAGGTACCCCAACAGGTAGGGTTAGTACGGGTAAATTAAGTGGCAAACGAGATACTAAAGAGTATGTGTTTGTATCCATAGACGCTTTCACAAAGTACGTACTTTTGCAT
Organism: Shargacucullia verbasci; assembly: GCA_947562105.1. Lineage (NCBI taxonomy): Eukaryota > Metazoa > Arthropoda > Insecta > Lepidoptera > Noctuidae > Shargacucullia > Shargacucullia verbasci. The sequence continues at coordinate 6,737,371 of OX387302.1, read as the reverse complement.
CACACTGTTAACATTGACGCTAACAATGCTATAAAAGCTTTGCAGACAAGTGTTTCTATTTTCGGTGCACCTACGCGTGTTATAACAGACCAGGGAAGATGTTTTACTGGGAAAGAGTTCAGGGACTTCTGTACAATGCACAACATAAGTTTACATTTGATAGCCACGGGTACCAGTCGCGCTAACGGACAAGTAGAGCGGGTTATGTCTACTTTAAAGAATATGCTAACGGCAGTTGAAACAGGTAATCATAAATAAGAATAATATACGATACACCAACATAAGAAACACCAACGAACAATGTAGAGTCAGAATGTCCCGATAACGGCGTGAACGTGAACTGGTGAGTAGTTTCTTTGACTTTCAATAGCCTGTGTGGCACCTGCAGCCTATGTGGCATCCATAGCCTGTGTGGCATCCATAGCCTGTGTGGCATCCATAGCCTGTGTGGCATCCATAGCCTGTGTGGCATCCATAGCCTGTGTGGCATCCATAGCCTGTGTGGCATCCATAGCCTGTGTGGCATCAATAGCCTGTGTGGCATCTATAGCCTGTGTGGCGCTTATAGCCTGTGTGGCGCTTATAGCCTGTGTGGCATCTTTAACCTGTGTGGTACTTATGGCCTGTGTGGCACTTACGGCCTATGTGGCATTTGTGGGTGTTGTCAGTCTTGGTGGTACACATTGGTGCGTGTAGTACGTTATTGATATCCATAAGGTCTGGGTAAAGTGTGCAGTTGCGATTAAGTTAACTAGCTATTGGTCTTGACTTCTGTTCTGTTATCGTTCTAAGTTCTGTTATCACTAATTGTTGTTGAAATGTGTGTTGAAGTATTTTGGTCAGAATGACCGAGTTGTTACGTGTGTATACAACTGCGTGTTTATTTGTCCACAGACAATGAAGAGAATCACACACACGAGGACGTGTGAAGATGCAGGACGGCCGTAACGGCGCGTTATAAAATTAATTGTTTATTTTTATATTGTCGAATTAAGACCTGTTTTGTTCAGCAATTTATCATTTAGAGCGGGTAACACCGAATGGAGTTGTGAGTGTCATGGTGCCGCTGGCGATGACTTTTGGGAACGGTGTCATCACGCGGTTTTCCACACACAAAACCATTAGCTCTAAAATAATACAATTGCATAATTGTAAACACTAACTTACTTTATTTAGTTTTTCTGGTAACGATATTATTATTACAGTCCGTAAGATTTGTGAGTATTATTTGGCAACACGCCCATGGCAGACCAGCGAATAATGGAGGAGGAGCAAAACGTATCGTTGCAGCCGCTCGACATTCCGTCATATATATATATATATATATGTGTTGAGGACTGGTAGCGAACAACACGATCCGTGGCAATGGAGATCGAGCTTCGCACTGGGTCGAGATGAGGACAGGGCAGACCGCCTTTTACAACAACTGAGTGTCACTGTTTTCACGTACTGTAATCTTGCGATTGTTTTACTGTTTCAATCCATTAAAAATATTTAAAACCAGAATCAAATATATAATTCATTGTGGTCTACAAACTGCCTTAACTCACATCCTCAAGGAAGGAGCAAAACACATTGCCTGAGCATCACACAATCCTGCACAATACGCATAATGACAAAAATTTTCTCCGTTTTGATATAAATAAAAATTGACAACGTTGCTGCGGTAGTTTTAACATAGTCCACTAAACACAGATTAGAGATAGGTGTCCTATTTTATGTCGAGAACGATACGGTCTACGACACACTTGGAAAGAGAGAAAATTGAAAATGATCACACTGTAACGCTGATCAGACATTCTACAGGTTCCAAGCTTATTCATTTTATTATTCTCATTCGATTCAGCCAATCAACTCACGTAAAAAATAACCCAATAAGATACACCTGTTTAATAAAATAATCATGAAGACCTTTTTATCCTAATCAGGCCTTAATCTGAACTCGTAAAAAGAAAAATTTACTTCAAATTCTACAGAATACCTTAATTTGGTAGGTTTAGGCCTATTTCATTAATTCAGATCAGTTCCAAGATCAAAAGACGGCGCTGACTTATCCTGTCCGATATAGAGATAGGCCCATTTATCTACAACAATCTTTTTTGCGAATTACCAATTTTCCACCCTGTATAATACAGTGTAGAGACTAATCGAGAGTTGTGTGTCTTAGTAATACTAAATAGGGGTGCAAGGAAAGAGCCTGCACGAGTGACGATACCTGAGATCGTCTGGCGCACCCTGGACAGTCAAATTCGATACTGCCATTGCTGACTGGCTAATCTTTTCACTATGGCATCGATGATGCTCAGTCCTGTGCCGACAAGATAGAAGAAGAATATTATGATATTAGATCCAATCAAACCACAGAGTTAATTTTTGCGACAGTAGGTATATAAATTCTAGCGACCCGCAGCCTAATTACGTAAAAAATCGTCAGCAACGCGACAGCCACGCGACAGCAATCGCACTCGCGCAATCGCACGCCAATACATTATATGACAGAAAAATGACGTTTGACAGAAGCCATCGCGCGATCTACGCCTGTCGCTACGTCGTTAATTAGGCTGCCGCGCCGGCTCCGCACGGGTACAATAAAATTTACTAATGAAGAAATTGAGAAATTTCATACCATGCCAATGTCCGACTTTTCGGGTCCATTTTCTACAAATTTTCTTTCATACAAATCTTGTCCTGACAATTACGAACACAACAAAAAAACAGTCAAATCGGTCGAGCCGTTCTTAACCTTCTCGTACTCTTAATGTTAGACATTTTTACTAGTTTGTACCATATTATAAAAAGCTCACAAGGCTCAAATTAGGTGGAAACAATTTTATCATTGTCAAATTAAGGGTTAAGTGATGCTTTGCACACATTTGGCAAATGATTTTTATTTATATATATCTTAGATAAGTATTACTTACCATCAGTTAATTTTATAATTAATTTGGTCTTCTCATTTACCTGAAAGAAATGAACATTAATATTAATCTGGATCCTTGCAATGGAAAGTGAATAAGACTTAGGAATATTTAAAATGTCTCATTGGTCTAGTGGTCCATAGACCTACTGAGCGTGAGGTCTTGGGTTCAATCCCCACGTCGGAACAATTTCTAGCCACTACCGCATAATATTAGTATGAACATTAATAATTTAGCCTTGTAGCGTTGTTACCCATTAGTGTAGCCTTTATAATGTAGCCGCTAGAGGAGCGTTGAGTTTGATACTAATATTTTTTGAAAGTCATTAATGATTAGCTCATGATATCAGTACAGAACAAGAATATTCTCGAGAAGTTGGTCCTTTTACAAAATAATTAAGACGACTCGAGTCGTCACTCGATTAAGTAAAACATTATATGAAACTTTCGCTTTACCTACGTTACATTAAAGATCCAATTAAATTATATACAGTATTTATTGTGGATCCCAAGGCAATTAATTGTAAAATGATTTCCATTTGAGTGATTATTTTAATTTTATTACTTACTCCCAGAGATTTAATTAATGAAAGGTTTATCGGAATGTGTAGTATCTTTTTCGCATTGACAGCTTTATGCATCGATATATCATAAAATAATAATTGTAACCGAACAATTATTCCACAACAAATATTTTAAGCCCAGTTTGTGTATTAAAATTGAAATATTTAATATCACATTTAATTGTTTTAATTACTCAGAAAAACTTAAACACGCAATTAATTTAGTTACAATTTAAATCGATGAATCCAAAAACACAACCAGAATATTTATAAGTAATCTTCAATGTACACAATCACAAAATAACTCTATGCAACTTACAATACACTTCACAATATTTACGTGCCGCCCCAAAATCTAATAACATTATATTAAAGCGTTACCTCCAAGAAATATCTTAAGAAAATTGGTTTAATAAAAGAACCCGCCGATTCCACTAGCATTAAACTCGACCTCAGAAGCCTTTGTAATCTTAAATTGACGTTAGCAACTTCGAAATCATGAAACTTTGGGTTGCAAATCATCTTTAGGACGGTCATGCGTAAACGGGGACCTTTTTCGTGCCCAATTTTAACCCGTGACTTGCTCCACGTTGGAATAAAATACTTGGTATGTATAAGTATTTGGGTGGTGGAAGGGAAAAGCTTGAAGCGGGCTGTAAGAAAGGCATATACTCAAAAACTTTTGAAAAATAACTAGTTAATTATGTGGCAGAAATTGTATCAAAAAAAAAAAAAAAACTGCGGTTGTGATATGATAAATAAATCCAATGCGTAACTGTTCTACACCGCACGGGTCTTTACAAAATGAGGATTAGGCTTTAGTTCACCACTGGCCTGGTGAGTATTGGCGGACTACACACAGCATCGGAAACTTAGCCCTCTAAAGTTTGCAGGTTTTCTCACGATACTTTCGTTTACCACTAAAGCGGGTAATAATACAGTCCCAATCTATTCATAGTTTCGAAAAGATTGTCCTTCATGGAAGGCAAGATATCAACGGAAATTATCAAAATAAAGAGTGTTTAATTGAAACTTTTCGAAGAAACGAACCTGATAATCATCAGCTTCTCAATTGTATCCCAAAGCAAAGGTGTACGGTCGGTATTAGGGCGGTACGGAAATAAGCAACGTCCCGTATCTCGGCCGGGCTTGTGCTTGACCCGATTCTGGATTATGCCACTTCGTTAACCAACACACATCTGTGTCCCCTTAATGAATTAATATGAAACGTTTATTTAATTAAACAATTTTGTCACAACAAAACGTGTCGTGATGTTTTCGCTTTGACGCCTTTTTGGGACGTCGGTAAAGGAGGGTTAATTTTGAAGATATTTCTGTAGATGTGTCTTCGTGTTGTGTAAAATACTTGACGGATTTTCTTATAGTTATTAGGTGAGGTTCTGTGTATAGGTTGGCGTAAGAACGTAATATGTTATTATTTTAATAAAAACAGTTGTATTCAAACGAACAAAACAACCCAGCAGTGATTTCATTTAACTCTCGCAGCTGAATATGGGGTTCTCAGCAACCATAGATACCACGGTTTTCAGACAATTTGCTGGACAAATTTACTAGACCTAAGATTGCCTTTCTTTGTCAAAAACCACAAGGAAAATTCTGTTGGCTAACCTGATAAAATATGTAGGATTACTAACGAGGGGCTAGCGATGCAAAACGACTCCTAACAATATGACGGGAACACGAGTTAAAGAGGAATAACAATGATAAAACTCAAGGGACCCTATTTTTTAGTTCTGTGTACAAAAACAACACTAAAGCGACGTTCACATGACGCGTGTTTTTGGCTTATGAAATTTTCTCTAATGCGCGGCGTAGTGAATATCTCTCTCACTTGGCTCTTTTACATTAGTCCATTTCGACACTATATAATTTGTCGTCGTCAGTAATAAAAGCATCATTATCTGCCTTAGCCCTTTCGCAACTATGTTGGGGTTGGCTCCCATTCTAACGAGATGCGGCTGAATATGAGTACTTTACACGGAGCTAATCCCACCTGACCTCCAACACCTAATTACTGGGTCACACTGGTGTTCTAAGGTTAGATTGTCAAACTTGTTGGGCAGGTGACAACCATAACGAAATTTAAAAAAGAAAGTGTTCCTTTAACAACTGAGACTATGTGCTTGACGTACTTTCTGAGTCACGGAGGGGTCTCGACGTGTGAATACCGGCCACCTGGTTTGACTGATAGGCGGTAGCTACGAGCCTCCCAATATCAATGGAATAATACAAACAATTGTAACTATATCGACATAAAGACAAAGCGGTTAGCATTAAATGTGTGATATCATATATCCACCAATATCGTTATCGCCGTCGTATCGGTATCAGTATCCAGGAAAACGAGCGTACTGTGAATGTGGCCTTTTATAAGATCTGTCCTATTTAAACTTTATAACAATGTACACATAAAGGGTTACCTCGTTTACGCCTACACAACTTTTTAAGTAGCGGGGTACAAAAATACATGGTTTTAAAAATGTAGGTAGAATTGTGTTAGATGTAAATTATACAATCAAGATTAGCTTGACAGTTTGTTGCTTTTAAAATTATTTTGGTTATTAAAAGTTAAGGATTCTCAGTTCGCACATCCTATCAAGTGGAAACCAAAAGCCTGTTCTTTGCTAGATCACACGGAATTCCAAAATTAAGTCCTATATTTATAATCGTTCTACCGTCTTACCATTTACCAAACTCGTTTGAGTTTTACCACGTCGTAATCCACTTAGTATCTATATTATTTCTGGCAGACAATGTTTCAAATGTACTTTTTTCCAAATATAGACTTTCTTTTAACGTTGATAACTCGTAAAGGCACTGTCGTAAAAATGTGTTTAAGTTAACACTCCAGTATATTGCAAGGCTATTAATATACTTAGCTATATCTATCGTCTTATGTTTTCCCACAGCTGACTTTGCGATGTTTCCCTTTGTAATGCTTTTCCTACCCAATGCTTTTGAAAAGTATCTTGGTAGTTACAACGTTTTACTTAGCCATCTCAGGAACGCGTATATTGTAGAAAAGGTATGTACCTTTTCTACAATATACTGTACGTATATGAAAACCTACGACTCTTAATATAAAACAAGAACAAAAATAAATGTGTAATATTTTTTTCCGAATAAACATGATTTTATTGCTACATAATAAAATTATTCTTCGTTTATTTTAGAAGTCAAAGCCCTCCTCTCAATTCGTCATTTGCGAAAACTAAAAGAACCAATTAATTTTGCAAAAGTTCCAAAAGTCAAATATTTTTCTTTGGAGACCAACCTTTGTAACTTTGAAATATAAACCTTATTATGAACTTGGGTTTAAAATATACATTAAAACTTCTGCCAAAACTTAGAGCAAGCGATCTATTTTGAAAAGTTATTTTTATTTTACAAGAATAATTTAAAAGAAATTTAAGTTGGACTACATTTTTTTATTTATTTATTATCACCAAACGTCCTCAGGATAAAATTGGAAGCAAGTAGGCTTTATATGAAAGGAATAAAATAAAAATCTGTTAAATCTACAGAGCAACAAACTCACAAAAAAAAAAACCCAAACTAATCAAAGTTCATTCTTCTTAATATCAAATGGATATCTTCAACATCGCTATCGCTTAGCTTACCACAGTGCAACGTTCTCAGTTTAAAGCCTGTTTATAAACGACGCGGTGGACTTTCTTGTCAGTTAATTAAACTAGAGCCTGTGTGGATGGCTTCCATTATATCGTTCATATCTCTACAATGCCATGATAAAGTGGTTACCAGACTTAACTGGACGAGGCTTACTTGATATAGTGATGAAGTTTTAGTAGTTATTTATGAGAGAAATAAGCTTCTTATACTTGAAGACTGTAGTTAGAACTTCAGTAAGAGAGATAAGTTACCAGGTCACATTGGTATAGGGGTTGCGGAGCGATATGATTTTCTGTTAGTCATGTTTGTAAAAGTTTTAATTTGTAATTGTTCTAGAATGAGAGGCCCCTGTCTCTAGAATAATAAACTAGTACTATACAATCAGCTTTAGTATACCGGTTAAAGCTATTTACGAACCGAGTGACAAACCTCAGAGGGAGAACGGGAGGAGAACGCTCGAGAGAGTGCAAGTCAGCGCAAAGGAACTGTCGAATCTGTTTCAAGTCTCCCTTCATTATGATAAAGTACCGACTTATACTAATTAATCAAGAACCAATGGTCTTCAATGTACAATGGCCTACTAGAAGATCAATCAATACCTTTGCCTCACCTTTCCGGGAAAACAGGCGTGATGCTATGTTATATCAAACAAAAGTACTACCGTAGACCTCCCGGTGCGAACGGGTGACTCCAACTCGACCCTAATTAACGAGCTCACTTTAAGTCGGTAGACCAGACATCTTGAAATTGCAAGGATTAAGAAGATAAATTAGAACAGACAGACACTCTTCATGTTCTGATTCTTGTAATCATGGTAAAGGCAAAGAAATAGCATATTGAAAGATAAACTATTTTATTCTTGCCACAAAAATACGATGAGCGCCACAACATTTTATTGCGAAATAAATACGAATTACTTATTTAGTATATGTCTGGATATTTTTGTACATTTCTAAAAAGGCTCGATAAAGTTCTCGGTGGTGTGTGTAGTCCGCAAACCCGCATTAAGTGGTGGACTAAAGCCTTACTCTTCTTACTCTGAAAAGAGCCTTTGCCTTACAGTGAAATATTGTTACAATATTTAAAACATGGCAATTATCGTTTATGTAAAACATAGTTTTGGAAAGTAAAATGCAGGACCAAATGACATAAGGACTGACAGGTAGACGAAAAATACCAAAAATTTGCAATATTACCGACTACAATAAACGCACCAATTAATGAATCATAAACGGTAATTTATAAACGTAAATGTATTAATCTGTGGTGGTTTTAACGCGTCGCCGTCGGTGGGAATTAGCGACCCCATCGGTCTGTTATACCCAAGCGATCAATTGAGCTAATTCCTAGCCACTTACACGGATTGGATTCCAAATTACCGCCCAGAGGTTGGTCTAGTCGTTAGTCTGTATTATGGCTCGAGGAATTGATTTGATTTTGTAGATGACCTTCTGATTTGGTCCCGTTTTTCAACGTTCTGAATTTGTAGGTGAATTATTAATTTTGATTGATTTAAAAATGTCTGAATATTAAACAATTTTTTACTATCAAAATAATATGACATAGATATTCATTAAAGGGTTAAGTAGTGCTGTACTGTTGTACCCATTTCGCTGATGCCGTTATCGACTACCTCGTAATAAGAGGCAAGACAGTTGCCATCTACCGGGCACAATCTGGGCTTCAAATTTTTTTATAGAAAATGGAAATATAATAATCATTATTGAAAAATCCAAACACATTGCTCGACTCGGCAATTTAGCTGAAATAGTAGAAGTGGTTTAAATATCTATCTATATTTATAAATGTTGTGTAGCAAACTGGTTAAAGTAGACATGACCAAAATACTAACATACAACATAATTATTAATAACAAACCAGTGTGTGAAACACTTTGGAATACGATCGAAATTACTTAACAATAAATTATTGGAATTTGATTCGATATTTCAATAAATTATTCATCGCTTCCTAATAAGTGGTGTGGTGGTTTAAAATAATATTAATTTGTAGTCTTTCATTTGTTTTGAGGGCTGGCCTTGAAAATAGCAGTCCACATAAGTTATAGTGATAGTATGAGACATAATATTACTTTCATTATATATTTTAACCAACAAATGCACTGCTTGATCGTAGTAGCTATACAGCTACGGCGCAGATGTATCGATCTGCGAGGTTAAGCAATGCTTGCCACGGTCCGTAGATGGGTGACCATTTTTCAAACATCGAGACCTCTTCATCGCACGGACACCAAGGTTAAGCTGGTGGTCCCGGGTCACGGTCACGGGTGTCAGCAGTTCAAAAAATCTGACAACCAGTCTAATTTTAGAATATCAGTGTCTCCCGATAATTAGGTGGCGGAGATCCGATGTCAGTCGTTCCGAGAAAAAATCTGATATTCAGCCGCAACCGGTTAGACTGGAAGCCGACCCCAATGTAGTTGGATAAGTTCTTATAGCATTCATATAATTTTTATATGACTATACTAACTCAAAAAAAATATCGGTTGGTTGTGAAACAAATTGAGACGTCCTTAGTGGAACTGTCTATTTTGAGTATATAAATCAAAGGTCAATACAGAATTTCTGGTACTTCCACTCATACTGCGGTAATTGGAGAAACGTGTTCCGATTGTTTCTTCAACTTTTTTCCTGGAAACTACTCAGGTTTCACACGTCTTCCATTACATAATGTACTTCGTGTTATGTTTGTCTGTTTAGGGGATTTTATTCGAAGAAGACTATAAAAAGAAAGTGGGTACTTGTTTAATATTTTATTCACGTTTTGTGTACGTGTTTTCAGTGCCTGCTTATAGCAAAATTGTTTGAAGGGTGGAATACAATTATATAATCTACTATTGCTTTGGTTTTTAAATCTCGTCTGTATTCCTCGAAGGGCTAGGCAGATGTGTACCATTGTACATCCAAATTTCGCCGATACTGTTATTGAGTCCCATGTAATAGTGGGCGAGCCTATTGCTATCTACTTGCCACAGTTTCAGACTACGTGCTGTTACTGAGAACTTCTATACAGAAAAACCCAAAAACATTTTGCACGGCCCGGGGATCGAACGTATGACCTCACGCTCAGCAGTCACGATTGCGACCACTAGACCAATAAGGGAGTCAAATCTAACTAATAATAAAAATAACTTTTAACCCATCTCATTTATATGTTAACATATTGTGTCATAATTAAATTCTGGTCCACATAATGAATCCAAAAAGTCACGAGGTGCTGACTGGTATTGAACTCGGAACCTTCTGCATGGAAGGCGTTCAACCACTAGGCTTTCAAATGCGTTGAGTACGCATTTCACGAGAATAGTACCTAATATGCACTATATAAACATAATTTAAATGTTAATCTATACATATAAATAAAATTGGAGTGTCTGTTTGTAATATTGAAATAACCGTTTTTTACTACATGCATATGAATATATATACGGTACATACACCTAAATAACATTTTTTACAATTTTTGTCTGTCTGTTTGTATAGGCTAATCTCTGAAATGGCTGGACCGATTTTGACGGGACTTTTATTGGCATGTAGCTGATGTAATAAGGAGTAACTTAGGCTACTTTTATTTTAGAAAAATTCTTTTATTTTAGAAAAAAATAGGGTTAAATGCATTTGGTCTCACTAAAAAATACATTGTTAAGTTCCGACATCCACGCGAACGAAGTCGCGGGCACAGCTAGTTTGAAATAAGGTTCCTGATATTGTGTCAGTAAATCATTATGACCAAACAATTATGTATATTTTTAAGCTTGTAACGTCAGTACTTATATTTTTGTGTTTTGAATTAATTTGTTTCAATATCTTACTAAGATTTATTGATTTATTACTTCAAAAAGTCAAGAAGCAGAACACTGATACCAATAAATAATTCCTAAAAGAAATGGAATCACTTTTTTAAAGTGTTGCCTCTGTCTATGAGTTATTCCTGTATTATAGGTGCGTTTATATACACAAATAATCATGTACGCATCGTCATGTACGTATGTAGATTATACAAATCTTTGTACCGTGTGGGAATCGAACCTGCGACACGTAGCGCAGCAACCGATTTTTCATCCATTGCGCCAACTGTGGCGTAAATTTTGTAAAATAACATAAAGTTTTAACACATTCGCAGTTAAAAAAAATTAATTTCTCGTGAAAAAAAATTGTCACTGCCATCCAAGAATTTGCATTCGTTTTATGTACTATCGTTGTTTTCACGTTTCAATGACGTGGCGTTCCTCCATTGGTCCGTACAAATTATATTGAAAGCTGATTGGGTGTGACGTCAATATTGTTTCGCTGTCAGCTTTTCGTGAAAGAAGACACGCAAAATGTCTTATCCCCTCGTTCTTGTCTTTAACGGCAGTTGCTTTTATGTTCGTGGCAATTTTTCTTATTTGTTTAGGATATAAGGTAATTGAATTTGGCGTAGATCTTCAACTGGTGACCTTTCGAATTTGTTGGGCGTTTAAAGCCTTAATATTGGGGGTCAAGTGAAGCTTGACAATGTGGGCGTTAAATAATACATACTCTTATGTGTAAAAATATTTCGTATAATCTAAATATGGTATGAAGGAAGCAAAAGCAAGACGGTAAACAGTTGTCTTTGTTGTACTAAAATGGTAGCTTACCAAAACTGGAGTACGCGCCGAAATATAAACTTATGAATTCCTCACCAAGCAAAATATTTATTCATTATTTGTTACGATACTTGTGGGCAAGTTTAGACTTGCACAAGTATGCGTGATTTTGAACACGATTTGAAAATGCCAAGATAAAATATATGTAGGTACTTGCGTAAATTCTTACCACACATGTAATTTTTTCTTTTGTCGTGTCGTCTGCTCTCACATGGAAATCGCTCGGATCATGGAGTAGTAGAAAGATTAGCCAGTTAGCAGTCAGTTAATTATGGTATCGAGGCTGTCTGGATGTGCCGGACGATTTCACGTGTCATCTCACGTGGAGGCTCCCCTCCTTGCCACGAAATACTTGTGGAAGACTAAACTTGCACAAACAAATTGGAACGTGTGTCGGACATATTAGAGATAAAATCCATGCCAAAATGTCGCAAATAGCCCAAACTATTAATACATAGGTTATTGGTTTAGGCCTTTACCCATTTTTCCCAAGACACACTAAGGAACCGCCTAATTACGAACGTTGCTGCCAAATGAGGCGTACAACCTTTTGTACAGAACCGTTCATTATACAGGGCGTTCACACTCGACCGCCCCTTGTTTGGTTACGGGTGCGCCTTTTGTGTCATCAAAGATTTAAATAATGCCTCGTTATATGTAAAAGGTAGCTTTTATTGCAAATGGACACGGTATAGAGACTGTATAATGTCCCACGTGGACCATTGTGTTCTTTATAATGATGGGGCTATAGAATAAGCGAATTAAGAGGATGTGTTTATTATTTAATTTATTATTCTTTTTTTCAGTTGTTCGACAGTTCAAATAACTTAATAATCCTCTATTCGTGCTAAGCTTTAGTTAGGTGTATAACCGTATAAAAATATTCAAAGTACAATTATTGTTTTATTGGATGTTCAATCTTTTTACGAATTATAAGTTTATTAAATCAGTTTATATATCATTATATTATAAGGAGCATGCTTTGAAATTTTACAGAAGTATGAGAGCCCTTATTTCTAAAAGCCTACTAAGATCGCTTTTAAAATAATGTTTTATAAACCTTTCTGACTGACCAAGCTAAACTACCTTAAGACGTCTGACGAACGCTGCGGCTATTGACCCCTCGACATATGTGAGATAACTATGGTTGACGTATGATTCGGTGAATTGAAGTGTAAAGCCATAACGTCATTGTAGTTCAAAATCCGAGCGTACCAATGTGACATTCAAATGTATTTTTACGCGTCGCCTTATAAGCAACCCTGCAGAGTATAATTAATGAGGTTTAAAAAAAGTTTTATTAAAAAAATCTTGTATGGCTCATTGGTCTAGTGTTCGCAAGCCTGGTTTCTGAGTGTGAGGTCCTAGGTTCGATCCCGAGTCAAGGTTATTGGGGATTTCCGTTCGGAAATTCTCGGTTTGTAGCCTGGAATTTGGAATTGTGCCCGATAGACAGGATCGAATACCGATAGGACTTAATAACGACGTCAAGGGAAAATAGGTTTTATCTAGTATTCTTTTGCTTGACCTTTTGGATTCGTGACTTAGGCTACTGCTAACTCCCTTCTTAATGTTGGCTTTGGAATTGCGTTTTACTTACGGGAAGAAAATTATAATTCATCCTATTATTTTAACGCTTTCAGAATACACCAACCGCAGAAAATCAATTTCACGATTTAGGAATCATTCTGTATTTCAAGAAGCAACACGGAAAATGATAATTTACATTGGATTTCGGTTTAAGATAGATTCAAATATACATTTTCAATAACACAAAATGGATTGCATTACGATCGTTCTAGAAATTTCAACGGTTGCAAAGATATTGCATTCCATTGCCGATTATTCAGAATCTAATCGTTTACGTGCAGTTTTGGTTTGAATCACGCGATATTACGATTTCATCGAATGTTGTTATTGCTCAACAATGCTTATATTTTGCATATAAATAGCTCCATTACAACCAACGTAGTTGCAAACAAACTTAGTGAGGTAGTTCCGATGGCAATTTCGTTGGTGTATTGTTTCGAGGGGAAAAAAGAGTGCGGCTATGTACAAGGGCTCTGAAATAGTGTTTTAATAGGCATTTTAAAAGGGCAATGAGTTTTTTATACTAGTGGTCCCACAATCGTTAGGGTAGAAGGAGGACGCTTCTGATTATCTTCTTAATTTCTGACACCTGGTATCACAGAACCTGATCCCTCCTTCATTCATTTTTTAATATACATAGCATCACGCCTGTATTCCTCGAAGGATTAGGCAAAGATGTACTAGTGAATATCGATATTTTGCCGATGGCGTTATTAAATCCCATGTAAGGGGGCGAGCCTATTGCCATACATCGTGCGGAAATCACACCCGCGACATGAAGCACAAAAAGCTAATGGCTCAGCCACTGCGCCAACCGTGTCGTCAAGTTTGATATAAATACACTCTATAATATTCCATATACATGGTTGCTACATTTCTAACAGAATAATTATATTAGAACTGTTTGATAGCTAATTGTTAATCATTGCTGTTTGTGTATTGGTTGTCGTGTTTATGATACACGTGACCTGGCGTGACTTGACACTTCAGCATTGCTAGTTCTAATCTGATCAGTGTCACGCAAATAGTGTCTCAATGTAAATCCGTCAGTAGAGATTAATATCAAAAGACTGGAGGCTTTCGTCAAGCGCTTCGACATAAATCTCCTTCCTCTATAGATTTTTTATTAAAAGCTGGACTGCGTTTAGAGGTCAAGATATCTGTAATGTCATATTAGCGATATCGGGCATGTTTTAGACATATTTCGAATTAAACGTAATCTCTAATCGCCTGAGATTTGTCCTCCTGATTAAAAAAAAAACCACTCCTAGATCCATTTTAGTAATGACGATTAACGTCCGCAATTAAAATCATAAAATGTATATTGTCACTGTCAAAATTTAATCAAGTCCTAATATGTGCGTGTATCGTTAATTACTTGCTGGAAGATAGACAGCATTATTTGTTCCGTGCGGATATCGAACCTGCGACAGGTGAAGGACGATACTTGAACACATTACTGCCAATCGTGCCGTCAAAATGAAGATGCAATAATTTGACAAGATATTGTTTATCTATGTCTTAATTAATATTTTATAACGAGACAGATAAACAGTAATAATGATAAATCACGACTGTTAATCTCCATATTAACGCCCAGAAAGTGATTAGATACGATTAATTGCCCCACAGGTTGCTCTCACTCTCCAAATGATGTGTATATAGCCATACACACCATAGAACTTTCAATCTTATTGCTGACAGCTTAGAGACACATTCGCATACCCGTCAATCTATAACATAGATGGTGACATTTTGATAATACACCTCATTCTAAAAAATTGCTAGATTCATTTTGGACTTTGTTTTTGAATGGTTAAGGTGTATTTTAGGTTGTTGTGAAATGTAGGATGGTAGGAATGATAGAGTTAATTTGGCGTACTGTTGCGGCTTACGAATAGTTGGCTATCGTGCAATTTACGATACGAATTGTTCTAGTTAAAGTGTTTTGCACACTCGATTCGGTGCGGTGGGCGGTAATATGGAAATGTTGGCATGAAGATGTATTAAAAGGTAGAAAAAAGTACTTTTTAGTAATTAGCTTAATAAAAACCTCATTGGTCTAGTGGTCGCATGTGCGGCTGCTGAGACTGTGGTCCTCGGCACGATATCCAGGCCGAGTGAAGGCTTATTGAGATTTTGTGAAATTCTCCGTAGTCTAGAGTTTCTAATTGAGGCCATGAGAACCATAGTGGCCTAACTACATTTTTTAAAATATTGAGTTTATGATTTCTTACAGTTAAAATTGATCATTTTAGTTACTACCAAAATGGTTTCTCCAAGGTGGCCTAAAAGTGATTCAATAAAAATTCAGTAGATTGTTAAAATTGATCATTTTGATAGAAACCAAAATGATCTATTTTAATTGTAAGAAATCATAAACTCAATATTGTAAAAAATGTAGTTAGGCCACTATAGTTCTCATGGCCTCAATTATGGTCGGTAGATGGAAATGGGCTTGTTCCCTGACCTGCCGCCAATTTCAGCAAAGAGTGCTAGCAATATCAATGAATGACGGTACTGAACGGTCAGAAGTGGAATTATACTGGTCGGCGGACGTGACTGGCGCACATACACATGTGATATGATCCCATGACATTGACATGGTGGCATGGTGACACACGTGGAAAGAAAGAGGTTCTATAACGATCACTAAACCGCCTTCTTGTGACTATTTATACAGCTTTGACGGTGCTTGGCGCAGTGGCTAAGTGATTGAGTGTCCACGATACCAGAAGCGATTTCATTTCCCGCATGGAACAAATATTAGTATGACCTACAGAATTATATTGGTACAGATAGTTATTCTGTATGAGTATACGATGATATTTGTATCTGTAAATATGATAAACGATACACGAGAAAATTCTAGTCTGGGGCAACGTTTTGGACGTAGGTACTTACTATAAATATGTTTGTTATTAGATATTATTAAAGTAACATGATCACAAAACCTGTAGCAGAAATCTACCGCATTTTCCGTATTACAGTCTCATGGGAAACCGGGCGAAATTGCAATCTTGAGGTATGATTGAGACAGAAAAATCCAATTATATTGTTTATCCTTCCTGAAAATCGAAAGCAGGACTTTACGAATGACTGCCGTGTTTTGTTTTTCTCACAATTATATCGGTCAAACCAGATGTACATTTTTAACCTGCAATAGTATCAAAGCTGTATTGTATGTGTGTTGTGTATTATTACTTATTCATTTATAATGTTATGATTAATAAAATTCGACTGCCTGGTGTAGTGGTTGCATGCATGACTGCTGAGCGTGACGTCCTAGGTTCGTTTCCCTGGTCGGGCAAAATGTTAATGAATTTTTCTGAATAGATAATTTTCAGTAGCAGCAAGAAGTCTGGAACTATGCTCGGTAAATGGCAATAGGCTCGCCACCTATTAGGTACATGACACGAGAATAATAGCATCGACGAAATGTGTGTGTAGATTGAACCACCTCTGCCTTACCCTTCAGAGAAAACAGGCGTCAAATATTTTATAATAAATAAAAACACTACGTACTTAGTCAAAAAAAGTATAGTAAAAACAAAACAATACATTTTCCACATCAAATCAGACTTATAAGAATACTTTTGGAATATTAGTCATTCTGACAGCACCTACCGAGTTATCGTCTTGTGGACACGCCTGAAATTCTACGGGCTCAAGATGTCTGGCCCACCGCCCGACATTTCTTGGCAGACTGTATCTTTACTTAGCAAAACAATCGATAGCAACTACCCGTACCTAACCTAGTACCGTACCTAGGTAGAACATTGTAGTTTGAATTTAGAATACAAGACGATTGTTGAAGCCAATAAAATAACGATTGTTTTATTGATGTATAAATAACCAGATATATAAAAATGTTAGACGTTCAAAAACGTCCGCCAATAATAAGCGCACGAACCGAAATTGTATTTCTAAACGGTCAGGACGCTTCGACAGGCGGTCAGATATATCGTCAGGTAAAGACTTCTCAGTAGATTTAGCTATAATATTTAAAGGCTTATTTGAGGAATAACTGTGATCATAAAATTCAAATGACCATGTATGTATGTATTTTTAAGTAGGTAAAATATTAGTATGTGTAAAAGATTCAGTCATGTTTTCTTCTAAAAATCACTTTTGAATTTTAGTTAGGGCCGTGTTTTCTAACAATATAACAGATATTTAAAATGGAAACGACCGTTTACCTATCCTACTAATATTATAAATGTGAAAATTTGTGAGGATGGATGCATGGATGGATAGTTGTTACTCAATCACCCCAGAACGGCTGAACGGATCTGGACGAAATTTGGCACAGAGATAGATCATAGTCTGGAATAACACATAGGCTACTTTATATCCCGGAAAAATGTACGGGTTCGTAAACAAAGCGGGCGAAGCCACGGGTGGAAGCGAGTACAAAAATAAAACGGAAAAAAGTCAGTGTTAAACGGATGATTTTGTCTTAAACTTTTGTTATATTGTCGGTAAACATGGGTCGTAGTTTACCACGATACATTGAGGCTCTACGTATTCAACGATTTAAAAATAGCTCTGATAGTTGCAAAATTCTAATCTTTCTCCCAATCATCCGAATTCCAATCGTCATACGATTTTCGCGATAAGCCGCTTTTACCAATTATCCTACGGCACATGCAATACGGTTAAAACGGGCTATTTCGGAAACATAAGGCTATTAATTGGAACTAACATTTTGTTGTCATGAATTTTGCATGTTTTATAACCCAAATCAAAAATATCTATACCATTGAAATCATTTTAAATCACCATTGTTTAACAGCAGTTATACAATGGGACACATAGTATTTTTTTTTCCAATCCAATATTTTTTATATTACTATGATAACGTCTATAGTAATTAATGTTTTTTCGTCGGGTAGACACATTATTCAGTTACTGCACAAAACTAAATCAAGTATGTATCTCAATTACATCACATGAAGACAAATGTCACGAAAGACAGTTTGGTAAAAAACATTAAAATAATTCGTATTTAGAAAACCCCAAAAAATCTAAACATGCTTGTCGTGGTTTCGGGTAACTCGAGTATTCTACCTTAGCACTTTTACTTGAAAACTACTTTCTGAGACAGCGCAGTTCCTAAATGGCCGCATTTAACAGTAGACTAATTCACGTACTTTTATCACGCGTCAATCGATTTGAAATGACGCTGCAATCGCGTCCATCAAGCGATGCAAATGATACACAATAGAAAATTTACTGTTCCTCTTTGCTAGGTGCCTTGTCTTAATATATCATACATAAATTAAAGAGGTATTAATGAGTAGGTACGTACCTGTTTATCGTCAGAACTTCTGATTCTTAAGGTGTGGTATACAACATACACTGTTTCACACCATGGATTGTCTGGTTCCTGCAAATAAAAAAGTTAGTATTACAATCTTGTCAACGCTATATTGTTTTGGAAAGGTGTGTGGCCAGCTGAATTGCGGCGTACCCTGGAAGCAGCCAGACACGGTAACGCAGTGTCTAGGCTGACTAATCCTTTCAATACAATGGTTTAAATGAATTATAGTATGAATTTCAACATAGCAGAATGATGCCGGTATTCTTCGAAGGGTTAGGCAGAGGTGTACTATTGCACACCCACATTCCGACGACCCCGTTTTTGAGTCCCACGTACATAATAGGGGGCGAGCCGATTGACATCTACCGTTCTGAGGATTTCTATACAGAAATCCCAATAACTCTTTGTCCTTGTGACCACTAGACTAATGAGGCAGTCAAGTATGAAATTCATATGGAAAATTTTCGTTGTTTTTCGGATATTCATATCATCATCATCATCATCAGCCAGAAGACGTCCACTGCTGGACGAAGGCCTCCCTCAAGGGGGGGTTTGCCATAATCCCCACGCTTGGCAGGCGGCTTGGGGATCGCAGTGGCTCACCGATTAGTGAGAGGACGCTGCTGCCCGTCCTCCGGTGTCTGGCTGCAGTTTTAAGACGTACCCGGATATTCATATGGACATTCCTTATCTAAAAACGCAACTGATCCGTAATAATAAGTGCCATTTCAAAATGTTCTCTTATCTATATAGAATTCTGTATTTTGCGTTATTCATGTGTGTTTGGTATTAATGGTACGGTACAAAATACTATTTGTATTGCTTCATAATCGCTGTGTCAAGTTATCTCATGAACCATATATTTTTTTTACGTTAGATAGATAGAAAGATCGATAGAGTATTCTTTATCGTACACCAAAGAATATAGTACAAAGTGAAATTACATTATAGATACACGTAGAGATAGATGGCGGTTTATGCTTGTCTTTATTCGTAAGGGAGAACAAATATTGACGCATCTAACCAACTACTCTTAAACTAAGTGAAAAGTATGATTAATGAATTAACGCAAGTATATTTATTGTGATTATTTATCTCTCTTTAGCTTAATTTTTATTCTTTTCTAGCATGTTCAACGGATTTCATCGCTACGCAAATCGATCAATAGTTTTAGTATTATATTCAAAAACGATCACAGTGATTTTTTTCAACCTTCACATCGGCATCATGATCTAATAAGGATGGAGTAATAACCTTAGGTTAGAATTGGAACACGAATTTACTTTTTAATCTTTTGAGGTTTCGACCCGCTGACACAGATCGTGATGATGAGACAAACTATAACACCGAAATCAGACCCCTTGTGAAATTTTCATTCTCATTAAGCCCGCGATACATTACATGAGAGTGTCCGTTTATTCAAGAGGTTAAGAAGTAAATGTGCATTGATTTTTGTATAACATTTATAAATTATTCATGGCAGATAATCCGTTCTAGTGATAAATCAGTCATCTAAAAGCAAAATATCAGTCACTGCCCTAATTACGAAATCTGGGGATATAGTTATACAAATAATATCTATAGATAAGGTCGACATATTGCTTTCCTATAATTATTGCCAGATCCTTATAAGGAAAATCTGGTAAATATTTAGAAAAAAATCTATGCCTAAGAGGGTGAAATGAGCGCTCAAGTGAGTATCAAAAACCTTTTGTTAAGAGAACAACTTGTTTTAAATATTTTTTTCGGAAAATTTAGGTAAATGGTAACGGTAACAAAGTTTTTTGTCAAGATCGAGATATAAGACCGACGACGACGACGACGACGACGACGACTTTTAATTTATAGTATCACTAGCTTTTGCCCGCGGCTTTCGCTCGCGTTAATTTAGAATTTGACAATCAATTCGGGTTGTACTCTGCTTGCGAAAGACACGTGGCGCCATCTATTATCATAAGAACTTTATTGTTATTTTCCTCGGGAACAGTACTTTTTTTCGGGATGAAAGGTACCCTATGTCCATTGCTGTACACCTGACAACGTAACGTGATGTGGTAACGTGGTTTAGGCGTGAAAATTTAACAAACAAACAAACAAACTTACTTTCGCATTTATAATATTAGTTAGGATTAGGATATACTTAGCTACAATACGTAATAAGCATATAGCACTGAATGTTTATCTCTTTAATGATACAAAGCATATCCTTCGTAGCAGTAGCTAATTAGATACGTGAGTGACGTCATGAAATCACTGAAGTGTGACGTCAGATAGCGTGAAAGCTTTGATCGGGGATACATAACAGATAAGCTTCAAAGGTCAACTCCGTAGGATAAACATGAATTGAGACACACGTAAGTAATAAAAAAGAAATTAATAAATAGCTCTTTTTTAATCATAAGTCCGTGAATTTGTACTGCTGAACGTGGTCTCTTTAATAATGTACCGTCAGAATGTGAATACGTAAATGCTATACGAAACAAAAATAAAGAGTGGTAGTACCTAGACTTCTTAAGGATGTGAATTAGGCCACGATACTTTACCCAAATCAATAAAAAAATCAATAAAAAAAGTGTCACTAATATATCAATTTTATTATAAAATCCAGTCTCAATGTTAAAAAATGTTTGTTGAGCTATTAGGTTTTAGGCCTCGTGGGATATGGTGGACTACATACACCATCGAAAACTTTATAAAACCCTCTTTGGTTTGCCTCAAGATGCACCGTTAACGGTCATGATAACGAAATTCGGATCCGCACGTGAAAATCGGACGGGCGTACCAATTTACTGTAACCCAAACGGATAGCGAGCATTAAACCGCTAGACTGTTATCAAAAGATTAATATTTCATTGATATTCCACGTAGCAGATGGCGGGACTTCGTTGAAAACTGGCCACATACAGCGTGGGATCGTGAGAAATGGAGAAAAGGGAGGGAAGCTTTTGCCGAGGTGTGGACAGCATAGGTTTATAATAATAAGCCATAATAATATCATCCCATCACAATAGCTCAATTAGTTTTTCTGCACATTTTCTGTAATAGTCCTACAAATTCAGGGATTGTTTTTGGATGCATTTCTATAACGCATACATGGATAATCACTGGGTATACACATATATATAAAATTTCATTAAAGCTGTCTTAAAGGGCCTCTACGTGTGGGCTTCGGCCTCACGCATGCTTTCCAAAAGTTCGAAACTCTGTAGTCCTGTGCAAGGAAAAGACATACAAATAATAATAGTTTAGCTCTGTGTGGTGAAGAAGAAAGAATGGAATAATTAGTACTTTCCAACTCCCACAAAAAGAGGCCAAACGATTCTACTTTTCTAGCGACTATATTTATTTCTTATCGCCTTGTTACGAGTGGATTCTCTTTATCTTCTTTATTGTGTGATCGGAAGGCCCATTGACGCCGCCTTTATGGTGATATCGGGGTGTTAATAACAGCACTGATTTAGGGTTGGGGCGGATAAGAAATGCTTGTATTTTTCGGGTCGATTAAGCGAGTGAGGTACAAAAATGTAACGTAGACATTGATCGATCAGCCTTGGTTGAAGCTTGTTTATAAAACAAGGATAATATTCTTTTTATTCATAGATAACATAATAAGGCTCGTAGCTACATAGCTACGGCGCAAATCGGTAAATTTGCGAGATTGATCAGCGTTTGTCGCGGTCAGTCCTTCGATGTGTGACCATTTTCACAAAAAAAAATTGAAATTTGGTACCACCCTTTAAGGAACCTACTTCCTTAGCGAATTGTACATACCTTGCATTCCCTAAGAATTGTAAATATATTTCTTGACCAAATTAATTTCAAATTTACAGAAAGTACCTAATTCATCATAAAAATATATACTAACTACAAGATACAGATTAAAAAAAATGCATATAATTACATAATATATGTAATAGAATAACATCTTTAAATTTTTATTTATTTCCAATTACGGTTTTTAACTTAATTTTACCGTAGTTATTGCCATATCCAAAATACTGTACGGCCTTCTAACTGCGAGAAGTTCATTTTATATTCTTTATGTAAAAGGTTTTTTTTTACTATTACTTGCTTTCAGTGAGAATCGTTTTTAGATGGTCCAAATAAACCTGTTTGATTTAACCTTCTACCGTACAGTGTACAGTCCTGACAAATAATATGTGCCTACCGATCGGATACCTAAATAAAGAATTCGTCAAGGGTCTCCGTAACTTTTAAACGAGACACTACGAATGTCAATTCTCTAAGAAAAAACTACTAAATCAATAAGAGGGCTGTCTGTCTACATAAAAATCTTATCTCTCTTGGGTAATTTAATAAATCCCTTGATCGAGTTAGGCGTCGCTTTTTGGCGTCCTCTGTTTTCCCTCCCGCGTGTAAAAAAGCTGTCAAGTACGCATTGAGACATGGTAGAAAAGCAAATATATATATATATTACATATACCTAATATGATTAGTATTGACACTATAGTTGCAGCAGATTTACATGATAGGGGGGATATTATTAAAGGGAACAAATTCGCAATTTTTTTGCAGGTTGGATCAACTGACCGATTCTCTTTTGTTTTTTCTTGTTATTAGGATTTCTCCTGTTTCGTAGTGACAGTTCACAAACGTACATTTAATACAAATACACACACGGATCAACTTTCTATAGGCGATAATTATAAATCGACGGCAAGTTGAGCAGTGGTTGAGCGATCGACTGCTGCGCTACGTGTCGCGGGTTTGATTCCCGCACGGAACAAATACGAAAGTTGTTCTGTGTTTCTGTGTTTGTGCTTGTGAATATTTGTGTTTGTAAACGCACTCACGATACAGGAATTAGGGAGCAACATTTTATTTAAAAAAAAAATTGTTTCATGCAGCGTTCGAACCTGTGACAAGATGCAGAGGCATTCCTGTGCCACTGCGCCAGGAATGTCGTATAATAAATACGCACGGGCTTCACCATTTTATACTACTTATTCGATAATTTTATAAGTCTTGCAAAACAATTTAAATAAAATAATAGGTAAATATATTACCTACCTAATTAGTTTTTCAGATTTTTATTAAAGACCTTGACGGCAGGATAGACAAGCAGAGATAGAAAAAGTAGTTTATAGCACGGCACGATTGAAGAATACGTAACGAACGGCAGCCTAATTACGTAAAAAGCGACAGCAACGCGATTGCCACGCGACAGCAATCTCACCGTCAGCCAATACATTATATGTCACAAAAATCACGTTTGACAGAAGTTATCCCGCGATCTACGGCTGTCGCTACATCGGTAATTAGGCTGCCGCAGGGACACATTTCTGTTACTGACGAGTGACTGACAACCAGACCGACAGAAAAACCGATAGAACATAACAAAATAATAGGATTTTCGTTTTTGCGATCTCGCTGCGGAACCCTAAAGAGATATTTCGAGAGCCTAAACTTGAGAGCAAACAAGTATAGGTAGGTGTATTGTAAAAAGCTTTCGGATAGTGTTACGTGGTTAAATAATGTTGATGTAAAGGCTTCTGTTTTCTATTTACATAAGTGAAAATATCTACGTTTATGTGTTGCTATTTTAGGTAATACTTGACGATACGGTTGGCGCAGTGGCTAAGTGATAGCTTTCTCCGCTAGGTGTCGCGGGTTTGATTCCCGCACGGAACAAATATTTGCATGATCTACAGATAGTTGTTTCAGGTCGGGTTGTGTGTACATGTGACATGTATGTTTGTAAACTGTATCTACGACACAAGAGAAATAATAATAGAGTGGGGCAATGCTTTTAAAAAAGAAAATATACTGAGAACTTAGACATATAATATAATATCGTCCCGCGGCTGTGCAAACTGTTGAACAGCTATAGTGATAAAGTAGATGTCCATTTCGACTCCTTAGGCAAGTTCCGCCGTATCACTTTAAATAATGTTTAAATAATACGTACTTAATCCTAATAATGTATGTCGTTTTGTGTTTTCTATGTGTGTTTTTATTTCATTCTGTGTTGTTATTTCATTCAAGTCCCAAAATTTAAAGCATTTTTTTTTGTTTTTCTAATATAAATAGTAGTAAATCTTTAGGATAGTGTTTGTAGCACATTTTAATTGTTAATTTATGGGGCATGCGGTGCTAACCTATAAGAAATTGTTATACTAACCTTAGTTTATAGAATATTACTGTTAAAATGTATCAGTATAAACAATTGTTGGTTGGCCAATAAAGATAAATAAAAAAAATAAAATATAGAAAAAAAAGATTAAGTACGTATTTATTGAGTTAGGCCTACATGTATCTACCTTTTGACTCCCTCACTGGTCTAGTGGTCGCAAGCGTGACTGCTGAACGTGATATCATGAGTTCAATTCCACGGGGAAACTGTCATTGGGTCTATATATTAACAAATTCTCAAAAACAGCCGTGGGTTTTGAATGGTGCTTGGTAGATGACAATTGCAGTTCAGTAAATAGTAGATATTTATATAGTAGACAGTTACTTCATAATTATGGAAACTTATGTTCACGCAAGACTCGATCGCTTCTTTCTCTATTATACGTAAATAATACGTCATAAAAATGATGTTATCTGCTGAACATCATTCATACATTTCGTATATCACACTAAACACATGTCCTTACACAAAGGAATATTACCGAAAAGACCAAGCTTTCCAAATGGAACGGTGATCGCCAATGTTTTGTCGATATTACCGCAAAAAACTGTAACCCGACTACGGAAATAAAAAAGTGATCTAAAAAGTACGTATCAAGAAAATAATTCAGACATAAATCAAGAAATGCATGGGTACAAAAAAGGTCAAGGTAGAGCCGTGGTTATATGCCTGTATATCCAGTGGGTGCCAGGAACATCGGTGCATGCCCCAACTGATTCTATCAATGATAAAATCTGATTGGGGCCTGCCAAATAGACACATACATTTTCATTACAGATAATTAAAGCAATTCCAGATAGCAGTGACGTCATTCAGTCGCCATCCAGATTACCCTGAATAGTTTAATAGAAGTGCTTCCATTTACTTTATCATTTTGTTAGCTACTTGGCCACCGTTCATCCACTCGAAGATCCAATGGACTTGACCTTGGTCAAATGTGCATTACAATTGAGACTAAATTATTAGGTAATCTATTTTATTAGTAGTTTACTTATCTAGCTGATATTTTTCAGATAAAATGTTGGTTCATGGGAATCGTTTTATCTCTACTTACTTTACTAATTATACTTTTTGGTTCATGTACATACAAGATAAATAGACAATACACAGCGAGCTTTATTAGGGCCCCTCTTATTAGAGTTTATGCTATAATTACGAGTCATGTCAAAGTAGCGTTCATGTTGTAGGAATTTCCATGGTTAGACATATAGGAGAGACCTAGTAACAAAACCAATGGATAATCTTTTTGAAAATGTCATGAGGTATTTTAATTGCCATCATAACAACGCTTAGCTAGCGGATTTGTGATGCTTATAGGATTTATTTCCAGAATAATAGGATGTGTTGGCAGAATTATCTCTTGAACGTTGTACCATTGTTTTTATGAAACTAAACGATAATAAAATGAAATCCATTTCCAGCTTTCTCTTCAAATACTGGTTGTAACTGAAAAAGTTGGTAAACTAAATGAATAAATATAAATGTACCCTAAATATACCCTACAAGCTTGCAAGCAAGAATAAGTTACTAGTGGCAAAATTGAACCTTTTTTTCTGAAAAGAAGAAGCCTTTCTTATAAAACCATAAAAACTTTTTAAAGAAACTAAAACCAGTTTACCTGCCCCTTATCGTCCTTTTAAATATTATAACTTTTGCTCAAGCCCAAAGCTTTACTTATATCAACGTTTTGTCTAAACTTTAGAAAAAACATAGGCGACTTTTGCTTTGAGAAATACAAAAAATGTTATTCAAATTTATAACACCATATTTCTAATTTTGAGAAGAATAATCACTGTCGGCCTAATTAAAGCTTTTTTGACACTAATCTTATAAACTTGGACAAGTTATCCGTTTTACTCTGTCAAGTTTTCGAAATAAATCTAATTTGGTTGAGAATTATGAGATTATTAATATTCCTAAGATTTATTTTCGAAAACATGTTTTTGTGTTGAAAGAGAAACGTTGCCAGGCTTGCTATGCCAAAGATAGGAATGTAGAGGTTATAAATAAGTATTTATGTATGTATAAGTGTACATAAGTATGCTATACATATGCTTATACACCTGTATATATGTATGTATATCAAAAGGCTATGTATATTTATATTATTATGTACATTTAGTCTTAGCCTATATTAGTCTAAGCCTATCTAATTAACAAAGATTTCAACCATAACACCAAAGTGCGTGCGCCCACGCACTTTGGTGTTATGGTTGAAATCTTTGTTAATTAGATAGGCTTAGACTATACACGTACGTAAAATCCACCCGATTCCTGTTGTAAACGGGCAGGCAAAAGATCTGCCGATTTAACCTAAGGATACCGGTATTAACCTGCGGAGGTCAGATGGCAGGGCACCGGGCAAAATTGATATATTCAAAAGCGTCTGGTTAGACCGGCAACCGACCAAAATAAAGTTACGCAAAAGGTTGCATATATCTACATTTTGTTAGGAGTCATGATGCATTTTAGCCGTCTTAGTCATAGCTGAATTGATGCACAAGTGCATGTTGCATATCTCGTTCTAAAATCTTGCTTCATACACTATCCACTTCACGTGCCTACGTCAACGTGTGTTCACAGCCAAGATGAAAAGCTCCACATTCTTCACGTGGCGCTACCGTGGCTACCAAACGTGAAAACCTGGGTTTGATTTTCAGGTTAGAAAGACAGAGAAAGGCCTCTCCAAACAATTCCCATAGGGATCCCAAATCCAGGATCTCATACTCAGCAGTCTCTCTTGCGACCACTAGACCAATTAGGAATTATGATTGATAATATAACCAATTATGGAGCCCTGATACAACGAAACACGTTGCGATACAACACAGAACAAATGGTGACATAATATTGGAATATTTAACAAAGACATCTTTGGAAAACATTATAACAGTTTGATCATGGATTTCCCTTTGCCCGACAGTGGGATGCGACAGGCTAATAGTTCAAGTCTATGACTAATATTTAGTTCTGTGATCTAATACATCTACCTACTTCTGTTATAGCAACAGAGATCTTGAAATTGTAGTAGCATTTTCTGGAGTACGCCAATACAATAAAGACGGATTTTATCGGCTACAAAATGTTGCTTGAGAAATTGAAACAATCGAACCGTAAATTGGGTTACTTCGACAACCTAAGGCGACCGCTAGTGTCTGCTGTGCACCAGTCTTGGAAATCTTGCACCAAATTGTAGAAAATTATTGGAAGTTTTGTAACTTGAAAACGAGACCAGTCATGATGAATGAATGAAATGTATATTCTTTATTGAATATACATTTGATATTTTACTCATAACAAAGTATCATGCCTGTATTCTCCGAAGGGTTAGGCACAGTTGTATAAATATGTATACATTCATAATGCCGATGTTACTGAGTCCCATATAATAAACTGGGTGCAAGTTTATGGTCATCTACTGGGCTTATTTCAAATACCAGTCCGCTAATGAGAAAAGAAGATTTTAAGAAATGGAAGATTTTAAGAAGAGGATAGAAGAATTTAAGAAAACTTCAATAATATGGTCACTAGCGCGATTATTGAGTGTGAGATCCTCGATTCAATTCCTGGATCGGTCAAAGTGTTATTGGATTTTCCTGTATGAAAATTCTCAGTAACAGCACAGAGTCTAGAACTGTGCACTGTAAATGGCAGTAGGTTCGCCCCCTATTATTTGAGACTCAATAACAGCATTGGCGAAATGTGGGTGTACAATAGTACACCTCCGCCTAACCCTTCGGATACAGGGGTGATGATATGTTATGTTATTAAAATAAAATACTACAGTGGTCGCGAATGGACATTTTTGTGTTAAGCGCAGACTTTCTATCGCATATTAGGGTCCTAGGAGCTTAAATATTACTCTTTTATAACGCATACTTTCTTTAAGGGTAATAATAATGTCCTCTTGACCGATTTCGGTCACGGCGGCCTATCTCACCAGAGATTAGCCAACTACGCAGGAGATATTATAGAGCACAAGTGTGTGCGCAAACACAGGTGCACTGTCTATTCCTTTATTCCCATAGTCCGATGGGACGGCAATCCGACACGACCGGAGAGAGATCAAGCACAGGACCAACGGCTTTACGTGCTTTCCGAGGCACGGTGTGTATTCACACGAAGACCCAGACCCGAAACAAATATCTGTAGATCATACAAATATTTGTCTCGTGGAATCAAACCCGCGACATGTAGCGCATCATTGGATCTCTCAACCACTTCTTTTCTTTAAGGGTACTTCAGAAGTATTATGACACAAATAGCAGATAATTACATAGCGAGTTGCAAGCCCTCCTATAATTAAGTTCTCGCTTCCCTGGGGCGAATCACGCGAAATGGTAAGCTTTTGATACGCACGAGCTTTTCCTTTCACATTTTCGTAAATACGACCTATTTTGTTCTAATATGGGTAGAATTGACCAGTTTAGTTTTGCTGTGTGGCTCGCGAAAAATTGTTTAGACTTCTTTTCCTGGATCTAGCGTCCGTAGTTCCGTGAAATAAAAATGTATTTCTGACGAAATTTTATTTTTATTACATAAAAAAAAATCCCGTGAAGCCCACGAACTGGGATCCCTAAACGATCACACTGTATATATATAATAATCATCGTAATTATCTCAAACATAAAGTCTATAATTTTTAAATTTCACATTTTTTTTAAATCTATAAGCATTTCAATGGGCTAGTTGACTGCATCATAAATAAATTCTGAAATCTTGTTTGGTAAATAGTTTTCCATCTAAAAACTTAGTAAAACTTAATCTGTTGCTTATCTTTGGCGTTTTCAATTTGTAATTTATCAAAATCACCCAATAAGTATGCCAATGGCAATGAACAACTACGACGTCACGCCTTTGTATTCCAAACATTATTAGAATAAAATGTCGTATTTGATAGTTCATAAAAAGTAACTCAGATGACTAGTAGTCAACTACCGTATTGTTTCATTCAATGCAAAGGAACTGCCTCGCTCAGCCTGCTTTGCGAACATTCCATAATTACGTTCCTTTGAACACAGAGGTTACACAGAGCGTTAAGAATATTGATAGAATCATTACGCACAGTTTTACAGAACTGATACATTATGATGCTCGAAAACATGCATTATTAACGACAGTTTATTTAGAGCAATGATGAAAAAGTCTATTATTTTCACTTCTAAAAATACTAACCAGTTGTGTTTTAACCTTTAAGAATTAAAAATATGTAAGTATATGTCATTAGTATGACTACCTCATTGCTCTAGTGATCACAGGCGCTACTGCTGAGCATGAAGTCCTGGATTCGATTCCCGGATTGGGCAAGAGAACGTCCACTGCTGAACGAAGGTCTTCCCCAAGGGGGAGGGGGGTGCCATAATCCCCACACTTGGCAGGCGGCTTGGGGATCCCAGTGGCTCACCGATTAGTGAGAGGATGGTGCTGCCCGTCGTCCGGTGTCTGGCCGCAGCTTTAAGACGTACCCGGGTCTTAATACATGGATTGCCTCCTATTACATGTACTCAAAAACGGGATTGGCGAAATGTGGGTGTACTGTACGATAGTACACCTCTGCCACAAGTAGTACAATATACATTGTAATCAGTATGTGTTTTACTTTCTAAAGTCTATTCATACGTTCTCACATTCATATTAACCAATCAAAGCTGTAAAAACCTAATATTATTAAAAATTTGCACCCAAACACTTCAGATAACCGCGAGAAAATATTAACGTCACAAAAGTAATATTTCCTAATTCTGCGCCAGAATATTATTGCTTGCCCACAAAATGTTATTTTTGTAGAAACACATTTCAACCCTTTCATCCCCTCAGGGTGGTTTTTTTCTTACCTCACGTTGTGTACTTAATGAAAATACATTTTATATTAAAACATCCAAAAACATCGTCCTTCTAGATTCGTATAATTCAATTTTAGAATGGTTGAAAAACATTTATATTGTTGTCTCGACCAATTTTCAGCCATAAAGAAGAAAAAAAAAAACAAAAGCTTTGTTTTGAAAATACGTTAAAAAAGATTTTGGTATAATTCATAATCTTTCGTGGGAAATGAAATGCGACCGAATCTTTTTATTTCGTCCCTCCGCATTAGAATAATAATGATTTTTAATAATATAAAGCTGAAGTAAAGTGGTGCCTTAATTAAAAAAGGAACGGACCAAACCGAAGCGGCTCCAGCGCTTTGGCTAATGGCTTCGTTTTGGCTATCGAAAATTCGTTCAAAGTACCGTTTGAATAATTATGAATCTATACTACCTATGTAAATTGGTAAAACCCACGCCTCGTATAGTTACAGATTTACATAGTGAAAATGAAGTGCTTATAGTATAGCGTGATTAACAAGGTTTGCGTAGGCGCAGAATGACCGACTTCAAAAAGGAGGCGGTTCTCAATTCGAAGCGTATATGTTCTTTGGATGTACAGAATTTGATAGTCGCCTAGACAAATAGGGACTTCATCTACAAGAAAAGACTGGCTATGGTACTAGCTAGCCACAGCAACGATACGGAATAAAGATACACAATTTATATATGATTGCCACAGATCACACAAAAAAACCTTTGGATAAATTGCTTAAAGTCGGCTTCAAGAACAAATGTAATAATGTTGATACCCGCCGCTTTTGGAGTTTCTTCGAGGAAAAAGAGCGATAAATTCCTTACCCCACTTGGTTGCGCCAAGTAAAAGTTTCTTAGGGGATTATAACCGCAGCAAGTTTCTTGAAACACAGCTATTAGTAAGTGTATAACAAAGCATTCGTACGAAAGTACCAACATCAAAGTCTTAAGTCTCTCGGAGTCCGTTGCGGTGAGGACGAAGGAACTATTGTTTTAAGTTCGGTCCCACTTACCAGTTGCAAGGTTGCTAAGTCGGTGGGTACACTTTTTTAGGTATGATTGCAAATTGTAGTTCTTACATTCAACGTCAACTTATGATCGATTTGAATAGTCCAAATTGCGCTTATTCCCTCTGAATAAATGCGTGGATTACACACACTATTCGATTTTGTTTGTTTTGTTTAATTTAAGCCGCTTCAAACATCGTGCAATCGAATGTTAGGCCAGAGTCACCAAATGGTCTGGATTTTGATTCGGTCAAGCACAGCCTAGAGGTTCTACCAGGTCTACACAGAACCTATGTGGCAGCTTTAGGGCCGTTTGGGTTTCTAAAAAAATTATATGGGACAATATTTTCACCGTTACCATACCGGGGATATACAATTATAACTGATGCAATTGATACATTTAGGACAGCCAATGCTCATAATCAATGCAATGGTGGATTTAAGATATACCTACACTCATACTATATGTTTGAGTTAAGAAATTTAATTGAGAATTACATTAGTTTTCATGTGTTCTAAAGTTTCAGCGCCAAGCTATTTCTGGTTTTAACACATTAAGAATGTCAGAGACCACACTGAAAGAGTTTCATGAAAAGGCAAGAAATGCAAAAGTAAAATACAACGCGGAAAACAACCAATACAAAACTGAATTTCCTTCCTTGTCTCCGAAAAAAATAGAGACAAATCTGTAAGCAAAATTCCATTTCAACACCATGATTGAGCTAATCATCTGTCACATAAAACGCTTTTCCAATCTTTGAACCGATTAAAAAAAAAAAACTGTAAAGACCCGCACTGATATGTCGTTCAAATCTCGGATTATTTTGCAAGAAAAATCTTTGAGATTTTTACATAATGTAAGTACATTTTGCCGAAATCCAATTCTTAGAATATACGGAACTCGATATAAGGATAAAAATAGCTTTCAGATAGCAAATGACAGTATTGAAGTGCTGTATTATCCAAAATTGCACAATGAATAAAATTGTGATCGGAGGAAATGTTTCGTCTATTTTATTTTCACATGGTTTAGATTTTAGGGCTTGTTTTACCACTTGCTGATGTGTAGTATCTGATAGTATTCTATAATATATATCTGTAAGATACAAATCATAACTACAAGAATTTTGAATATTTTTATCAATAAATCGGTGAGTTTATCTTCAAGATTTGCCTATCATACACTGGACAGTTGTAGATTTAAATTTAAACGTTTTATGTCGGATAAGTTATGGATTGGCCTTTATTCAGTTTATTAGAAACAGGCCCAGGAAATGTCGTATAAATTATGTTTCTCTAATAATATTGATAACAATGTTATCGAAAAGCCTTGATTCAAAAGATTCAAAGACTTGCTTTTTTATAATACATTCATTAACGTTCGGTTTAATTCTTGACCGAAACATTGTTCTTACCTACCTTTACTTTTTGTAAAATCATGGCCTTACAATTTATCTATGACATGATTTAATACGAACTAATTTCCGCCTCCGATGGACCAACGACCTCAAAAAGGTAGATAACTAAGATAAACTACAATGATGCGGAGTTGCGAAACTGGGTAGGTGCTGTATTGAAACATTTCTGAACACCGTTTTTTTTTTAAATAACTTGAATTGGACACATTATTTTTAAATGATTCATTCTTTGATAAACTAGCAGCACGGAATCTGAAATTGTGTCCGGCAGCATCGGCGAAATGTGGGTGTAGAATAGTATAATTATCTCAGGCTAACCCTTCAGGTAATACAGGCGTGATGTTATGTGTCTTTGATAATGTTACACAGGGTATCCTATATAATTAGCTTAGCCAGAACCCATCACGAGCCTTCCGCGAGGAGTCGGGGGAGGTGTGTTCCAAATTCCTATCAACCGAAATTTCCAAGGTAGTTCTCCTCGGTACCATATGGAAGACTCTGCCAAAACCACCCCGAAAGCCACCATAGCATAATGCTTTTAAGATCACTTTCCGGAAGAGTCACTGCAAAGAAGCCACCCACAAGCACGTCGCGGGAGACAACACAGGCTGTCCTAGAGCACGGCGGGTACGTGTGGCTCTCGAGAGATTTTAAAATTCAAAGGTAATATCTAAGCTGTAAGCAATCTTCTCATCTAGATGAAGTAAGACAGCGTCAAGTTGAAAAATCGAACGTGGTCTAAATGTAACAGTTTGGAAATTAAACCTTATTCTGTGTGTAACTGATTGAATCAAAATACTAACATCCAATTTTCTTGTCCCAGTCCCTGTCCTCAGTAATCAAATCAACCAAACAAATAAAATCTAAGTCTGGCGCAGAATTTTAAGTTTCCAATCTAGTGTAGTCCAGAAATAAAAGCAACACGTAAAACTTCAACTGTTTAGTGCCGTTGAGGGTAATAAAAGTCTTTTATAGGAAATGGGCGTGGGTTGGCAGTCATACTGGCAGTTGGATAAGTTACTTTGTAAATAAGTTACAGAAACATTTCTTAGTTGCATTATTACCCAACATTCTGTTTCACCACTTAGTAATAAAGCAGCAAACAGATAAAATACAGTTACATAAAAAACTACTGCATATAAAAAAAAAACTATATACATATTCCTCTTCATGTATAAAAATCAGAGAGTTTAACAGCTAGATTTACTGATCAGACAATTAAGCTCGTGAATAAGTAATGTTGATGCTTTCTGTCAGATAAGTTGCGGAAAGGCAATCAGGTAGTTTATCAATAATCAGTGAAACATCAATGTTCTTGTATTCACACGCCCGGGGTGTGTGTAACAAAAGCGTCGATCATTCTAACTTCGGGAACAGTATTTTTATGATCTTGCAGAATATAGTCCGACCTCTGTAGCTTAAAGTGCAGAACTCAAGAACATTACACTCGGCGGACATGCTTGCGACCACTGCACAGAAAACACTAAATTTTGAAGTGCAAATTTACAGAGCACCACATTTTTTGTACATATACCACACGGAAACAATACTTTTTTAAAACGTGAGATGTGCCATACAATAACAAAGAAAATACGTTTGATTGCGTAAGAAATAGCTGACAGCGATTAAATAGTGCATCCCTTTCTCGCTTAACTATTTTATCATAAGATGATACGGAATAGCATGTTTATTAGGTAGCTTCAACAATGTCGGATTTTTTACGTAATATGGATTTCCTATGTAAAATACATAGCCTGAGATCCTTCTGCTGCTGACGTCACAAGTGTTCGCTTTATGATTCGCAACAACCTGTGAACGAGATAGCGAACGTAGGAAGACCATTGATGCGACCATATTGAGATTTTTTTACATGGATGGATAAGCTTTCTTGGAAAAAGTGTTATTGGCTTAATATGAAAGAAAAAGACAAAGCTGCCTCATTAGTTTAGTGATTTCACGGCAAGGTTGGAGTAGTGTTTGAGCGATCGGTGTGTCACGGGTTCGATTCCCACAAGAAACAAATATTGGTAAGTGAATATTTGGGTTTTTAACGCACCATCAATACATGAATAATTCCTAGGACAAGGTTTTAAAAAAAAAGTAACAGAAAGAAAGAAATAAAAACTATTTATTATATATTTGAATGCCAATCATGGAACCCTTCGTTCAGGTAGATACCATGCGCGACTCCTAAGCGTGAGGTCCTGGTATTCTCGGGTCGCTCAAAGTGTTATTGGGTGTTTCAGTATAGAAATTCTTGCAGCACGCTGTTTGGAACTGTGCCCGGTAGATGGCAATAGGCTCGCGCCTTATTTAAACGTCTCTCCTAATTTTTGCGTGCCCAACATGGTCCACGATGTAGGTACTATACAATTTTACTTACCATCTATTTATACCATTGTGGAAAGCAAATAAAAGTTTGAGTTTAAATGGGGCTAGACATCGACGAAATATAAATATACATGGTACCTCTGCCTAAATCTTTGGGGGATGTAGGCATGATGTTATAAAGAAGAAAAACTATAAAAGCTCCGGACCAGATAAAGAAACGGTCCAGATCCAATTGGCCAAATCAATGCTGTCAGAATCAAATCGTAATCTAAATCGATTTGAAGCGACATAGATTTCTATCCAAGATTGAACATTTTCGTATCGGGACGAGTAGGCGAAGTCAGATCTAAAAATGACAATCTGCCTCTAATGAACGGACTACGGAATAAAAAGAAAATCTCATTCGAGAACAGATTTTGTTCAAATAATAGAAGGTACTGATTTGGTCCTGAAAGCAGAATCGATAATTTTGTTTGTATGCGAAATCTTAGATATTATTGCGTTACGAAATGAGACAATTTTTGAGCTCAATGATTATTTGGAAAAATCTTACCCACATTTCACCGACGCTGTTATTAAGTCCTATGTAATAGGGGGCGATCCTATTGCCATCTATCGGACACCGTTCAAGACTGCGTGCTGCTAATGAATTTCCATGCAGAACCAATAACACTTTGCCGACTCGGGAATCAAACCAGACCTCACTTTCAGCAGTCACGCTTGTGACCTCTTAGACTATTGAACCAGTCAGAGTATTATCTCTCAGTCAATCACAAATGTATATGAATTCAAAGGTGTAATATGTTTTAAAATGACTATAAATTTGCATACAAATGTATATTCATATATTCATCAAGTTCCATGCTTTCTAGTTGCGAGTCAGTGAAATGTATGCAAACTGTGGCGACGTGTTGACAACAGTCCGACAGTAAATAACTATTCATGACTACTGTGTTTATACAACACAACACAACAACTTACATATAATTCATTCATTTCAACCTACCTCTTTATTTAAATACTTAATGCTTAAATAAGATGTGATGGAATTGAGATCATCTTATTGGTAACATAAACATAACATAGCATCACGCCTGTATTCCCCAAAGGGTTAGTCAGAAGTGTACTATTTTACACCCACATTTCGCTGATGCCGTTATTGTATCTCATGTAATAGGGGGCGGGCCTATTGCCATCTACCGGACACGGTTCCAGACTCCGTGCTGCTACTGAGATTTCCCATACAGAAAAACCCAATAACAGTTTGCCCGACCCGGGAATCGAACCCAAGACCTCACCTCAGTCGCGGTTGCGACCACTAGACCAATGAGGCAGTTTTTAGGGCAAGGCAATCTTAATTTATTTATTTTTCGGAAATATAAGAGACTAATATAAAATGTAAAATCGGGTACATTGTGTTATATAAATTGCATATAACAAGCTTCCATGAGTTTGTACTTGACTACGAATATTATGATGAAAAACACATTTATTTCGGTTGGCGCAGTGGTTAAGAGATCGACTGCTGAGCTACGTGTCGCGGGTTCGATTCCCGCACGGAACAAATATTTGTATGATCTACAGATATTTGTTTCGGGTCTGGGTCTTCGTGTATGTGAATACACACCGTGCCTCGGAAAACACCTAAAGCCGTTGGTCCTGCGCCTGATCTCTCTCCGGTCGTGTCGGATTGCCGTCCCATCGGACTATGAGAGTGAAGGAATAGAGAGAACACCTGTGTTTGCGCACACACTTTGCTCTATAATATCTCCTGCGTAGTTGGCTAATCTCCGGTGAGATTGGCCGCCGTGACCGAAATCGGTCAGGAGGATATTATTATTATCATAGCATTACGCCTGTATCCTCTAAGGATTAGACAGAGGTATACTATTGTGCACCAACATTCCGCTGATGTTATGAAGTCCCATGTAATAGAGGACGAGCCTATTGCCATCGACTGGGCACAGTTTCAAACTCCGTGCTGCTACTGAGAATTTCTATACAGAAAACCCAATGACACTTTGGAATCAAACCCAGGACCTCACGCTGGATAGTCGCGCTTGCAACCATTAGACCAATGAGGCAGTTATTTCTTTCAATAAATAAAATAATAAATAGTCACTCGCAAGCGCAATTCTTGAGCTCGACGTCCAGGGATCGATGCCCGGGTCGAACAAATTGTTATTGGGTTTTTCTGTTATACCTGTAGGTACTACGTGTATACGTGGTAGAGATGCCTAGCGTATCTATGAAACTAATTGAAAGTAAATAAACATATTTAGTTTTGCAGCCAATTAATGATGTATGCATATTTGAAGAACAAATCTAATGGAAGAAAATCGATAATATATCAATGAAACTTTTGAACCGTGGCTTTACAAAGACTAACAAACTTTTAATTGTGTTAACGAGTATGGTACATTGTAAGAAAGAACTTTATTATATAATTATTTTATTTCCATTTCGTAAAACATAATAATTAAATTTATGTTTGGTATTTATGTGCGGTGTAACTTTGAATGACAGATTAAGAAATAGCGTGATAAGAGATCGTTGCGGTCTGAAAGAAGATGTAGTGACAAGGATAGAGAAAAGTATGCTTCGTTGGTTTGGTCATGTAGAGAGGATGGATGAGAGGCAATTAACGAATAAGATTTATAACGCGGTTGTTAGTGAAAACGCCAGGAGGGGACGCCCTAGAAGGACGTATACGGACCTTATCGGTGATGTCCTTCAAAAAGGTCAGGTGCGCAGTACCCACAACCGGCGTTCATGTATGAAACGATGCATGAATGTAGATGAAGCAAAAGGGTTATGTAAGGATCGTAGCACGTGGCGTTCCGTAGTTTCTGCCTACCCCCATGGGAAAAAGGTGTGACTTTATGTATGTATGTTTGGTATAATGACGCACGAAGAATTTTATAGGCACTTTAATAGTAGGCAATCCTACATCTAAAGTCAGCTCAATATTATTGATACAGTTTTATAACCAAGTCAAAATATTGGGGAATAAAATAATGGAGAGTGTGGTAAAATCCTTCCCAAGTGTCGATAAGACGTCCGGCGTTTGAATTCGAAGTATTGACTATATTTGCCTGTGATTATCAATGTTATTGCACCTTATTAAATCTACTGTTCAAAAATGTGTGGCTTCAAAAATGTTGTTTCTATAGTATTAAGGAATTTATGGAATTTAGAAATTAGTATATAATAATAAACAAATGTATGAATATGCTATAATAATAAGTAAATGTAAAATTTTGCACGCTTGATTGCAGGCAGAATACAGTGAGATATAGGCTATAAGCTCTTACCTTTGTAATATTAATGTATTTCTAGCAAATAAACGTTTGATTTGATTTGTTAAATCTAATCTTAGATGTTCGATCAAGTGATTGGTTGAAAAATTAAAGCAGTTAATCATAACATTATTTTATTCGTTGACAGCAGATAAAGTGAACAGATGATTTTTTTGAAACTAGCTGTCAGAATAACTAATGGTAACATACATATTGTTGCTAATAGTCATACAAATCCTACTATCCTACTAATCCTACTTCTACTACTAATATTATAAATGTGAAAGTTTGTGAGGATGGATGGATGGATCTTTGTTACTCTTTCACGCCAGAACGGCTGAACGGATCTGGATGAAATTTAGCACAGAGATAGATTATAGTCTGGAATAGCACATAGGCTACTTTTTATTCCGGGAAAATGTACGGGTTCGTAAACCACGCGGGCGAGGCTGCGGGCGGAAGCTAGTGATGTATATTTTTTTTAAATATTTTTTTTTATTTATTTATTAATAGAGGTTTACCCACAGTTTGTGTATACAATATGCATCTAAAACATAAATAGCCTAGGACTTGACATCATTCGTCAATTAGGGGTTATCCAACATTCACAAATTGAACAATATTACTTATGTTTGGGCCTCTCCTCAGAATTACAAGGCACCACATTAGCCCAGTGTGAGTTGGCAGACTACACACATTATTGAGAACTTCAAGGAGACTTTTTCCTCCACCTTTAACGCATCAATCAAATTATCAACCGTAGATGATTCCGAAAAGTCAGCGGTGCGGGCCGGTTTTGAACTCAGACGCTTTTGAATGAAACGTTCAATCGCTAGGCTATCACTGCTTTATTCTACATCTTATGATAAAAAAATAACATCTGAAAATATACAAATCATTTCCGCGTGGAGTTGTTCGATTTTATAATGTAAAACCGTTTTAAAGATATTTTGGTGTAAGTAAGAGGCGAACAGTTACAACGGTAATACATTGTTAGGACATAGAATAGTAATCCAGTACCCGTATTACGCAAGAAAATTGTGACAATTCTTGATACTAAAAAACATGCCATTTCGTATCCTCTTTAAAAAAAATACATAA
The DNA here is from genome assembly GCA_947562105.1 of Shargacucullia verbasci. NCBI lineage: Eukaryota > Metazoa > Arthropoda > Insecta > Lepidoptera > Noctuidae > Shargacucullia > Shargacucullia verbasci. The sequence continues at coordinate 6,697,526 of OX387302.1, read as the reverse complement.
GCAAGAAAGGGATGCATTGTATTTTGGTCTCCTTGGGTGTCATAATTTTCTTAGGTAATCAAGACGCGGATCGTGGTTTGAAAAGGACTTCATTTATCATATCTGACACTGAAGTACCATGACATAATGGGCTCATACACAGACTGATACCTCTTTATTTCTCGATGAGTCAGGCAAAGGTGTTTTAAAAACCCATTAGAATAGGGGGCTGCTACTTAAATTTTTTCTAACAGAAAACGGCACTAACTCATTACCTGATCCGGAAATCGAACCCAGGACCTCACGCTCAGCCATCCAGGACCTCACGCCATTTGGGAACACAAGACGAATGACTCTGTCCATAAAATTAAGTTAAATGATAATTAAATAATATTAAAAACTCTTTTGTGAATTTAAACCGCCTCTGTCCCTACCACAGACCACAACATGGCCGCTCCGAGCGTAAAGATTTATCATTAACGCTACGAGACGCAGTATAAAAATCAGTGGAGTGAGAAATAGGAGGCAAGATGGACGCGTCTGGAGCTAGTAAGGTCGCAGGGAATTTGAACCCGCCTGTGGCAATGTAGAGTGTTATGATTTAGAGTTTGGGTTCGTTTTTTTTTTTTGGGGAATGATAGCAGCGTTTTCATTTAGAGAGTGGGTGTTATAATATAGTAACCTAATGTTTGAATATCATTTTGCTATATAATTTACACTACAATTTTGTGCTACATAATCAGTGTGCATCTGTACTTTCGTAGATTCGTAAAGTATTCTATATGGGACACGTAACTATATTTTGAAGAACATAAGCAACATTTTAGTGTATCACTAGTTTATTTGAACTTTCCTAATTCACGATCAGTAAATCACAGAGTAGGCACACGTTAGTTTATTTTTTTAAACAAAATGGAGTTCAATTCACAACGAGTCCCCACATGGCTGTGCTTAGAACCATCTTTTGTAGACCACATTTGCATCTGGAAACCCATATTACACGCCAATTGGATTTTAATGGCTGTTCTGTGTTCGTTTATTGATACGAATGTAGGTACTCGTTGTGTCCAAAATTCTATCCGCAGTTACAATGGTCATAAAAATGGAAATCGGGCGGATGTCGAGCTACTATTAATAGTGTGTGGTCAATGAGTTGGCTTTTGTAAGGTGTTCACACTTTTTAGGTATTATGTATGTTTTTTGTCGAATAACACGAAAGATGATTGTTTGATAATTATTTTTGTATTTCCTGATTTTCATGGCAAATGACTGTCTTGCATTTAGAAAATTTGTTGGCACAGTCAGATACAAAATTTTATTAGTTTGTACATTAAGAAAAAATTAAGCACAAAATTTTGATGTGCAACAAAGTAGATTTGTACTATATTGTATAGTTACTACTTACTATGCCGTTATAACAGTGCAGTAGCTAAGGCGCTTTGTTTAATGTAAGTACTGAAAACCAAAAATAGAAAAGGAGTACAAGATCTAAAGAGATATTTAGTTGCCTATGTGTGGTAAAATTATAATGAAATAGTGTAGATTAAAACGATAGTATTCTTATCCAAATCTCTCTGAGAGTTTGCAAATTATCATATGTATGTTTCTCATTTGGACACTCCCAGACTCAAAAGAATAGTTTCGGGTCTGGGTGTGTCCACTTCTATGGATCAGTTTCATCCCCACCCACACGTTGCCCAGAAAACTAATCGCATAGCCACGCGCCAACCGTGCCATCATCACTCGATATAATTATCTCTCAAAAAGCCTCAATTTATTATTAAAGTAGTTTCTGTTGTATTTCGTATCTCAATCATTACAGCGGCCTGTAATTTTCCGGTGGAACCAAAGGCCCTATACAGGAAATCGAGTCATTTTCGTTCCCAGATTCAATTGGACGACCGACAGAGCCAATACATCGATATGAGTCTACATAATAGACATGTGTATGTGGACACAGACTTTGTGATGTAACGTCATGTGGTAGAGGCAAGATCAAAAGTAACTGAAGTGAATGAAAAAGTATTGAAACGTGTTTTTATGTGTAATCTTGCTATTTATACTACACGATTATAAAATAGTAAGTGATTAGTACTATACATATACAAATAACTAACCTACTCAACAAAAATATCGATTTATGATACCGACTGGACTAGTAATAAGGCCATGTTCAAGTTTGCAATTTGACCCGGAGCGTTAGACAGAGTTACACGCATATTTCGCCGATGCCGTTATTAAGTCCCATGTAGTAGCGAGCTGATTTACATACACCGGGCACAATTCTAAACTTGAGACTGTTTCTGTTAGAAAAACTGAGTAATTTTTTGTCGACCCGCGAATTAAATTGAAAAAAAGCGAAATAAGACCTCATGCTTAGCCGTTCTTGAAACTACTAAACTAGTACTCAGTAATATTGTTCTGTCTAGTTAATATCCTGTTCAGTCTATAACCCCGCTTATCTCTTGAACTGTGGGTCACGTAATAGTACAGCGGTTATTGTTCCAATGAATGTAAGATTACCTCGTTAATATGTGGATAATAATAGTAAACAATAATGAAATCTAATGTTAGTCGGTTATTCATTCCTTATTTTATGTACTATCACGTTTTATGCAAAGTTGTTAGATATTATTGGGATTATGACAATACTACACAGACCAGTTTTTTCAAAATAAAAGATTACACCAATAAGCATGAAGGTTTATTTAATTTTTATTGCTTCATAAAATATTTGAATTTTTTGAGTAATTTTCTTTAGAATTCAGTAACATAATAAGTTATTGTATATACGTATAATCTAATATCTTAAAATTACTACCTAATACTGCTCTCGATCTTTGTGATGTGATAAAGGAGAGCAATGTTTGAAAGAAGCCTTTGGGCAGAGAACTGCCTGAGTTGTCCATAATACCATTAAGGATTACGTGTCCATATAATTAAGTCACCCATATATAGTTGGGTCCAGTGGTCCAGTATCATAGATTTAAAATTTTCGTTTGCGTACTTACGCATAAATATAAAGACCATAGCCGAGACGTTGCGTTTAACCAAGTTTAACGTGTAGATCAGATATTATTAGCATTCAAAAAATCGCCATAATTCTTGGGATTGGTCGCACCTTCGTCCATTTTGCATCGTTGGTAATATAAACATTCTGGCAATGAATTTAAGAACCTTAAGTTAGAGCTATTAATGCGGTAGATCCGCTCGACTACTAGTGCTCCAAAACCCCAAATACGTATATAAAGACCACTTCTTATCACGATGTATGTATATTTAAGGCCCGTTATTTTCTCCGTGACAGCTTAACGACCAACATGATATACAGAAACCTTAATTGGTGCCAAAAAAACCGCTCGTAAAGTGGTTTATTCGGATGTAGATAATTTCTTTTTCAACATGTAGGAAGTTAGCGAATTTTATAAAATCGTTATTTGAAAGTTAGAAGAAATTATCGTTATATCTTACAAGAAAATGTATGGAAAGTTTTCAGGGATATTTCGAAGGAAATTCTGTTAAGTAAGTTAAGTAAGATTTTGGTGGAATTAGAAAGATTCGATATGAAAATTTTTAACAAAGTGAATTATCGTAAGTCTATACGTAAGTCGTTTAGCCGATTAATGATCTTTGTCGTAAAGTATGAACATTTTGTCATCATATAATCCAAGTAGAATTATGAAATAGAGGGAAAATCTCCTTAGACCATCAAGTACCGATCATTCCTCTGCTTTATTCCTGTATCGTGGATGCGCTCAGACACCCAGACCAGGAACAACTATCTGTAGGCCATACAAATATTTGTATCATGCTGGGATCGAGTCCGCAATACGTATCGCAGCAGTCATCAAAGGCCAATCATAGCGTAATTGAAAACGTGGCTTGGAACGGCTTATTTCTGAACAAAACTAAACGAGTATGGATTACCTATTCCTCAGGATTCAAGCAATATTTTACCAATTTCTCCACCTGCTATATGTGTAGTTACTTAGGTACCTTCCGATCAAGTTTGTAGAAGGCAACTAGTACCTACAATGGGAGGACTAGTTGCATCCTATGAACTCAACAGGTTGCAGTATCAATAACTTTGTTGATATCGGTTGAAAATTTACTTGTACAGTATGAAATAGGGCTTCAAAATGTTTTACTAGTTGCCGACTATTTCTAGATGGAGATGAGTATTATAGGGATAATACTCATTTCTGAACTGCTACTGATATTTTCTATCAGAAAACCCAGGATTAATTTGTTGATAAATACAGTTTTTTTTTTTGTTAAACTTATTATCTACTTTTAATCCGCTCTAGATTAAAGTAGATAATAAGTGCTACTAGAAATTAATATTTTAACGGGACTATAATTTTCATCGCAAGCGATTAATATTTTGATTAAAATTTCAGTTGTTTTTATTAAAATAATGTCTTATATATTGATTTCAGTTCTTAATTGATTAATTACTTTTTCCACCTACCAGTCTAATGCAAATTTTCCTCTATATCAACCATAGAATGTGTCATACATTTTTGGCTGGAATGCATCTAAAAATGTATGACACATGTTACTATAAAAGTTCCCTCAAATCACAATTCCAAATTACGGGCTGCTACTTACAATTCCAGTAAAATCTAATAACACTTTACCCGACCTGGGAATTGAACCAAGAACCTTATGCTAAGCAGCCGTACATGCAATCACTAGTGACTGACTCAAGCAATGAAGTATAATGAACCCTTTTTTATACCCAGGTCTTTATTTAAAGGCTGTTATGAGGCTGACTGCTCATGGTGCGCCGGACATACATACATATATAGGTATAATCACTCAGGAAGGTTATTTCCTCGTTTATATCTATTCGTCTACCGTGCCCAGCGGTGTAGCCTTAGGTCAAGTGCATGATTTCAAAAACTGTTGCAAAAGTAGTAGTTACGAAATAGGTCGTTGAGATTCATTTCCCGCGCCGAACTCGCACAAAAACTGTTTGGCTGACATTTATACGGAGTTTGAGTAGTTTTCGGTTTGCGAAATGAAGGCAAAAGTGCAAGTAATTTAAAATGTGACGTGAAGTGAGACGGCATGGTTGGCGTATTGGCTGAGCGATTGGGTTAGTTTTTGAACTGCGTATCGCGGGTTAGATTGTCACACAGAACATATATTTTTGTATGGTCTACAGATTCAGTTCAGGGTTTTGATGTGCGATACTGCGGCCAGTCACCGAAGGACGGGCAGCAGCGTCCTCTCACTAATCGGTGAGCCACTGCGATCCCCAAGCCGCCTGCCATGCGTGGGGATTATGGCACCCCCCCCCCCCCTCCCCCTTGGGGGAGGCCTTCGTTCAGCAGTGGACGTCTTTTGGCTGATGATGATGATGATGATGATTATTTTAATAGTTAGGAAAATAATCCCCTAATGTGAGTTTTATGGTACGTGTTTTAGTTTACAGCACCCTAAATCCCTTTCCTATCAATCCGTGACATTAAACTTTCCGCTGCCCATGACTGCTTTAACATAGAAGAGGTTTATTAATGAAGTTAGGAGACAATTAATGGATACTAAAGCAATATGGCCCATTATATACATTGCTTCGCAGGACATTCCAGTAAACGGTCCCTACAAAATGTTTAATCGTACGTCACATAAAAAAGTGTAACAATAAAATGGTCTGTTCGATTCCCCTTTTGGCAGATTTATTGGTCGTAAACGGGCGCGGACAAAGGCGTGTAAGTCGATTTGTTGCGTTTTAGATACAATGTTATTTAATTAAACGAAGATAGTGAGATTTTCGTAAAGAATGGAATACTTAGAATGATATCAACTTAGGTTTGTTCAGACTAACTCATTAATGTTAGTCAACGCGATCGATTTTGCGGATCTAGTGTAGTAGGTTTATGTGGGGAAATTTGGACTGTGTGATTGACTTAATATCGTACACCAGATGGCGCAGTTCTTGTTAGTCAGTCCTGCTAACTTTTTGGCTGGGATTACTTGACTAGCGTATTCTGATTTTTAGATCTTTTTCATACAAGCGATAGTGTCAGGGCTGCATAAAGTCAGCGTTGAGATTAGTTTGGAGCGTTCATAGCAAATTACGTATAGTATATTATCTACGTCAGCGTTAGTGCTATCGCGAACACTCGTGTGAATAGGCTCTCAATACAACATACGAGTATTATGTATTCCCCGAAAAGTCATATATACAGAGATGTACCTACTAGTAGTACAGTGTACACCCATATTTCGTCAAAGGCCGTTTTGAAGTGAAATGTAATAAGGGGTCATATTTTCACACTCCGAGCTGCTACTGAGAATTTTCATAGAGAGAATCTCAATAACACTTCACCCAACGCCTTTGCCTTGCTTGTGACAACTTTTTTCTTTTTTGCAAAACATTGCCCTACCACTAGGATTTCTCCTGTTTCGTGGGTACAGTTTACAAACATACATGTCACATGCACACACAACCAGACCCGAAACAACTATCTGCAAATCATACAATTATTTGTTCCGTTCGGGAATCGAATCCGCGACACCTACCGCAGCATTCGATCTCTCAACCACTGCACCAACCGTGCCACAACTAGCCCAAAGGTAGTTAGATCAATGAGCCAGCTGTTAATTATTACATATACGTGTGTTTTATGTGACATTGCGTAAATATGTCAAAGTTCCCTCATCAATAATAATTATTATGATGAGCATCCACTGTAACTGAATGGGGCACATATGTGAGTCACAAATGCATCTAAGTACTTACACATATCATCGTGACGTGCGCCACTGAATCATAGCTCTATAGCAGAGGTTCTCAGACTTTTTTCTCATAGAACCCCTCCCACTTTCTCCCACTTTCAAAATTTAGCTGGTTCCGGTGGACCCCCTGCAGCTACATTTTAACCATATTGTAAATTGAATTGTAAACCCCCATTTTTTTGTCACGCCAACGTAGACCCCGTCGAGTCTTCCGTGGACCCGTGGAGGTCTACCTGGACCACTTTGGGAACTAATACTCTATAGGTAGCGGATTACCGCACGAGGATCACTTAGTGACGTAGTTTTATCGGAGCATAGTATTTGGTGAGTATTTGATTTTTTTGTATTGATCTTTACTGAAAATCAAACGCGTACGCAAGTACAAACGGTGTTGGCTATTTACACGCCACACGTGTATTAATTGTTTACTGTTACAGAAATCGCGGATGAGTGAGGTTTTGAGTTCGATACCCGGGTCGGGCAGTGTGTTTGAAAACCCAAAAACCCAATAGGGTGTTTCAGTTTTTGGGAATGGTAGTGCCCGATAGATGGTCGTAAAATCGCCCCCTATTTGGTACGAATTAATAACGGGTTCGGCGAAAAATATGTTTATTCGCGGAATATAGGCATGCTGTTCTGTAATATTTACAATTTATTCATACATACCTATATTATGGTATTGTTTCCTAGGAATAAACTGTTTATAAAATATCTATGTACAAGTTGTTTACGAAAACGCTCCAATGAATAGCACAGAACCGAGGCCGTAGTGCAAGTTTCTTTTGACAAACTCGATTTAACGCATAGAACGCGTGCGGCGCTCTGATTGGTGGAGAGAACGAATACATTTTGATTCACGTAGACCCGTTAACTAAAGGCACTTATTACTAGTCAGACCACATAAAATATTATATATTATTAAAAGCTTACTTTTAAGGCTTCTGATTGTAGAGAAGTATTTATAGATCTATAGGTTCCAAGGAAGGTCAAGCTGCAGAGAGTAAGCTGTCAGTTACAAACAATACGTACGTAAGTTGTACGAGTAGTAAAAAGCCCTAATTAAAACTATTATCATCTATCCAGTATCACAAGACATAAAGTCACTGCCAGTGTCCGTTAACCACTCACTAATTAGTTGGCGCAGTGGTTGAGAGATCGACTGCTGCGCTACGTGTCGCGGGTTCGATTCCCGCACGGAACAAATATTTGTATGATCTACAGATAGTTGTTTCGGGTCTGGGTCTTTGTGTATGTGAATACACACCGTCCCTCGGAAAGCACGTAAAGCCGTTGGTCCTGCGTCTGATCTCTCTCCGGTCGTGTCGGATTGCCGTCCCATCGGACTATGAGAGTGAAGGAATAGAGAGAGCACCTGTGTTTGCGCACACACTTGTGCTCCATAATATCTCCTGCGTAGTTGGCTAATCTCCGGTGAGATTGGCCGCCGTGACTGAAATTCGGTCAGGAGGACATTAGTTTGCGGAGACCGAAGACTTGCAAAAATTAAAATCCTAAAAAAAAAAAACATCTTTTAAAAATGGCTAAGATTGACACCACAAAAATAAAATTGAGGCTTTTATCGCTACCGTGGACCCAGAATTTGCTGACATGTAATATACAGCCGCTTTTGGTATGGTTGAAAGTTGACCCTAACAGTTAGTGGTCGCAAAAAGGCTAAGGTAATGATGATGATATGGGGCAACCCTATCTCTATGTGTCAGGGCTACGTCCAGTCACATGTAAATTACTGCTATTACAGCGGACGTGTCCGTCTCACCCTATCTTGTAGGTATAACCTAGGTTGGCACACAACTCATTTTGTCAGTTCTAATATTATTATGATATAGTTTAGCAGACACATTTTTATATTCTCCTTAGGTATTTTTAAGTGTTTTTTTTTTTTTCTATGTGAATTTTATTTATCGAACATAAGCTACAGTGTGATATGCACTTTTTACTTTTCACCGAGCTAATCATTGTCAAAGAATATATGTATATTTATATTTGTTAATTTTTAAATATAGTATAACCTTATGTATCTTTTGATTTCTTAAAAAATATTCAAGGGAATAAAAAAATGAATTCAATAAAAATGTGTTTGGTGTAGTTACAGTACGTACAGTGAGATCTTAGTTAAACTAGAGCTCATAAATTATTTACCGTACATTATTTTTCTTCAGTGGCAGAGTAGCGGATAATAGATATATGTATATAGATTCATGTTTCTAGAGAGAATAAAAAAAGTATTAAATTCATATTTTTCCAGTGGTAGGAAGATCATTTTTGGTTCGATATTTTTATATAATAAATAAAATAAATAATAAATTTAACCCATTACTGTCCCACTGTTGGGCAAGGGTCTCTTCTCAGAATGGGAAGGGTTAGGCTTTAGTCTACCACGCTGGCCCGGTGCGGGTTGGCGGACTACACATACCATCAAGAACTTTATGGAGCCCTCTCAGGTGTGAAGGTTTCCTCACGATGTTTTCCTTCACTGTAAACGCAAGTGATAATCAAATTCTTATCCGCACATGATTCCGAAAAGTCAGAGGTGCGGGTCGGGTTTGAACTCAGACCCTCCTGCATGGAAGGCAAATGTTCAAACGCTAGGCTATCACAGGTTATTTCTATATATTTTAAGAAAATCATAAAAAAAATGTATACTTTTCTGGTATTAAGAAAAACATCGACGCTCCATTTTAACATGTTCCAACATTAAAAAGTTTACTTCTTTTTCATCAAATCTTTTATCTTGTGCCTAAGTACCTACTCTTATTTCGTGTAAAATGAAAGCCTACGTCGTATGGTCAGAACAAATGACCTCGATTACAAGGGCTACAGTGGACCCATGACCGTAATTGATACCAGTCATTTACGATAATGATCGCGAAGCCTCCAAGGTGTAAATGAAACCTTTAGATCTAGGTGGAAAATTGAGTGTGAAAGAGGTTGTATGTTTTTAATGAAACGAAGATAAATACCTTCGTTTAAAGTATTGTTTTTATGTAGTTCAGAGCCAGTTTTTAAATTGTTATATAACGTATGTATGTCTAATGAATAAATATGGCGGTTTGACGTATTTTTAATAATATAGTTGTCACATCGCAAAAATGATACCTCAGGTAAAAAAATATCTGATGATTGAAAAATCAGCCCTCAGAAATTTTGAATTATTTCTAGGATTTTATAGAAATATTTCTAAATTGGTAGGTTACGACATCACTCACTACGACGGACATTATGAATAGGTATAGTCAGCGTCTTAAGTGTAGGTAAAGTAAAACTATCTAAAAAACCACCACCATTTTTCACATATCGAGACCCCTCCGTGTGTTGGAAAGCACGTTAAGCAGTTGGTCCCGGGTGTCATACGAAGACCTATGACAGTCGTTACGGGTGTCAGTAGCCCTAAAAGTCTGACAACCAGTCTAACCTTAGAGTATCAGAGTGTCTCCCAGTTATTGAGTGGTGGAGGCAAGAAGGCAATCGCTTCATGTAAAATACTGATATTCAGCCGCCGATATAGCCCTTTAATTTGCAATGCCTGCAAAATGCCGCTAAGTTTTAAGTGCCTAAACTTACTATGTAACACCTATATTGTACACTTGGTATGCGAATACATTTTATTTCAATACATAGTCTTCAAAAATGGTTTAAAATACAATCTATATTTTATGTTTATAGGCATTTTGTTTACGAAATAAATAGCAAAAATATAATTAAGGTACACCCACAACATCTTTAAATTACAATCGTTTACCAGCCGTTTCCGGGAATACCTCTCTAAAGGAAACCCTATCAATCGGTTCAGTGGTTCCTGAGATTAGCAAGCAGACATCCGCACTAACAAGTTAACGATTTCAGTCTTACATCACAGAAAATTGCTGACGCACTCTCTTACCCTTTGTCCTCGCTAAACGCGGTGCGTGACAGCGCTATTGCTATACAAAAGCTACGTAATGGTTGAACGGTAGGACATAGCCGTATATGGTGGATGTTTTTTTTTTTGTTAACACTGTGTGTTTCTTTCTGTGTCGTATAGTAACACACTTAAGCACGTAAAAGGAATGTAACAGGGCATCATGCCTGTATATTTGAAGTATAAGTGTACTTTTTGGACCACCCATTGTCCTATGTAGGGGCGAACCTATTGTCATCGATTGAGTACTATTCAAAACTCCGGGTTGCTATTGACAATTTCAGAAAATCGAACCCTGGACCTCATGGTAGGCGCCACTGACGCGCGCATTATGCACTCTCAACCTCATAGCTAATGGGACGGACCCGTTCTGTAGCACATTGAATGAATTTACAAGGGTGACATTATTCATTAATATGTTATAAAATGTAGATCGGAGAACAAAATGTATCACATTATCGCATTAATATTATATGAACCTGTACTGATAAATGTAAATCTGGTAAAATATATAAATAAATAAATAAATAAATGCTTAGCAGCCGCGTTTGCGACCACTACACCAATGAGACACGCAAGAATAATATTAACAATAACTGTATTCCCCAAAGTGTTACGCAGAGGTGTACATGTTATTGAATACCCATGTTTCACCGAGGTCTCCTCCACGTACTGGGCACAAATTGAAGCTCAAGCCCGTTACTGAGAATTTTAGAAAAACCTATTCGTTATTTTTTTGCCGGACCTGGGACTCGAACTTAGGACGTTAATCAGCAGCCACGCATATCCTTTGAGTAATATTGATTTTAAATATTATTATTAAGGTAATATTTTACCAGCAACAGCCTTCATAATGGTTACCACAATTAAAGTTATTTTAGCCACCGCCACAGCGAGTACAACGAGGCACTTTGCCAAAAATGTCAAATGAAACCAATTTAAAATACCATTGAAGTTTGATCGTATATAATACTAAACACATTATGCTTAACTGACTGTTAAAATAGTTATTTTATAATAATTCGCTAGGCTCAATGCTTAGAATAGCAGGCCTCCGGGTTTTGAAAGCTAGTGGTGAATAAGAAAAGTTGCATATCTGGGTCATGTTTTTAGGCATGATCGATACGAACTAGTATATTGACGACACGGTTGGCGCAGTGGCTAAGCGATTAGGTTTCTGCGCTATGTGTCGCGGGTTCGATCCCCGCACGGAACAAATATTTGTATAATCTACAGATAGTTGTTTCGGGTCTGGTCGTGTGTGCATGTGACATGTATGTTTGTAAACTGTACCTACGATACAGGAGAAATCCTAGGGTGAGGCAACGTTTGTTTTAAGGAACAAAAAAAAAACTCTTGCTTAATGATGGGAAAAGTTAAAGGAAAGCCGCAGAAAGAAGTTCTAGCTAAGAAACATAAGAAAATGGATAGGAGTTGCGAGTGCTGCCCAACTGTTTCACCTGGCGAGAAACAGAGAAGAGTTTACAAAGCTGATTGCCGACCTTCGCTAGTCGGAGAGGCACCTTATGAAGAAGAAGAAGGTGACTAAGATAGAACACGAAATCTGGATTCTTTACCTCTACAGTACTCTATCAGCTATTACCTACTTACTATATGATGGAGAATAACAAAGACCTACTTATCATGAGAAATAATGTACTCCGATAAATGTTTCAAGGGATCTGGTGGCATCAGCTGAATGTCTAACTTTCCGTCGGCTTATTAAATACATACATACTATCAACAACATTTCAAAAGTACCTATTCTCGAAAAGTTTGCTCGAGAAAATTGAATTTCTAAAGCCTCACTTAAGATTGATATTTATTAGCATACGAGACAAGGCGCTATAACAAATTTCGGTAAAAGCCTTTGCACACTAGCAACTATTTGCAGCAGAAACGCGCATTCCAGTGATCGTTGCTCACTTTGTGAAAGACAAATTGCAGCCAACGAACGCTCAGACACACGTTTCTGCTGCAAAAAGTTGCTAGTGTACTCAGGCCCTGAGAAACTACGAAGCACAAACGTGCATGATTTGCATTGCAAATGGCGGCATGTTGTTCGTTGCATACTGGTTGCATCGCCACGTTAAGTGATTTTAGGACAGTTGGCAAGTTTGTATCAAGCTTAGCCTACTTAAAGTGGCGTGTTCTGACTTCCCTGAAGTCTTTTGTTGACTTTTAAAGTTTTGATGCAGTACTATTATGTAGCAATAATATTTTATAATTTGGGAAATAATTTTGCGAGAACCGAAAGGTCTTTTCCCGAAAGATTATTTAGCTTCTGTCGATTAACAACGAGGTTTTATATGGGAATCACTCATGCGGTACAGAAAAGATTAGCCAAAGGCAATAGTGACTCAAGATTTGTCACTTGTGGATGCTCTTTCCTTCCAACTCTTCTCATAAGTTGAGTGGGAACAAAAGAAACCGTGAAGGAAATTGAAAAGAGATCAAGAAAATTGGCCGTATCTCTGAATTCATAGAGAAAGATACGAGATTAACAAATGGCAAACGGAGAACAAAACTCAGTGGGGTCACTTTGTTAAGAAATCGACTTAATTCTAGTCAGCTTTACCATTCCACCATTTCCAAAAGACAATTACATTCAAGTGCAGACACAGCGCCCTTATAATTTGACCACACGTATCTCGCAAACTCTCTAATTCCGACAGATCCCTCTACAATAGCCCTCGTCACTGAGAAAGTTGCAGAGTACTGAATGGAGTGAAGAACGACGACATAATAAGTCTCCTTTCTAATCGAACCATACCATGAGTTCTTGAGAAAATATTTCCTTAAGCTAGGTAAATTCTTTTTAAGCTGATTGGTGACTGAAATACGGAGATGTTAGCAGATGCAAAACATAATCTCCTTATGAAATTTCACGAAAATGATGGAAACAATCTATTTGCAATATACTAAAGGCCGGGCCGACAATTAGTCAATGGATTCTTTTCCCCCAAACCTAAAAAAATCGTTGAGAAAATGTGAATGTTAGTACTTCATTAACTGATTATTCTGTGGTTCAAGTTAAATCCGCCGTGGTACCTACAGATAGTTTGCATTCAGATTAGAACGGAGAATCGAATGATAAACAGATGGGCAGGATTAATTACGTGTGTTGTGATAGAAGATGGTTTATAAAAGGTGAGTCAAAACTATCTATGGATGATGTTATTCTGTATGTAATCAAATCCTAAATCGCAATAAAAAGTAATATAATTGAAGTAGTAGAGAAGTTCGTATCTTAGAACGTGTTTAAAAAAAATCTGTGTTCCAATTTCGATAGATTTTAGCTATAACAATAATACGTATTTTCAAGCTATCTCCCATTGGACTAAAAAATCATTCACAAGTGAAATCCACGCAAAAGAAGTCACGAGCTCAGCCAGTGCTAAATAAAATAACATAACATGGCATCACGCCTGTACCCCCGAAGGGTTAGTCATAGGTGTACTAATTGCCACACATTTTGCCGATACTATTTTTCTTCTATCAAGTCGGCACGAGGTATCGAAGTAGCTCATGCCGTAGTGGAAAGATTAGCCAGTCAGCAATGGTGGTATCATAGCTGACTGCCTAGAGTGTGCCATTCTTTGCACCCCCTGGATTCTGATGCTATTGCCATCAACCGGGCATATTACAAAGCCCAGTGCTGCTATAGATAATTTCGATACAGAAAAACCCAGTAACACTTTGCCCGATCCGGGAATCAAACGCAGGACCTCACACTCAGCAGTCTAGACCGTCACACTAGACTAATGAGGCATTCCGCAAATATTTTTTTACACAATATAATATATACACATATAAAATATTGTGTATGAATGTTTCATCCATCGCTTTCAAAATATGAGACCGTTTTGGCTTTGAATTCATATACGAAACAAAATATTACTTATTTATAAATGCTTCAAATAAACTAAGAAACCGTTGTCCTTGAGTTTCGAAGCCGTCGGTCAAGGTCGAAAGCTTGCATTTAGCCGGCGCGGCGACGGCCATATAGCGTGTTATGAATTGATTACAGTTCATTTAGCCGTGCAAGCTATAGTAGCTTGAGTGAAGCGTTTAAAAATAACTTAAATGGGTCAAATTCTTTTTCTTTTTAAAGTTATCTTTTGCAAAAAATAAAAAGACTTGAAGATAACATAGCATCATGCTTGTATTCCCGGAACGGTTAGGCAGAGGTGTACTATTGTACACCCAGATTTCGATTGTCGTTATTGAGTTCCAGACTCCAGGCTGCTAGGTACTGAAAATTTCCATACAGAAAAATCCAATAACACTTTGCCCGACTGGGAGCGAACCTACGACCTCACGCCCAGCAGTCGCGCTTGCCACTAGTAGACCAATGACGCAATCAGTTGAAGACCTCAATGGATACATTACCAAGTCTTGTCATAATAATAGCGGTCTTATTGCCATAAGTACGGACAGCTGTCAGACTTGATATCCTGGCTTCGATTTACAGTTCGGACATTGCTATTGTTATATTCTTAACGCAAATTCTCATTATGTAATAAATGGAAATTAATACTTCTGTAAAATGTAGGTACAGTTAGCGACACAAGTTGACATACTTTTCGTGAAGTGAAGCTGGCTACTGGCTTAGTGACCCAAAATGTGCCTTGGCCTCTGATATAAGAGAACTCCACTCGATTCGATCTTTGGTAGTTTCTCGCCAATCGTCAGCTCGAAGCTCCCGAAGAGCAGCCTCCACTGAAGCGCTCCAGCGGTATTTAATTGTGGAAAAAAATGTTCTGGTTTCAGTATATTCTGCTCCGCGCCTCTGAGCTATAGCGACCTCTGCTCGCAATGCCGAATACATTGTCCAGATATCCTATATCATTATACGAGCAATATTTATACCTATATAGTAGTATGGAGGAACGAGGTATGGTGTTCCTCCATTGAAAAGGGAGGATCCTCCGACCAGGCAAGGTGGTTAGCCTGGCGGGCCGAAGCCCAACAGTTGATGTCGGATATTCGTATATGTGTTAGAATCGTTGTAAACTTTCATAGTGCGATTCAGGGTTTGTTGTTGTAGCTTCACTCTCATAGATGGCGCTTTACTTTTTGCCATGTTGCGAGTTGTAGTCGCTACATCACTCCCCCCCCAGACCGGAGGTCGATGCTGTTGAGTCTTGAGGTTGCTTGCCAGGGCCAGTGATGATTCCAGTGAGTCGGAACCGAGTGCCGCATAGTTCACAGTGAGTCGGAACTAGGTGCGGTGATGCTGCGAAGTCCTCAGTGAGTCGAGGTAGTGCAGTGATGCTGCGAAGTCCTCAGTGAGTCGAGGTAGTGCAGTGAAGAGTAGTGGCTGGCTGCTGCGTCGACCAGGAGAGAAGGGCTCTGCTAGTTGACCGGCCGAAGTGCAGTGTGCTGTGCCAAGGTTGCTGATGAGAGGCCGATGGGAAGAACCAGGCTTGCGCGGTCGCTGCAAGCGTGTGGTTAACCGTTGGGGCCGAGGATGCTGGCTGGCAGGGTGAGACTTGCATGATGCTACTCGAAGGGTACTGGGGGAGTGAAGGCGATGATGCCGTCGAAGGTTGCGAAGATGTTCATTGTCAGGGGTCACCACTATGGAGGAACGAGGTATGGTGTTCCTCCATTGAAAAGGGAGGATCCTCCGACCAGGCAAGGTGGTTAGCCTGGCGGGCCGAAGCCCAACAGTTGATGTCGGATATTCGTATATGTGTTAGAATCGTTGTAAACTTTCATAGTGCGATTCAGGGTTTGTTGTTGTAGCTTCACTCTCATAGATGGCGCTTTACTTTTTGCCATGTTGCGAGTTGTAGTCGCTACAGTAGGTATATTTCTTTGTTTGTAATCGTGTTCTCGAAAACAGGTCTAACGATTTTGATGAAATTTACAATGATTTTCGGGGCCGAAAAATCGATCTAGCTAGGTCTCATATTTGGAAAAATTGGTTATCAGTAAAAAAAAAAAGTTTTTTTCCGAGCGATGCTTGGTCACCCAGATATTATATTTAAATTGGACGGCACAGTTGGCGCAGTGGTTGAGAGATCGCGTCGCGGGTTCGATTCCCGCACGGAACAAATATTTGTATGATCTACAGATTCTTGTTTCAGGTTTGGATGTTTGTGTATGTAAATCTATGTGTTTGTAAACGCACGCACGATATAAGAATTATTTCTAGTTTCTAGCAATGTTTATTGAAAAGAAAAAAAAATATCCTCTTATAGTGAGGCGACATCTATGGGAACTTATAACAGTTTAACCAACCGACACAAAGTATATTTAGATTCGTTTCTTTATTAGTGCGAGTTATAAAAACAGCAGTATTTATAAAACTTCTGGATAGGCAGATCAGATCAGCAGATCAGTCATGATGATGTCATCCAGGTGCCATTAGTGATGTTGCTAAACATTTGATTTTTTAGATCAAAGATTGAATATTTTTCGTTCTAATGACGCTTATCATAAGTGGTATAAAAACAAAACAAAAGAATATTGAAAAAAGAACAGAGTTTTAGAATAAACAATGCCGTGCCTAAATGTTTGTAAAGGTTTCCAAGAACAAAACAATTAATAAAAGTATTCCAAAAAATATCATCAAAAAAGATAAAATAAATTCTTTGATTTAACAAAACGTCATTCTGAGCCAATGGTTCAAACAGAATCCATTTGGTTCCGTTTGGGTTAACACCACTCATTTCGATGCAATGATTTTAATCCTTTTGATGTTTCAATTTCAGAAGATAAATTATCACGTCCGGGATGTGACTAAAAATAATATTACTTTTATAATCGGATGTGATTCAATTACATAAGAATCTTAGTATCACGCCTGTATTCTCCGAAGGGTTAGGCAGATGTGTACTTGTTGTACAGTATACACCCTGCTTTTGTCGATGCTGTGAACTCCCATGTAAAATTGGGCAACAGTATTGCCATATACTGGGCAGAGTTCTAAACTCTAGTCGTCTAAGTTCGAGCCTGGTCCACACCTCAGACTTTTTGGCTTCATGTGTTGATCCCAATTTGATTATCCTGTATTAATGATAACGGAGAATATTGTAAGGAAATCTTCACACCGCAGAGGGTCCCCAGTGGTGTGTCTAATCTGCCAACCAGCGTCAAGTCAGCGTGCTGAATTAGAGCCTAGCCCTTCTCATTCGGAGTTCCTTGCCAAAAAGTAATGAGCTGAAATGATTATTATTACATTCTACAAAAATAGTGTGTCTTACCCTACTGTTAGAGAGTAAAGAGTTAATGATTCAGTTCAATTAATCAATATATCTTGATAGCCAGTTAACGGCCACTTCTAGTGATGTCCAGACACCGATGCTAATGTGACAACTAAGAAAGGATTGACAAAGTTCGTAATTAATTTAATCTATGAATTATAAAGTTAGACATCCTAACTCTTCCTAACTAATATTATGAATGCGAAAGTAAGTTTGTTTCCTTTTCACGCCTAAACCACCGAAACGACATATTGTTCATTTCATCCAGAAAAAAATTACTGCTTCGAGGGAAAGAACAATAACTTTAGATGGCGCTACATACGACCCGAAAAAATGCACGGTTTATAATCCACGCGGGCGAAGCCGCTAGCGAAAGCTAGTATTAGAATAATTTAAGCAATTTGCTTTTTGATTCCAGCAGTGATGTTCATGGTATACGGTATACGGTTTTATGAACCTTAATGATCAATCAACTTAGATAAAACACTATTTGAAGAAAATGTTCGAAAGATATTGTTGCCTTAGTGCACTATTAATAATATATTGTTATAATAAATGTAGTATAGATAATAATGAGTCCTCATTGGTCTAGTGGTTGCAAGCACAACTGCTGAACATGAGGTCACGGGTTCGATTCCCAGGTCAGGCTGTGTTATGGGGTTTTTCTAAATGGAAATTCTCAGTAGCAGCACGAAGTCTGTAACTGTGCCAGGTAAAAGGCAATAGGCTCGCCCCCTATTACATGGAACTCAATAACGTAATCGCCGAAATGTGGGTGTACAAAAGTACATCTCTGCCTAACCCTTCGCAGAATACAGGCTATGTTATATACTCACGTTCGCGACACATAAATCGTAACACCAACAAAAATGAAAATCCTTTCCAATTCCAACCCTATATTTACACAGACATACAAACATTGGGGCATTTGAATGCAGTTGCATGTACTAGCACTTTGACGCGACTGTATTATTCAAATGGCGCTGTAAAACGCTATCCAGCGCTGTTCTATGACGTATTGCATGACGTAATGATAATATCTCTAGTTCCAGAGACTATTTTGTGACTGCATTTCTAGTGTCTTATAAGTTTAAAAGTGGAATGTTGTTTTAGAGTTTAGAATTAAAAAGCTGGACAAAGACATGACTACTGCTAGTCGTAATTTCCAGAGTACAACGGATTATGCAAAGCGTAATTGGGTATTTTCTGCTAGAAAATTCTCAGCATCAGCAGCATCTATGAATTTGACTTCGATATATGGAAATAATCTGAAACCATACCATGGAGATTAAGAAGAGAAAATAATATGATTGTTTTTATTCTAAATAAACCTATTACAGCAAAAAAACAATGATAGCCAGAGGTTGAATGCTTGCCTTCCATGCAGGAGGGTCTGAGTTCAAGCCCGGCCCGTACCTCTGACTTTTCGGAATCATGTGCGGATCAAAATTTGATTATCATTTGCGTTAACGATGAAGGAAAAACATCTTGAGGAAACCTGCACACCTGAGAGGGTGACATAAAGTTCTTGATGATGTGTGTAGTCCGCCAACCCGCACCAGGCCAGCGTGGTGGACTAAGGCCTAACCCTTCTCATTCTGAGAAGAGACCTTTGCCCAGCAGTGGGACAGTAATGGGTTCAATTTATAGGCACTTGTGAAACAATATAGAATTCTAGTTGCACGATTCCAAAAAATTGGTCCTATGGAGAAGAATCGGCAAGATACTCCATGGATACTCTTTTAAAGTTTCTTTTAACAATCTTGCTATGTATATAACGTCGGAGAACTACGAGAGAAAAATGTAGGTATTGTCAAATAAATACTAAATGGGACTTTAACATAAAAAAAACTCAAAAACAAAACTAATAACTAAAAAGCAAAAAATAAATCTTTTATTATACAATATAAGTTGAAGAATATTGAAATCAGTGCCAAGTAAAACATAAAAGTAATATACCTTGCTGCTATAATAGCGACATTGAAACAACGAGTTCACGTAGAAATTGTCGAGTGCGGAGCGAATTATGCGTCGGACACGACACATGCACTTCGCCAATCATGTCGGTTTATCATTGCATGTTTTACTTGGCACCGACTTCAATATTATTCAACTACTATATTGTATAATAAAAGATTTATTTTTTGCTTTTTAGTTATTAGTTTTGTTTTTGAGTTTTTTGGAGTCGGTTTTTATTTTTTGTTAAAAAATTTAATTATTTTACAATTTTGAGTGATGGGTAGACCTAGTAAAGACGATTCTCTTGAAAAACTTTTTATTTAATCGACCACACGACGACAGTGCGTTGGCAGCAATAACGAGGTTAAGAAATCTTCCTTCCAATACTTGAACGTCGGAAAACATCTCCATTTAGGATATCCTTAAACTGTTTTTTGTCTTCACTATCGAATCTGCAATATTACCCATCTCGGCTTAAAGTGCATCAATACGAATAAAATAAGCCCAAACACTATGTAGCTGCTATCAACCATTAAGGAGTTCCCTAAACTGTACTGCACCTGCATCAAGGACCTTGCAGTGGCAGTCATTACCCATCTCGGTGTAAAGATCTTGTCAACACGAATAAAATAAGCCCAAACGCGAGGTAGTTAAGATGTACCGTTGAGGAGTTCCCTCGATCCTCTGTCGTCTCCATCATCAGATCTGCCCTAAACCTCCATAGTATTATAGTCTCATCAGATATACACATAAATATCAAGTTTTTACCTCATGCTCGCCTACAATTTTCAAGAGATGCCCTTGATTTCTCAGGGTTTCCACCATCAGGTCCTGACCTGATGACAATGGGACCAAATGACAAGCCTTTCAATTAAACCCTTTCAATTAAAAAAGAATTTTTGAAATCGGTCCAGGCGTCTTCGAGAAATCGAGTAACAAACATAAAAAAAAAAAAAAAAAAAATACAGCCGAATTGAGAACCTCCTCCTTTTTTTTGAAGTCGGTTGAAAAGAAGACTTCATATGCAGATTGATAACGGAATCGCCTAATTATGTGTAAGCGATACATCGAACTCTACGGTAAACATAGGATTAGTGTTATCTTCTCTTTACTCCAAAAGCCATATCATCGTTGGAGTTCTAACACCACATATATCATAACAAAATTATTTTTCAGGTGAAAAGACTGCATAATTTTACATAAGACACCATTACAATAACATTTTATATTCATTTCATTTTACGAGTTTCTATTTGACGATGCATGTTTCTGACTGGCTGAAACAACGCGTCTTCCGATTCTCTAGCAAATGGCGTCAAAATGTCAAAACCAATACAAAATGACTTATGTGGTGTTAGAACTTCAACGACGATAGCATATCAGACGGTCAGATGGTCTACACGTAACCTACACAAAAATACCGAGCATTCTCCTTGCCTTTGACACAACACAAACAAATGAATGGTAACAAATTTTATGCAGGCGGCACATGCTCCAGCTGCAATCTTCTGTTAACCCCACGCCAAAACAACGGTTTTTACCAATTAAATTCAATCTCGCAAACAGGGCAAAAATAGAAACGTTTCAAAAACAAAACCGAACACGATTGTAACGCACGCGTCATTTAAAAATGTCCAGGAGAAGCGATCGTAAATTCTCCCAAAAAAAAAGAGCTTTATTATTTTCCGATGTAATACGCCGCTAAAATGTCGCGTACAGTCGTTATCAACGATTATTATGAGTGGATAATATTTTATAGGTCATTAGCAGAGCACCTGCTCCTACGTGCTCTGAAAATACATTTTCAGCATAAAATGTGTGGAGTAATAAAATATGGTAGTGTGTACAGTGGCCACTGGGAATTTGAAGGTTACAATATTATACTCGATGTTTGGAGCCCATTTGCATCGATGTGGTCTAAAGGAAGGTACGCAGGATACGCAGGTAGGTAGGATACGCAGTTTTATATAAAAAAATCGCTGATATCGAAAAGAAAGCGTAATTTAAAGAAAGCGTTTGCCCAATAGTGGGTAAAAATCGGTTAGTTCACGTGTTATTTTATTTTAAATTTATAAAAAAAAACCGTTAATTACACGCCTGCATATCCTTTCAGGAAAGATAGACGTGATAGTACGTTCCTACTGAGATTATTAACGGGAATTTAATTTGTTCTTGGATTCGTAGGAGAAGCTGTAGTTTATAATAACAAACATATAAACCCTGAAAGTTTATTAACCACTAATAAGGCACGTTGTAAGAAGAAAAAGAAATCATAGTCTCCAAAATAGATGATTCACTTTGTTTGCAGGCAGTATCTACGAGAACAAGTATAAAATAAAGAAAACAGTTATCCAAAAGTAGAACAAAATGGTTATTATAACAACATTGACAGTCTTTGATAGAGCCTTCGAGTGCATTCTATTCTATCGATTATTTGTATTCAGGCCAACAGTAAAACCTCTATTCATATTCTTTTCTAATGCACTTGTATGCATGCTTGTACTTAAGGGTAACGACCACCTACGCGTATGGTACATTACGTCACATTTCAATGCGTAAGTGCGTCATTCAGAATGGTAGCGATCATAGAAATATGTGACAATAGTAAAACTATAGTGAGCCGTTACGATTTCATTGTGCAAGTATGCGGTTACTTGCGTGGGAAGAATCAGCAGTAGTAGGTACTTTAAAATAATATCTATTTTCATTATAATATCTTGGCGTTTAGAACCCGTCTGTAGGGAATAGGGCGAGACGCAGACTTGTGCAAGTATAAACTTGCGAAAAGAAATGGTAACGTGTGTCGGGGCCGTAATGGATAAAAATACTTCTTCATCTGCCTAGCCTTTTCACTACTAAAATAGGAAGGAATGACCAGTCTTGACATATTATGGTGCCGAATACCGTATTTAATACTGTGAAAGGACAAATAAGAAAATCGGTACCGAGTGCTAACAGTACTTTCAATGTAAAGAAGGTGCCGTAGGGTCACCCCCGCAAATGAAATAACATCACTCGAAGGATTAGGTAGAGATGTACAACGGTACACTTCAATTTGCCAATGCCATTATTGAGACCCATACCTAATAGTTCGTGAGCCTATTTCTACGTACCGGCCAGTTCCAAACGGAAAATTTCAATACAAAAAAACCCAATAACACCAAGCTAATTACGTAAAAAAGCGACAGCCACGCGACAGCAGTTTCATTGTTTTCGGTCAATATATGACACAAAAATGACATTTGATAGTAGCTATCGCGCGGTCTACGGCTGTCGCAAATAGATTGCTACATCAGTAATTAGGCTGCCGACAATCACACCAAAAACTTCACGATAGACACGAATGCAACAACTAGATCAATGGGGCTTTTCAAAAATATTCCAACAAAAATCACCATATATTTTTCATTCCAACTTCGGGTTCTCGTATGGACGAATAAACTTGTCCAATTACCTCAGCTTATTCCCTTCCATTATAGGGAAATAAAATAATTGTGTTCAAGTAACTGTGTACCGCAGATTATTAAGGAAAATGCTATTATGTAACCAGGCTTCGATGAAGCCTTAAAATTGTGGTTCTCGGGTTAATATTTTTCAATTTTCCGACTAAAATCTTCAGTCATGTTTCTTAATATGGATCATATGACTACATGACTATACAGGGCTTGTGTTTAGAGAAGAAATGGAACCCTTCAGCATTCCATCGATATCATTCAAATCAGAAAAAAATAAACAAACACTTGCTCATTTTAGACTACTTACAATCTCTACCTTACTTGCAAAGCACCACAGTTGGCACAAGTGATGATTTACGGCATAACTTCTTCGCGCAATCGAAGGGGTTTATTAAACCCATAAAAATTAGCTGTGTTATGCCAAATACAGTCAAAATCAAAAGTAAATGGTGAACAGTCAAATAACAAAAGTGGTAAATCATGTGTTACAATAACCTTGATGAATAGTTCAGTCATTCATCATCACGTGCCTAGCTTTTTCTCAACTACATTGGGGTTAATATCCAGTCTACTACAATGTGTGAAAACGGTCACCCATCCAAGTAATATAGTGAATAAACGAGGTATATCAAATTGAACAACATATTCGATCCTCTTGTAAAACCAACGACATAAGACACTTTGTAACTTCAAGTACCACAAACTTAGTAACTTGAAGAGAAAGTCGATCCAACTCTTTTGGAGTGATAAGTGGAAAATGTTCCTTTATAGTTCGTAACGATCTTGACTCGTTCACTTACAATCTGTAAATATTTTACTGACAAGCGTAAACTAAGGCAAGGAAATTTTGTGACAACATCATACCTGTATTCCACGAAGAGTTAGGTAGAGGTATACTATTGTACAACAATTTTTCGCAGGTAGGAGGCGATGGTAATAGGGCCTATTGCCGTCTAGCAGGCATAATTTCAAACTCACTTTGCCCGAGCCGAGAAGTGAACCCAGGCGATCAAACACACCATACGCGCTTACGGTCACTAGCTAGACGCCTGATAATAAAAGATTTTATTTTATTTTTCGTATTTTTCCCATTACAGGGCATTGGCCTAAGATCACACATACTAGGAGATAGAGTGATAGCCCAATATCCAATCATCACATGGGCTTGATGCGAATGTGTGGACGCCACAAGTCTTCCGATTTTTGCCACTAAGACATGTCGTTTTCCTTCACCGTTTGAATACATCTCACATAATGTGTGGCGGTGTAGTTACGTAAACAATTAAATAACAGTGTACAAAAACCTACGCTAATCCCGTAGTTATGGTAGTATGCCTGTTAGCCGTCAGCAAAGCCATGCTTTCGTGATGTATCTCAGTTGTTATAGGAAACAATGCTTCAACAGATGGACCTCGTTGTTCAACGTGACATTAGGGGGACTATAACGTAACGTTATTTTAAGCGTTTTTTATAGAACTGCCTCATTGGTCCTGGGTTCCACCCCTGGGTCGGACAAAGTGTTATTAAGTTTTTCTGTAAAGAAATTCTCAGTAACAGTACGGAAATTACAACTGTGCCTGGTTAATGGCGATACACTACCTATTACATGGGACCAGTGGCGTGCGGTGCATAAAGACAAAAAGACACTGCCTATCCTATGTGTATTACTCAGATAAATATTTATTATAAGGTATTTGAGGTGGCAAATCACATACATCATTATTTAATCGACAAGATGACGAACCAATACCAACATGCAGTAGGTATCATAGGTAAGTAAGCTTTTAAAATTTTCTGCCTAGCCTGTCTAAAAACTCTGTGCACGCCTCTGCATGGGACTTAATAACTCCATCGGCGAAATGTGAGTGCATATGTGTGATGCTATGTTTTGGGTTGTTGTTGGATTTTTTATGCTTACTGCGCAGTTTGTGCGCAAATCTTGGTTTAAATTTTTGATTTGACTGTACCTAACTACAAACGAAATTGATGAAAACTAAAAACACTGAAAACTCTAACTAAATAAACAAATATACGAATATGATGTATAGATTTACTTATATTAAATTAATGTATGCATTTTACTACTAGTCGAGAAGCACGCTTCGCGAGCGGCCCCAACATTTGAAGTCGGGCGATTTATACCAAGTCAAAAGGTCGAGTAAACATCGCGTGCGCGACACTTAATTCGATGGCGTAACATCGTAGCGCATGTAGTAACAGTACAACACGACCTTTATGAAAACAGATATTGTCGGGAGTTGTCCCATGTCGCACGAGTAGACGAACTTTGAAGATTGTCTGTCACTGGACGCCTTATGGGGAAGAGCTGTCGAAGTTTACATCGGCGTAGGTGACGTGACACCTATCTTTTTCACATACAGACGGAACCGTACGTAACAAAGTAATTTGGAAGGAACAACAAAAGGGGAATTGCGGAGGAGACCGTGGTTATTTAGAACGAGTTAATCCTCTAGCATATCAATTTATAATAACCCCTTATTAATTTACTCAGCATGTATTATTAATTACAATAAAAACATACGTTTCAATGTTCACTATCATTTGTTTTGTTTCCGTCGTCATTAGCGTAACCTCTGGATCAGTGGTCAAGGACCTTTGACGATAGCTATGTTTATTTATACAGATTTATTGAAAACAAGGAAAGAAACAGCTGATATATGTAAGTGAAGTGAGAGGAAAATTATTTCCTTATTGTTGTATTTTCCCGGTTCGTCGCTTCATTGGTTGGCACAGGCGTGTTGCGCCTAGAGTTAAAAATTCGATTTCCGGATCATGCAGTATGTTATAGAATTTGTCTGTTGGATAAAATCTGATAGTAGTTCGGGGTTTTTAATTGAGTCCAGTAAGCTCGCTCCCTAATAAATGAAACACGGAATCGGAGCTTGCGCGTAGTCACTTGTCATAGTTTAACAACTGCTTTAATGAACAGTTATTGGGGATATTGCTGTAATCCCCACCAGTAACAAGCGGATTGGTGATTGCAGTCTGTTGTTACTTGGACAACAGAAGATGCTCCTGCCCACCCTCTTGAAATAATAGTCTGAAGAAGTGTAATACTTCACAAATGCTATAAACATTTACCTATAGACGTAAAGATTGGCACAGTGGCTAAACGATTAGCTATCTGCACTTCGTGTCAACAAATATTTGTATGATCTAAGATTATTGTATCGGCAACCTAATTACTTAAAAAAGCGACAGCAACGCGACAGCCGCGCGACAGCGATCTCACTGTCAGCCAATACATATGACACAAGAATGACGTTTGACAGAAGCTATCTCGCGATTTACACTTGTCGCAAACTGATTGCTACATCAGTAATTAAGCTGCGGGTTGTATTTGACATGTATGGCTGTAAACTATACTCATGATACAAAACAAATGCTAGTGAAAAATGGAACGTTTTTAGAATGAGCAAAGGGAAACCAAGGACGAATCACGATTTCCCTGATATATTAGAGACTCCGTTCGTCTTTTGTTTGATGAACAATATCGAGTATGAATGCTTCACAAATTCACTTGTACAAAAGTGTATACCTAAGTTTTGTTGCGCCAACTTAACGCTTTACTTCGCAACTTCAGTGAGCGCGGAACTTTTTAATAGCCACAATAAGATGTCATGCATTTTTTAAATCTATTTGAGTTCAAGGTACTTTATGAGGTTAAAGTAAAGTAAGGATAAACAACAAATCCATACTTAAGGTGTGGTCGGCATAGTACTTATGTGACAGTAATGATGTGTGTGTGTAATAATATCATTAGTTTTCCGTATGCCAACAGTGGAACAATCTCCGACATGCCTTTGTAAAACTTCTTAATCTTTATTTACCGAAGTCTACCGGACAGGACAGTTGGCTCAATAGCTAAGTGATCAGCTACTGCGCAATCTATACATATAAATAAAATTGGATGGATATCTGTTTGTATACTGAAATAAACATTTTTTATTACATGCGTATAATACGGTATATACACGGTACATACACCAAAATAACATTTTTTACAATTTTTGTCTGTCTGTCTGTCTATCTGTTTGTATAGGCTAATCTCTGAAATGGCTGGACCGATTTTGACGGGACTTTTATTGGCAGGTAGCTGATGTAATAAGGAGTAACTTAAGCTACTTTTATTTTAGAAAAATTCTTTTATTTTAGAAAAAAACAGGGTTAAGTGCAGGGTCTCACTAAAAAATACATTGTTAAGTTCCGACATCCACGCGAACGAAGTCGCGGGCACAGCTAGTATGAACTAAATCTGTAAAGTCGGTAGTTCAATCCTGTATTCTTAACTTGATTACTAATGAAGTAAGTATTTATCTTAGTTCCTAAATTATTTAGCATTGCAAATCCAATTTGATATAATAAGTCATTATGAGTTATTCCTAGGCAAAGTTACGAGTGCAGGCAAAGTTATAGCATTCTACGGTAGCTCCTGTTTCATCGATGTGGGTAATAGTAATGAAAACAGATGGGAAGCATATTAATATCTGATAACACAAAGCGAGTCCCAACTGTGATTTCAATTAGCTAATTACTATCGCTTTTATATCAGAGTATTCATTACCGCTCTATTCATATAATAGGTGTTTGCTCGCAAATGGAATCCACTGAGGAGACTGGAAACCTTTGAATGCAAAGCGGGGCGGCATTCAAGAGAACTGGGTTTTTAGGCTATTGATGGCTGCGGAATAAATTAAGAGGAATTCAGGGAAGCGAGTATTTGTGACGTTTTTTTAAACCTAACCCTTCTATTGGACAATGGAATCAAACTTCATTTATTCTTTACATTATATCATCATCTGCCTAGTCTTTTTCCAACTATATTGGGGTCGGCTTCCAATCTAACCGGTTGCGGGTGAATATGATATTTTACGCGGAGCGACTGCAATCTGACCTCCGCCACTAAATTACTGGGAGCCACTGATACTCTAAGGTAGACTGGTTTTCTCACGTTTTGGGTTCCTGAAACCCGTAATGACCGACTGTTGTAATAGGTATTTGTATAACACCCGGGACCAAATGCTTATCGTACTTTCCGAGGCACGGAGGAGTCTTGATCTATGAAAAGCGGTCAGCCATCCAAAGATCTCAGCAAGTACTGCTTGCAGATCCACTGATATGTGTGATAGCTATGTAGCCACGAGCCCCTTTTAGATTAAACACATACAGATATACGGAATTCGAAAAAAAAACTTGAAATTTCATATATATTCAGTCAGTTTGATGTCTTCTTTTACGGCATACGGTTACTTTATAGGAATCCTTACATTTTGATAAAACCAGCAGTAAACAGCCTGCGAATAGCAGTGGGCTAGTAATATACTAAATTACTATTATTACGAGTTGGTTTGCAATAATACAGAGTGGAACTTCTCAACGTATTACTATGTGAAAGTGGAAGTAATTATCTAAATGAAATCACGCGTACAATTTGCTGAGCCTAGCCTGTGATATAAACTAACTTGTCTCTTCACACTTTATTAATTATTTTGTGTGTTATTATAGTTTATATTGTCGTGTTGTGTTTATTAAGCATCGTTTTGCCCAGTTTTGTATGTTTTGTGTTTTAATCATTCAACTGCGTATTTGCCAGTGATAATCTTTAAAGATTTTGTTTTAACTTAATACGGAATATGAATTAATAGCATACCATTCTGTTGTAAGAAATGAGCAATTATTTTTAGAAATGAGCGTTAATATAGAAAAGCAAAATGGGCATGTAAGCATCGTAGTACGTGAGTTGCTTTAAATTCTACCTACCTACATTCAAAATAGCGTGATATAATGTCGCTTCTGTCAAGTCACGAGTTATCCCAACGGAATTGATCATGCCAGTGCTGATGCTGACTGGCCAGGATGCGCCAACGGATCTCAAGTATATTTGTACTTTGAAGCTCTTTCCTTACAAACTAAAACAAGAATACCATGATTTTATCTGCTAACAAGACTTTATGCCTAAACCCCTTAGTCTTAAAATACACAGTGCGATGCGTCACTCCATGTCGCAGCTTGTGTGACGCCGTCGCGTGGCAAGATCCGAGGATTTACCTACAAAGCGGTACAAAAATTATAATCGGCTTGACCGCACTCCGCTGCGGTATGCGGTGCCGGACCGCACGGTGTGTTATTCGCCTTAGAAACACGCAATCAAATCGCCCAAATATTGATTACGGGCCAAAGCCTAAAATAGTCAGTTAATGTTTCTATTATATTACATAAGTGCGCCTATTAAGCACTATTGTATGATATTTTAGTTCAACATCAATGGTTGTAAATCTTGTTTATCATGACAGATATTGTTTTAATATGCAATAATGTAGTAATTAATATATATTATAATACATTAATATGTAGGTATACTCTTCATTCATTCATTCATTCTGTATCCGATCTACATAAATAATCAATGAACACATAACATAACACAGCACGCCTGTATTACCCGAAGGGTGAGACAGAGGTATACTATTGTACACCCACATTTCGCCGATGCCGTTATTGAGTCCAATTTAATAGGGGGCGAGCCTAGTCTCATCTACCGGACACATTTCCAGACTCCGAACTGCTACTGAGAATTTCCATAGATGAACACCCAATGAAACTGCCCGACTTGGGAATCGAACCCAAGACCTCAGGCTCAGCAGTAGCGCTTGCAACCACTAGACCAGTGAGGCAGTCTTAATGAAAGGCTTCATAATATGTTCATAATATAGTTTCCTTATTAGGAGAAGCTGTTGACGAGCAATGGTTTGCGTAATAGCGATATAATACGTACTGTTATTGGACAAATGACCTAATGACCTATTATACTCGACCAATTGGCTACTTAAGGTTTTATTGTTAATCTTAATTACTCTTGTTGTAATATCACGTGTTAATTTATAGGATTCATTTGTTTTGTGAACTGAGTAAAAGCAATATGAAGAAATAAAAGCTATTAAATCCACGTACCTAAGTATTGCTGAACATAAAAAATAACACAGCATCCGAAAGGTTAGGCAGATTTATAGGTACTATTGTACTCCAACATTTTGCCGTTGCGGTTATCGAGACTATCGCCATCTACTGGGCATAGATTCAGACTCCGTGGTGTAACTGAGAATTTCGTACAGACACACCCAATAAAACTTTGTCCGAGCCGGATCTCGAACCCAGGACCTCACGCTCAACAGTCGCGTTTGCGACCACTAGATCAATGAATGACTACAATATGTATAGCAATAAATAACTGCCTTCATTTATTGTTAAAATTTATTAAAAAAAAATGTAGAAGGTGTTACCTTTCATTCTTTCTTTTCTTTTAAAAAAATAACTTTGCCCCGTTCTAGGATTTCTCCTGTATCATTTTGTGGTTACAGTTTACAAACATAGTATGTCACATGCACACACAACCAGCTCCGAAACAACTATCTGTATATCATACAAATATTTGTTCCGTGTAGAGATCGAACCCGCGACAAGTAGCGCAGAAAGGTAATTTCTTAGCCACTGCGCCAACTGCGTCGTCACTATCAGTGGCGTAGCAAGGGGACCGGTGGGGGCGAGCCGCCCGACAAGTTCCAGAACAAAATACAAACATTAAGGAAAAAAAAAATCGCTAGCATAGCTGTCTTTTCCCCCACAAGCACTAGCTTAGCTCTATGTATAATTCGGAAATTCCCCCAAAAGCACACGACGCTGTCGTGTGGAATACCCCATCCCATAGCTTAAATAGATCCTTGACGTGTCAGTAAGTGGCGGTACTTTCATACAGGCCCAGAAGACAAATAACTAACAATACATGACATACGAATTGATAAGAACATTAACTGATCTATGACGTTTATCATTAAAAAAAAATGCTTTTCACTTTAAATGGGGTGAAACCACCAACTTCCGCACCGGGTGCCACCCAAGGTAGCCACGCCACTGGTCACTATCGCACGTTAACGGATTAATCGCAGCATGTAGTAAATAGGCGCACAGGGGAGTTCTACTGGACAACCCATTGATATACAAAATGGTCCTACTTCAAGGCTTAAAATGAAAAAGAAAGGTAATCACTTAGCCACTGCGCTAACCGTGTCATCGTATCATCTATCTTATGTACAGCGGCGTACACAGAATGTTTAGACAAGGTAGGCAGAAAAATTTAATAGCTTCATCATCATCATCATCAGCCAAAAGACGTTCACTGCTGAACGAAAGCTTCCCCCAAAGGGGGGGCTGCC
Organism: Shargacucullia verbasci; assembly: GCA_947562105.1. Taxonomy (NCBI): domain Eukaryota; kingdom Metazoa; phylum Arthropoda; class Insecta; order Lepidoptera; family Noctuidae; genus Shargacucullia; species Shargacucullia verbasci. The sequence goes on along the minus strand of OX387302.1, from coordinate 6,666,022 downwards.
ATAATCCCCACGCTTGGCAGGCGGAGAGCGCTTGGAGATCGCAGTGGCTCACCGATTAGTGAGAGGACGCAGTTTTAAGACGTACCCGGGTCAGCTTTTGGTAAGTAAGCTTTAATAGCTTACTTATCAAAAATACCTACTGCATCTTGGTATTGGTTCGTCGTCTTATCGATTAAGTAATGATATATGTGATTTGCAACCTCAAATATCTTATAACAAATATTTATCTGAGATAAGTAGGGTAGACAGTGTCTATTTGTCTTTATGAACCACACGCCTCTGCTTATGTATATTATTTTGAAACACGTAGAACTCGCCTCGAGTTGAGTCATATTTTGTTAGTTTCTTGTCACGATCAAAGAACCCTCTATCCATTCCGTACGTAAGGCGTATCCATTTGAGAAGTCTCTGCCTCTAGACTAGGGTTACCATCCCCAAATATTGAAAACCAGTATTTGAAAGTGGAATTACCAGGACATTTCGGATTAAAAAACAGGACGCAGTATAAGAAAAGTATACGAAACAGTGTCAATAAAACTCAATGAATAGCAGTTACAATGTTTTAAGAAATTATCTTCAATTAAATTATACAATATAAGAAATGAAATGAAGGATTAAATTATAAAATAACGCCGATGATTAAACTTAAGGTTTGAGGCACTAGTGGCGCGCGAATAATAAAACACAGGACCTTACAAAGACTCTTTAAAAAACCCAGGACACAACTCAATAACTATCCAGGACAACCCAGGACAGTCCAAAAAGCAGTGTCCTGGGAAAACAGGACGATTGGCAGCTACTCTAGACGAGACAAAGCTGCTCAAATGTATACACACCTTTTATACTGAAAACCGATTATCCGAGATGACGTCACTATTAAACGCAGTATACCGAATCAGAATGTCCTTTATCACCAAATAGAGCTGTAACCGAATCCAAACCTCTCATTGCCTACCTAAGTGTTACTTATACTCAACATTATAAGGCTTTCTGTACCCTTTCCAGCCTCCTCACGTACTTCAATGGTAATCAAAATCCGTTTTATTTGACATCTGAGACTTACAGAACCTCAAAAGAAGTGGATAGCTTTAATGATAGGAATAAAATAGATATTCGAAAATACGGTTGGCGCAGTGGTTGAGGGATCAACTGCTGCGCTATGTGTCACGGGTTCGATCCCGCACGGAACACATATTTGTATGACCTACAGATAATTGTTTCAGATCTGAGTATTTGTGCGTGTGATTATTTGTGTTTGTAAACGTACCCATGATACAAGAATCATTTCTAGAGACCCGGGAGTGGCGCAACTTTTTTATAAATAACTCAGATATACATATGGAGGAACGAGGTATGGTGTTCCTCCATTGAGAAGGCAGGATTCTCCGACCAGGCAAGGTGGTTAGCCTGGCGGGCCGAAGTCCGACAGTTGGTGTCGGACATTTGTATGTGCTAGAATTGTTGTAAACTTGCATAGTGTGATACAGGATTTGTTGTTGTAGCTTCACTCCGATAGATGGCGCTTTACTTTTTGCCATGTTGCGAGTAATAGTCGCTACATACATATAAAATTCAAGTGTAGTTCAGACTAGTAGATTGTTATTGAAGTATTGAAAGCGATCAATATAACACGATATATTTTGCTGCCCGAGCGCAACGTGGTCGCCTAAAGCTTGTCTGCGAATATGATACTTTTACTTGAAATTAACACATTGCTTTTTTATAAAAAAATTGCTTTTGCCCGCGACTTCGTCAGCGTGTTATTTTAATTTATTATCTAATTAGTGTTTTAGTGCAGTAGTATAACCGTATGTCCTTGTCTAGGACCTAGGCTACGTTTTTGTAAAATTTCATGACAATTAGTTCAGAACAGGTTCAGTCCTGGTGAGGTAACAAACAGACAGACAGACATACACAGTTGCTTTCACATTTAAATTAACGTGGATGTTAAGAAAATAAGAATAAAGTCTAAATTAGGAGTCGAACAAAAATAAAAAGGATTTCGACAACAGGAGATACAAAAAATAATAATAAATAGATTTCGAAAATAATAATTCATCAATAACCAGAATAACCGTTTCGATTCTGAAGATCTTGTTTTGATTTACAAAATCAAGTCTTCCGAAACTTTATTTTTTATGCAACCAATGACACGCTTTGAGACGAGAGTGGTGAAAAAGGTTTTAATGCGTGGATGGAGGCTGAAAAGGGTAGTAATATACCTACATAAAGCTTTATCTTTCGAAGTCGTCACGTTCGATTTTGAATGTTGGGACGATCTCTTAAAAGCCTTTACTTCAAGGCTCCATTTTCTCTAGACTCTAGCGTTTCCATTTTGATAAAATATTCTAATCTAAAGAAACGTTAGGAATATGTATTGCCATATGACTATAGTGACAAAATTTCTTAGCTCTCGAAACATTGATATCGAATAAGAAACAATTAGAAGCTTTTCAATGAAAACTGATAATAAAAAGCGTCACGCTTGTATTCCTCGAACGGTGTTCTGTTGCATACCCACATTTTGTCGATGCCGTTGTTCAGTCCTATGTTATCGGAGGTGAGCCTACTGCCATCTACCGGGCACTCTTCCAGACTCCATCCTGCTACTAAGAATGTCTATACAGAAAAACCCACTTTGCCCGACCCGGGGATCTAACGCGGGGCCTCATACTCAGCAGCCGTTCTTCCGGCTACTGGACCAATGAGACAGTCACTACGAAGAGTAATCTGCTCATTGTGAGGCTTTTAGGACAGAACCTCATAAAACGTTTTAAAACGTAAACGCGTTACCCGTTTATGGTTAAAACAAATTCCACCAAATTATCTAAGTATGTGCCAAACAAAAATAAACTCTAGTGCTTTGTTAATAGAGTCTGTATAAAGCGAAACAATTAAAGCAATTTACATTTTTGAAAGGCTAGGGCTGTCACTCACCACATTTACGAGTCCTCCCAACAAATGGAAACCTGCTGATTTGCGGAAAGTAAATTGGTCACTTTGAATAATAAATGTTGGTTGTTGTAACTTGTTGAAACTTTTTAGTCTTATCGGTTGGTTCTTGCGTGAGTCATAATAACACCATCGACTTAATTTGGGTGTACAGTAGTACACCTCTCTGCGATACATCTCGATTTTGACATTTTCTCTAATCTCGTGCGTTCGATGACGCGGTTGGCACAGTGGCTAGACCATTAGCTTTCTGCGCTACTTGTCGCGGTTTCGATCCCCACACGGAACAAATATTTGTATGATCTAAAGATACTTATTTCGGGTTTGGTTGTTTGTGCATGTGACATGTATGTTTGTAAACTGTACCCACGATACATGAGAAATCCAAGTGTGGGAAAAGTTTAAAAAAGAACTAATCCCAATTATGCTATTAACAGTAAAAATAAACACGCTGTTGTAACGTTTAAGTTTAGAATTGATTTACATAATGTGATTGAAATTCTATCTAAACATATTTCATACAAAAATCTGACCACCCGTCATGTGACGTCGTCTATTTTATACATAGCAGTTCATTACCCCGTATGATTATAATAACCTATATTTTAAATTAGGAGCGTTATGACTCATTTCATGGCCACCTGGGAAATTAATAATACATAGAATTCATTAACTGATTCTCTATAAATAGACTGGATAAATTAGTATTTAAATTGTAAATAAATGATGTAAGGTCCGTTTTATTATATATGTATACAAGCTGTTGTCCGCGATTTTGTCTGTATGTATTTCGTATTTATTATCAAATATGTGTTTTTCTGCAATAGTAAAAACAAATCTGTCTTTTTCCAGATCCTAAGCTACGTCCTTGTAAATTTCATTACGATCCGATCAGTACCTATTTTAGCTGTGATTAGGCAACAAACAGATGGATAAAGTTACTTTCGTATTTATGAGTGTGGATATAGTGTTGAATCTAAGATTTCTTAGAACTGAGTTTTTATTGTTGAGTGGTAGCCCCGACTTACAAGTTGCAGGTCGTGGGTTCGTATCCAGGTGGATCAGACTCATTTGCGCATTATTATTATAGAAAAAACAATTTTAAAGATTATACACACTGAAAAGAAGCAGGATTAACCCTTGCCCCACCTACAGAAATCCAAATAATAAGTTAATAGAACTCGTAACCGCGTGTTACGGTCTCTGCGTAAGAGCAAATTATGAGTACTATAGTACAACAAAATATCTAGAGCGTGTGAGAAAAAATGTAACGTAGGTATTTACTCGTACACATAATTACCTCGTTAGCATAGGTAATGGTCGCAAGGGCAGCTACTGAGGTTTTTGGTTCGGTACCCAGATGGGACAAATTCTCAGTATGTCTATTAGCATGCCCGGTAGATGGTAATAGGTCCGCCCCCTATTCAACGGGACTGATTAACGGTATCAACAAGATATGGGTATATACTTTACAATTGTACACCCATATCAAACACTGTGTACACGGTGTACACTGTACAAGTGTACACCCATATCAAAGAGCACCGTTTTAATTTAACAGAGGTGTAATGTACAGTATACAGTACACCTCTGCCTAACCTTTCTGCGAATACAGGCGTGATGGTAAGTTAAGTGTTAAATTAAAACGGTGCTCTTTAATCGTTGTGATAAGGGTCGGGTAATCAACAAGGGATTAAGGATTTCTATATCGTGTTATACAGCTATCGTTTATTGCTATTTTATAATGTATAATTAGATTTTCTGATCGATATCATGGATTGAATAGTCGTTCAGTTCCCCTAGTGTAAGTTTCTTTTGACAAATTCGATTCACTACATCGAACGCGTTCGGCGCTCCGATTGGACCGTTTCGTGCATCCGTTTCATATTAAAAAATCAGCAAAATCAGCTCATGTTTAGTGGGGTAAAAACGTTAACGCATTTTATATGAAAACTTGTAGCTAAACTATAGTCTTAAGTGGGGATGTTACGGAGGTGGATTTATCGGAGGCGGAATCGGAGTCGGAGGTTCTCGTTGTGACCTCCGCGGAGTCGGAGGTGAATCGGCGTCGGAGCAAATCTACGAATGTAAAATGGAAATAAATAAGAAAGAAAAAACTTGTCGCAACTCGTTCACCCTTCGTTCATCAGTTGCACAGAACACATACTCCGTCGGTTGTCAGTGTCACGTAGAATGCGCTCGGTAGCGCTGCAAAAATAGCAAGTCATAACTTGTAACTCCGATATATACCTCCGTTTCGATATATCGGAATCGGAGCCGAATTCGAAGGTGTGATTTTAATCGGAAGTTCCGACATATCGGATTCGGAGTCGAAGCTCCGTAACATTCCTAGTCTTAAGCAATCGTGTGTTTTCAATATCTACCTAATAATAGTATTTAATGCGTAGTACAATTTAATTTTGTCGTAGCTGTTAGGTCTAATATGAGACTGACGTACAGAAAAGTCATTGAAAATTGTTTAGCGTTTGGTGAAAGCATAGATTCGAAGTCGCGAGTAGCGAACCCTGATATCTTCTGGCACAACAAGTGGCAAACTCTGAGATTCCACTATAGATTCTTGTGTGATAATATGCTCGAGCCAACACGACAGAAGAAGAAGACAGATTAAATACATTGACTTCCTCATTGGTCGTGAGGTGACGTGAGGTTCTGGGTTCGATTCCCAGGTCGGGCAAAGCGTTCTTGGGTTTTTCTCTAAGGAAATTCTCAGTAGCAGCACGGAGTCTGGAACTGTGCCCTGTAGATAGCAATAGGCTCGCCGTCTATTCCATGGGACTCAATAACAGCATCGGCGAAATATGGGTGTAGAACATTATAGGTACCTCTGCTTGACCAAGTGTCGGTCCGAGGGGGAGGAACGTGGAGGTCATGACCCCCTCCCAAAATCGTACAAGCTCAACTATAATATTACAACTCCACCCCCCAAATCACTTTACTGTTAATATGACCCCCCCAAAGTCTTTGGCTGCGACCGCACCGGGCCTGGCTTGGTTTCGGGGAATACAGGAGGTGATGCTGTGATGATGATGATGATGATTAAAAATAATACCTATTTAACATATCTAGATCACTGGGATATCATTCCATATTCAATTAGCATAAACAAAAAAATATTACAAATAAAACTATGATAAAAAGGCATCTACCCGCGTTCGTTCTGAAATAAAATAATCTGTCGCGCGGTGACGAAGGCATTAAGCATGCAAATTGGAATTGGCTGACGTTCGGAAGTGACAATCCCTTGTCAAGTATTTTTTTAATTGCCATTAACGATCTGTTATTAATTTATAATTTTAATCCAATAAACTGTGCTATAATCTATGTATTTTTAAAAAATATTAAAATAAATATATTAAATCTCTGTCATCTGGTAGTTTTCCCAAAAGACTTGCAGCATTGTTACGTATACAGTACAAATATATATTTTTTGTAGATATATTATTGCAATCCTGGTAGATTAACGGTGAGAAGAAAAAAGTCCCTGATCACGTCGTGGTATGGTACATAAGTATTTAATATATATAATTAATTTAATATATATATAAGGTCAGTTTCTTTTTCGACGTCATAAGTTAAGTTTCAATGAAATCGAATTATTGTTTCTAACACGTCATCGTAACTATAGCTAAAGATACTAATTCAACATTAACATTGTTAAAAAAAATCTATCCATAACATTATTGAAACTTCAAATATGTTCACTTTTTTTGCTGAAGGTACCATTAGTGGTGACAGACAGACTATGTCAAGTCGCCTCGTATCACCATCCTTTTGTGTAGTGCCTAATAACGTCAGCCTGAGGTGATAGTAGCAATATTCTAAAACGACAGTTAATTGAAGCTGTCTTTGTAGATGCCCAATGTTTAGCAATAGAACTTTGATTCCTACTCAAGATTGTAATCCCTATAAATTTAAAAATTCAATAGAGAGTAGAGTTTAATAAACTTTTCGGATTCGTTCGTACAAAATCCCAATTAAACTTCAGGCTAAGGATCAAACCCGTTGTACATTAAATCAACAGGTAACCTGTGTTAACGTTACATCGGAATCTCTACAAAATAAATAATAAAACCCATATTTTCAAGTGTTATCAAAGCGAATTGTTACGATCTGCTATATTTTTTAGTTTCCGACAGCACGACAGCAAACGCAGGGTTATGTTTCCTGGATACTATAAAAACTGATCGCCGTATTTTTGTATTGATTGTTATAACACCATCAAAATTTTTAGACCCACATGAATTCAAAATGTTGTGGGCCGAGTTCGAATACAAACCCTCCTGTATAAAAATCATACGACTATCATCTATGACTAGGCTCTCATAGATTACTCAGAATGTATAAAAAACTGATATTATTAAGAACATGACAACGAAATAGAGTACCTATGTCTGCTTATCATTATACGACTTGTCGGAGGCAATTGAAGGAAATAGCTTACTAAATCGGACGTAGGCATTTGGCCAACGATTTATATACTAGGCCCGTAGTTGTAAAACATAAATAGATGTAATGATTAAAAACTTTATGAGGCACCAATAAGGTTCAAAACTACACGTACTTTTGCAGTCGCGGCTGCTAAGTGTGAGATCCTAGATATGGTGAGACAAGGAGTAGGTACTTCTTTCTAAGAAGAAAGTCTGAGAAATACCCCATGAATGGAAAAAGACTCCCTCCAATAAATGGAACTTATAACGGCTTCGGCGAAATTTTAGTATATGAGTGTACTACAGAATTGCCAAACCCTTCGTAGAATATGGGTGTGATGCTATGTTAAGTTTAACATTTATAAAGGTTAGGTGCGCAGAAATTAGGCCGTAGGAGTCGCCTTACGAAATTCGGCATCCACAAGTTACGTACAACAGGAGACAAGTTGCTGATTTCGTATTATAAATTATATTTTGCTACTCTTTTTCCTAATTTACTTAATCAGCACGATTAGAAAAGTAATAAAATAGAGACAAATAATAACGTAAAAATATAGCAGCCTGTATTGCCCGAAGAGTGAAGAGAATGTAGAGATTTATGCTAATGTAACACCCACACACCGCTGACGTCGTTATTGAAGCCCATGTAATAAGAAGCGAGCCTATTGCCATCTACCGGGCACAGTACCAGACTAGACTAGCATCACCGTTGTATCCCATGCACTCGCATATCGCCGATGCAGTTATTAAGTTATTAATAATAGGGGCCGAGCCTATTGCCAACAAGCAGGCACAGTTCTAAATTCCGTGCTGCTACTGAATTTCCATACAGAAAATCCGATTACACTTTGCCCAACCGGGCAATCGAACTCTGGACCTGGCGCTTAGCAGTCGCGCTTGCAACCACTAGACCCTTGAGGCAGTACTGCCTCATAAATAATAAACAGGTAAAAATAATAAAAGTTATAAATAATAGCATTGTAATGTTTTCCTGTTAAAAAGAATAAAAGCTAATAATAATTTCAGCTTTTCCCATTTATCATTATGAAAATAAAATAAAAATATGTTTACTGGAAAATACAGGGCTATATAGGTCAATATTATTATTATCCATCAATTATACAAACACCACTGATCATCTGCATAGACTTTTCCCAATTACATTGAGATCGGCTTCCAATTTAACCGGTTGCGGCTGAATATCAGTATTTTACACGGAACTACTGCCTTCTGACCTCCGCCACCCAATTACTGGAGGACACTGATACTGAGAGACATGGATAGGTTAGACTGGTTGTCAGACTTTTTGGGCTATTGACACCCGTAACGACTGTCATAGGTCTTCGTATGACACCCGGGACTAGCTGCTTAACGTGCTTTCCGAGGCACGGAGGGGTCTCGATATGTGAAAAATAGCCATCCATCAAAGGTCTGACCGCGTCAAGCGCTGCTTAACCTCACAAATCGACCCATCTGCGTGGTAGCTATGTAGCTACGAAGCCCTCTCATCTCATAAAATAATATTACAATGTGGGTACATAATGATTTAAAGATATAGATACTATTCAGCGACGTGCACAAAGTTTTTAGACAGGGTAGGCAGAAAATTTTAAAAGCTTACTTACCTATCATACCTTCTGCATGTTGGTATTGGTTCGTCGTCTTATCGATTAAATAATGATGTGATGTGATTTGCCACCTCAAATATCTTATAATAAATATTTATCTGAGTTATGTAGGGTAGGCAGTTTGTTTTTGTCTTTATGAACCGCACGCCACTGGTGGTGTACAAAGACAGCTATTATACTACTATAGCTATTAGGATTCTCAAACGTTATGATATTATAGGTAGGTGCGATAGATATACCTACTAACTCGTTTCGTTAATATGGCTTTGAGTGACAATTAATACTAAATGTATTAATTCTCACTAGGATTTTTTCCGTATGGTGGACAGAACGTACAAATATACATTATTTTGTGTGGGAATCGGACCCACTTATTGCAGAATGCCAATCATTTAACCACTACACAAGCTTTACTATTAGGATTATGCATTTTACGTTCAAAAAGGTTTAGGCACCTTTTTTTTATTAACTTGGTTAGAACCCGTCATGGGGAGCTATCCTCCACCTGGGGGTGGAGGGGTGTACCGGACTCCGACCGGCTAAACTCACCACGGTGGTCCGCCTCGGCACCATATGGAGGACTTCGGGAACTTTTAGAAGACCGCACCGAAGCCCACCACGGTGTCGTGCTGATCGGCACTTCCCGGAGGGGGTGACTGTAAATAGGCCACCCCCTCGTGCACGTCCCGGGGGAGACTGTAGAAAGGTCCCCCCGTTACCCTCCGTCATGGCCTATCCTCCTGGCGCTCCTAGGGGGGCGGAGGGGTGTGCCGGACTCCTACCAGCTAAACTCACCACGGTAGTTCGCCTCGACACCATATGGTGGGCTTTGGGAACTAAGGCCACCATATATACACCATATATACACCAATTTCTTACCAACATACGTTCTAATATAATAAGAAAACGGGAATTAGACAGAATTGTAATTATTGTGCCATCAGCGAGAAAGGTAGCTGTAAAGTATCTGGTGTTTTATGAATGAAAACTTGCAAACATTACTTGTTGTAATTCATTATTAAAAAACAGTATTACTGTATCAATTAGTAATGGTTAGTTAATAACAGTAAATATTTTTTCCTTTGATAAGCTACTTTCAAAAACTACGATAAATTCATCTACTTATATCGCTGACTGTACTGGCCTACCATTAGACACAATGCCCTTATAAAGTATTAATTGTAGGTTGTCTTGTTCTGGGGTCATTTCATTTTTATTGTTTTTGTTCATATGGTCAAAGTTGGTTTTAATTTTTATACATTTAGACGGCTAGCTACTTTGCGTAGCTAGCCGTCTAAATAACTGATAAACTTGACAGCAACTTTAATTACAAATTGTCGTTCGATCGATAAGATAACTGTGGGAACGTATAGGTATAGAATTAATTGAATAGCTAGCATAGAAGCTAATTATTTCCGTAAATATGTATGTGGAAGGGGCACGTAGCTACATAGTTACCGAGTTGATTGGTCGATCTGCAACGTTAAGCTGCATTTACCGCGATCTGTCCTTGGATGGGTGACCATTTTTCACACATCGAGACCCCTCCGCACCTCGGAAAGCACGTTAAACGATTGTTACGTGTGTCAGGAGCCCAAAAACGTCCGACAACCTGTGTAACCTTAGAGTATCAGTGTCTCCCGATAATTGGTTGGCGAAGATCAGAAGGCAGTCGCTCCGTATAAAATATATATGATATTCAGCTCCAACCGGTTTGGACTGGAAGCTGCCCCCAATGTAGTTGGAAAAAGACTAGACAGACGATGATGATAATTATTTATATAGCTAGGTAGGTACTCATAACAAGTATTTTCAAATATATCGAAAGTATTCTAAAAAAAGCAAAAAAAAAAGTTCTAATTAATCACTTTTCTAAATAAAAAAGTTCCGGCCAGCAACAAAATTAATTCATTGATAAAAATTGGCGTCGTTAATTATGACGTACATATTAAAGAACGCCGCGATTACTCTTTATTTAACCGCGGAAAGAAGTTAATATCTTTGTTGATATCCGCGTTTAAAATAATTATTATTATTCTCGTTCAACTAAGGTAATTAAAATACAAGTAATTAGTTAGATAAATGATCGATAGTATGTAAATTATCATAGTGAGTTACGTTAATGGATAAATAACTATTTATAATTAGCATTTCAATGTTAAAACAGTGTATGCTTACTCATATGTAGCAAATGTAAAGTTAATTAATTGTAGGTGGAAGATTCTTCACTAGAGCGATGAATGTAATATCATAAAGAAGTACGCATATAATTATATATATAATTTAAACGCTGGGCTTTTTAAGGCCAGCTCTTTTTTCTTTTGCTTATAATTACGTCCTTGAAAAGGCACTATCTGTTTCGCTATTTTTATATATTTTTGTTTCGTATTAAACAAAAATATATCCAAAAAGTATTTGTATCATATAATATGAGTATACTATACTCCGGTTACCGGTATTTCTTGTCATATAGGCTTTTATAATTCTTAAAAAAATATTTGTTGTTATTTTCGAAATAAACTCTACGATCTATATTTTTAATGGCGAGGAAAACATTAATTGAGCGAAGCAGTAAAAAAACGTCAGAACAATTAATGGTAACTCCCTAAAATTACGACTTGCCTCAATTAAACACCACTTGTAGCTTTAATAGTCGTAAGAGCGTCAAACTGGAAAATTCTAGTTAAAAGTCGTTAACTTATAAAAATAACCGCAAATTAAGAAGCATTTACTTTCGATGTTTTGTTAAGTTACCTTCTTTGAACTTAAGTTTTAAGGTCATTAAGATTATGTTCGGTATCTATTTTAAATATCACCGTATTCACGTTATGGTCAAAAAAACTTAAATTTAATATTTACCTTTTACAAAACTGGAAAAAAAAAAACGTCACGCACTAATCACTTCACTAAAACAATTTTAAATTCGCATAAAAAGAACACTTAAAAAAAAAACTGTATTCCTCACACACTGCTAAAAAAATAACGGACTCGACTTTAGAAAAGCAGTTCGTTTTCTGTAACAAAAAGTTTTTATTCGCTCGCGATATTAATTCACTCAGTGATGCGACGCGCGCAGTGCTCGACGCTCGCTTACCGCCACTGAACGCCGCCAGTTTCTTTACGCGTGCGCAATGAGGCACTGGCAGAATCGCCAAATGCTTTATTTTTAGAGTTTCGCTTTTACCTGCGCTTTCAATTAATACAAATGCATTGTGACTTACTTTTTAATTATTTTTTCTTCTTCGTTTTATACAGCTACTTTAATCTTAAGATTGTGAATAATGTCTTTCTTGCTGCCATTATCAACGAAACATTTTTTCTCTGCATTCAGAGTTATTTAAATTGACAGGACGGGTTTCTTTATTATTGCATTTGGTGCTCTGAAAATAGTCGAAAGTTTTTAATTACATATAGTAGTTCTTTTTTAATTATATTATTGGTTATAATTATAAGAAGAAAGTATATCGTGTTCGCAGTTTACTGAAATGAAATTTCAGAAACAAAATCTAATGAGACAACGACATGTTAGTTCTAATGTTAGTATTATTGGGGTATATTTCACTGACGCATGATTATCTTATCGAAGTAAGTAAGTAGTATTTATACACCCACATTTCACTGTTGCCATTATTAAGTCTCACGGATAGGGGGCGAGCGTGGTATCTACCGCCCACAATTCTAAAATCCAAAACCTACTGAAAATTTCGATAACAAGATGTTCACAGCAAAATTCTTAAAAACATATCTAACAATCAAACTTTTATTCCGTGTAAGCTAAACAAGGCTATAAGTATCAAAGTCCCCTCCAATCTCGGTACAAGTACAGCCAGCTACAAAATGCATGGACTGCACTCGTTCCAGGAAATAACTGCTCACTAGCTTATCTTTTATATTTATCTGCTACTAATGTATTTTTCTTTGGGAAAGATTATCTTCTTTATGAAGTCAAATATGATTTTTTTTATTTTATTTTGTTAAGGCTTTTGCTATCTCTCCTAAAATGACGAAAATGCAAGTTTTAGATATGTGCACCTAATTTTACGTGGGGCTACAAAAAAGAGAATGAGATCGTTTTGCACAGCTTGGATACAATTCGACTGAAAAAGAAATACACAGATCCTAACCTTGGTTCGTCTCACGGAGAAGAGCTGGCAAGGCATTCTATGGACAGTTATAGAACAAATAGAGACACTAGATGTCTATTACAGTTTACAGATATAAATGTCACATACACTCAGATCTGGAAAACTCCGGGAACTTTATCTGACGATACAACAAATATTTGTTCCGTGCAGGAGTCGAAACCAATATAACGATGAGAGAGAAAAATAATAATATTAGGAATGCGAGGGCATTGAACTGTTAATTTTTTTTTCTTTTTTAAATACGTTGCCCCACACTACGATTTCTCCTGTGTCGTGGGTACAGTTTACAAATATACATGTCACATGCACACACGACCAGACCCGAAACAACTATCTGTAGATCATACAAATATTTGTTGAAGTAGGTTTAAATGTATGAAATTATATACTGCAACAATGAAACTTTAAAAAAAAAGTGAGCCGTCGTGGGACGCCTGGCAGATGTGAAACACCGAAATTATTTTGTACAGGTAATACGCATAGAAGGATGGCTTATGAAAGGAAATAAATATGGCATAATCAAAAATAAAATATTGAGGTTTATTTTAAAGAAAAAAGAAAATGTTCTTTATATAGCCTGGCGACGCATGACATGGCGATGCGTCGCCATGCCAATAGTCAGTCTGACCCGCCGCATGTTTCGCCTGCCGTAGATGTTTCTCATTAAAAAGGAAACAAATAGAGATCGACCTGATTAATTGGTATTTTTAATGCTACAATAAGTTTCACTACCCAATCAGTACAAAGAGAATTAATAACTTTTAACTGAAAGACATTATTTAATAGTTCATCAAGATTTTGACTCACTCGGTAAAATGTTGCTATTGTATATTTAAATAGTTAACATTTTTATAAATTTAAACATTCAACACGTACAACAGGGGTATTATGAAAATAATGTCGCCTTGGGGAAGATCTAATTAATATAATCAAAATTCATTTAATTTTGAAAGCCTGCGCTCCTATTATACTCAGTCAAAACTATCGATAGACTAACTACAGTCTAACGATAGTTTGGACTGAGTCTCAAGATCTCACGCTCTAAATTGATAACTACACTATATTATAGTACCTATATATAATATAGTGTAGTTATCATATCTGATACACACATCCAACGTAGAGTGGAAGTGGTGTAGGGAGGCCTTTGCCCTCCATACAAAAAATCATGTTTAATAATAATAATACCCTGTGTGTCTGGACGTCTATTTTCGTATAACTATTATGTTATGTCTACTTTCAGGACAGTCAACTGTGTATGTCGAGTGATACAAATATTTTACGAATACGTCTTCAAATTGTACGTGTGAGAATTGGCTTATTAATACGTATTCTGCGTCGGTATGTTTGTAGAGTGCCTTAGTCACCCATTTGTGAACGCAACCAACAACGAACAATTTATTAGAAACATGTTCTCGGAGCTTGGCGCCTCATTTATTTTCATGCAACAAGTCGCCGCTGTAGCTCTGAGTGGAAAGTATTGAATGCTTCAAGATTTTTTTCTGAGAGATCGGTTATTGTATATAAGAAAATGAAAATAGGAAATTGAAGTAGAAGTTTATAAGTAGGGTTGCTGGTATAAGGTTCCAGATAGGGAAAATTAATTTATCACATACTTAATATAATAATAATATATAGACCCCAGACCCGGCCCCATAAAACTGCGGCCAGACACCGGAGGACGGACAGCAGCGTCCTCTCACTAATCGGTGAGCCACTGCGATCCCCAAGCCGCCTGCCAAGCGTGGGGATTATGGCACCCCCCCCCCCCCTTGGGGGAGGCCTTCGTTCAGCAGTGGACGTCTTCTGGCTGCTGCTGCTGCTGCTGATACTTAATATCGAAAATCTGCTGCTGCTACTGAGAATTTTATATCGGAATATTATTTAATTAATGTTTTCAGCTAGTAAAATAAATTGTTCTAGATAGCAACTTTCTTCTTCTTCTTAGCGAGTAGTTCCAGCCTAGACGTTAGCTACTAGGACTGAGCTATAAAAAAAGGGGAAATAAAATGGTGTTTACCGTAAAAGACATGTAAAACCATTTTCATTTTCTATAATATTACACATTATGTTTAAAATGGAAACGGGCGTTAACCCATCCTTGAATAAGTAGTCGTAGACCGGTGAATGACAAACGACGATTTTTATTGGTGGCTTTAAATTGTGCGTCAATCATTTGACGGGTTAATAAAAAAGTTTATATTAAGCGGCCAATATTAAGTTCACCGATAATTATAAAAAAGGTTATGTTTGAGTCTGGCAATGAAAGTTAGGGCTGCCATGTAATTTATTCTTATACGAAATGATCAGGAAATTAATTACACGTTAACTTGAACTTAAGGCTCTTAATTTTTTCTCGAAATTCATTGCCCGTTTATCCATTATCACTGGAATTACACGGTAGACCGACTGCAACAGTATATAAACAACTTTTACCTAACAATACTTCCTGAATGCATTCCTTTATAAGTTTCACTCACAAACTTCCAATTTCATTCACCAACTAGTTCAGCAAACATTCAATATTATTGTACCCACAAAAAGAAACCGAGAGATGGGAATATTTTTCGTCACGATGCATGTCAGCGGAGCTAGAGAAATATTACGTTTGTACGTGCAAGGTAACTTACGTTGACGTATGGGATAGCTTTATGGCGATAAAAAATATGAACGATGGGATAACACGAACATTTTCTATGTTTATTTTGGGGAAATATGTATAACATAACATTACTGGAGCGGTAGGAAAATAAAGGTGCGTTTTTATGAGACAGCGGGGTCTTAAAAAAATTCAGGCGGCGTCACATAATGCTATCATTTTTAGTCCTGTGACTGCGAAACAAGTAAATAAAATATTGTCCTCCTGACCGATTTCAGTCACGGCGGCCAATCTCACCGGAGATTAGCCAACTACGCAGGAGATATTATAGAGCAAAAGTGCGTGCGCAAACATAGGTGCTCTCCCTATTCCTTCACTCTCATAGTCCGATGGGACGGCAATCCGACACGACCGGAGAGAGATCAGACGGAAGACCAACGGCTTTACGTGCTTTCTGAGGCACGATATACGAAACAAATACAACTGAAATAGTAGACATAGGTTAAGAGATTCACATATCAGTGATCAAAACTTTCTGTTATCCAATCTTCGTCCCGTATTTAATATTGCTCCTCAATCACTGCTTTAAGGAGAGATTCAGTAAAGTATTTGCCCATGAAATAACAAACTCAGCATATCCTATGTTGAGTTTGTATTCCTCGAAGGGTTAAATAGAGTAGTGTTCTGTTGTACACTCACATTTCGCCGATGCCATTATTAATTCTCATCTCATCTGCCTAGCCTTTTCCCAACTACATTGGGGTCGGCTTCCAATCTAACCGGTTGCAGCTAAATATCAGTATTTCACACGAAGCGACTGCCTTCTGACCTCCGACACCCAGTAACTGAGAGACACTGATACTCTAAAGTTATACCCATAACGACTGTCATAGGTCTTCGTATGACACTCGGGACCAACTGCCTAACGTGCTTTCTGAGACACGCATCCAAGGACTGACCGCTCGATCGACGGATCTGCGCCGTAACAATGTAGCTACTAGCCCCCTTAAAATTATTAATTCTCATCTGTGATTTGGATTTGCAGCCGTCAATCCATATCTGTGGGTGTTACGCCGAAAAATTATTCTAACATAACATAACATAATATCACGCCTGTATTGCCCGAAGAGTTAGGTAGAGGTGTACTATTTAACACCCACATTTCGCCGATCCCGTTATTGACTCCCATGTAATAGGGGGCGAGCCTATTGCCATCTACCGGGCACAGTTTCAGACACTGTGCAGCTACTGAGAATTTCCATAATTATAGAAAAACCCAACAACACTTTGTCTGACCCGAGAACTTACCCAAGACCTCATGTTCAGCATTCGCGCTTGCGACCACTATACCAATGAAGCAGTCTTCAAATATCATCATCATTCTGTTCACCTCTATAGAGACTCCTTACCAAAGTTTATAGTTTCTGATGATTACATTCCGGCAGTCTTCTAGTCGCATGTGAATAGGTTACCTTTTAAGCAAGCGTACCGTTATTGTCCGTAGTTGGTCTAAAACTATACACCACAAAATAATCGATTTGATTAAGAGCTTGGGTCTTGGGATAAAATGTAGCCTATTTCCTGAAACCCACAGGCGTTTCATCCCTTCTAGATAGATGCTTTATACCTACTTATCTAGTATACTTATATCTATCTTGTATCCTAAGTAACCTAATCTCGTAGAGTGAAATGGCATTTCTTAATTAATTGGCAATTTATTTTGTAGCAAGAAATTTGTTGTACTGGGTTCGATTTCCAGACCGTGTAGAGATCTCTTTTTAAAAGATTCTTATTAGAAAATGGGAGATTGGAATTGTTCCCGTTCGATGGCAAAAAGCTAACTATATTTCGCTTGGGACTTAATAACAGCTTCGGCAAAATGTGCACGTACAAACTGTTGAACGTCCTCAAGAGATATACTGATATATCTACCTAAAACTTCTATGTTATATATAAATTTAAGATTTAACCCTCAAAAACGAGCGCAAACAAAATAATAAACTTCAAATGTTACAAAATTTGTATAAATCGGTCGCGATTCGATTTCGTGCGATAACTTAGATCCATTTGCAAATGTAAACAGGGTGTTCTGATTACAATAAACATTTGGGTTTGTAATTCGACGTTTAATCATCGGGAGTGGTCGTTCAGCAATGAATCGATCTGCTAAGAGTGCTTCACTTAGCGATGCTTAGTTATTTACTTTTAAAAGAAAATTGTTCAGATTATAATGAAGTTTATTGATAACTGGTTGCTGCCCGTGACTTTGTCTGCCTGTATATTGTATTTAATTATGTGTATTGTTGCAACAGTATAAAATAGCCTAGGTCCTTCTTCAGAATCGAGGCTATCACTTACTAAAATTTCATAACGATTGGTTCAGTGGTTTAGTCGTGATGAAGTAATAAACAGACAGTAAGAATTACTTTCGCATTTATAATAATATATAATATAATTATTATAGACTAGCTTCCGCCCGCGGCATCGCCCGCGTGGTTTACGAACCCGTACATTTATCCGTGATAAAAAGCCTATGTGCTATTCCAGACTATAATCTATTTCTGTGCCAAATTTCATGCAGATCCGTTCAGCCGTTCTTGCGTGATTGAGTAACAAATATCCATCCTTCCATCCATCTATCCTTACAAACTTTCACATTTATAATATTAAGTAGTAGGATAGGATAGGATTAGTAGGTATAATATTTGTAGGAAGTAGGATAGGATTATAGATGAAATCCTGTTGGAGATTTGAATCTGTGTGCCTCTTCCTCTGTAGTGTTGGCATGAAATATAAGTAATGGGAATCTCTCATGCCGTAGTGGAAAGATAACGAGTCAGTTATGGTGGTAACAAGACTGCGCAGAAGCAGGGGTAAATACTCATTTTTTCAGTATGCTAATAGTAATAATATACTTCGATCACTCAGTTGGTTGCTAAACGGGACGATAATTATTATAGAACCAGGTACTCCATTGCTAGAGTTAAAAAGTCAGGTTGATAAAAGATCACGAAAAAAGGTAAATATTTAAGAAACATACTGAGGCTCAAAGCTAAACTGAACTGTTTGTTAAAAAAGAGAACGAAATTAGGAAAACGACTAAAATGAACATATAATTGTTAAACAACTAAGTGTTAAATCCCAATAATTGGAACTCAGAAAATATGAGAGTACATGAAATGCCTAAACTAACTAAGAAAAAAAAAATACGACAAGACAACAATCTTTTTAAAACAATTCAATCTAAGAAACTGCTGTATTATCAGAAGTAGCTAAATTAATTAATTGTTAGCTTCTGAGAATTTTCATTTGAGCTCGAGAAATGTTTACTTTTACCGCGTCTTGTTATCGGAACGGCTCGTTTGCATACCTATTTCTAGCAAAATATATCTGCTCCCTTTAGCAATCTATACAAATAAATAAAATTGAAATGTCTGTTTATAATGTTAAAATAACAGTTTTTTACTAAACGCACATGAAAGTATATACAATAATAAGAAAAAAAAAATACATTTCAATAATTTTTGTCCTTCTGTCTATTTTGTTGTTCCGGCTGATCTCCGAAACGGTTGGACCGATTTTGACGGGACTTTCACTGGCAGATAGCTGATGTTATAAGAAGTAACTTAGGCTACTTTATTTAAAAAAGTAATTAGGATTCCGTGCAAAAATATGCACAGGTTCGTAATCCACGCGGGCGAAGTCGCGGGCGGAAGCTAATGTGATAATAACAACAAACACCAATGAACATATATTACGTAAAGCCTAAAGGTTAGGTACAGTCAGTAATCAGTACAAACAATCTATAATTTAAACCATTTGCTTCTGTTTTCAACCTACACAAAACTTGGTGAACAATACTAATATCTAAACCTGCCTATATTTAGTCATCAATTATTGTCAGTAAAAGACTATTAAAAACACTTTAACCCTGTCAACCAGACAATTTATTTTAATTCACAAAAATATGAAATGATTTTCCATGACCTCTCAAATCGACCTTTTGGAAACAAAATTATACGCATTATACTGAACAAGTCGAAAAAGCGAAGAATGATTAATGACGTTAAAAAATCAATACGCACCCTCCGGCTTGCTTTGTTTCTTTCAGCCTTTGGGCTGGGATTTCAAGAATTTGTTTACAAAGATATACAATTTTCCAATTGGATTGTTTTATAATAATTAATTAATTTATTGCTTTTAGAATGGTCGAGTCCTATTGAGCCTTGTGATAAATGTAAATATTAAACCCATTTAGAAGATAAATGTTGAAAGGTATTTACCTCTTGGCTTTATAATAATATGCACGTCTTTTAAATTTTAACTGTCATCAATCTTGGCTATAAATATTTAAAATAAAAATATTGGAGAAAAAGGGGGATAAAACTAAGCTAACGCTAAAACACCATTCTTATTTTCATTTCTGTCCTAGTACAGATTACTAAAATAACACAATGGAGAAAATACGTCTATGGTTTTCTAAAAAACGCAAGGGGCAAATGAAAATGCATGTGAAAATGTATGTTGTACGTGCACGAGTGCTATCCAGGAAAATTTTGTGGGAAAGGGGAATTTGGGGCACAAGGAAAAAGTCTGAGAGTCTGAGTTAGTCTGGGGCACGTTTGGCACTGGGCAGTCAGCTGCGATAACACCAGTACTGACTAACCTTTCCAATATACAACGGCATACAAGAATAACATTAGTAAGAGATAGCGGTATTTTCTTTTTTCGCGTGTTTCTTCTTGCCGGAGCAATTTACGCTCACTCTTCTTGCATAACTAAATTAACTGAGGCTTACATACGTTATTAAGTCTAAAACGCTGTAATTCCTCTATTATAATAATTGTGGGGCTAAGTTGAAAGTCGTGTCAGTCCGCTTAATTTAGTTAAGTTATATCTGCGCAGCCGCAACCCTCATGCATTTCGCTCATACGACTAATTTAAGGTTTTCGTTTGACCGTTTTTTTTACCAGTCAGTATCTGGTGTACCTGATATTCTTTATAGTAAACAAAACTCAGAAACGAAAAAATGTAGATGTCCCGATATGGTACTTTGAAATAACTTCAGTAAATAAATTTTGGACCTACTATAACTGATACAACTAATCAATAAGAAATTACTAACCAATTTAGCCTACTTTTCGACGCCCTTATACTCTGCAAGCAGTCTAACCCGGCTGATTTTATCATCTTATTTAAATCTATATAACTGAAGGGTGGCAAATCAAGTAAAAAAAATAGTGGCCATAAATAAAACTACCGTTTTCTATGAAGCCATAAAACATGTTAATAGACTAAAAAGAAAAAGAAACACCAGTATCACGCAAAAACATTTGAATATCGCAGCAATAATTCCATAAACCAAAGTAAACCACATCACGTTACAAATCGTCCTGAGTGCCTGTAAATTTCGTTACATAGTCCCGTAAAGCCGAATTAGGCCGAATCAATCCGAACTGGAACCCACGTGCCGCCGGTAAAAGGACCCGCGTTTTATTTGCGCCCGGGGCTTTTTAAGACCCCACTGGAAGAGGATATCTGATGAATATAAATAGGAAGTTATTGTTGCTGTCATCTGTTTGTTTACGTTTTCGGAATACGCATTGTGTATTGCTCTTTTGTTTTTCGGCTATACTTATTGTCGGGGTCTGTTTCGACCTTCAGGGTAGACTTGAATGTTTGATATTGTTCTCAACTTATGTGTCAGTTTTTCCTTATCTTCAATTAAGTGTACTGCTGTGGTGTGATCTTTGTTTTAAAGGTACGTTTGGCGTATGGTTTATCAATCGACAGCTGGAATACGTGTCGTAGGAAAAAAGTTGTTTCGCCTACAGATAGGAGTTCTGGGTCTGGGTGTGTGTGTATGTGAAGGTTTGTTTTTGTAAATTTTCCAGGATACAGGTATGGAGGAAACGAGGTATAGTGTCCCTGAATTGAAAAGGGTGGATCCTCCGTTAGAATCGTTGTAAACTCTCATAGTGCGATTCAGAGTTTGCTGTTGTAACTTCACTCCAATAGATGACGCTTTAATTTTTGCATTTCATAATGTAGGCCAAAAGAACTAAACTAAAAAATGAAGGGTTAGAGTAATATGTTTTTTTTATTCGTCGTCTTGGCTGACATGATTGTCGGCCTATCTCACCCCCAAAAACTCCCAAGTTACTTGACATAACACGGTTCTCTACCCTCCACATTACTTTCGTTAAGTATAGTACCTTATTTGTCTGGTTTGTTTCCATTAGAACTAAAATCCAGATTTATTCTATTACGCGAAAAATATGAAAATACCTTGACTACTTTATGCTAAAATTATTTGGCAATATGGCCGACCGAGTGGTTCAATTTGGGTAATAAGGTCTAGTTTATTATAAGCTAAATATTGAGGTTAGGTCTCATATTGCTTGAAGCTTATATGAATGGTTGTGGTGCGTGGGTTCTCCATAAAATGTTGTTTGCACCTAAATCTGAATCTGAATATAAAGATTTCTAGCCAATAAAAACTAGAAGATGTTTATTGTCGTTTGATTTTTTTCGCAGATCTGAAACTAGACGAACTTCGAATTTAAAAAAAGCATACAATTTAAAGTTTTTCAGTAATCCTTATGCTTGAAAACTTCTTGAGACATATTATATTATTATTATCTTACATCTAAACTGGTGACGGCGATCAAAATGCTGACGTCGAGCTGTTAAATCTTAACCAAACCATTTAACTGTCCCAATCCACCGTACAATTATCATCTTTACTGCCCAAAGATAAGGTCGTAAATTGTACACCACCTAACAGAAAATCACTTTTTGTTAGCAGTAAATTAAAATAATCTTTCATCGCGAACATTTTACGAGCCTTGAAGAATTTATTTAACATCAGGTATCAAGTAGAGTGGTCTATAAATTATCCATTGATACAGTATAATCCTTATTTAAGACCGTTTTATAAAGTCTCATAGAATACTGCGAATTACGTCTGGAATTGATACGTTTGCACTAATGGATATTTTGCACGTAGTAGTGATTGTAGTTTAAAGTTATTTTATCGTGGTAAGTGTCAATAAGAAATGTTGAAGTATGTTGGTATGTGCAACAGAATATATTGTAGCGCCATTTTAAAATAATATATCATCACGATTGTATTCCTCTACGGGTTCGATAGAATATTGTACACTCACATTTTGCCGACACAATGATTTAGTCCTATAATAGGGGGCTAGTCTATTGCCATCTTCTGGGCCCAATTTCAAACGCCGGCTTGCTACTGAGAATTTTCTAATAGACAAATCAAATAACATCTCTCTACTCGTGATTCCAACCCAGCACCTCACCCTAAGCAGCCGTGCTTAGGACCACTAGGCCACTGCCTCATTCGTTTATCTTAAACATTACATGCATACAATGACAAATACTACACCGCACCATTATCCTTTGTGGAGCAGTTTAACGAATTCTAAACCAAATACATTTTAGCTAGTTTAAAATTGATCAGATCGGTAACTTTCCAAGAGATGTACCTACTTAACTTACCCCACTGTCATTTATGTTTAAGTATTTTAAAATTTAGTTGTGTTGCCTTGAAGAAGTAAAGCATTAAATATTGGATTAGAAAAGTTTTCGTTTCTAATAATTAGAGACTGGAGCCTTGAAATGTTTTCTTCAATAAGGCAGAACTTCACGGGGAAATCAAGTGTTAAAATAATCTAATTAGACGATTGACTTTGCTGTCACGAACAGCCTTAGTGACAGGAATAAAATTATCAGTTTGTTTACTACAAAATATAAGGTGCGCAGAAAATCGTCGTTTTGTATTACTTGCAAATGAAGGATTAACCACTAACCAATCATTGTACACTAATAGAACTTTCAAATCCAATAAAGTCCTATGTATTAATCGCGTGTAAGCTTTGTTATGGGCACTTTTACCACATCATATACAATGTTTGAACCTAAAAAGGTTCAGAATATCGATAGAGGTTTTCGGTGTGCTCATATCAATGTTTTCGTAGAATCGTAGAATTAGTACACCAATACCTCTTTGGAAATTATTTGGCATAAAGTGGCAATAAATTACATCACAATCTGACCCAGTAATTTACAGACCCAATATACCAAAGTATATTATTATATTTCATAGGGAAATTATTGCGATTTTTGTCAGTAGCTTTGGCCTTCTAAAACAATCGTCTTAGAAAAAATCCGAAAACCTTCCCCAAGATTGTATTCTAGGGGCGTAAAACAGAGATTTAAAACTAAATTCCATACTAAATAAATCTTCTCATTCTACAAAAAAATCCACAACTTTCACGAAATAACAGAAATAAAATAAAATTAAAAGGAATTCCTTAAGCCCCTTGGAGAGAACGCAGAGCAATTATAAAAGATTTTAGAACCATTTATAGAATAGGTACAAACCTCTGAGGTATCTGTTTCTTCGTCTGCAATATCAGTTTCTTTTAAAAAATTCTGTAAGGTCACGTTTTGAATTGGTTGTTCTCTAAAAAACAAGTGCTTTTTCTATTGAAGGATTTATTTCTAAGAAGTATTCGTACTTAAAGCGAAATACTTATTCTGTCTTATTCTTTTACATTTAGTGGTTACTGGACATATGGATCGATAAAGTATACTTCAGACATTCCTTTTATTCGAACTAATTCTGACTTCTGATTCTAATAATGTTTTTATAATTTTAAAAGTACCTACATTATTATATAGTTTTTCATCATCTTTAATTTCTACGTAATATTTATACACTTTCATCGATTTCTGCTACTAAAGGTAAACTATAATTAAGTCAACACACTTGCTAAGAAGCGTAAATTCTTCAAAATTCTCTGCAAAACACTTAATTTTATTAGCTAATTTGTAAAACAGGCGAAGTATGTTCCAGACGTTCACTCTGTATGAACCTTTAACTACAAATTTGCATTTAATCATGGAATGGTCCCATCTCCAGTTGTAAACGAATCCATTACGACGAAAGTCGAAGTTGTTCGTACTGTTTGCGGAGTATTCGCTTCATATTGATCGTGGTGCGTACTGTATATATTGTCGATTCTATCATGAAATTGTTTAGTTATGTTCTTTAGTTATGCTTTTTTCTTACTTTACGTCTTTAACACCGACTTCTGATTGTATATTACAATTTCATTGATTTTCATTTTCTTAAGGATAAGTGTAATTTTTTTGGAGGTCATTATCATGATTGTTATAACTGTTTAATTTTTTTTAGCTAGTGATTCTTTTATGAGGTTTCTCTACTTAATTTTTTTTAATATATTTATCTTCCTCACAAAAAAAAATCTATGATTTCGTAAACTCTCACAAATATCATTTTCCACAACAACACCATGTTGGAGTCTTTATCGTGATGGTTGTTTGCTAGGTCAAAACATCTTCCAACATCTTATAAACGGTTCGGAAATTCCACTACATACTAAATTTGGTTCAACTATTACAATGAACAACCCCAAGGGAGATTTATCATTTTTAAAGTTCAACGACGGGTCGCTTCTGGATCATCCCACGAGTATATTGATGTTATATTCAGGAATCCAGCGAAATAGCAAAACCGGAATTATAAATATCTCATAGCATAATGAGTCTTGCTTTGAGAGCTTAAGCTTGTAAATATTAAATTTAAAAACCAAAAACAATGTGTTATATCAGTACTGATACCTATTAAAAAAAAGCTTTATTTATGTTTTGATTTTACTTTTTACAAAGTTTTATTGCAATTGAGCTCAATAAATGACTTACTTATCACATAATTAAAAAGAAAGATATTATTTTTTGGAAAAAAATAGGGATAAATAAGACCCTATTAATAGGGATAAATATACCCTAAAAAATAGGGTCTTATTTATGTATTATAAATTCTACCATTATTATGACCGTCTCATTGGTCTAATGGTCGTAAGCGCGATTGTTGAGCGTGTGGTCCTGGGTTAGATAATCGGGTCGGTCAAAGTGTAATTGGATTATTTTACATAATAATTATTCGTGGCAGCACGGAGCCTTGAACAGTGCCTAGTAGATAGCAATAGGGTCAAATCATAGGACTCAATAACGGCATCAGCGAAATGTCGGTGTACAATAGTACACCTCTGCATAATCCTTCAGGTAATACAGGGATGATGTTATGTTATGTCTGTAGAATTGAAGTTTTGTGGCGACTTACACGACATTTGACGCACGACAACACTCCATTTACTAATTACTCTATGTTTTGAACGAACAATACAAACAGTAACTACGCACGCTATAATTACAATTGCATGTTATGTCTTACTTATTATTGTAGAAGAATATATATCATCAGACTTAAAACTTCTTTGATCACGGAAAGTATTCTATAAAACACGACTTCTTTATCTTTATCTGTATCATATTATTCTTTATCACTTAATAATCCTACATATTACGTACAAAAAATATGTGACATATAAGTCTTAAGCACGCATCCACTTATGGATAAGAGAAATATATTTCATTTGAATGCCAAAGAAAACGTGACTTGTTTGTAAAGTAATATGAAACATTATGAGTATCCGACAGGTTTTATATGTATATGTACATTAAAACATAATCTGAGGCTTGTCAAAGTCTAAATGTAGGCAAGAGGGTGAATTAAATTTTTGTTACATAACTATCACCTATAAATTCCATTTAGGCCTATAACTACAAATAATAAGGACAGTATTACACCAGCTATAGCACATTAACTTAAGCATTAAGGGATTGTCATAAGATTAATGAACGCAGTATTTAACCAGCGTGAGAGGTTCAAGAGGCGCCGCCGCAGCATATACACGGTCCATATAAATCCCATTTGATCAGTCACCCAGCCCACAGTACGGAACACTGGTTCATCTTACTCTGTGGCGAATAACTTACATGACAGTTGAAGCTAAGATTTAATACGTTACCTTTTTGAGTCTTGGTAAACCTATAAATCCTTTTAGTTCTTGTGTGTGTCGTATTGAGGCGGTATAGTCATGGAGCCAGTTATCTAAGCCCATATAAAACTGAAGCTTTATTTCCTGTAGCCATATTAGGCCGGCTTGGATTTGTCCTATGTATTATTTGTAACAAATAATATGTTCCTTCTTGCTCGTAATTATATGGAGTACAGTTAGTAGCAGTGGATTACCTTTAAGTAATTTGAAAACATTTTATTATAGAGGATAATTATTGCGTGCGCTTACAGTCTCGATATTTCATTAGGGCTTTTAGTTTATTTGAATTAAAATTATTTTTCATTTATAAAAAAATTAGAAGACTATAAACAATTGTCAGGTTAAATTTTTCCCAAGTATTTAATATAGTTCTAAGTTCCTAAAAATACAAATGGTTTAAATATCTTTCAAATACTTTAACTTGAAAGATTATTTATAAAATAACTTTGTCAACTTGATATTATTATGTAACACTTCCAGAAAAAAACGGCCTACAAAAGTTTGATCTCTTAAGTGGTTATTCTGAGGTTTGTAATCCTAAAATGTTCTTAAAAAACATATCGTCAAACCTCACTTACACGATAATTTTATTAATAACTAGCTTTTGCCCGTGATTTCGTCCGCATGATCTATGTAAATAAATTATAGCCTTTAACACTCGGGATAATGTATCTATCTAAGTAAAATAATTTTTGATATCGGATGAGTAGTTTCTGATAGTACCCCCTACATATAAACAAACAAATTTTACCTCTTTATAATATTAGTATAGATAATTCATTCATATTCAAAAAGAAACTATAATGATTCATATATTTTATGATACATTTTCGCATAAATACAACCGAGGTAGTATTTTTTTTTGTGTTTAAGAATAAACCTGTTAATCTGTTGTGAGGATTTCTCGACGCCATTAGACGAGCCTAAACCTTAATGTAGTGGAAAGGAAGAACGTAGTATCGTTTTATCTTCTAAAAAGGAATTTTTTATTCATTTTTAATCCCCGAAGCGAGAAATCAGGAAACGATTCGGAACAACTGGATTTGTGTTAACGTTTTTTTATAGCCACGAGCGAGAAACTTTTTTTTTTACCTTTCGATTTTAATTTTTTTTGCGATTTTGTATTTCATACCTAACATAGCATCACACCTGTATTCCCCGAAGGTTTAGGCTGAGGTGTATTGAACACTCACATTTCGCCGATACCGTTATTGAATCTCATATAATAAGGGGCCAGCCTATTGCCATCTATCGGTCACAGTTCCAGACTATGTGCTGCTATTGAAAATTTCCATACAGAAAAACGCAAATCCAATAACACTTTCTCCGACCCAGGAATCGAACTCGAATTTTTATTTCTAGGTGTCGTAAATTTGGAATAAGATTTACAGTAACCGCTTACCATCAGGTAGATCATAATTATATTTGTTTACCACCTCAGAGGTATAAATGAAAATAAAATTAATTTTAATAACAAACATGACCTTTACCCATAACTAAATGATTAGCTTAACAGTTTATTTATACTAAAAAGGAACGCTTAGTTAAATTCATTCACGCTGTTACTAGTCTAACAAAAAACAAAGAAGAACTTTAGCAAAAGTCGATTAAAGAGAAAAGGTTCCACGAAATAAACACAAAGAATTTATGAAAGACTATTTGCAAAAGCCCAGAGAATCCACATTGTTATTATGATATAAATCTCATAATGACAATTGTGAAACATTTAATACACACTGAAATAATATTCGTAATAAACAGCCGAATAAATCCGAATGAAAAGATAAATTCAACGCAGTCATAAATAGAATTACAAGAATCAAAATGTTGTCTAATAATACATTGATACTTTTCACTGGTTTTTCATTTCATTAGTCGTACAAAAGAGTCAATGTATTGAGATAAAAGGAGATAGTCGATATTGTTTTTTCGTATAGTCTGGGTCAGGGATGGAATGAGTTCTCTTGGCATATTAACATGCGAGTTCTGTTTTACAGTAAAAAGTGAAATGCTCCTGCAATTAAATTCGAATAAATCTATTTTATTTAATCCATCTGCTTTAAACTTGTCTGTCGGAACACTTTAACTTAAAAAATCAGCTTTCACGAGCATTTGAAATTTAAACAGATAAAGTCACAGGCACTACTACTAAAATTACTCAATACTCAATATATTTATTGCGTTTCACAATGTATGCACTTAAGTGGAAAATTAATTAAGAGAAACAATTGTGGACTTTGTCGGGCACAGCAAAGTAGGAGAGAGGAAGTACTTTATTTAACTTAAATAAATTGGATTTATCGTTTAAATATTCGTTCATACTGTTATAACATTTATCTAATAGTAACTTTAATAAAATTCATCATA
Organism: Shargacucullia verbasci; assembly: GCA_947562105.1. Classification (NCBI taxonomy): domain Eukaryota; kingdom Metazoa; phylum Arthropoda; class Insecta; order Lepidoptera; family Noctuidae; genus Shargacucullia; species Shargacucullia verbasci. The sequence goes on along the minus strand of OX387302.1, from coordinate 6,636,934 downwards.
CCTTGACAACTTTTTCGTAACCTTGTCTATATATTTTGCTACATCATTCGTATAGTTTACCAGAGGTCGTAGCTATGTAGCTACCGCACAGATCGATCGATCTGCGCTTGACGCGGTCAGTCCTTGGAGGGCTGACCTTTTTTCACACATCGAGACCCCTCCGTGGCTCGGAAAGCATGTCAAGCAGTCGGTTCCGGGTATCATACGGATACCTATGGCAGTCGTTATGGGTGTCAGTAGCCCAAAAGTCTGACAACCAGTTTAACCTCAGAGTATCAGTGTCTCCTAGTAATTGGGTGGCGGAGGTCGGATAGCAGTCGTTCCGTGTAAAATGACTGAAATGACTAAACTGACTTAGACTGGAAGCCGATTCTAATGTCGTTGGAAAAAGGCTAGACAGATGATGATTCGAATAGTTTACATTGAGCATGAGATACATAAATATAAGTTATTTTGTCGTATTCTGGATTCGCTTACAGCTCTAAAGCAGGTTTGCCTAGAAGACACGTATTCACTCATGATTGTAAGAGTACCAGATTGTAAGTAATAGGTAGTTGTTTAATGCAGATGAAGTCATAGGTAAACGCGTTGATGATAAACATTCTACCGATCGATTTGACGACACGGTTGGCGCACTGGCTAAAATATTAGCTTTCTGCGTTACATGTCGCGGGTTCGATCCCCGCACGGAACATATACTTGTATGATCTACAGATAGTTGTTTCGGGTCTGGTTGTGTGTGCATGTGATATGTATGTTTGTAAACTGTACCCACGACACAGTAGAAATCGTAGAGGGGGACAACGTTTTTTTAAAAAACAATCAAACAGGTTAAGTCATAGGCAAACGCGTTGGTGATAAACCGGCTAAATTTATGACAAAAAATCTTCATTTCCCCTTCAGATTGAACTTAAACGCACAGCCGGAATAAAAGAGGAAAAATAATACAAAAGATTGAAGGTAACATTAAATCGTCACCAACCAATGGGAAGTAAGATTGAATTAAATAATGAATGAACGATAAAACCCAAAGGAGTATTAAAGTCGATTGCGTGTGAATAAGTCATGGAATTAAAATATCCTCGTAAACCATACCGAAGGCATTTTTTCCACTTCCTCACGTGCAAAGATAAAATGGAATTAGTTGAACAATGGAATTGTACAATTATTTTTATCTGGATTTTGTTACGGATATATATAAAAAAAAATTCGCATTAATGTAATGCGATTTTTTTTTTATACCATCAAAAATTCTAAAAAGAAAAATTTGACCGGAAAATGTTCTTATAATGTTAATGATTTCATCAATGAAAATACTCTATGAATGTAAATTTTGCTCCATTAATTAATTGTTTTGTAATCAAATGTATGTTAATGTATATTAAAAATATATTATAAATAAATAGTTTCATGCAATGCAATATTTATAGAAATATTTTGACGTTACCTAAATAATTTCATCAATTCCTAATATCTGTACACCAGTCAATGGTCAAACATGTTGATCTAAATTATTATTTAACACCTAGAATAAGCATCTCAACCATGTATTATTGTATACATATGTTTTTTGGCAAATAAATATATCTAATCTAATCTAAAACTATGTATGAAGTTTAACTGCACAATGGAATATTTTTAAAGCCAATATGTAAGAATGTTAACTAAAAATATTTATGCCATAACTTTCTGAATAAAATTTCTGTTTAGCCCTGATACACATGATACCTACATTAAATTAAAAAGAGATACGTATTTTGTTACCCAAACTTGAGACTATTGATATACATAAAGTTATTACCACTAATAAAACGTATTGGCCTTTGCCCAGCGGTGGGGTCATCAGAAACTATTTGTGACGATACTGATTTAAGTTTTACAAGTCCATTTATAATATTTAACGTTAAGTAACTCGTATAATAAGTAATTCGATTATCCCTTAAGTGACGCAAAGCAGATGCTTTATTAAATCTATTGTTTGTCATGGGGCGCCTCCTGTTCCTTAATAAATTATTTTACAAAATAACCATATCCCAATTTCCTAAGTAAGTTCTCAACGTTATTGTTAAATATAACTAGCCTAGCGATTGAGAAACTGTGATTCCGAAATCTAACGAGAATAATGCGACTTTCAGTGCTATAATTACTCGTGATATGACTTTCGTATGACCTAACATTTGAAGATTAGTCACCTGACTGACGCATATGATATATATATATATATATGTCGGCGCAAAGACGTATCTTGATTATTTTATTAGTAAAAACAAATAGTCATAAGAATAATTATAAACTTTCATTCACTATTAATTCATATTTTTATGTTAATTTAATGATAAGTAGGTGTAACTACTAATAAAAATTATTGCTACAGTACTTATTGTGATTCTAGACCTTTTATGTCAGAGGTCTGGAATCACCATAACTTTCCAAGTTAATTTTAAAAGAAAACCTTCTTGTAAATTAACAATTAATATTGTAATAAAAACGATTTAAATGGCAAGTTTGTATGCAAAATAATATGTTTTTAATAACTAGTAATTTTAGTTTCCAATTTGTGATTAAACATTGCATCCGGTTTATAATCTTATAAAAAGATAGTCTTAAAAATACGAGTAATATTGTAATAATTCTTATGATTTAAATAAGCATTTATCACGTAATAATATGTTGTGTACGACATCTGATTGTTTTGTAAAGTTTCTACAAAAACCCACAACTTCCGTCGAATGATGTCATGGCGCCATGTTTTTTGGAAGTGTCGACGTGGATGGGTTTTTGAATAAACTGAGGAATAAAATATTCCCTTGGAAGCTGTTATCCTGTGCGAAACACGCATAGTTTCTGAGTTAAGTGCCTAAGTACTAATTAAGTTACCTAATTATAATTTAAATATTATAAATTCTATGGGTTTTTTAATTTATGGTGGATATTAATAAATCCTTGGATGAATAGAGACCAAATGGATTGTGACGTCAGTGAGGCTGACGTCGCAATTTCTAAAACGGTTCCCCCGTTGTTATCAGAAGTGGGATGCCCTCCCACTTCTGCCGGACCTCCTGGTGCCTCTAGTTCCATAGGAGAACATGTGGCTAATGCGGCAAATCAGTCAATTTCGAGCAATTTGCTAGTAGATTTTTTCATGCAAATGATGCAAACTATGAAAAGTATGTCCGACCGTTTATCTTCACAACAAACCGGAAAAATTAAAATAAGTGAAATTTTCTTGCCCTCATTTGACCCGGATAGTAACGTGAGCATTAGAGAATGATGTCAACATGTCGATAAAGCTATTGATATTTATAACCTGAACGATTATGAAATTCGTATGAAAGTAGGTAGCTTATTAAAGGGTCGTGCAAAGTTCTGGGTCGATAATTGGTTGGTTACAACAAGCTCCTGGCAGGAATTGCGCGATAATCTTGTCATGACCTTCGAACCTGAAAACAGGTACTCACGTGATATAGTTAAATTCCGTGAACACTCTTATGACCAAACAAAAGACATCGCGGAATTCCTGTCACAGGCTTGGGTCTTATGGAGGCGCGTAACTAAAGACAAACTTGGTAATGATGACGCAGTTGAAGCTGTAATTGGCTGCGTTAATGACGATCACCTCAGGATTGAACTTTTGAATGCACGTGCGACATCAGTACCAGAGTTGATATCAGTTGCAACGTCAATAAGAACAAAACGTTCTTCGATTAATACAAATTCTTCACAGGCTTCTAATAAGCGTATCCGGATAAATGAGCCGCAATCACTTATCCAGTGCCGCATATGTAAGAAAACGAATCATACTACGCGTGATTGTCGTTTTAAAACTTCAGAGAATAAACCGTCCTATAATAAAGATTCAATTCAAAATAAGCCTGTCGATACTTCAAATTCATTGCAAAACAAACCGACTTGCACGTTTTGTATGAAGGCAGGTCATACTTATGACAAGTGCTTCAAGCGTGAACGATCCATTATGTCAAACGTTAATTGTATTGGTGATACAAAAACAACTTCGATGCTCGTTACCATCGGCGAGCATTCGGTATTGGCAACTTTTGATAGTGGTGCCGAATGCTCGGTTATGTGTGAATCTATAGCGGCAAAATTACCGGGCAAAAGGATCCATGGTGTTAATTATTTGAGAGGTATTGGGCATTTCCCGGTGATTTCATTACTAAAATTAAACACTGTTTGCAAAATAGATGATATTAATATTGAAATTAGTTTTTGTTTAGTTCCTGATTTCGAAATGACTACTAATGTTTTGATAGGAATGGATTTGATTTCTAACTCATCCTTAAGCGTTTTAGTTACATTAAAAGGCGCAAAGTTAATTCACCAACAATCAATTCAACATATAAAATCAAACAACGCGTTATTTGACAAAATTGATTGTGACCTTCAAAACGATTGCGAGGTTGATCTGCTACGTGTATTATTGAATAAGTATGAGCACCTATTCATACGTGGTTTTCCAACAACTAGAGTAAATACGGGTGAGTTGGAAATACGATTGAAAAATCCCGATAAATACGTCGAGCGTAGACCATATCGCCTGAGCCCAATCGAACGTGAAAATGTTAAGAAAATAATTGATGAATTACTTGCGCATAATATTATCCGCGAAAGTAAGTCACCGTATTCCAGTCCCATTATTCTTGTTAAAAAGAAGAACGGTGATGATAGGTTATGTGTGGACTATCGTGAATTGAACGCTAATACTTTAAGGGACCATTACCCGCTGCCACTAATTTCTGATCAAATTGATCAATTAGTTAATGGATTCTATTATAATTCATTTGATATGGCAGCAGGATTTCATCAGATTCGTATTTCAGAACAATCCATTGAGAAGACTGCGTTTGTTACCCCAGACGGTTTATATGAGTATTTGGCTATGCCGTTTGGTCTCAGTAATGCTTGTTCCGTATTTCAAAGGTGCATAAACAGGGCGCTCCAACCATTGCTGGGAAGTGCAGGCATTGCCCAAGTGTACGTTGACGATGTCTTAAACAAATGTGCTAATTTCGACCAGGGAATGTCTGATATAGAAAGGATTTTTATAGCCCTACAAAACGCGGGTTTTTCTATTAACGTACAAAAATCCTCGTTTTTCAAACGTTCCATAGAATATTTGGGTAATATTATTTCAGATGGTAAAGTCAGTCCGAGTTCCCACAAGGTAGAGGCACTCCTCAAGTCCCCGATACCTAATAATGTTAAGCAAGTGCGTCAGTTCAATGGGCTAGCAGGATATTTCCGACGTTTCATTCCCAACTTTTCACGCATAATGATACCTATGTACGAACTAACTAAAAAGGGTGCGAAGTGGGAATGGAACGAACGGCATGAGGAAGCTCGTCATATTATTATCGAACGGTTGACTTCGTCCCCTGTACTTACTCTATTTCAGGAGCATGCACCAACAGAGTTGTATACCGACGCCAGTAGTCTAGGGTATGGCGCTGTACTAATGCAAGTGGTCGAGGGACGTCGTCACGCCATAGCCTACATGAGTATGCGGACAACGGACGCGGAGAGCCGCTATCATTCATATGAACTTGAAACCCTAGCAGTGGTGAGAGCTGTTAAACATTTCAAGCAATACTTATATGGTCGGAAGTTCAAAGTCATAACTGACTGCAACGCTTTAAAAGCTTCAAAGCATAAGAAGGAACTGCTTCCAAGAATATACCGCTGGTGGGCTTTCCTTCAAAATTATGATTTTGAGGTCGAGTACAGAAAAGGTGAATACATTCAACATGCAGATTTCTTTAGCCGAAATCCAGGTAGTTTGCAAGTAAATATTATGACTCGTGATTTAGAATGGCTAAAAGTAGAGCAACACCGAGACAGTATACTTCGTCCCATTATTGATGCTTTGTCACGTGGTGAACGTATGGATGATTATATATTGGAAAATGATACTCTCATGAAGGTATGTGCGGATCCAATTTTTGGTCAACAAAAAACGGTCGTAGTACCAAAAGCTTTTCAATGGAGCCTTATTAATACATACCATAGCTCCTTGAAACATCCGGGTTGGGATAAAACTTTACAGAAGATAAAAGATTCATACTGGTTTGATAAAATGAGTACTTCTGTTAGAACGTTCGTTGACAATTGTGTCGTATGTAAAACTTCAAAAGGTGTATCTGGAGCTGTGCAGGCACAACTTCACCCCATTCAGAAACCTACTTCTGCATTTGAGGTGATACATATGGATATTACAGGAAAACTGGGCACAACAATCAACCATGATTATGTCATCGTAACTGTGGACGCCTTTAGTAAATATGTATTACTTCATTATTCGAATAATAAAAATCCACAGAGTACTCTTGCAGCTTTGAAACGAACGGTGTACATATTTGGAACGCCAATCCAGATAATTGTTGACGGTGGTCGAGAGTTTCTCGGAGAATTTAAACAGTATTGTGACCAGATAGGTATAAATATTCACGGAATTTCACCAGGAGTCAGCCGAGCTAATGGCCAAGTTGAGCGAGTAGTAGGCACGCTTAAGAATGCCTTGGTTATGATAAATAACTATGAAACTGAAAACTGGCATACAGCACTTGACAGTTTGCAGCTGGCACTCAACTGCACACCACACAAGACCACTGGTGTAGCACCACTCACCCTACTTACGCGACGCAAACACTGTGTTCCACCTGAACTCGCTACTTTAGTTAACCTTGATGAAGAAATCATTGACATGGAACAATTGGAACAACTTGTGACCCAAAAAATGTTGACAGCCGGTGAACGAGAGAAATATCGGTTTGACAGAAATAAGGCTCGTATACGTGCTTTCCAAATAGGTGACTACGTGTTAATAAAAAATAATCCTCGAAATCAAACATGTCTAGATCTCAAATTTAGTGACCCTTACGAAGTATGTAAGATCTTGGACAATGACCGTTACATGGTGAAGAGAATAGTGGGTCGAGGGCGACCCCGCAAAGTAGCTCATGACCAGCTACGTGCAGCACCAACACCTGGACAACAATCGACCGTGTCGGCGGGATTATCTGAAAAAACCACCACACAGCAACCTCTGCAGAGGAGGACGCTGTCGTTACCATCCACTTCACGAGACTACCAAGACTAAGCGACCCGTACTTGACTGAATAGCTCCACCACTTTATAGGTGAGCAATGTTCTGTTTCAATTGTTACACAAACGTACATAGTATGACATGTTTATGCAATAGTCATAAACAACATAACTACCATATTAGAAAACCATTCACTATACTTTCAGAGCGTCTGTGCACCACGGCGTACAAGACCGCCCAGAGCACAGAACCTCTCCATAATAAGTAGTTGGCTTAGTGAGAAGTCAATTATTACTATAAAATAAATATTCAACACATAATACTGTGTACCACGGCGTACAAGACCGCCCAGAGCACAGAATCTCTCCATAATAAGTAATTGTCTTAGTGAGAAGTCAATTACTGTTATAATAAAAAAAGAAATCCATCACATGCTAATACTGTGTACCACGGCGTTCAGGACCGCCCAGAGCACAGTGTCATTCAGTATAAATATTCATCACTCAATGCTGTGTACCACGGCGTTCAGGACCGCCCAGAGCATAGTATCATTAAGTATAAATATTCATCACTCAATGCTGTGTACCACGGCGTTCAGGACCGCCCAGAGCACAGTATCATTCAGTATAAATATTCATCACTCAATGCTGTGTACCACGGCGTTCAGGACCGCCCAGAGCACAGTATCACCTGTGGTTGGCTTAGTGAGAAGTGCAATCACTTTAATAAAAATATGGCACTGTGCCATACAATGCCACTCAAAGCACAGCGTACTTCATATTTCGTACGCACTTCATATCTTATAACGTTAGGCATTGCTTACAGATGCCTATCTCAAAAAAACAAAATACTTTCATTGTTTCAGATAAAGGCTAGTGCAGAGCGCGCACTGCCTATCAGTATGGCCGTGTCGGCGCAAAGACGTATCTTGATTATTTTATTAGTAAAAACAAATAGTCATAAGAATAATTATAAACTTTCATTCACTATTAATTCATATTTTTATGTTAATTTAATGATAAGTAGGTGTAACTACTAATAAAAATTATTGCTACAGTACTTATTGTGATTCTAGACCTTTTATGTCAGAGGTCTGGAATCACCATAACTTTCCAAGTTAATTTTAAAAGAAAACCTTCTTGTAAATTAACAATTAATATTGTAATAAAAACGATTTAAATGGCAAGTTTGTATGCAAAATAATATGTTTTTAATAACTAGTAATTTTAGTTTCCAATTTGTGATTAAACATTGCATCCGGTTTATAATCTTATAAAAAGATAGTCTTAAAAATACGAGTAATATTGTAATAATTCTTATGATTTAAATAAGCATTTATCACGTAATAATATGTTGTGTACGACATCTGATTGTTTTGTAAAGTTTCTACAAAAACCCACAACTTCCGTCGAATGATGTCATGGCGCCATGTTTTTTGGAAGTGTCGACGTGGATGGGTTTTTGAATAAACTGAGGAATAAAATATTCCCTTGGAAGCTGTTATCCTGTGCGAAACACGCATAGTTTCTGAGTTAAGTGCCTAAGTACTAATTAAGTTACCTAATTATAATTTAAATATTATAAATTCTATGGGTTTTTTAATTTATGGTGGATATTAATAAATCCTTGGATGAATAGAGACCAAATGGATTGTGACGTCAGTGAGGCTGACGTCGCAATTTCTAAAACGGTTCCCCCGTTGTTATATATATATATATATATATATATTATTTATTTATTTTATATACATATATATATATATATATATATGTTACGATGTAACGGTAAGAAACTAGTTTAAATGTTCGACCGTGACAAAACAATCTGCGGAAACCTTAAAGTTAGGAGACACTGGCAGAAGATTAATGGCGCTCCAAAAATCTTAACAATCGCTCAACCAACGCTGGTTTCTCCTCTACAACTTTTAAGAAATATACTTATGGTAACTTTAAAAGTATATATGTTATATCTGGGTGAGCGCCCGCTCGGGACAAAATCTTTTTTTACTGCTAACGAATTTTTCTAGAGATGTGACCTAGTTATATCAATTTTTGAAACCGTTAGAGCCGTTTTTAGATTGTTGTATAATACAATAGGATATATATTGTTACGAACATGCTCTCAGGATAAATTAATGAGCACTGCAATGATCATTGTTCATAATGGTACACATAATGGAGATTCTCGTTACGGATTTGAATCGTGGGGTGGTGCAAAGTCAGTTGAATAAAAAAATAACAAAATAAAAGTGGTTTCTAATTTACACATGGGGTTATTCAGTCATTTACACATAGTGTCAGGTTAAAGTATTTAATTATTTTTTTTTTGACGTAAGATATGTGTGCGGCGGGCCAGAGGAACTTTTAAAAAAACGCGTGTAACACCGAAGGCCGTTTATTCACAACTGAACTTATTCTAATACAATGGATATTCACTAAAGCTAGGCCTTATCTTAAGGGTGTTGGTTTACAATACTTAATTCTACTTAAACTACGAACTTAGCCTACATAACTCGTATCATATTGAAAATGTTTCTAATAGACTGCTCACTGACTAACAGATTTCTCGCACACTACTCAAAAATGCCAAAGAGTTCTAAACTCCATTGTGAACTTTGTTGCACGTCATAGACGATTCCCGGTAGCAATTGTTTTGTTTGTTGTGTGCATTGCACCAAGTAGTAGTATAGTCATGAGGTAAACAAACCGTACAGCTGCTAGTTACAGCGATATATCACTAGTTATCGTGGACGGAAGTTCGCGCATCGGATTCATGCGGGCTTTGTGACTGACAAAAATGGTGGTTAAAGTTTGCGGGTTAAAATTAATGCGACTTGTTTTGTATATATTGTAATAAAATATTATGTTTTAAGTTAAGTTCGGTACAGTAATGTTTTTTGAAATGTATCAGGAGAAATTCAATACTGCTTAATTGATTTAGTGATTCGTGTTTGTAAACGCACCCACGACACCGGAATTATTCCTAGTGTGGGGCAACGTTTTATTTTAAGCAAAATAGCAGTATGATCCTCACATGTTACCAAAAATCCACACATCCACACACACACACACCAGGACTGAACTCAAATACTCCTGCATGGTAGACAAGCTTTCAACAGATTTGATAAACTAGATTAATTTTCAAAAAAACAACAATGTTCTTTTCATCCTGGATTCAAACAGGCAGAACCGCAGGATTAATATTTAAAGGATGGGATCAATTTTGTTGACTCGATTATTCTCGTGATAAAATATTCTGAGTAATGTTATATGGATACTAAAAGGATTATGTATCGGGAACGTAATTTTTGAGTCCTATCAATCAACGTCGGGGGTGTATGTTATCCATCATTTAGAACATGGGGGCTGGAAAACCGTTAATAATAATTTGCTAACTGGAAGATGTTGGCGTTTTTATAATTTATATTGTGTTAGAATAAAAAAATGAGAGTAAAGAAGGTGTCCAATATTTTCCGAGTTTTCCTCGGCCTTAGAAGTAGGTATCAAGCCAAAAAAAGCAAGAAAAACTGTGCGCGAACATTTGGATTAATTTCAATTGACAACGCGTGCACATTGTTTCTGGTCCTGGTCGAGTAAAACTCTGGAATAGGGATACAAATATCAAATTTCATTTTTAGCCTCTTTATAGTTTAGTTAGTCATTGAGTTCTATGTAATAGGAGCCAAGCCGATTTCCGTCTACCAGATAAAACTCCAAATTCTAGGCTGCAACTGAGAATTCTACAAAATAAAACTCAATGCAACTTTGCTAAACTTGAGAATCGAACCTCAGTGGCGTGTCGTCAAGATCTGAGCGTGACCAATGATAATTTATAAGTACCTAAATAAATTATCATTTATCACCAACGACGTGGCCGCATACCAATGAGGCGCCATCTATCATTTGTGGCGAAAACATTAGTCATCGTGAGTCATTACTGATACCTGAGACAGAATGTCTATAATTTACCTACGACAAAAAGATATACCTACCATAAAAAATCTAAATAAAATATTTTTTTTTAGTATAGAGCTTTTAGGTAAAAAATAAGTATTAGCAGCTGAGGACTTCTGATAATTACCAGTACCTGGTAAAAGACATCTCCTACATCCTATAATAGAGCAATATTTATGTACATATAGTTTGTAATCGCGTTCTCAAAAACGGCTCTAACGATTTCGATGACTTGAACGATGAATTTACACTATAAGGGTTTTCGGGGGCGAAAAATCGATTTGGCTAGGTCTCTGAAAACATTTATTATCAGTAAAAAAACAGATTTTGTACTGAGTGGGCGCTTGTGCTTTATCGCCGGACGGGTTAAACCGTATTGTCAAAATTTAAGTGATTCTTATTACGATTGTGTGTTGAAATATTACCAGCAGGGGTGAGAGACTCGTAATAGAAACAGATTCTGGTTTGATGGTCTAACCGCTTAGATTAGTCCGCTCGACAATCGAAACATAACATTGTATAAATTATCGAGCGAAAAAAAAAAATTAAGCTTACTATGCAATGTACATTGTTAATCTGTCAAAAATGAATCGTTTCGAAATTCAAGCGTGTATCGCGATTAACTTTCTGTTCTTTCATATCCTGTAAAAACACGTGTCTCTAGGTGAAGCATTCTGGTTTTCTATTATTTATTTCCGAAAATAAATTTCCTGTTCGACGCCAGGTTAAGCCATGTGGATAATACTGAATTCAATTTTCAAATCACGTGTACTATTAGTTATAGCGTGGTGGTTAGTTTTCGGCTTCGTAATTGAGTAGATTTATGAAATCGTCAAAATAATTTTGGCCACGTGCCTCTTTCTAGAATCAGAAGGGTAAGGCCTTCGTCCACTATGCTATGTATCGCAGAATTTGCTACGGTCGGTGCAACCAAAAAAATCACGTGGAGTTTTGGAATTATTACAACTATTTGTTGGAGTCGGCCGCGTTCGTTACCTATTGAAAGTTCTTGATTTGGTGTCGTGTGCTCGTTCTCATTATAGATTTCATAATATTTCATTAAGACTGTTGTATCGGCGATCAATAAGCAAAAAATTTGTCTGCGATGAATATTTCTGGATAGGTATAATGGAAATGGACGACACGGTTGGCGCAGTGGTTAAGCGATTAGCTGTATGCACTATGTGTCGCGGGTTCGATCTCCGCACGAAACAAATATTTGTATGATCTACAGATAGTCGCTTCGGGTCTGGTTGTGTGTGTGATATGTATGTTTGTAAACTATACACACACAACACAGGCGAAATACTAGTGTGGGGCAATGTTTTTGTTGTAAAAAAAAAAAAACCTAAAGTCCTCTTGTATTTGTAGTAAAAAAATAATCTAAAGTCCTCTGCGGCTAAGGCGATGATTGGGATAATCTATTTGGGTCCAACACCAAATACTAAGAAAACGATTTACTTTATCCGCATTGCTATTTTACTTTGAAAGCTCGCCGTTACAGGAGTTTCCTCGTGCGAAAACCACGTACGAGGAACTTTAAGTTAATGTTATTATTTACTCTACTTTGACACTAAGATCTCAGACCTTTAGCAATGAAAAACAAAGGAAGATTATCATTTTTTTATCTGGAGCAGATTCTTCTATCTGCAGGCACAATGTTTGCTGCGGTCAGTCCTTGGATGAGTGATCATTCTTCACACTACGCGTCCCCCTTTGTGCCTCAAAAACGTTTTAAGGTCACGAGTTTCATATGAATACCTATACCAGTAATTACGAGAGTCGGCAGCCTAAGAAGTCTAAAAACCGGTGTAATTTTATGGTATCAGTGTTCCCCAGTATTGGGTAGTGGACGTTACAATGCAGTCTGTATAAAATACTGGTATTCCACCAATTGTGGTAAGACTGGGATCCGACTTGAACATAGAAAAGGCTAGTCAAATGAAGACTGGGCTATCATACGTCTTGTTATACCAGAGAAATAATTCGCCAGAATCACGAATTGATATGGACAAGTTTGATAATTGTACAGGACAAAAGAATTCTAGAATACACGATTTATCATATACTTGTAGATGCTATCAAACAACGAAAATAAAATAAAATTCACTTTAGACAAAATTGGGTATCATCATCATCATCATCATCATCAGCCAGAAGACGTCCACTACTGAACGAAGGCCTCCTCCAAGGGAGGGATTTGCCATAATCCCCACGCTTGGCAGGCGGCTTGGGGATCGCAGTGGCTCACCGATTAGTGAGAGGACGCTGCTGTCCTCCGGTGTCTGGCCGCAGTTTTAGGACGTACCCGGGTCACTTTGGGTAAAAAATTGGGTATGCTCCACAGTAAATAGAACGTCGTGTGAACGTGCCCTTAGCGATTGCCATTGATATTGTGATATAAAATCGTTTCAAATTGCGTACGCTGTTTCTTTTTATCAATATTAGCAGGAAAACATAGTGGAAACTGCAATATTGAAGACCCAATAACAGGACACTTGGAAATGAATAAAACTTTCAAGATATTCTTGAGTCAGCAGTTGTTTTATGGAAGAAAAATAATAAAGACTCTAGCTACATTAAATTGTTGGAAATTATATATATTAGTAGGATTTTTTCTGTATCATTACAAACATACATCATACATACCTGCACACTGACACCCGAAACGACTATCTATAGGGAATACAAATATATTTTTCCGTAGGGGAATCGAATCCCTGACACGTAAGGCAACAAACTAATCGCTTAGGTACTGCCATAAAAACATACATAGTATATTATCGGCTTGTTAAGCTTACTTTTATTAGGAATGTTCATTTCATTACCATTATTTGTTTATTTTAAACTCAGATATGATAGATAATGTATTAATAAAACATGTACCTCCGTAACATTTCATGAAAATAATATTAAATTGACGATAAAGAAACATAAAAAAAAACGTGTTGGGCGAGCTCCAATGGCAATCGTTCACACGGTCTACTGGAAAGATTAGCCAGATAACAATGATGGTATTGAGAATGACTGCCCAAGGTGCGCCAGACGATCTCAGGTTTCGCCACTCATAGAGGCTCTTTCCTTGCTTCCCCACTCGTGGCATTCTATTATATTGCTAGACATTTCTCCACTTGTCATTTGAAATATTCGCCACAATCCTCGGAATGTTTAGATTTAGCTGTCCTCTCGGGACAAGACAGGTTAATCAGTGTTCCGTCATAAGCGCTTATGCTGAAGCCTTAGTGTCTGACTAATTGGCAGGGATAACAGTGGCTTTTAGTTCCAGCGCTTCATGCTCTAAATAATATTCACAACATTGCTCATATAATTTGGAGTAAGCTTAGGTCATTTGGAGTAATTTTTTTGGAAAACCTAACAGTCCAGTTATCGAAAGCGCGACTGCTGAGACGGCTAGGTTTGTGTTCGAATCCCGGGTTGAGCAAAAAGTTATTGGATTTTTCCATTTGAAAATTGTCGGTAGCAGCCCGGAATTTGGAATTGTGCATGTGGATGGCATTAGGCTCACCTAATATAACTATGGTACTCAATAAAGGCAGCGGTAAAATGTGGGTGTGCAATAATACACTTACACTGGAAAATCACAGATTTTTTTAGATAGAAAAATTTAAAGGCTTACTTACCAACAATACCTTTTGCACGTTGGTATTGGTTCGTCGTCTTGTCGATTAAAACATGATGTATGTGATTTACCACCTCAAATATCTTATAATAAATATTTATCTGAGTTATGTAGGGTAGGCAGTGTCTTTTTGTCTTTATGAACCGCACGCCACTGTACATAGTTTTACTAACATAGCTTTGTGTCCTTTCTTAAAGTTCTTTGGGTACATTGATAAAGCCTTATATTTTAATTTAGGGCAAGTGAATCCGGCGCATCTTAGGCAGTCAACACTTTTACTTACTTTGCCGTCTGTCAAATGTTTTCTTCCTGGTTAATAAGACATTTTGTCAACATTTATGAGTTACTTAGTCACAATGTAACCCGCCATGTGAAGCAAATTAGACACAATACAAAGCCTATTATTTCTCATTGGCGGGTGTCTCCTGTGTCTTAATGAGTTATATTATTCTTCTGTAACTTCCAGACTTTTCATGAAAGAACGCAGAATCGTTTTGGAATAAAAAAAAACAGTTTTATTTGATCTTAAAGCTGCTTAAAAAACTTTAGTTTAAAATCGCTTTTCTAGTTAACGGCATATTGTAAGATGTTAGGTTAGATAGTGAACTATTGCTCTTTGTAGCTGCAAGCGGTTGCCGGCTTGCGTGTTTATCGTACATAGAAGCACCTAAGTAGCTTGTTTCCTTTAGTTTCCGAATAGTTTATCAGCTAGACCTTTTCTTACCTGTTCATATATAGCTAGAAATATCGGGTGGGATTCTGATACCGAAAGAAAAGATCAAACAAATCGCTAATGGTTACTTCCTCTCTCTTAATTTAGCTGTACCCGACATGGTCCATAATGATCCACTTTATTTATATATCCTTTGTAAAACATTATGAGACACAATAGAGAATTGTTTTTTTTTTTTTTTTTTGCCCCACACTAGGATTTCTCCTGTATCGTGGGTATAGTTTACAAACATACATGTCACATGCACACACAACCAGACCCGAAACAACTATCTGTAGATCATACAAATATTTGTTCCGTGCGGGGATCGAACCCGCGGCACGTAGCGCAGTAGCGCAGCAGCGCAGCGCTTAGCCACTGCGCCAACCGTGTCGTCAAATATTGACTCTACACAGCGTAATTAATAATATTATAAAAATGTGCATGACATAAAATTTGCGTTATTGGAATATTTAAAAATTCTGCCTGCTTCTGGATTGGCTCATTGGTCTAGTGGTCGCAACTGCGACTGCTGAGCGTGAGGTCCTGAGTTCGATTTCCGGGTCGGGCAAAGTGTTATTGGGTTTTTTCGTAGGTATGAAAATTCAGATAGTAATAGCGAGCCTATTATACTATGTTATGTAAGACTTCTGCGTATGCATTTTCCTGCACATTTTCGTGGAGAGAAATAAATCGTAACAATTTAGAATTTCGTAATGTGACCATAGCAATGACTAAACATTCAGTTTAAACATTCAGCTCATCATTGTGTCTCGGTGTAGCTGTAATTTTTTTATCATCTGCTAACATTCCTCATCTAAAATAAATTATTCTGTAAAGTATCCTTTAATTTTATTATAAATTTGCAATTTAAGTACTTAATTTTATGAATACGTTGTCATATTAATGAGGTGATAATGGCCTTTATTCTTAATGAATATTTTTTGTGTTTATATCCATGTGTTTTTAATTATGTCAATGATAACTCTAATAAGTTTATGGCATTATTATTATTCAGCCAGAAGACGTCCACTGCTGAACGAAGGCCTCCCCCTTAGACCACCACATCGAACGACATTCCGCCACTTGCATCCATCGGTTGCCCGTGACTCTCACAATGTCGTCTTCTGGCTGATGATGATGATGATTATTATTATTATTAATGGATAACATTTCGCATTTATCAACATCACACCAGACCTGCACTTCTCTCTCTTTTTTAGGAACCCTACACTAGGTAGGTCTAACTCTTGTATCGTGTGTGCGTTTACAAACATATATATTCACATACACAAAGACCCAGACCCGAAACAACTATGTGTAGATCATACAAATATATGTTCCGTGAGGGAATCAAACTCGCGACATGTAGCCCAGCAGTCGATCTCTCAACCTCTGCGCCAACCGTGCCGTCACGCCGCACTTACACTCGGACATCGATTAAATAGGCCACAGACCCATTACAATTTTTGCTTTACATGTATCTAACCCGCGACCCTGGAAGCGAACCCAATCGGGTATTATTTGTTATGGTTTGTACTAACACGGACTTGCAGCATAAATTTTAAGAGGGTGGGGGCAAGGGGGCGATTTAAATGTCCCGGAAGAATTGGGGACGAAGTCACTTCTGTCAGTTTAGGTGAGTTCCGATATCAACTGCTGTAGACGGACGGATAGATTGAGTAACTTTTTATCTATGTATAAGTTTGATTGCGTGGTTAATGTACTTTTTCTTAAGAATAATTTCCTAATATGTCATAAGGATACTTATCTAAGAATTTGAAATGTTTGCTCATAATTATTATTATGTAATAATAATATCCTCCCAACCGAACTTCGGTTATGGTGGCCAATCTCACCGGAGGTTAGCCAATTACGCAGGAGATATTATAGAGGACAAGTGTGTGCGCAAACACAGGTGCACTCTCAATTTCTTCACTGTCATAGTTCGATGGGACGGCAATCCGACACGACCGGAGAGAGATCAGGCGCAAGACCAACGGCTTTGCGTGCTTTCCGAGGCACCGAATTATATTATGTATTTTTACGTTTCATTATTTTTACCTACATTAGTTATTTGGCCTGAAGTTATTGGCTATCACATAGTTAGACTGTACCCCAAGTGCAAAATATCCGCAATCTCGACATAGTGATTTAATTAGTTTAGATCATGATAGCTTTTAAATATCTTTTATATTATAGAAATAAACACTTCAGCGCTTGTATCTTAAACTAGAGACCCGCCCCGGCTTCGCGCGGATGCAATTTACTAATTAAGGAACTGAGTTTTCCAGTGGATTTTGCATAAATTGTCTTTCATACAAACCTTGTCCTGACCATTACAAACTCAACAAAAAAATAATTAGCCAAATAGGTGCAGCTGTTTTGAAGTTATGCGCTTACATACATTTTTGAGACTTGATTTTTATTTATATAGATAGATATGTCGAAGCATTAAATTTTTCAAACCTGTATATATAAGTATAAGAGATTCAGATTTTTCAAGTTAGATACAGGATTTTCTTTAAAATATTATACGTTATAGACAAAATGCTGTAACAAAAAAAAAAATCTCAATTTCTCTTATCAAAATAATCCAATCAGCTGTCGCCCGTCTGCATTCGTCCCACGCCTGAATAAAAGGGTTTCACCAACAACTATCGTTCTAAACGCCTTTTGAATACGTCAACGATTTCCGAAGGTCGAGGAGTTGAGTGCGTGGGTACACGGAAATATGTCATCTGTAACTATGTAAATAGGGAGTGATTCTTGTGAATGGAAGGCCGACGCTGTAATACTCATACATTACATACATTTAACAACACTTAACGTACTGTAGTGGTCACAAGAATGAGGCGGGATCGCTGAGTGAGGTCATGGTTTTGAATCCCGGCAGCCTAATTACGTAAAGTTAGAGTTCGTTCGTGACGCGAGACCTGTCTCTCTGTTTTCAGTCAATATATAACACAAAAATGACGTTTGACAGTAGCTATCGCGCGATCTACGTCTGTCGCAAACTGATTGCTACATTGGTAATCAGGCTGCTGGTCAGGCAAAGTGATATTGGGTTTTTCTGTATGGGTATTCTCATTAGCAGCACGGAATTTGGAACTGTGCCCGTTAGATAATATACGCTCACCCCCTATTACATCGGTCTCAATAACGGAATCGGTTAAATGTGGGTGTACACCTCTGTTCAACCCTTCAGGGAAAACAGGTGTGATGGTATGTGGCTACTGTTCACGGTAAAACTAACTTACTTAAAACATACAAAATCACATACAAATTCCAACAAATCAAATTCCAGTCATCCTCCTACACGCATTAAACGTTTCACTCAATTCTGTCCAGGACAGCTATCTCGTCCATCCGAGCATGTATTATTGGGCAGCGGGCCTTTTGTTTGTCTTGCACTGTCCCCTGCATGGCCGTCGGTCCCCTGTCTGTCCCCTGTTAGCTTAAAAAGGTAAACTGGGATTAGTCAATGTAAGGTTTCCAATTTTAAAACGAACTTGTTTTAGTTGGATTAGGATTATGCTTTTAATACTTAACCCTACAAATAACTGTTTGCTATTTAAATATGAAAATATTGTACATTTTAGCACCGAAAATTTTATGTGATTTTTCACATAAAATTTTCATCATCATCGCATCGCAATATCATCATCATCATGATGATGATCATCAGATGACGTCCACTGCTGAACGAAGGCCTCCCTCAAGGGGGGGTTTGCCATAATCCCCACGCTTGGCAGGCGGCTTGGGGATCGCAGTGGCTCACCGATTAGTGAGAGGACGCTGCTGCCCGTCCTCCGGTGTCTGGCCGCAGTTTTAAGATGTACCCGGGTCGCAATATCATCGCATTTGTATTCTTCGAAGACTTAAGCAAAGCTTTATAATTGTAACGGGCACAGTTCCAAACTCCAGGCTGCTACTGAGAACTCCCATGCAAGAAACCCAATAACACTGTTCGACCCGGGAATCGAACCCAGGTGCTAAACCAACGAGACAATTTAAACGCTTAAAAAGCTAGCAATATAATAACTAAGCGGTCATCATACTGGAATGTAGTGCTGTAGTATAAAAGAGATATACCTACTTATATAATAATCTTCTAGAATAATTTTGCACTACGACAGAGCTCTTGGGATGCGTTGATGTTCATTGAACTTACTTTAACCTATTGATTGCACCCCAGAAATAATTATTTGCTATCTATATATTATTATAGCTTTTTTTAAAACCTAAGATATCCAAAAAACGTTTTGGCTACGAATAATCTATAATAAAATTAATCCTTTAAAACAAATCGCAAAAAGATTGCTTGTTTTTTTGGCCGAGATAATTAAGTTTGAAATCTAGACGCCGAAAGGCGGCGGTGAATAAAAATATTTCGGACGCCGATGGGCGGCTTAAGCATCGCATAGGTTAATTAATTAAATTAGAAGACAGTTGGACTGATAAGATTGAAATGATTTTATACAAATTGTATTTTTTCATTAACACGTTAAACGTTATGTACCACCGGTGACCCCACCTACCCTGTATATAGGCGCCACGTTGGTCACCAGCGACCTCATGAAGTTTTTCAAGAATATCTCTAAACATATTTCAGATCAAAGCCTAACTAAGACAACAGCACCAATCACTACTAAGTAAATGGCCGCGAAACAAAAAAAGTATATTTTCACGTTTCTTCTATGGCGTTTAAAGTGTTAAGTAAAACTTTGTCACACACTAGGAATTCTCCTGTATCGCGGGTACTTACTTATACACACAAACATCACAAGTAACCCAGAGCCGAAACAAATACCTTCTATATGTCGTACAAAATATTTTTTCCGATGAAATTCAACTGTAAATAAAGGAAGTTGTTTGTATTTGCAGGCAGTTCCTACTTTCAAGAGACTCCATACGCTCGTTCTTACCCAGCATCATCGATTTAACATTACACTGTACAATAAGATTACTTTGTCAGTATTCGCGATTACTTTATAAACACAAAAAGCAAAAAACCCCTTTTTTCTACGCCGATATCAGAGGCGAATACACTGAAAGTCAAATGAGGGCACGTTTCACGTTATTTCAGACTGTTTGACGTGATCTCTGACGATTCGCGATACAGGCAATAAACAACCTTCAATTCAAGTCATAAAGTTCGTTTTTATTTACTCTTAGATATTTATTTTCGGAGTTAAATTATCTTAGGGTAGTAATTCACAATCTTTCTCGGTCCTGTACCGGGGATAACTTTGAATTTCGAATGAAAAAAGTTAAGGCTTACGGTCGGAGGGAATATTTCTTTTAGTTAGTGGTAGTTAGGGTGTCCCATAAATTTCAAGTGCGATTTTTTTTTACGCATACCTTCTAAAAACTTTCGTAATACCCCAATATAGTCTAAAAACAAAAGATTAGCCCATTTTATGAACGATAACCCGTGCCGACTTGCGATTGAAACTCGCCCATACAAATTGCGCGGGTACTGCACTGCGATCTGTAACTACGTGTTTTATTTGTCATTTCATACGTGATTTTTTAGAATATTAGTACGCTGTTATTTCTTGCATAAAGATGTCAGTTGAATTACGGAGTGATAAACAAAGTATTTTTCTTACCGGACTTCCAAAACCATTTAATAAATGGTGTAAAATTACCATCTAATCGACAAGCTCGCTGTCTTGTTTGACAATATTCGCGAAGTCAAACGACTTTTAGTGAAAGTGCTAATCTTGTGATTAGGAAGTGCATTATATTTTGGAAAAACATAAGAATTCCTACAAAAACCACGTTTGGAGAGAGCTGCAAAAAATTGTAAAAGAACTCAGAAAATAATTGTGAAAGACACTTTGATAACTTTTTTGATATACATGCTGATGCCTTTGAAAGAATGAAAATAGAGGACGGCAAAGTATTTTTGAAGAATCAGAGAGAGCCAGGTCGACCGGGATGCTTTCCTGATGTACACAAAAAATTGGCGGACAAAGACAAAAGAGCTAGACTAAGACGATTAGAGGAAAAGGAAAGAAAACTAAGACAAAAAGAGTTACTGGCTCTTGCATGGACTTATACTACACATAACTTGGAATATCCACATGATTCAGACGAAGTCAGCTTGCCAGCGGAAAGAATCTGATAACACCTAAACTCGTCGTAGCTTTAGATCGATGCCAGCTAAGCATATGAGACTCCGTTTACATTCTTCATGCGCTCGTAGAAGCGCTTGGTCTGAACATCGATTACATCTCCATTAACAAATCCTCGATTCAGCAAATTCGCCAATTCGCCAATTCACTAAAACCATCTCAACTACCCTCTATAACTGGAATGTTAATGACAAGGTACAAATAATGTGTTGCACTTGTGCTCTTTTGGAGCAGACTTTAGAAAGAGAATTGTTACTTTTCGCTTGTCGTCATCATGTTTATGAGGTGGTTCATAAAACTGTAACAAGATAAAGTAAATTACTAGCACTCCAGATATTCCGATCTTTAAAAAGTTCAGATACAATTGGAAAAACATCGATTCAAATAACATTGAAAAATGCCTTGATTTCGTAAAATACCATGTTGCTGAGACAAACATTACATCTTTGTTAATGTTTTTTATAGCACAACTGAACAAAGCTTTAATAAGAGACGATTATCACGAATCGGTCGATCTATGCGTAGTGTTTTTGAGGGGGAAATTCAGATAGAAAAGAAGAAAAATAAAAATCTCAACTGAAGATCGACGACATTTTTCTTCAGGAATATGTGCCTTGGGAAGATAATGCTGCTTTTCTGGAAACTAAAAGAAGAATAACTCGTTTGAAGATTTTAAATGACACTGCTGAAAGAACTGTCAAATTAATGCAAGATTTTACGGACTTATCACGGCTAAAGAAGAGCAAAAATAATTCCTGTTGCGTTGTATCCAGGAACATAGAAATTTTTATCCAGACTATAAAAAACTTACCCTAAAGAGAAATTACCCTGGCTGATTGTTGTTATTTTATGTGTTTAAATAAAGATAAATATTTCTCTAATTTAATTTTGTCTTTTATTTACTTTATTTATTGCATTTTTATTAATTTTATAGGAGAACCAAATATTAACATTAAACATGAGATTTGATAAACTTTGTGGCTCTGTCGGCACGGGTTGCAATCATGCTAGAATGATAAAATTTCATATTTGAGTATGGTTTTGCATTTATAAAAGATATAGAGGGTATGCATTTAAAAATTCGAAAAAAAAATTTTTTTTGTCATATTTGGGACACCCTAGTGGTAGTGTTGAATATTTCTGGTAAATTTTCATTTTTGCCTACAGTTTTTTTAGGGATTAAGAGACTTAGGTGCTGGCTGTTAGGTATTAGTACTTTAAAAGAGTAATAAAACATCCGTCATAGTTCATAAAAAAACGAAAATCATTCTAAAGCTTAAATTATACAGATGTCGCTGCTTGATGTTTTTGTATATTTAATATCCAAGCGACCCTATTCACTTCGAAACTTTTCTTTGCTAATATTCCTTTCTGTACTTATGTTATGACATTAATAAAAGGAGCTAATGATAAAGAAATTCTAAACAACTGGGGTTTTTGTACTCCGAAGGGTTTGTGCTTAAAAAGTTTTTGGTTTTGTTTGTTGACCAATCGATATAAAAAGCATCTCTAAAATTTTGTTTGCTTGTTTGTGCCCAGTCTAAGGAAGTGATAATAAGCGTCACTCATCTGTGGCTATCATTTATCACCATCTATAGACAGACATTCACATTTTATCGACACTATTACTCGTAAGGGCAATACAAAAGAGCAGTATAAAAACTTTAGGGTCATCCGATCACCAGTAACTTTAACTGTTAGCAGTTTACGGCCATCGGTAGTAGAGTTCAGGGTCTTTAAAAGAACGGCCCATTATGGTAAATAATGGGCGTAGTGAACCCTGATTTATAAATCAAAATGGGCAGTATTGGTGTTTTTGGACTCTTTGAGAGTAGAATTAAGGACACGACTATTAGACTTTTGGTATAACGGCCGACTCAGTTGAATAAAATACGGTTTTATCCCTCAATGGTATTTAAGTACGCGACTGTTTGTTTGTTTGAATTATGTATCTTTAAAATGACGGTGTTTTGTTAATAACCCAAAAGTAATACAGGATATAGCTACTGCTTGATTGGTGAGCGTGACGTTCAGTGTTCAGATCCCGAGTCGAAAAAGAGTAATTAAGTTTTTATATAAGATTTTTTTTTTTTTTAAATAACAATTTGTTATCATTAAACCTTTAAAATGGTGTTTTTAAAACTCAACAATGAACAATAGTTTATAACCGAAACATAAAGCGAAGCCCTAGCTGCTCTTAGCTATCCAAAATTTTACGCTTTACTGTATATTCAGAACCATATGTTATCATAACGAGTTCGGTCCTCAGGCTTTCATACACCAACTGGTAGAAATTACAAAGATCTACCTGCATATGGAAGAAACAATCTTTATAACTAACCTGTACTAGTTCCTCTGTTACTTTTTCCATATTGATTTACATACAAACTTCAATATCCTATTGTGCTTCTGTTAGGTGGATTTTCTCATCAAAACTCATAATTATTATCTCAACAGATTCAGCGTGTTTGGGTATGTCGTTGTACGCAGACATGTCAGCCAATCAGTATATTAGTTTATTGTTGCAGTCTTTCTGTGTCCGTAAAGAAACTCACCTAGTTTATTAATGAGAATCTTTGTAATATATTCTAATAAAATAATATACCTTAGACCGTGACAACCACAAATTGTGTAACATATATATTGTCTTCTTTTGATCCCTAAACTAATCTCGAAACGATTTCCTTTTCTATTCTTCCTTCTTTCTATTTTTCTATTCAGTTGACTGAATTTGCTTATTTCTGTGTATCTTTAGCTCTTAAATTGAAACAAGGGGAAACGTGACGTTTAATATTAAAAAAAAGGGTCATTCCAGCTATTTTTAGGAGTATGACCACAAAAACGAACAGGGGACTCGTTTTCAGAACTCGACACGGGACCGCCCGGCTCCCACTCAAATGCAAAGTTTTCAATATTGCAACAATCTCTCGTCTCAATGCCGTTGGCGAGTAGATGACGGAAGGTTTTAGACTTGCCAATGTGAAATGTAAGGTGATAGACAAAATAGATTCGTCCGAGGGCGAGCGGTTTCGGTTCAATTTGAATACAGCTCTATGAAGTTTCGTGTGGATTCGAATGACTGACCAACTGAGTGACCAACACGTGACGTTGGTTTTTCCTAGATATCACCCTTTTACCAGCTACATTCCGTTGGCCTCCCAGGCTAACTTGTTGCTGAATATCAGTATCTTAAAGGGAGTAACTGCCATCTGAACTCCGCCACCCGATTACTAGGAGATACTGACTATTGTTAGACTGGTTGTCGGACTGTTTGAACTACTGGTTCCCGTAACCACTACCACAGGTATTCGTAATACACCCGTGACCAACTGCTTACCGCTTTTACCAAGGCACGAATGGATTTCGACGTGTGATAATTGATCACCCATCCAAGATTAATTCGAAAGCATGGTTAGGTTAGTTAGCAATGGTTGAGAGATCGACTGCTACGCTACGTGTCGCGGATTCGATTCCCGCACGGAACAAATATTTGTACGATCTACAGATAGTTATTTCGGGTCTGGGTCTTTGTGTATGTGAATATATGTGTTTGTATTTTTTAAATAAGAAGACTAACTATTATCAAAAGAATTTATCCCTTTAAGACACAACAAAGTAAAATCAACGCGGTTTATCTGATCCTCCCCCAGTAATCCAATAAAATGCTTGGAATTCATTAGCTGCATATTTTTCTGTCAACCCTAGTTATGATTCAGGGTGTGCGGTGTCGCAGTCCCAGATAACATTCCTTAGGGTGCTGTAGGAATTTGTGGAATTTATTGGTTGCTGGTATTCTTTAAATCTTTGTGTAATGCGTATTTAGGACCGTTATTTTATTAACTGGACTGGTATTGTATGAAGTTTCAGGAGTTTTTTTTCCAGTTTTTTGCAGAACATATTTTTTGTACTGCATTATGAATCAAGATCTGAGTAGGGGATCGTAACTATATACTTAACGCACAGATTAGGCGATTTGCGAGGTTAAGCAATGCTTGCTACAGTCAGTATCATATTACTTATATCTGGAAGTAAACTAATACCTTTATGGTAAGCGTTCTTTTTGATTTACAAGAACTAGTAACATTATTAAACTTTTTATTAATTATTAATTATTTTTTTGTTCCTTTAGTAAATGTCCTAAATTAAATATCTCATATTATTTTTACTAAACCACATGAAAGATTTTTACCCGGCCTTAAAAAATATGAACTTCTCTATTTTTCCTTAAGTCTATAGTTCGCCAGTGCCAAATATCGCGGCGGTGTCGGCCGCTGCGCACGGTATTGCTCTTTTATTGCAAACACGCCGCATTGTGGCCACCGCCCGCCCTGAATCACGACTAGGGTTGACGAATTCGGAAATCTTTATAACAGAATAGGTGAGCTTTACTGGTGTATTTCTTGCTGTTTTTTGTCGTGTATTGTTCCGGGTGAATAGGGCTGTGCTGAATAGCTTTTTGAGGGTAAAGTTTGGAATGGTCAAAGCTTGATTGTACGATGGCTTCGCATCAAGCTTTTTTGTTTAGATGATACATGTACACGTATCAATCTGAGTAAAGGTTTGTTTGTTTATCATTAATTAATTATTAGTTATAGGAATTATTGGGTTTGTTATTTAATGTCGTCATTAAAGGACAACAAAATATCGTTTAAGTATATATTTTCTCTCGTGTTTTTAAAAGAGGTGAGTATGGATATTTTCAAACATAACTGTAGTAACAAAATACTTATTTTATATATTATATTATATTCTTTATATATTATTTTAAGTGTATATATTTTGCAATTAATTATATTATCATTATATAATTTAACTAGCGACCCGCCCCGGCTTCGCACGGGTAGCACACAAAATAAACAAAATGCCAAAAAAATATTGATCCCGTCGCTACTTTATAGAATCGCCCGCTGCCGCGCTGGGCTAATCTGAAGATCACCTAAAAATTTCATTAAAATCGCTCCAGCCGTTTTGGAGTCCATAGGGGATATACATACAAACATTTATTTTTGTATATATAGATAGATAGGTTATCATTCTAAGAGCTACATAATTATAGACCGATAAAAAGTCAATAATTATGATTTTCTTATGTTTAAAGATTAACTTAGATGTGAACGTGATTTGAATGGATCCAAAATTAGTTTGGACCAAATAAACGTATTTACTTTCTTCCTTCTTCTTTCAAAACGCATTTTGATGTGAAAAATTGCTACCATTTTTGAAGTGTACAAATACTCAAATAAAGGTACAGCACTGGTCAGTATTTTTGGTTTCATTGTTTTCTTTTTGTGTTGGTCCGGCGCCCGACATGCAATGACGTTTAGATGTCAACTAGTCCATGGATTTCGAAGGGCATTTATAGTCATAGCTCTGTGTATGTTTCGTTGCTAAATGAAAGGATAGATTTACATGACGTAACATCATCACACCTATATTCCCCGAAGGATTTGGCAGAGGTATGCAGCAATAAGTGTAAAATCACATGTCGGTATGGATTCTCACTTGGACAATTTAAAATGACTTTTTCTTATGCCGATTTGTACTTATTGCTTTTTATTGATAATAAACCCGCATTTCGCTAATGTTATAATTATAACCTGTAACATACGGCACATAATTAGGTGCCGTATGTTACAGGGCGAGCCTTTTACCAAATATCAGGTACATTTACCGGATTATCAAAACATATTGCGCAATGCAGATAATTGATCAAGGATTCTATTGTAATTACCTAGTTGACTTTCTTCTGTCTCTGTGTCCTAAGAAAAAAGCAAAGAGATCAATTTTAAATTTTACCATTCCACAGTTTTTTTGTTTGTCTTCATAAACTAAAGCTTCATATTTGTTTACGAAATTAAAAAAGATTGCGTTCATTTTCGGCCATTACAAAATTGGAACAAATGCCGCATTAACAGCCTGCATCACAATTGGCTTGCATCCAGCCTTTCAACATCCACTAGGACTCCTGCCAACCCTAATTACAGCATTTTTACTGTCTCATCTACATCTCAGATCTGAGTGACGGATGTGGCATCGTAAACACGTCGTCACTCGTAATAACGCGGTGACGAGTTCGTTCAACTTGTGACGTAAAAACTAATAATGTTTGCCCTTACATCGTGATGATATTGAATAAAATATTAAAGAGAAAATGTAAAAAGTTTATGTAAGAGTTTCATTATTTGAGAGATGAAACATTTTTAATGAAAATGTGAACTCTGTTCTAGTATTCTCGGTGATGTCATCGAAACCTCCACATCACGACGAACAAGTCTGTTGTTTCCACACTTTTAACTTAATATTACCGACTCATTCTCGTATGGAACGAATCTTAGTATCAACAGATTTTTCACACAACCAATATGATACTATAAATATAATCAGGATACAAGAATTTATGCGACAAAAAATAATAGTAAGAGCAGACCAAAGACATCAGACAAAAGTGCTGACGAAGACGTCGCGACATCATTCAAGTTGTTGTTAGTGCTTTGAATTTAATTATTAAAGTCTCTCTCTTCATTCTTGGTTTTCTTGAAGCAATGAGCAAACTTCAAAAGTTGGATTACTTACCTACTAAAGTTACAACTGGCTTTATAACAGGAAGACGGTAGAGTTGCCTACAGTCGTACTCCTTTTAACCACTAATAGATTTAACTAAGTTCAAAAATTACCTGTTCGTAAAGAAATGAGAAAATATTATCTACTGTCTTGGAAGAGGGTTGGATTCTCAGATAGGGCAAGGGTGATTTGAATATATCTGTTAGATAAATCTTCAACTAACACACAGTGACTGTTTAGATCTACTATTCGGAGTCAACTGCTACAAGAAACGGCAAGTGACAAATGTAATCATAGCTAATCCTAAAACCTTGGTTTGCAAATGGATAGCTGATAACACTAAAAGTCCAAAAAAATAAAAACTACTTGTAATAAATTTAATAATTCCGTAGTTACTTTCAACAAGAGAAAACTACATAAACGTAGTACTATGGCTCATTCACTTAGGTATTAAAACATCAAGACGCCCATCCATTTAAATATGCCATCCAACTATCTTTAGACTTCACTAATGGGTCCAATAGATAAGTATCCTCAAACAACAATAGTTCTTCAACAATACGCGATCCTCAACCAAAACCCTCTCGAACAAATCTAGATAATTCTCGAACATTCGAAAAGAATTCTCCATGACAATTGAAACGCAAAATATGTGTTGTAAGCTCTGGCATTGAGCTGATACAAAGGCTTGAAGGTAATGAGGGAAACGGTCTCCGAAAATTTGCTAAATCCGACACGAGAGGGAAGGAAGCCGACAAAATGATATACAGTGACGTGTGTATCAATTGACGTGATATATCGTAAATGGATACGGAATAAAAATAGGTTATTTGACGATGATAAGTCAATACATGGGTATAGGACTGTATTTAGATTTTTAGTTGCCTTTTCGCTGATTTGGCAATTGTATTTTATAAGAACGATCTCTTTTCTCCGTCATGAATTTTTCGTTGTATAGAAATAACATCACGCGTTTTTCAAATGGGGGTTTCTTGGTTTTCATTAAAAATGATTATTCCTTACCGTCCTTGAGCCAAATAACTAAATACAGTTTGCAAAATCAGAGCGGAAAAAAAAGTAACAACATTAACACACTTACCTGAATGTCGCCCGACATTTTCACGAATCAGGGTGTAATCGGTGTAAAAGCGGTTTTTAGGTCCGCCACGTAATACGCCATGGCATTTCTAAAATGCCTAACCAGAAGGTCAGGAGTGAGATGGGATTTTAAATCTGTGTAGGCGTTATTTTTCCGCATAATAATCCTGCCCAACGTATTATTTTTAAGACGGAAATATAATTCAAATTCGTCAGTATTCCAACCAAAAGCCTTTTTGATATAGCGACACAATTCCAGACTTCTGCATGGTCTTATATGGAGGGCCGTCTATTTATTGGTTTTAGAGCGGTTTCATTACCAGATCGGTTTATTCCCACTGCTGAAACAGCAGCATCTGAGGAGTCCATATTGCATGCGTGCTCCTTGTTTTGTTTGATGGCGATAAGTCTTCAAAGTTAGTTTTGAGAGATCCTGGTTTCCTCGTGATGTTTTCCTTCATCATTTGAAGAGTAGTAATTAGTAATATAAAACAAAATACAGAAGAGACGAGAAATCTGTTTGATATATTTGAAATTATGAGCCGTTACACAAATAAACGTAAGTTACACTCATTACAATTTCTTTGAGGAAGTATATCTTGTTTATTTATTGTAAATATATACGTCTATTTACAAATATATGAAATTAAATAGATTTTCTATATACGTTTTACTAACTACTTATGCTAATATATTAATTAAACCTTATATAAAATAAAAATGGAAATCTATCCTAATTGAATACTCAGGCGTCAAAGTACTCCTGCACATCGCTGTCAACTGGTAGCGTGCCCAGAAGACTGGCAGCATTACCACCTTGAATGGCTTACATATATAACAGTTTATCTTAGTCTGCGGGCAATACAAGTTTTTAAATTTGTGTTATAAACGAAAGATAATCATAGAAATATTTATTTTCATATTTTGGAGCTAAATTATACAAGCTAAATTTCAGTCTCGGAACTGGAGGGGTTATTCCTCCCGTCCAATTAGGTCCAAGCTGCCTTCCGAGACACCACTGACGATTGCGGGCCACAGATTACACAGAAATGCTAAACTTACTAAAGCACCTGCAGCTGGGCAGAATTAAAGGCCGCATTTGTTATAATAAAAATCTAAAAAAAGTTAATTACAGTAAAAAGTTTGTGTAGAAAATATGTAAAAGACTGTGTATCTGTAGATATGGTATTTTTTATTTATTAACTTTAATTATAACGATTAAAAAACAATTACAATAATTTTAAGACGATTACAGGTACAGTTAACGACAAAAGTAGCTGACCATTGTACAAAGTTTCCAAGGATTTGTTATAAATGAAAACTTTTAATTTTTATGTAGTTAGTCAAATAATGTTATGGCTTTGATGGCACGGCTTTCGCAATGGCTAAGCGATTAGATTTCTGCGCTACTTGTCGCGGGCTATTCTCTCACGAAATAAATAATTGTAGATGTGAGCTACAGATAGTTGTGTCAGGTCTGGATGTATGTTTGCAAACTGTACCCACGATACAGGAGAAAATAGTGCGGGACAAGGTTTATAAAAAAAAAAAACTCAAATTTTCTTTGAGGTCTTACCTCAAAAATCACTTTTATTTATGATAAAACTTCTAAAGTATAGGTTGGTTTTCTCTGAGATCTGCATGCAGGTTCCATATTCAAACATACTTAAATTATGGTATCCTCACACGTACCTCAAACAACTGCAGAATATTGAATCGGTTTTATCATAAAGGAATAAAAAGTACGCGGCTACAGAAGTATACATATATACAGTTCTGTCTAACGTGTATTTCGATCAATTGGGCCTTATTCCAGGTATTCAATGTGCGCAGATAAAGCAGATTGACGTGAAATAGGACAGATACGTGATGCCGAAGGAACTGTTCGTTTTGTATTTGCTCAACTTTTTGCTGTGTGAAATAAAAACGTTTTGTTTTCTCCTCGGTTTTCAAGATTTGCAGAATCTACATTGTTGATAAAAGCTGGTTGTGCGGTCTTTAGAAATCCGAACCAGAAACTAAAGCTCTAAGAATGGATGTTTTATGCATATTGATCTGAATTGCAACTTTTTTGTTGATTTCGTCAATGGCGACAAAGTAAAATAATATCATTACCATCACCGGAATTCCATGAAGAGAAACAAAAATTTACACTTCTTACTCACGTAGATGCTATTAATGGCTACTACATTATTTTAAACATACTCAATAAAATATTCCTAATAAACAGTACTATTTTAAATGAATTATTAAGAATCTGGTCCTTTTTCATAGAGAAAAAAAACTTGATCTCTGTTTGTGTGAAGTCTACAAGTCCTATGCCCGAGGGTGCAATATTCTTTGAAACTTGCCTTTGATTCCCAGTTAGATAGATGAGTAGAGTATTCTTTATTGTACACCAAAAAGAAAAACTACAAAGTGAAAATACAATTTACACATAGGGTACAAATGGCGGTCTTATAGCTAAAATCGCGCAATTAGTTATTACATACAATAGGAAGTGACCAATTTATTTTTGTCCAGGGACCACCGGGTCCTAATAAAATGACTGCCTTTATATCACTGTATCATATCAAAATTCTAAAGAAACTTAGTATCTTTCATTTCCAAGTGCGGCACCAATTTTCGGGTCCCGCGGCACGTAGGCGCTGCGGACGAAAAGGGCGGGCCGTTTGGCACCTTGCGAATCAACTCACGTCCGATCGGGGGCACAATCAAATTATATAGAACTGACTCGATTTTGCGTAGCGATGTGGCCCAAGTTGGAGACTGAGGTGTTGAAAACAGAAATCTTTTAGTTAATGAAGAAAATTAATACAGGGTTGTTTTGCAACAATTATAAATAGCCTGATATATTTTTTTAGAGCACCTAAAGCCGTTAGAACACACTAAAATATCGGTATTAAATTTGTTTATTAACATGTCGGACTTTAAATAATACCTAAAATATTTATTCAGTATCGTAGACCATATAAATTTCGTGCGGAATCCGAATCCATAGCACTATGCACAAAAACACCAAGACTAGGTGCCTGTATCTAATCACCTTACAAAAGTAACTCAGTAGTTACACATCCTGTGTCTTCCTGGAGTTTTACGGCTGTATGTCAAGGTTACTGCTTTCAAGGCGAGCGCTCATTAAGAAGCGTTTGTTTGAGCAAGAAAGATGCGGGGCGTGGGGCGCGTTTAATGGGACTATGCGTTCATCTCAGTGGAACGAGCGCAACATGCAAAAAGTCTAATTAGCTTGAAATCAATCTAAACCTTTTTTTTAAGTCTAACAATGATTTCCGTTCTTTCCTACCTTTGCTAGTGTATACTAACTGACTGGCATGTAAAAAAGAAATTTGATATTGTAATCATATTGCTTTTTGTCTGCTTACTATAATGTCAAACAGCCATATTGCTGAGGAATTTACTGTGCCACTTCTTCTCAGCTAACTTCTAGGAAGCGGTGAATGATGGACGTTTTTGAGGGTGCTGTTATGTTGTCGTCAAAAGTACCTACTAGTTTTAACTTGTATTATATTTTTAATAAATAAATATATTTTGAAAAAAAAAACGATACCTATTCTGTATCTGGTCATTGTAATTTGAATTTACAATGACCAGTCAATATGGATTAAATAATATTGGTACTCCTTTATCGTTATAATTATTTAAATCAAAGATTACTCCGGTGAAATGCCTACCCTGTATACACAAATTAATGATCACGCCACAGAACATGATTCATATTAATATATAGTATGATGTGTACGCATTTGTAACTCACATACATATGTACATCTCAAACAGGAAAATTAAGGCCGTTAATCATGGTAGTCTGCTGACCCTGAGACTTAACAGATGACCTAATGTTCTAACTTTGTTAATTTAGATATATGACCAGAGGAAATGAGACCCGGACAGACAGATAAAGTCCATACACAGTCACATAATGTAACTTGTTTTGTACTATATTTACATATTAAAGGCGCATTAACTATCTACTTTTCGGTCTTCAGGGGTCAATAGAAGTCCCTCGATGGCGACCATAGTGACGTAAGCCAAAAATTTATGAAAATAATATGCGCGCGTTTAGAATTTGGAGTTCCCTGAAATGCGCGCTCATCATTTTTTGATACATTTCCGGCACAATAACGACGATAGAGATCTAAAGTGGCGCTAAAGAAATTAAAAAGTCAATATAGTAGGTATTCTGGCAAAAATACAATCCAAATTCAAAACCAAGAAAAAATTACACGACCGAAGTTTGAAGTTTAAAACGAGCTGTGCTATCGTGACGCTTCCACGTATCAAACGTTTTGTGCGAAAAATCATCGATTAGGAGGAATTATGAACGAACGTTCCGTCTACTTTCATGTTCGATGTATCAATCCCGCCCCTTCTTTCCAAAAAGCGCACTCCGAGTCCAGCCATGATAATGCATTGCATAAAACAAATATTTGCCATTAAATATTCATCACTTCCAACAGTAAATGGGAACGCTCCAAAGTTGCTTACATATTCATATCATAAAAAATGTGACGAATGTAAAGTCCTGAAAGCGACGACAGTATTTCGTGTTACATACATAAATTAGAACCGCGATAAGTCCGCATTTGAATTATTTTCTTCCTTTAAATTCATATGCGGCGTGTAGGTAGCACTTTGTGGTCTTTCTTTTGCAACCTAGATTTTCAGAACAGTCATATAACTTTAAAACAACGGCGGTAAAGTAGGTTATCTGGTTCTGTCTCTCTGGTATTAATAAGTTCTAGAAAATTTCTATCTATCATCTGCCAACCGGGCTTTTGCTAAATTTTTTTTCAATTCATAGCGCCTCATCCTGTAAATCTTATTAATTGAGCACAGCTGTCTTTGTCTTTGCGACATTGCCCAATCCTGGCAATCGTACTCTGATGTCTCCTCATCCTGTACTCCACATATGATGCAAATTAAACCAGGCAAATTACATAAACGATTATAAACTAAAATATCCAGAAATTTTAATATTCTCAGAACAAAAAAATAAGAATAATTTCCGTCAGCTTGTTTTTGGACCAAAACAGAAAAGCCTAACGACAACTGGCAGACAAACCAAAGAGACTAACTCTCTAAGATCTGTTGGGTTATGTAACGATTGAAAACCTTTGAAGACTCCGCTATTTACATGTCTTCAGAACGATATTATTTAATTCGATTACAAGCACTGCAAAGGTATCCTTTGCATTGAGGATTTTACGTCAGGATGCCGATATTCTATAGTATGATATTAGAGCATATGAAAAGATTTGATTTGGCAATCCTCAACTTACAACTATCGGTTCCAAGATATTGGTATATTCTAAAGACATCAGACCGATTGGATCTTGTATATTTTTCAACCGAATGTATGGGTCGAAGGCATGACCAATTTCCATGCACAGTTTAAGCTCTGTCTTAAGAATTTTCTAGCAGTAAAATCCAATACTACTTTTTCCTCCTTTCGAATTGTACCAACGCCTATCTTTAGATATAATATGTAAAATTACCGCTATTGAACTTGTTACCTTATTTATTTGGCGTTACATTAAATTTCGCATGATTTATTTCAAAAATGAGTGTGTATATTTAATTTTCTGCTTCATTTCTCAAGCGAAATGAAGTTAAAAGAAAATTTAGGTAGGAATATTGGGTATTATTCAAACCACATAACAATTTGGACGTATTACAGATTGCCAATTATTTTTAATAAATTGATTGGTAATTTACTGATGCCATTACGTCATTGAAATAAAACCTTTCATCTTAAGAGCACTAAGGAGTCTCGTAGGCGGACGACTGTTTACCTACAAAACTGTTAAGCTTTAATGAAAAACTTGATAATAAACTAGCTGTGACCTCCGACTTCGTTCGCGGACTTGTGGATCTAAACAACAGCGTCACCTACCGGGTCCAACTGTAGCTAAAAGCCATCCAGGTAACCGTTTAAGAGCAGAAGTATTACGAACACACGCACGCACGATTAGAGAAAGAGCAAACGAAGGTGCAGCTTTTAAAATTTTTCATTATATTTGCAACTAATCTGTTATGTCAGCGATGAGTCAACGATCTGTTGTAGCCCTAATATTATTCGAGTAAAACGACTGTGACTTAGATTAAGCAAAATTCTAAGTCTATAGCTGTGACATAAAACTAAAACTATATGGCTTAGTTTGCCTGCGAAACCGTAAAAATACCTCTCGAATTTTTTTACGTCAAACGGTACGGTGAAAGCATTTACTGCGACAGTCCGGTGCATCAAAGCTCTTTATTAATTAGTCGGACTTTTCATCTGACTAAGTTTATTTTGGTACTCATTGGAAAGGAAATGCAAATGATAATTTTGTATATTTTACACCTATTTTTGTTGTCATTTTAGCATGTAGTTGAAATGGAGATTTTTTTTAGGTTATTTCTGAAAGTTTTCCTGTTGAGTTATAAATACATACTTTTTGCCGAACAAAGAGGCAGGCCTTAACATGAGTACCTATTAATAAAATAAAAGCTCTTCGAAGACAAAATTCGCCTCTCGATTGTTTGACTGTCACTGTATTTCAACTGAGACGTAGAGTGTTCTACAAACTTTAGAAATCTCATAGCGAAAGCGTGCACAGTGTTTGTGTATGCTTTCGTATTCTTTTGTGAGGCGCGAGTGGAGACGAGTGTAGAAATAGTCTTGGGTTCACAATGCGACGCGAATAACCATTCACATACAAACACTTGGGTATGCGGCAACAGAAGTGTTTGATTTAAAAATATTTTTAAACGGGACGTTCCAACAAAGCTTTAAATATATTGAGGCTACTTTTTACATAACATAACAACAGCATCATGCACGTATTTTCCGAAGGGTTAGGCAGAGATGAAACTGACGACGTTATTGAGTCCTATGTATCTAAACGTCGGATCTGTTATCGGCAACTGGGATCAATTCCAAACTCCAAGCTGGTAATAAAAAAATATAGTAAAAATACCTAATAAACACTTCGCTCGTCCCAGAAATCTAACTCACGAACTATACTACCTATAATTTCATTTTAATTTCTTCTTTCGCTCTGGGTTTTGCTTTGCTTGAATAAGGAATGAAGAACTGATTTTGAGCAGGAAGCATCCTTGAGCAGTCTATATAGAAATAATCTAATAAAGGATTATTAAAGTAGAAAGCACAGTACAGCCTATCAGATAGAACGCTTACCTCCCACCAGGAGAGTCTGAGTTTGAAACTGATTCGCACAACTGATTTTTAAAAATCATGTGCGGTTTATTTGATTACGACTTGCGGTAATTAGAAGAAAAACATCGTGAGGAAAACCGCCTGAACTCTTCTTTAGCTCTTTCGTAATATTCTGGATGGTGTACGTAGTCCGCCAATCTGTACCAGGTTTCTCGTAAAATAATTCCTTATTTCTTGCCTAAGACAACATCAGCACAAGTCTAAAATATTTCTACTGACCGTCAAACGTAATTCCAACGTCTTATCTCAACTGGCTCGCAAAATTTTCAATCGAATCATAAGATAAATTACTCTTAAACAAAAGCCGTTTTTCTTCCGCGTTCACTCGAGTTTGATTGCATAAAAGGAACGGTAAATATTTGACATTCTGCAAAGGATCTAAAATTGGGGAACAAAAGTAATTGTTCAGGGGAAAATAAACAATACTGCGAGGGAATACGGGTTAGTAACAATAAAAGGGTGATTTGTTTACTTTTTTATTTTTTGTTGTTGCTTTTGTGTAAAATTAAAGCTACGTGCAGAAGTAATTTGTTCGCATATTTTTCGAGAAACAAAATTAGGTACCTATTTTCCTTCCTCATCTCCTTATTTATAATTTTTGCCCATACACAATATTTTCTGAAAGATATGTTAGAATTTCACCAAACGTTTGAGCTTAACATCGAATGTATGTACCACGCGTCTCTAAAGACCTTAAAATTTTAAGTTCCCTTAGAGTGGTGCAACGACTTTAATCGAATGCTAAGGTAAATTTTTCTATAGATTTTTTTTATTTTTATTAATCCATATATTACTCCCGCTAGAGTACTTTTCTAAACAACTGTACAATCCGCCACACAGGTTGTTCAGTCACACAAAGCGTTCGTCTACACGCTCCGTCTAAATCTGCGCCGCGTACAGTCGCGCCAACAAATACCAACACCTAAGAGTTTGTGGTAGTTTTTCACTACTTTTAGCGGTATTGGAACTCATTTTTCAGATGTAAAATATTTATTCGCTTCGAAATAGGATTATAGTGAAGGAGTTGTATTTTGGAGAAATTGTGCAATGTTTCTTAGAAAAGACTAAAAGATTTTAAGGCTAAAGTTTCTAAAGAGGCGACTCTGATATGTTATCTGGTTGATAAGATAGAGTGTCAACCCACAAAGTGGTAACGAACCACTGTAAATATCTACTTAACCGATACTCGCTTTCTGTAATGAATCATTTCATCTTGATTATCACGTATGTAAGGGACCAGTATCTTCGAACAAACTTCATTAATTTACCAACAGAATCATCAGTCGTTATCTTTATTCCAACTGATCAAAATACTGAAAACTAAAATTTTATATGAACCGTCATCCGAGTTCCGTAACCCAAGTACCTACTGGTTAAAAATAAACCAACCAAAAAGACCGCAAAACTGCCAACCATTTTGCGGAAACGTTTTAAAAAGTACTAAAATGAACGAAATAATCGAGTGGAGGGCAATTAGCGCAAATTACGAAGGCCTGTAAAGCCGCAGCCGCCTGTCTGTCACCGAACTCGGCGCTAATATACTGAATACTTAATGGATACCGATTTAGAATTTTCAAGGTATAAGTATACCGTTGAGGGTCGGTAGTTAAAGTGAATTTGATGACGTGAATGTGAGGTATTGCCACAAGAATCCTATTCATTTTGTTTATTTATAACACAAAACGTTAGATTCGTTGCTGAATATGGAAAAGTGTGGTCCTCAGCAAAGAATAAAGAAGGAATGAAGAAAGAATTAAGGGATTATTCCGTAAGTATGGATTTTTCAATTCATATATCAAATAATCCCACAATAGTGGTGTACTAAAAGAACCTTCTGGAGTTATGATACCTTAGCAGTGCCGGCTTAAGCAGGCGCGGGGCCCGTAGCAAATTCTATCGATAGCAGATCAAGGGCCCCTCTTGATCTGATAAGGGCTCATAAGTATAAAGTGACTTTTTGTAGAACTTGTAAGTTTACCGTATGAAATTCTGTGTTTTATTATTGCCATCAAAATAATCGGCTATCGGTTGTCTGACGTGGATTTTCTTAGTCGGAAAACAGGTGTAACGTTTCACGTTTTTGTGACATCCAGTAAATTCAATTCACCACGTCTTAATAAGTTTCACTCAAAAAATTACGCTCAGGTGGAGTTGGGCGGATTTGGATACGCGGGGCCCCCTTTTGCGCGGGGCCCGTAGCATTTGCTACTCTTGCTACGTAGTAAATCTGGCACTGTACCTTAGTACATACGAAGCATATTGGATACCGTTACAAACCTACTGACTGTTTATGTTTCCTCTATGACATGACCAATTTTCCTAAGAGGCCCACTAGACTAAAGAAGGTAAAATCGTCTATAGGTGGCCTAATGTTCTGCGAGCTATAAATGATCAAATAATATTCCTCTACGTTAGATCGTTTCAATGCAATCACGGTAAACAATGTTTGGCAAACGTCGGAATAAGATTTGACGGCACGGTTGGTGCAGTGGCTAAGCGATTACCTTTAGTCAAGTCAAAGTCAAAGTTTTTATTTCAAATAGGCCTTTTCAGATACTTTTAAAAAGTCTAAACTCTAGGCACACTGTTTCTGAGCTACGTGTCGCCAATACGATCCCCGTACAGAAAAAAATATTTGTATGATCTACAGATGGTTGTTTCGGGTCTGGTTGTGTTTGCATATGAAATACCTTTATATTTTTGTAAACTGTACACAAGATAGAGGAGAAACCCTAGTGAGGCACAAAATTTTTTTGATGAAAAAAAGGAAATTTACACCCAAGGAAATTTCTCAAACAATATCGCAGTGCCCAACAAACAGAACCTTAAAACCAACTTAGATAGACGGTAAACCGAAATACGGGGAGGCGCTAACTTTGCACCCGGATTAATTCCCCTGACGGTGTAAACTGGGCATACAAGGCAAACTCGACACAATGTAGAAGCGACATCTCAACTCCTTTAGAAGTTACGTCTTATCACGCCTTAGATTGGGGAAACGTGCATTTTATTTGAGAAATCCAAAATATGTATATCGTTCGTGAACGTTGACGGGGTTGAACGATGATACGTGTAAATAAACCTCGTTTGGATTAAAGCACGCCAATATATATTTATTCCAACTGTATACATAGTAAACATTTCATGTTATTTTGAAAAATATTCTCATTTTAAAATATACTCGCAACGTGCTTGAATGAAACGATGCATGAACGTGGATGAAACAAAAGCAGATTGTAAGTACGTTGAAATACTTACGTGGTTTTCTGTTGTTTGGTCCGGCTACAGAATGAAGCGCAGTTACTAATAAATTAAACTAATGGCTGTTTATATGAAACCCATTTCAGACTAAATAATACAACCAAAGCAAACCAAACTGAAACCAAAAGAATGTAACATTTAGTGAAAATTAATATGAGTAGGTGTTTTCAGAAGCAAGTTTCACTTGTTTTTTTGTAAGTTCTACAGCATGTCTTGCCCAAACTGCCAATCAGGGAACGCTTGCATTTCCATCTGCTCCTGAGACAATATTCATACGTTGATATCGCTTTTGAATTGAGGATAATACATACTGTTGTTTTATACGTTCAAACAATGTACCTACTATAATTATCTTCAATATAGGTGAACCTCTGATGGTATCTTAATTCATATTTACCATTATAGGTTGGGTTTTAAGCTATCACCACTATTATTATTGGTTTTTCATTCAATTATTTATTGTCAGGTGACTAAGGCATTTTAATAATTAATACATATAAAAATGATTACTTAACGTTAAAAATTAATTACTAACATTAACGGCAGTGACGGCACGGCGCAGTGGTTGAGAGATCGACTGCTGAGCAACGTGTCGCGGGTTCGATTCCCCCACGGAACAAATATTTTTAAGATCTACAGATATTTGTTTCGGGTCTGGGTGTTTGTGTATGTGAATACATACCGTGCCTCGGAAAGCACGTAAAGCCGTTGGTCCTGCACCTGACCTCTCTTCGGTCGTGTCGGATTGCCGTCCCATCGGACTATGAGACTGAAAAAACAGAGAGAGCACCTGTGTTTGCATATATCTCCTGCGTAGTTGGCTAATCTCCGGTGAGATTAGCCGCCGTAACTGAAATCGGTCAGGAGGATATTATTATTATTACTAACATTAACATCACAGTATAGATATTACGCACATATAAAATAATTATTCTTTGGCTTCAGCAGTCGCGCTTGCAATCACTCTACCAATAAGGCAGTCAATTATCCTATTCGATGAAATGTGGGTGTACAATCGTACACCTCTGCCTACCCCTTCAGGGAATACAGGCGTGTTGCTCTGTGATTTTTTAATATACCTTCACGTGTTCCCAAGCTTATAAATCGGTAAAATTCGTCTAATTTACGTCAGCATTTATTTTCCTTCGCAACTTAACGTGGACATGTTTGTTTAGTCCCTCGAGTCTGTGGAAGAATCCCGAAGCTACAGGTTGCCGTGAACTTAAAGCTTTTAACGAACACCTGCGGTTTAGTTTAGTAAATAGAAAGATTAAGGCGTTAGACTACGTTTTATTTTATCAATGAATAATCAATGACATTTTCAGAGTGAATATTCTGTACCTGTTATTCGATACTATGTAACTATATGCAATGCCTTTGGTGGCTATTATATTAACCTTAAGATCGTCATCGTCAGCCAGAAGACGTCCACTGCTGAACGAAGGCCTCCCCCAAAAGGGGGGGTTTGCCATAATCCCCACGCTTGGCAGGCGGCTTGGGGATCGCAGTGGCTCACCGATTAGTGAGATGACGCTGCTGCCCGTCCTCCGGTGTCTGGCCGCAGTTTTAAGACGTACCCGGGTCTAACCTTAAGATATTCATACTATATTTCGCTTCGATTGAATAAAATAACGATTACCAACCTTATTTGCGGTCCAAAAACACGTCAGCAATAGATTGCGGAAGCAACACGACAGCAAAACGGCTTGGTAATACAAAGTTGTTTTTGCTGCCGCGCCACTTTCGCAATGTGGGTACGATGTGTAATTGAACGGCAAAGGAATTTGTAATCCTTATTAAATTCAGTTGAAACATACATTATATCTACTAGTTGCTAGTGACTATAGTTTTGTAAACTCATACTCACTCAGCTACTGAAGAGTTCCACTATCTATCTCCTGGTTCCATCATCAGAACCTCTACACCAAATGTTATATACGGGATAAATAAATAAAAATTATCTCACTTTTTCTACTCATACGCCCAGCTATATAGTACTTTAAGACTAGCCCGCGACTTCGTACGCGTGGAATTTAGAATCTGATATTTTCATGCGGTAAAATGAAGCCTATATTTTAAGTTAGACTTCTAGCAATACATCGGTGAAACTACATTCAATTCCATATAGTAGTTTTTGTGTGATGCATGTACAAACATACCGACAGACAGACAGATTTTTTTTTCTAAAAACTGTTATTTTGGGTTCTGTTTTTTAGTTTTTTTATAATGTTCAGACATCGGCCTGTTATAATTTTATTATATTATAGAAGCTTCAAAAACTGTGATCGTGGATCAATCGATAACGTCACTAGTTGTTGCTCAGTGTATGCAGGTGTGGTGCATTGCTAACTTATATTGAGTTAGCCGCACTACAAACAGACCAAGTTTGTCAGTTAGTGGCCACTGAAACAGCGGGTAACTGAAATTGTAGTACATAACTAAATTATTTTGTCATTTCGTGGCGGCTGCTAGACTTCTAGATGGCGCCACTTTAA
Organism: Shargacucullia verbasci; assembly: GCA_947562105.1. Taxonomy (NCBI): domain Eukaryota; kingdom Metazoa; phylum Arthropoda; class Insecta; order Lepidoptera; family Noctuidae; genus Shargacucullia; species Shargacucullia verbasci. Next base: position 6,594,771 of record OX387302.1, on the reverse strand, counting down.
CGTTATGTACAAGTTTAGAAGTTTATTATTTCTAAGGGCTAATATTTCAATAGCTAAGTAAAACTCAGATAAGTTATTTCTCAGATAAGTCGATACAAAATGTTATAATTTCAAATTAACAACTAGGTGACTTTTCATGATGACTTGACAACAAGAATAAGAACTTTATTACGTCTTTATTAATTAAGACACTAGAGGCGTCGGCAGCAACCATAGATTTTCTATAAAAGATATTATATTGCTAGTTTGCTTAAACACAATATATTACATCGGCTTTCTCAACTTTGAGCCTTATAATATCTTGAGCCTAGTTGCCCCTCTTTAGCCACTCAGTTGGTACAGATGGACGAGGTTCGCAAGTATAAGGGGTCAGACCGAAGCCTGCACGTAGAGCCTGCCTGCGAACAGTTCCTGAGCCATAAGTGATTCGAATCAACTTTAACCGGTAAGAGTACAGCATAACATTTGCCTTTCCTCATGGGGATTTCATCACGATAAAAAATGTTGCGCCAAATGGTTTTATTTATCGTTACATTTGAGGCATTTTCTGAGTAATGGTATATGAGAGACTCGTTTCATGCATGTCTTGTAACTGCTTATAAAGAAAAGGAATGTACGCTGCTTGGAAACTGTACGAGTAAACAACGACAATGCACTGTTCGAACGTTTGATAATTACCGAATTTCTGTACCCTTAGTGCGAGTTTCGTCGACCTTTACCATGTTTACTGTCAAGCCCAAATTGTATGTGTGGGACGGTTGGTACAGTCGTTGAGCGATTGCCTGCGCTACGTGTCTCTGTTTCAATTCCCGCATGGAACAAATATTTTGCATAACCTACGGATAGGTATTTGTTCTGGGTCTGGGTATTTGTGAAAGTAAAACGTAAGGAGAACGTTTAAAAAAATATTGATAATAAAAACAGTGAGCGCGCGTCTTTGTTAGAAAATCAATCAAAATGCCCGTGCACATCTTATTAGTCATAAATTCAGGATTTGGCTTTACCAAAAAAATACATGAACGGTTACATAGTACCGTACTTAATGGCCTCCAGCCAGTCTCTTAGTAAACTTATAGCAATGAAGATACCTATACTCTTGCAATACAGGATGTAAATATTGCTCCTGAACTACGAATGCGTTGAGTTGTTTCAGAAGTAGGTACTTATTGTATTTATTTTTTAATAGCAGCATCTTTTAACCTGACTGCCTGAAAAGGAGTGTTATGTTTTCACGGTTCATTGTTTTTTAATATAAATGCTCATGAGATTCTTCAAAGCCTAGGGTAGGTATAAGGGATTTCATTGAATTTAGATCTCTCTCTTCTATATACCTATATGTATGTAAATATTTGGGTAGGGTCTCTAATCTTTACCTCTATGGGTTTTCTTCTGTGTTCACAAGTACACATCCAAAAGATGCAACCATCTATAGTAAGTCAATGTAAAAATAATACAAAACATTCCAGTCTTAAATAAAACTTACAAAACAATTAAAGATAACAATCCCTCCCATTGGTCCATACATGCATGTAACGTTTGAATTTAAAAGAAATATGAACACCAGTTCTATAACTTCGTAGCTCTACAACGGTAAATAACCGTTGAATATTGGCATCCGTTGGCCGTTGTGCGTCCGTCACGGACTAGACAAGGCGCCGAAGCGACGTGACGCTCTCAATATTTTGTTTATGTGCACATGTTCCCAATCACTACTGATTGAAACATACAGTTCGTTGGTAAACCTTACCATTCTTGCGATATTCGACAGTTGACAAAATATTGTTGTCAATTCTATAACTTCATAGCTCTTTAGCAGTCAATAACCGTTGAATATTGATATCCGTCCGTCGAGTGAGACATGACGCCGACATGACGATGTTCATTAAATGTTTCATTGATTTAAAACGGCCGTAATATTGCTTCTGATTGATACGTGTTTGGTTTAATATTTAAATAATCTTATATAGTTTTTGCTTAAACTCATGGCGTGATGGAAAACCTGCCTGGATGATTGTACTAGCAATAATAAATCTGTTAATATGCTTGGCAAACGTTTGGTTATGTACAGTCAGATAAAGAAGTAAGTATATGGGAATATGATGTTTCTCATAAAATTAAAGGTGCATTCGAGTAACATGTTGTATTTTTAATAGATATAGCCGAGTAAAGCACTAAGTTTTTTATGAATGAAATCTATCATATTTAATTCCTTTATGTAATTAACTATTATAATTATTATATTAGAAATTACTATATCGACTAGCAAAATGGTTAGTAAAGAAAAATAAATAAGTTTTTTGATAAATCAATGACATAATAAAAATATGGTTGTCATTGACAGCACGATTGGCGCAGTGGTTGAGAGATCGAATGCTGCACTACGTGTCGCGGGTTCGATCCCGCACACAAATATTTGAATGATCTACAGATAGTTGTTTCGGCTGCCTAATTATATAAAAAAGCGACAGCAACGCGACAGCCACGCGAAAGCAATCTTACTGTCAGCCAATACATTATATGACACAAAAATGACGTTTGACAGAAGTTATCGCGCAATCTACGCTTGTCGCTACATCGGTAATTAGGCCGCGGGTCCGGGCCGTTGGTCGAATTGCCGTCCCATCGGATTATGGGAGTGAAGGAATAGAGAGAGCACCTGTGTTTGCGCACACACTTGTGCTCTATAGTATCTCCAGCGTAGTTGGCTAATCTCCGGTGAGATTGGCCGCCGTACATAATAAAATTAGGAAATGTACATCACTTTATATCGCTGACTATATCAGTCAACATGTCCAACAGTATTAGGATATGAAAAAAAGAAATGTATTCCATTGATATTATGTTGAGTTCCGAGTTGCACATTCTAACAAAAAAAAAGCTTCTTGCTAAGACCAATAATCTTGTATCAAAATAGAATTCTATCAAAGCGGTATGGTAGCGCGAAACAAACCCATAATTAGATTCCCCTTACGAATAATTAATGAAACGTTAACGCTATCAAAGTAATGACAGCTCTTAATACATATTTGAATAAAGCTTTATTTTGATTTTGCATAATTAATGCCCTATTTGTGTACAAAGTAGGACATTTTCATGTATTGTTTGAAACTCGCGTACATTTTAGCTTACAATTAGTTCTTATTTGGTGTAAAGCTGCGCTCAAACTGATGCGAATCCACGTGACTGATAGAAATAAAATTGACATGAATCTGAGCATTCATGTTAATTGTTTCTATAAAAATGTAATGACGTTTCTATAGAAACAACATGAAACCGTAGCGTGGGCGGCACGTGGGCGAATTAGCGTCAGTTGGAGCGCATTGAATACTGTAAAAGTTGCAAAATTTACACGAAAGAAGATGAAGAAGCGCAGCTTTAATTTATCGCAAAACTATTGATGATTCATTTAAGTTTGTACAGGTAATAATATTTGAAGGTAATTTTTAAACAAATTGTTAAATTTAAGGGGCTAAATTTAAATTATCTTAAATCAATGTAAAAGTGGCTTAAGTCATTTGGTGATCTAGATATCTTCTACATTGACGACACGGTTGGCGCAGTGGGTGAGAGATCGACTACTCAGTTATGTGTCGCGGGTTCGATTCCCGCACGGAACAAATATTTGTATGATCTACAGATATTTGTTTCGGGTCTGGGTCTTCGTGTAAGTGAATACACACCGTGCCTCGGAAAGCACGTAAAGCCGTTGGTCCTGCGCCTGATCTCTCTCCGGTCGTGTCGGAATGCCGTCCCATCGGACTATGAGAGTGAAGGAACAGAGAGAGCACCTGTGTTTGCGCATACACTTGTGCTCTATAATATCTCCTGCGTAATTGGCTAATCTCCGGTGAGATTGGCCGCCAAATAGACCAAATAGAGTCTTGAGTATAGATATAATAATAATTCAATTGCTTTCGGATTTTACCCGTGAGGAGCAGTAGAACTCAGCACGGGTCTATACTCAGGATGAAAAAACCTTAAGGAGTCCTCTCAGGAGTGCAGGTTTTCTCAACATGTTTACCGTAACCGTAAACGCAAGTGATTATCAAAATCAGATCAAATCAAAATCACATTTATTTGCTTTCAATATAGGAAAACACAAACATATAACCCTGTACATTGTACCTTACGGCATGCAAACTTCATCATTGTATCTTGTATAAGCTTCTAATTTAAAGTTCTTCTAATTTCTAATTTAAATACTTAATTAAGTTACACAAAGCAATAAATATTAAAACTATCCCTGACTGTAGTAGTAATTAAGTAGGTATTATTTTGGATTAGGTATATTTTTTTCTTTTATAAATTTAAGCAATAAAAGTTTAGTCAATTATAAATTATTATCATTTAGAAAATCCAATATTGAATAATAACATTTTTCAGTAAGTAATATCATTAATTTATTTCTGAATACCCGCATTGTTTGTTCTCGTATATTGTGGGGTATTTTGTTATATATAGTCGGACCCATCGACATAATGCTTTTTTTAATAATGCCGTTTTATAGCCACCTGTATACAATAAGTTTTTGTACTGAGATCTTAAGGGACCTGGACGCAGTCTAGTATCGGCTATTGAAGGAAATAGGTGCTTATTGGTTCTAACAAATAAGGCCATTTCGAGAATATACAATGAAGGATAGTATAAGTATTCTTAACGATCTAAACACAGGTACACAACTGTCTGTGATTTTTAGACCAGATATGGATCTTATGCACCGCACATCTGAACCACACATGTATTCGAAAAGTCAGAAATAAGGCTTGGTTTCAACCGCTTTCTACGCTAGACAATACATAATTATTATATTTTATATTTAAAATAGAATACTGTTCTAATTTGCCTTTATTAATATTCCTGCTATTCTTTCAGTAGTCCCGCAAGGAATTAAATTCAGCGAACAAGGGGGCGTATGCAAATTGGTACAATTATGGGCTGAGCGGTTTTTAATGCGATCACGACTATAACGCCAAAATGGTGGCGCGATATTGTTTCTTGTATAATGTTATTATAAATAAAGAATCATTAACCAGTATTAACATAGTATCTCGCCTGTATACCTCCAAATTCTAGTTCTGATCTGTGCTCTCTCATTTCGCTGAAGCCATTAAAAATCCCACGAGAGCGGCCCATTGTTATCGACTGGGTAAAACACCAAAGTCCAGGCTGTTATTGAGAGTTTCTTTACTAGACAAAATACCAATACCTAATTCTTTCCCCGACCTAAAATTGAAGCCAGGACCTAACTTACAGCAGCGATAACCAGACCAAAAGCAAACAACTAGTAATGTATCTCACTCACACCAAGCAAGACAAATGAGTACACCGGCAGCCTAATTACGTAAAAAAGCGACAGCAATGCGACAGCCACGCGACAGCAATCTCATCATCATCATCATCAGCCAGAAGACGTCCACTGCTGAACGAAGGCCTCCCCCAAATGGGGGGGTTTGCCATAATCCCCACGCTTGGCAGGCGGCTTGGCGATCGCAGTGGCTCACCGATTAGTGAGAGGACGCTGCTGCCCGTTCTCCGGTGTCTGGTCGCAGTTTTAAGACGTACCCGGGTCAGCAATCAGTAGTAGTACAGCAATCTCACTGTCAGCCAATACATTATATAACACAAAAATGAAGTTTGACAGAAGTTATCGCGCGATCTACGCCTGTCGCAAACTGATTGCTACATCGGTAATTAGGCTGCGGCAAGATGACGAAATAAAATAATCGTTTGACCCAAAAAGAGACGATGGAAAAACAAACATCGGTCGTAAATAGAAAGAAAGTTATGTTAAGTTTTGCTTAGTTAGTTTGTTTAATTGATTTATTCATTGATTTATTGAGTTTTGACAAGCGCAATCGCTGCTCTTACGCGTTAAGTGTATCCAGTTGAACAAATAGCACGTATTTATATTAAAATCCAGCTCAATAAAATAATTTCCTATCCACATTTTATCCACCATGGCAATTTAGAACAAATATAATCAAGAAATATACAGACTGTCTTCTTTCAAATCCGCGAGGAAGAACATTCGGTTACATTTATATATCTCTTTAGCTTGCTGATGCAAAAGACTCCACGAAATTATTTAAGCGACTGCTTTGCAACTGTTTCAGTACATTTAAAAAACATTTCCGAGAAGTTTCATATTCTTCGTATTTTATTTTTATATCGTGTGGATTTGAGAGAGCGGTCTTTATAAAAGATTATACGAGATGTTGGCAAGTCTTTTATGTTTTTGTTCTTATAAACCTGAGAATTGTATGTAAAATACGGTATTTATATACAAGTGTTTTTTTGAAGATCAATATTTTAAGTATTCCCAGTTAATCAAACGTTAGTTCGACAAAACATTGGAGGTGTAGCGACTACTACTCGGGCCTGTCGGGCTTCGGCCAGCCAGGCTATCCACCTTACCTGGTCGGAGACCATACCTCGTTCCTCCACAGCAGCTAGTGCCATATTAAACGTACGAACGTGCAAGCATAGATTATAATTACTACCAAGTGGTGGTATTATCATTCTAGTAGTTAACGCCCAAATACCTATTTTGCGTGTATTTCAAGGCAATTTTGTCAGAAGCCGGCAGCTAAACGATACTCTTAAGGAATTTAGTTTCGAATTCCGTAACATGAAAGTTTATAGTAAGAACTGAATGAAGTTTGAAGAAACCGGATATTTAAGCGGTTGAACGCTAACCTTCCTTACCGAAAGGTCTGAGTTCATTCTGACCTACATCTCGGAATTTTTGCGAATGATTTTAAAAAGTCTGAGCTTGAGGTCAGAATGAACTATCTGTATCTGCTTTCTTTTAACTTTATTCACTTGTAAACTAATTCAATGAACGAGATAATAAAACTCTGATCTTACATGAATACGGATCAAAATCCGATTATCTCTTGCAAAGGGAATATCGTGAACAACCTGCTCACCAGGAAGGTTTTAAAATTTTCTCTATTGTGTGTGTATGTCCACCAATCCACAGCCTAATTACCGATGTAGCAATCAGTTTGCGACAGGTGTAGGTCGCGCGATATCTACTGTCAAAACGTCATTTTTGTGTCATATATGTATGTATGGCAGCGGCAGCCTAATTACTTAAAAAATGCGACAGCAGTCTCACTTTGAGCCGATACATATGTATATGACACAAAAATGACGTGTATTTCTTAATCTGAGAAAAGATTCGTGCCCAATAGTGGGACGGTAATGTGTTGGGTTTATTTCTTTATGAACACAAATGGATACTAAAATGGGACTAATACAAAAACGAAAGCCACATCTTATTAAAGCCAACAAAGTACTCTCTACCTCAAAAATATGTATGTATGTAGCGAAGTTGAAGAGAGAATTTTAGAAGAACTTCTTCGTGATTTCTCTAGATTTTTTTTGAACCTTTTGAAAGTTTCACTTTAATATTTTTTTCTTTATGAGGCATCTTTATGAATCTGACTTTACTTCGCCTAATGCGACATCACAGCGTGTCTTTTTTATTTAAAACTTTGTAAGGACTCAACAGCAAAGTATAATTAGATCTTTAAATCCATTCGCTCAGAACTTAAATCCACTTCGTAAAAGATAGTTGAAGAACTTATTTAAAAACATGGCGCGCTTCAGATCTTCTCTCTCAGGTAAAAACTTGATGGAGTAAAGTGGGCCAATATGGCGGACGGGTGGTGAGCTTGCTGTGTCTTAAGTTTGTGGCTACCGGGCATAATGATGGATGTGATTTCTGTCGTTCTTATTAATCTCGTATCTTAATGTAGCATCACGCCTGTCTCCGTAAGGGTCGGTAGAATTGTACTATTGTGCACACACATTTCGCCGATGCCGTTCTTGAGTCTCATGTAACAGGCAGTCTATCCCCATCTACCGGGCACAGTTCCAAACTTCGCGCTACCTGATGAGAATTTCTCTAAGCAAAATAACAGAAAACCCAATAATCATTTCGCCTATCCGGGAATCGAACCCAGGACCTCACGCTCAGCAGTTACGCTTGCGACCACTAGAACAATGCAGACTCTATTATCAGCAGCAAAGAGAGACTAACTCATGTTAGTATGTTCAAAATTACTCCAATTATGATACGTCATAATGTACAGTCGGCTTCAAGTGTCCCTCTAGGGATAATTGTTGTTTTTACTGATCTCAAAACAATAAAAGCCATGTTGTTCAACAAACAATTGAACATTTGTTTGTAAAGTACCCTTGTAACATAAAATCACAATTGTAATGTAATTTTCATTTCAATTCCCAAAATAACACGCTACCAGTCATATTAGAAACCTTAACGAATAAAATCCAGGAATGTTAGTAGCAAATCTAAGCCGTAGCAAATAATATAATTGTAATTATACGTCTCTTGATGAATCTAGATACCCTAAACAAACTTGCCCAGTACTAATAGAACAGACTGTGATGAGAGAAAAAATATTTAGCCGAGTATTTCCCTGAGGTGTACAATAAAACGTGTAACATTATCGTTATGGAGTGATAGCTCGTTTACTATAGGCAAGCAGACTCGCTAACCATTTTGTTTCAAAGAAGTTGGTCGAGAGTTAAACAGCAGTGGATCTTTTAACAAGATATGGGGACTGTTGCCTACTTTACATTTGCTTTCTATAATGCGTTGTGCTTAGTTAATGTGTGTTTGTGTCTAGTAAAGTGACAATTTGGTGGCGTGACGACACGGTTGGCGCAGTGGCTAAGCGATTAGCTTAGCGCTAAGTGTCGCGGGTTCGATCCCCGCACGGAACAAATATGTGTCTGATCTACAGATAATTGTTTCGAGTCTGGGTGTTTTGTGTATGTGAATATATGTGTTTGTAAACGCACCCACGATACAGGAATTATTCATAGTGCGGGGCAACGTTTTTCTTTTTTTTTTAATTAGTTTTAACTAAAATTTCGTTTTTATTTCGAGGAGTTTTCAGTCTAATGATTTTGATCTAATTTCAAACAAAAGTCTGATTAGTATGATCAACATTAGGTAGAGGTTTTTGAAAAGAGGATGTCCTTATTATATCAATGACACGTACAATACGATAGGTGACATTATAACTATATTGAAAACACATACACTAATTATCCACAACAGAAGCTCCAGTAGGAGTGAAGCAGGACCCCCAGGTGGCTAGGAACCCGGTTAGCTTAGCGCTAATATTGAACTAAAACCTGTTGGTACCACATAAATGTTATTCAGTTCATAGTTATGTTTACGTCCAGTGACTCAAGCAACTAGACATTTTAAACGCAGCATCACAGATGTGTACAGAAACACAAAATAGAATAACAAAGTGCCATAAAACCGTGAACAGTCCAACTCCAAACTAGTAACGAGCCGAGTTGAATTATTTTTTTTTATTTCCACGAAATATCGCTCCAATGGTCGGGTTTTTGAATCATTATCGTTAAGGATTGGAGGAAGTGGGCGAAAATGCTAAGGGAGTTTGGAATAAAATTTAACGTTGTGGCTAGACACGATCGTAGTACAAAAATGGAGATTTTATAGTATTATGTTCTTTTTCTACTTGTAACTTTGTAAAAAGAAACATTATTTTGAAATTCTTCGTTTCTCATTCTCTTGATTAGGAATGAGAGCAAATAATTCACTCAAATGTTTTTATCCACGTCTAAATATTAGCTTGAGTATAAACAAACAAACACAGTTTGACGACTAAGTTATAACAGCCAATCGCTAAATGTTTTGTGTGGTCTAGGGCCCAGTTCATCAGAGAGGAGACCTGAGAGGTTTTGGAAACAATAGTAAGTTAGTTATAATAAGATACCTATTACTATATCAACATTTTCGCCAAAATAGAATAGTATCAGCTACTTCTACTGCTACTGCTAGACTGTCACTTCCCACTGCTGGTTAAAAGCCTCCCCATTTCATTTCCATGCTGTTCTGTTCTGTGCCAAAGATGACAGCCTCTGCCAAAAGTGTCCAGTTCGTCCCGCCAGCCAGTTTGGCCTACAGGTCAGATGCCAGACGGCAGACGTGGCCAATCCCACTTTAGCTTAGCAACTTTTCAAGCCAAGTCAGTGATTTGCGTGACGAATCTTATCCGCTAAATTAATAGTAACACAACTACATAATAAAATACATCGATGTATCTGACCAAACAACTTACTTTACAATACGTACAACTTATTGCGTCAGGGTAAAGATCATTTTTTTTTCTGCAGGACTCATAAACATTTGTGATTCGTGAACACAGATTGCGCTCAGTTCGGGAGTGATCGGTTTCACGAAGTTTGACGACGTGACTTCTTAGATATGTATGCGAACTCATTGTTTCTAATTTCTATTTTCACATTTCGTTGCCACGTGATTGAGAATGATACGTGTAATTGTAATGTAATCCTATTTCTGTTCCAATATTCAATAAACAATTGTGCTCAATTGGCAATTATTGTGACGATATTGATTAAAGCTTTTATTAATATTTTTTTCTGTTATTTATATTGTAATGTAATCCTATTTCTGTTCCAATATTCAATAAATAATTGTGCTCAATTGGCAATTATTGTGACGATATTGATTAAAGCTTTTATTAACTTTTTTTTTGTTATCTGCATTGTCAGTAGCCTAATAAATGTTAATGACTTAAACTGAAATGCCCAGTCTTTTCCTAACTATGCTGGATTTCGCTTCCAGTGTAAACAGATACAGTTGAACCGTATGTAACACAGAGCTATTGCTTTTTGATATAAGTTCAATTTATTGTGGAAACTGATATCCTAAGACTGAATTGTAATGATAACGTAAGGTGTCAGACTCTTCGGGCTTAATGACAGTCATAGGCATTCGTATGAAAAATAAAATCGAACTGCGTTATTTATTCTAGTGGTTGTATGCGCGGCTGGAGCATGAGCTCCAAAGTTCGATTTCCGGGGCGGGCAGTGTTATTAGAAATAGTAGCACCCCGAAGTGGAAACTGGAATTGTATTTGGTAGATGGCAATATGCTCACACCTGATAACATGGTTCTTACCTTTTGTGTAATATAGACGTGATGCTACGTTAAATAGGTTCGATTGTTCAATGTTGCTTGAAACTGAAAACGGCAGCTGAATAAATCTAGCTTTTCTCCTGTTTTTCAACTCTATTTTTTATTACTGAATTGGTTCTTTTGGTAAACATTTAAACCAACCAGCTTCAGAACAACTGTTCCACGCAACAAATGAGGATTGATATCTTAAAATTAATTCAGCTGTAGGATTTCTTTCCAAAAACAACTGTCATGTAGCTAACAGCCGGAACCGACAGTTCTCCAATAAAAGCAATATTAATTTAAAATTTAATCAGCTTTCGACGGCTCATCACCCTTCATCCCAATCCCCTCTCACTATCTTAATTGATGGAGAAAGTTAAAGAATGAACGACAAAGTTTATCCGGGCGGGCTTTTAAATGTGGAATCCCTTCGCTAGTATCCCATGAATTATTAATCTGACTCCTCAATACACTTAGCCGGCAATTGAATTAAATGGCTTCTTTTAAAATGGAAACGCTGAGTGTGAATCGTATTTTATGCTAAAAGATCAGGAGTGAAAAATTGTGCGGCTATTTTGGAATCAGGAAATTAATTTAGTTAGAGCCTTTTGGGTGAGTTTCAATGTGGTAAAATATATTTAGTCGTATCCGGTAAGAGATACTTTGTGTATTAATTATGATAAATGGTGATTAATGAAAAACAGGCGTTACTGCATCTTGTCGTTAAGTAGGCGCTGACAGCGTTGAACACGCCTCTGGTAAGACTGGGAGTTGATTACGGTCGGCTCCCAGTCTAACCAGATGCACAATAGGGAAAAGGCTAGGCTTATGATGATGAATGAGATCTATCTGCGTTATTTTGACTGCATCTATAAAAGCCAAGTAGCCTCACATCTCAAGTAGGCATAAGCTGTCTGATATAAACTGCTCATGGCATTGTGGAAAAAATTATCGGCCATCAACAATAGTCACGTTGGTTAGCAAAAGTTTATTGAAAGCCGAACTTCTCTGTAAGATACTTATTTTTTTTAATGTCCATATAATATTACTAGTTCTAACGCCGTCCAGTTTAGATGTGTGATTATACATATCCTATGAAATTTTGGGTAAACTTTATAGAGGATTTCCTAATAATCCGTCTGATAAGCCAGCTTAGTGTCGAGCCTTAAAATATCAACAAAGGAAACTTTCCTCTCGCATTCCCAATAACGAAGTATGACATCCGAACCAGGACTTTGTCCATTAGGGAGCGTGTAGATAGTGCGTTTGTAAGAACATTAATCCAATGCTGTGTAGGACGTATTACAAACAATCACGAGAGATAAAAAAAGAACGTTTAGAATTCAGAGAGAATTCTTGAGATCTCCGAGAAGCTAGTGAGATTTTTAACACAAAAAAAATATCAGTAAACTTTTGGCCGAACCGGAGATTAAACCCAGGACAGCACACTCAGCACGCATGCTTGCCACCACTAATAAGACCAATGAGACCAACCACACAAATGAATAGTGCCCATTTATACTGATATTCATTACCATTGGTACTCAAATTAATAGAGCTAAAATTCACAAGCTTCAAAATTCACACGAGATACCAAAGATAAACAGTATCCACTATTGAGTACGTAAATAAATTTTACGAGCAAGTATACGCTGTGCCGTCAGGTGTAAATAATCGCGCAGTGGCACCCGCCAAGTTCTAACTCTCACGACCGAGTTAAAGAAAGCCACACAATTAGGAGCGTTAAGGTGACGATTTACGCTGAGACTTTTGAAGGAGTAATATTCCTTAATGACGTCACTATTTTTAAGCTGCATATTATGTGGCCATCTGTGCACAGATCATCGTGTTGATTAGCAAAGCACTTTTGCTACAATGCAATGATGTTGAGATTGAAGGGTCTACCGCAGTTATTTATATTACTACTAGCTTTTGCCCGCGACTTCATCCGTGTGATCTACATATGTATATAATAAATAGCACTCGGGGATAATGCAGCTATCTGTTGGTGAAAGAATTTTCAGATTCGGATCGTTAGTTCCTGAGATTACCCTCTATATACAAACAAACTAATTTTACCTCTTTATAATATTAGTATAGATAAGGGCTGATTTTTGATAGCCGGATAAATCTCGGATAATTTATTCCTGTGATAAATCCACATATAAACTGTTCCAATTTCAAATTAACAGGTACATATCATCAGGCATAAATAGAGGAATTTTCTGTTAGCTATCAATCACTAACTAATCGAGAAACCAAAAAATTCTTCCCAGTCTAAAAAAAGCTGAAATCGAAAGCAAATACACGGCTTCATCGCCTTCAAACATTTTATAAGTCGATACCGTTAGAAACTCTACCCTATTAAACGTTAAAGTAATAAAATTACTTTACCAAGCACCAACAAAATCAACAGCCTCCCCTTAACATGAGTCGCGAACTTAATTACTTAGAAGAAACCTTCCAGCTCTTGGCAACATATACATACATACATATATACGCTACCTCTTGTTATTTAATGTGCCCTGCGGCTGTCTAAGGTTGGCACTTACAAACAATATAAATTAAATGCCGTCCCTAGATAGTTAATGGGCTGGTTATCTTAACCTCCGGGTAATTCCCTATCACGTTTGGGTGATATTAGAGAAAGTTCTTAGAGGGATGGTTTGTGTTTAGAGTACTAAAAATATTTTTAACTCGCGTAATATGTGTTGTAATTATAAATCTGTTTGCGTTGAAGAATCCTTTCTTATATAAACGTGTGATCAAAGGCCTGGTTCATTCTATGGCCAAAGAATTAGCATTGCCGTTCAGCCTGGCAATGATCCTGCCAGTGTTTTGGATACTTTGCCGGATGACAGCGATGTGGAAAAATATTTTGATTCGTTGTGTAAAGGGTATTTTTTTTATCAGATAGTAAATATAGATTTGTAAGTAGTAAAATGTATTTTATTTTTCTGAGAATCTTCTCAGTCCTCCGCTTTTTGCAACCAGTCTACTATTAGTCTATTTAGACGACCTAACCCTCAGATAGTTGGGATCTACGGTGCTATAACATAAGCCTACGCTATAGGTGACTACATTAGGTGGGGTCTACGGTGCTACGCGAAAGCCTATGCTATGGATGCCTACGTCACGTGGGTCTACGGTGCTACGGGTGTGCTACGCTAGGAATAAGCCCAAGATATTGTCACAGGTATTGACATAAAACATAAGACGTAACTGGTGACAAAGCTACCTAAATACACTAGTTATTATGGTTATACTACTACAGATAGTGACCACCCACCCGTTTGATAAAAAAGGAAAAAAGAAGAGCATCGATATAAAATTGAAAAAAAAATTAAAAACTACTGCCAAGCTGAATCGAATAGTTTGAAAAATTGAAAAGAAATGAGACTCATCGACTTTTGAATGCTAATTAAGCGAATCGTTTATCTATGCGAGAGGACGTTTTTCTGACACTCCGTTCATGATACGGAATATTTGTAGCCACTAAACGACATACGAGTGGCATGATTTAATGCCTGTGACTTCAATATTTTTTTTATGAATTACTCTGAAGGCACTAAATTGTTTTTACATAATTATGAATACAAAATACAGCTATAACTGCCTCATTGATCTAGTGGTCGCAAACGCGACTGCTGAGCGTGAGACCCTGGGTTCGATTCCCGGATCGGGCAGTGTTATTGGGGCTTTATGTATGGAAATTCTCAGTAGCAGCAGGGAGTTCAGAACTATGCCCGGTGGGTGGTAATAGGCTCGCCCCCTATTTCATGGGACTTAATAACAGCATCGGCGAAATGTGGGTGCACAATAGACCTCTGCCTAACCCTTCGGGGATACAGACGTGATGCTATGTTATGTTTATAAAATACAGTTTTTTACAATATGATTTCTTTGGTAATTAATTGCGTATTGCGTTAATAACTTTTTTTATTTAAATAATTTAAATGTATAAGGATGCCTTCAGAGGCTTTATGTTGATGTGGGATTCCTCGGAACTGGCCCGAATTTGCAAATGCAGTATAGGTTTTATCCAGTTACTTAAAATGTTTGGATAAGATCTGGTAATATAATTTATAAGTTTATTGAGTGAAGCTAGGCCCTAGACATTTCCCAGCTACATTGGGGTCGTCTTCCTGTCTAAATAGGTTGCGGCTGAAAATCCTATCCTATCCTACTTTCCCCTTCCTACTAATATCATAAATGTGAAAGTTTGTGAGGGTGGACGGATGGATGGATATTTGTTACTCAATCACGCCAGAACTGCTGAACGGATCTGGATGAAGTTTGGCACAGAGATAGATTATAGTCTGGAATAGCACATAGGCTACTTTGTTTCCCGGAAAAATGCCGCGAGCGGAACCTAGTTTTTAATATTTAACACAGCTAGATAAAATATTATCTGAATGTTAATAGACATAGGAATCCAAACTATCAGTAAAAACGTCATTATTTCATATGTAATAGCAATACAAGAAGCTCGTCCAATTTTGTTTGGTACGATTAAACTAATGAAATGAATGTAATTCACAGTATACTTATCAACCCGGTATTTTAACATTAATACAGGCATTTAATTAATTTCATTGTTCTGTTTTTGACAGTACTTCAATACGATATATTATGTAACCATTGTATTTTAAACGAGACTGCCTCATTAGTGTTCATAAAATAATTTTAAATTATGAAATTTGGTGTTACATCCTTACTCAAAAGTCGAAATTGCAATCATATTGTACTATTTCAAAGAAGCTGATAATATTTGAGACTTCAAATAAAATTCTTTTTCAGTCTGTCTATAGTCCGTCGAACTTGTCTCGAGAATTCTTACAAATAGTTACAGTAAAAAATAAACACTTGAATATACTTTGGTTTTTTGGTTTACAAACTATGTACTAACGCGATACCCAAAATAAGGTTTCAGTTATTATCGTTCTGTCATGTTATTAATATTGGTTTAACCTGACACTAAGATATGCATTCAAAAAACGCACTTGTGACTCCTCCGGTTTTGCGGGTGTCCATGAGCGACGTTAATCGCTTACCATCAGGCGATCCGCCTGTTCGTTTGCAGCCTATGCCATAAAAAAAAACATTTGAACCGATACGCAATCTAGTACACATAGTTCGTAATCCACGCGGGCGAAGCCGCAGGCGGAAGGTAGTTATAAATATAACTGCTCCATTAAACAAAAACAGATAGCCAGTATATTTTTTTCCAAGTTCTGTAGTCAATTTCATTTTATTTATGAAAAATATTGTTGTTTTTGTTCATTAAAAACCAATTTTAAGTTACGATTCATCAGTGTTGCTCATAAAAAATACGACTTGTTTTTATTGCTGGGCCGTTTAAATTTAAAGGCGTGTAGTGCAAGTAACATTATACCTAATATTTTCATTTTGAAATAAAATAAACGAGAATAACTTTTAATGTAGCGGTGATCAACGGCGTGCACAGAGTTTTTAGACAGGCTAGGCAGAAAATTTTAAAAGCTTACTTATCGAAAATATTTACTGCATGTTGGTATTGGTTCGTCGTCTTGTCGATAAAATATTGATGTACATATGTGATTTGCCAGCTAAAATTTGACGACACGGTTGGCGCAGTGGTTGAGAGATCGACTGCTGCGCAACGTGTCGCGGGTTCGATTCTCGCATGGAACAAATATATGTATGATCTACAGATAGTTGTTTCGGGTCTGGGTCTTTGTGTATGTGAATATGTGTTTGTAAACGCACCCACGATACAGGAATTATTCAAGAGTTGGGCAACGTTTTTAAAAAAAAAGAAATATCTTATAATAAATATTTATCTGAGTTATATAGGGTAGGCAGTGTAGACAATTATGTCAAAGAGTACAGTTTAGGAATAAAGGAATTAAGAAACAAGAATTTAACCACTTAAACAATTTACCTATTTAAATACACATACATACAATATAATCACAAATAAAATATAATCACAAGTAAATTCGGTAAAAAAAAACAGATTATGAAATTATTTATTTTGCAATTAGGATTTTTCAATCACTTTTACACGTCTTTTTTAAACTAGATGGCGGCGTTATATCGTTACCTTCGGCGAAGGATACACCATTGTGTAAAATTACGCTTTGTATTTATCAATAAGGCCCGTAATAGTATCACATTCACATCAAGCGTAATTTTCAGTATACACTCTAACTACGATAAAAATCAGTCATAAAATATACACATTTCAATATCATCTCGCTATCAGTTATTGAAACAGTATAGGAAAGACACGGTGCTCGTAAATCCAAGTCATCATAAAAGACTCCTCATACACTTCCAATTTTATCGCGAGAGCAATTTACCGGTCGACATCGTAAAATATTTAGATTGCAGATAGTGCCTTATCTACATCGACAGTTTTATACCGGTATTTTTGATTAGTTTTTTTTTTTATATTACATAACATAGGCCGCCTATATTCCCTGAAGAGTTAGACAGAGGAGTACTATTGTAAATCCACATTTCGCCGATGCCGTTATTGAGTCCCATGTAATAGGGAACGAACCTATTGCCATCTACCGAGCATAGTTCCAGACTCTTTGCTGCTACTGAGAATTTCCATACAGAAAAATCCAGGGACTCGAACCCAGGACTTCACGCTCAGTAGTAGCTCTTGCGGCCACTAGATGAATGAGGCAATCAGTATTTTTTATTGATTATTTCTATATTTACCATTTTTTTTAGTTAAACATTCACACGGTTACTGAAACGTAAATTTTCTCACAGACGTAGATCCAGAACAACTACCTGTAGGCCATATAAATATTTGTTCCATCTAGTAATCGAACCTGCCATTTGTGCAGTAGAAGACTTTGGCCACCTCCTTCTTGGTGTACTTGAAAATGCAGCTATTTGCAAGGTTTTCGATTAGGTAACGGTTTGGACTTAACCTTCTAAGTGCTATGTCAGGGTTAAGTGACCGTGCCAACTTTTCTAAAAGATAGATTCTGTAAATTGGGCGTTTAATAAAGACATTTTTGGACAAGACTGTATCGTGTCCAAAGATGACTTTATATAGCGCCCTTTTTCCTAATTCAGACAGAAAAAAACCTGAAACTGGGAAAAAATATAATAGTAGAACATATTGGGATGATTCTCATAAATCCATACTCCACGTTACATAATTCTCAGCTTCTTAGATGACACTCCTCAGAACAAGTCAAGAACCTCATTAAAAATAATTCCTTATCCGAACACACACTCATACGGTTCACGAAAGATGCTTGTAAAAATTGAATAAAATATACAAAAACCAATTTTTCAAAAGAAAAAGAAAAAATAACCTACCAATCCACTAGACCGTAACATTTACACGAATGATATATCGTTACCTTTGCTAAAAACGGAACGTTTACTTCAGTATCTAAAAATTTTCTCCGCGGCCCCAATAGACAATGGAATGTTATAAATCTAAGGGGCACAAAGCTGCGTCAAACTTACACACAAGTTTGATTAATCTTCAACCCTCGCTGTGTGTGGTGCGCTTCCTAAGGTTAAGCACACATGTGTTTAAAATTAATGGATATATTTTATCTTGCGAGTTTCATGTAGGTAGTTATAAACTTGTCCACTTACAGGCATCACTAAACAATAATTATCTAGCTTCTGAATTGGACCCACTGTGTGTGTTTCAGCTGAAACAAGGGTCAAATAAATATTTTTAATTTTAGGAAAAATTTACATTATTTATGAGACTAACTGAAATTAGGAGTGTGTCTTCGCTATTTAAATAAGTTCACTTTATATTTACTTCTGATCATACTAGTTCTATATAAAATATTATAATCAAGCACTTTTTGCTTCAAATAATAATTGAACTTAATTCTATCCAAATACGTCTCATTTTTTCACGCCCGCTCTCTTGTTTTGTTGTAGTGCAATACTCATAATTTGGTCTTATACTGCGACTAGTTCACGCGCCTTTACGACTTATGTATATTGACTTAATATTGAGATTGGACATTGTTTAAAAACTAAAGAAGTTCAACTTAAAATAATAACACAAAATAAATGTTTTATACATTAACTGCACTGCATTTTATGTGCAGAATGATGAACGACGTCAAGAAACGCTCAATTTTATTTTCAAAGTGAATTATGGCGTACACATGTTTACAAACAACATAAAATGTTTTATTATTCTTTTGTTCGAATTTTAAACAACATTCGATTTATTAAGTGCATATATTTTATTCGTCGGTGATAAATCCTTCATTGCGAAGGTTTTGCCTTGCTATAAAAAGATGGTAAACCTTTTACATCTGTTCACCGTAAAATCAAGATGTTTGGTAAGCAAATGCTGGTAAAATATTACCGGGCGGATCTAACAATGAAATAAATGTGTTGTACCCCTTAATTATCCATAATCCTATTATAGACTCTTGTATAAATAAAATGTTGTTGTCATCTCGTTTCATTTATATGAAAGTGACAATGAAAATGGTGTTTTATGGTGGTGGTGTTATATAGTGTAGTCGTCTAATAAATCTAATAAATCATTTTTTGTCTTCTTTCTTCTAAATATAATTGAATCGTTTATAGAATGACATTTTTATGAATAAAGCGATTAGTACTCAACTTATAATTTCTAGAGTCAGTAATTAATTCTCCAAACTACAATTTCGATCGATGGTTATTTGACACATTCAGACTATTAAAAAAATGATTCCAAAAACATCGTCTTGGGAAACTTATTTAGACCCTCGATATAAATATATTTAAATATCGTTTTTTTTTATTAGAAACACAGTTTGAACACATTACCTTTTAAACCAAGAATCTTCGTTCAGCTACACGAAACCCTCTTTTTTCAAGTCAATTTATTCAGCCATATACTAATTTCATTCACATCTCTCTCGACCTTTTTTAATTATAACTCGATTGTACCCCAGTGTACAAACACCTTAATTTTATTTGTCTCAAAACTTGTCTACTTTAACCCGTGCGTGCGAAGTTTTCATGAAGCATTATGAAGGTTAAAGCGTAGGGCTGTGAGGTTTAATAGAAAAAACAAAAAAAAAATTTTTAGCGAATAAACTTTGATTTTTAAGGTGACAAAGGTAAAATTATGGCTGGCTTATGTATTTCTTGTAATTAAAAATAGAGATTTAAACCGGTGATTATTTTAAATGGTTTTATAATACCAATTTATTTGAAAGCAATTTTTTATTTTGTTGAAAATTAAAATTATTCTTTTGTTTTGTACAATATACCTACATGTATAGTGAACGAGAGTCACAACAATATGTAGCTGAAGCTGTATTAAAAATAAAATTGATAATGATAAATTTATTCACCAAAAATAAGAGCACAATAAGTTACAAATACAATGCTATATAGAATTAGTTGTGTACACAAATGATATGCATATGACGGCAAACTTTGAGTAATAATATGTTTTTTAATTTCAAAAAGAAGAAGCTCGTGGCCTTTTTTTTTTCAACGTTTCCTATTTCAAGAAGACGGAGAGTACGTTTTACTGGCCGATTTTACTCTCAGGATTTCTTCATTTCTTCAAGACTCAGCCAATGTCAGTAGTTAAAGAATCCAGTTAAAAGCGTCAATATGTTTATGGTTTAGTAGAGATAAAAAAAGAAAAAAAAAATCAATACGATTCAATAAACGGTTTATTGATTATGGTCGGGATACTTGTATAATATAGGTTTCTCGAAAAACTATCAATCTTTTCTTCCTGTCAGATTCACGCAAAGTAGATATCTACAATTGAATAAAATTTAATAAATTCTCCAATAAAAATAGATCAATCATTTCGAAACTTCGGTTTAACAGCAAAACTTAAAATTAGATCTTGAAATTCTGAAACTGCTCATTACAAGTTTTCGTTTCAATATAATTTCGCCCACACATAGCTTTTGAAGTCAGTTTTTAACAGAGTAATTATAAAATGGACTGACAATAACTGGAATAATACATAATAACTAAAGACGTAGATCTGCCAATGCTCACGGGCACTAATATAGAACACGTTGACGACACGACGGCTATTTATTCATGCAATATCTACGAAGAAGGCAAAATGTTAACAACGGATACAGATATGTTTCAGGTGTTAGTAATATTTTGCCTTTTTAGTATAGTGAACCCTGACGTTTAAATCGTCATTATTTCGAATTCAGAGGAGCGCAAAGTAATACATGACATGATGACATGATGTGTGGGCATTATTTATTACAAATGCTTTTAATGGGACTGAAAACAACATGTGAAAATAGGCTCGAAGTTAAATTTCAATTACTTGTGCGTGCATGATTATCTAGGGATCAGTCCCTTTCTCAAAAGAAGCCAGCGCCCCATTAGTGGTAAAGTAGTGGCTGATGAAAACCTCCATTTTCATACTACTCTGTGGTAAAATTCAAACAATACTTAAGGCATCTGCCGCATCGCGATCCTTGTTCGTGTTTCTTTAACAATTGTGCTTATTATGGCACTGACATATTTTCCTTTAGTTATTTTGTTGAGCCGTGATGAGAAAAAAAATATCAGAGTTTGTAAATTTTCATGATGATCTAAGTTATAATATGAAGTGTATTATTGCTTGTTATCTTTGTGAAACAAGTTTTTATAATAAAATAGGCGTTAAGCTAAATGTCTTGAAGAACTATAATTCATAGGCCTTCTTCAGTTTTATTAGCTTTAGCAAATTGCTATGCGTTCTGCTAAGCTTACGAGGTATACGTAGGTTCCGTCTTATGGTGACAGTGGCGACATCTATTGGGACTCTACTTTACATCTACTCGATGTTAAATCGTTGTTAAGTCTCATACTGTCTCTTTAAGGTTGACTGTAGCGATATAATTAATTATCATAGTAGCGATATATATGTGATACCATCATAAGGTAACCACATAAGGTGGTGATTGTGATAGCCTTGTGATTGAACGCTTGCTTTCTATGACCGAGATTAAAACGGCTCCGCACCTCTAACTTTGCAAATTCATGCGCAGAACATAATTAAATTATCACTTGCGTTAATGGAGAAGAAAAACATCGTGAGGACACCAACACGTGTGTGAGAGCTCCCAACCGGTACCAGGCCATCATGATGGACTAAGGTTAACCTTTCTATTCTGAGAAGAACTAGGATTAAAATTGGTTGAATATGAATAAAAGCGCTGTCTAAAAACAACATACCTAAATTTTCTCTTCAAAACCACCAACAACATATAGGTAGGCTTGAAACAAGCACTCAGATGGAAAATAAGGGTAAGAAAAACTACTCAACAAAAGTAACAGAAACAGAAATATGAATGCTCCGTAGCACTTTCGTGAAGTACTTTAGATAGGAAGAGGGGCAAACAGAACTTAGATAACTTATTGTTATGTTACTTGTGAATATCGTGTGTCATAGCTTTATAGCTGTATCGTAGATTTCGGCAAATGTAAGGGTGGGTGGACACTGAGGTGTAAGAATAGTCTTTGATTTTGAGGTTGAGATCGAGAATATTATGGTCAAGTATAGACAGAAACTGAATTGTGCAGAGTAACCCAAGTGTGTGTTCTTTGACCTTCACCGTAGTGTCCGACAAGGCAAAAATGAATTGAAATTGTGTAGGCGTGTTTTAGATGGAAATTCAATCAAAAGCAGCCGTCTTTATTTGTATATATTTTTGGCTACACGGATAAACAGAGGTCGTGTCCTAGTCAATGAATGCCCGAGAAGATTTCACGCAAAATTCTGGCAACGGGCCGAAAAACAAAACATTAATAAAAAGGACATGACTTTCACTAAGCCAGACTAAAAACTATGACTAAACGAAAAACATTTCTTTGGCTCGTTCACAAATCTCTCTCCCATTCAAGGTTCAGTACGACAAATAGACATTATTAATGTAGAAGCCAAGTTCATGTACAACGACATTGATATTTATATGTCTCTCCGCCAACATTCGGCGCCATGAAGTCTGATGAAGGCCAGGGGCAAACCTCATGGACGTGTGGGCTACTGCGGATGGTGAGAGGTAAGAATTGAATGAATAATTGATTCTTTAAGTAAAAACAATTTATAAGGAGAAATTTCATTGTTTGAAGAAGATGAAAGTTTAAAATTCTTATTAACTTTCTAGAAATGTCTGAAGATAATCATCATACAAGTAACATAATGTCTTAACTTCTTTATGAAATTTGGCGAAAGATTTAATAATCCAGCTCGTTAGTGTACCATCGCTGGGTCCGGAGGTCTTTTTAGGAGAATTCAGGTCTTGGTCCACCATACTGGCTTGGTGTGGATTGGCAGTCTACATACTACCACCGCGAGCCCTCAGCTGCACACCTTAATTTTCAGATTTTCTCACGTTTTCCTTAATCTATTACGCAAGTGTTATTCAGTTCTAATCCACATCATCATCATCATCAGTCAGAAAACGTCCACTGCTGAACGAAGGCCTCTCCCAACGGGGGGGTTTACCATAATCCCCACGCTTGGCAGGCGGCTTGGGGATCGCAGTGGCTCACCGATTAGTGAGAGGACGCTGCTGCCCGTCCTCCGGTGTCTGGCCGCAGTTTTAAGTAGGCTTGGGTAATATCGTCTTTACGCTGTATTGAATCGTATCTATATATTGGTTTTGAATATCAGATATCGAATCTATATATTTCAATATCTATATATTGGTCGGAATCTAAAGTAGTACCACATGTTACTGGCGTATTGGCGTATTGGTTGAATCTATGATATTCTGAACCGTAAGTGGTTCAGCGGTTCGGTCGAATCTATGTATTCAGAGTAACATAGATATTTTACGTTATTATTATTGTGTGGTTCTGTGCAGTGCCACTCGAGCGATATTGTACATACATAGTTTGTACGCCGTCCGATATATAGATATTGGATATTGTGCCGATATATAGATATTGTATCTTTATACGATTTGTATCGCCCACTCCTAGCTTAAGACGTACCCGGGTCTCCGGGTCTAATCCACATATGAAATCGAAAAGTCAGAATCGCGGACTAGGTTCAAATTTGGAACGTACTGCATGAAACGCAAACTTTAAACCGAGGTGTTCACTGTTCTCAATAGATTTAGTACGACTAAACTCCAAATTACCCTTAAACCAGCTTATCTGAAAAAGCTGACTATACAAACAAGTCGAAAAGTCGAGGTCCACAGTTTCAGCAGTACTGACCTTGTATGCATGGAGTTCGCATTGGAACCGTGCCCGAAGGCCCAAAATCTTCATACACCAAATGTTTGAGTAATAAATCATACTTTATAGAGATGCGTCGTGACCTCCAAGATATTATTGTTTTTGTCTGTATTCGCAATCCTTATTAATATGTTAATGGCTACCCCGTCTGGCTGTCGAATACATGGAATAACTCAGCGAAATTGGTTCCGAATTTGGCATGTTATTCAAGGTTATGATTTCAATGGTTTTAGGATAATGTGGGTAATTTTTGGTGTTTAAATGCTTGCTTTTTGTGCCAACTTCATTGTAGATGAACAGAAATTTGGCAAGCAGTGAAGCATAAAATATTCAGAAAATTTGTCCTGTATCCAAGGGTGACATTGAAGCAAGATCGTAATATTATCTGGCATAATGTTTCATGAAAAAATAGAAGATCGTTCCGTCATCTGTCTAACGCACATTTTTCTTTACGCGTGAATCTTTTTTGCTTAGGGATGCTGTAAAGTACACCTGTGCAACTTAAGCAATAATGCTTTGACAAAAGTCAAATTATCTTGAAGAGTTGTATCTTTTTGATGTGTATTCAACAAACTCATCCGAGAAATAACAAAAATAATTATTATCATACTTATTTTATTAACAATTCAATAATATTGGTTATGAGTTTTTTTTTTTAAGTACGGACTTTATAAATGTATTAGACAATCAATTGCATTTCAATCGAATTTCAATGTTCAATTATACACATAACAACAGATATTTTCGGCCCACACTATTACTCCTCCTGTATCGTGAGTGTAGTTTAGAATCAAACACGCGATTTTTTAATGACCAGTAGCCATGTAAAATTCTAGTTTGTACGACACAAGGATTTCACATGCACACGCACCCATAGAAATAACTATCTACCTGCGACAGGTAGCGCAGAAAGCCTAACCTGCCTGCGCCAATCTGGCCAACAAATAAATTATTAGCATCGATAAATGAGTCAAACAGAAGTTAGTTTGTTTAGGAGCAAAAACATACCTACGTTTTGTGTGGAAATGTTTCAAGCCGGGCGTACATCAACGAAATGGATTTCTGAATGCGATATTGTTGAATATAGTCGTGTGGTAACGGTTTTGTGGTAACTCTCTGCTTTTATACTAAGTGGATTTTACAATAGAAGCGATCTTTTAACAATTTTGTTTTTATTTCTGATGCCTATATCACTTCGGGAGCCAAGTTGCTATCACAGATTTGAAACTGATCTTTTTTAACCGTAAGTTCTATAATACGGTTAAATCAAAAGAATTAAATGATGCTTTACGTACCTATATATTTATAAAGCTTTAGTAATCGGTGCGCCTGACAATATTTAGAAGTGTAGGTATGTATTTGCTTTCGACCAAAATAAAAAACTAAGAATTTTTACAGTCAAATTCTTACGTGATGCCGTTATGCCATATTTGAAGTTCTTTGGAGAAGGTTTTATTATAATAGCACTATTTAAGGAAGCTTCATCTCATCATATTATTACTTTATGAGACATATATTAAACAAACATTTGTTTGTTTTATAATTTAGATCTATGGCTTAATCACGCCTTTTATCTGCTAAAATGTAGTTCCAGATGTAGCCGAGTATGAATGAATTTTCCGTTACAAACTCTGCTACTCATTGAACAACCCACGCTTTCAATATTGTTGCTCGGAAATAGTCGTAACTGTATTATTCCCATGCTTTTAGCTAGCTAGATAGACTGCGAGTTCTCTTTGAGACTATTAGCCAAATGCCATGTAAATATATGCATACGGGTCCGTGTTTGGCTTTGAATAGCATTGGGACGTGTGTTATTGATTGGTTTTCTGTGATTTGCAAATATTATCTATCTTCTGAGGTTATAGATAGATGGAAGATAACAGTGAGTGTCGATACCTACAATATATGACGGAGTTCATATTTCTTATAATTGTTTTAATGAGAATAAGCCAAAGACGAATTGGATAGGTTGCGGTTAATGGACAAATCTGCCACGAAGACATCATCTTTCCTGAGTACTCTG
Source organism: Shargacucullia verbasci (assembly GCA_947562105.1). Classification (NCBI taxonomy): domain Eukaryota; kingdom Metazoa; phylum Arthropoda; class Insecta; order Lepidoptera; family Noctuidae; genus Shargacucullia; species Shargacucullia verbasci. The sequence continues at coordinate 6,568,546 of OX387302.1, read as the reverse complement.
AATTTCAGATACAGTCAAGGCCAGGTAAGGTCAGGAAAATCGGCTTTAAAGGATATATATGTAGGTGTGTCTGCAGCGCAGTACACACATAGACATGGAACATTAGCCATCGATGGAAGTAAGAACCAGAATGGACAAACACAATGACTTAACCCGCGCCTTCGTCCGCGTTTAATATCTTTTGCGTAATGGAGCTTAACTTAGCCCAGGCAATGCCGTTTTAATACGAAAGAATGTCCATGAGTGATGAAGTCTGAGATCATCGGACACCCCCTGCAGTAAACCTCGACACCAACATTACTCGCGGGCAAATACTTCCACAACGGCATGAGCGATTCCCATTTTGATCGCTCATGCCGCCGGCACGACACGAAGTCGTAGGAAGGTACCTACGTATATGGTTTAATGTAAATAAATAAAATCATTACTCAGTCAGGATATTTCTGCACACCTCATAGGTCAATACGACTGTTTAATTATATCTAGAGCGAAGTATTAATTAATACAAGTTACATAAACAGGATGTATGCGTTTTATTCCTTGCAATTAGTCAGAATACACAGTTTATAGCGATGTTGTAGCGATAACGAGCAGCCATTAATTCTTATTTGCACTGCCCTGTACATAAATTCATATTGCATAAGCAAATGGATGAGAACGGATAATTAATGAAACATTTAATTTATGCAAGTTTTAGTTTTTTTTTACAGCCGGTAAATGGCTATCTCACTCCCTATAACAAGAGTACTTAATAAAGTCGTTATGAAACGTAGCGTAGGTGTTCAATTGAAAACAAAAGTATAAACTCTCGGAAAAACAGGCAAAAACATTAAACATTTGTACTAAACTCTTGTAAGTGCGGACGGTGTTTTAATCGGCCTGTCAACATAACAATCCTTCAGACCCTTACATCAGGTCTTCCATAAATTATGTCATGGATTAGCGATGCTTGGAAAAAGAAATTCGCTATCAAATCAGCGTATTGGCAAATTGAGATTAGATGGAATAAACCTGGGATTTAACTCTCTTTTGGTTTCAGACGCATGTGGACCAATTCAAAGGGCCAAGAAAATATTCTTCTAGTATTATATTTGTGCGGCCTAAAACATGGTCAGCACGACGGTTCTATGGTTGGGTTCTTTCAGGACCTCCACGTTACAAGAGACAGGACATAAAGAACATCAAGTAGTTCTAGAAAGTTAGGCGAGTATTTTTTTAACATTCTGTGATATTTATGGTATACTAGTGGCACTGTATGACAACTTACACATGTGCATTAATTACGTTAATTTTTATAGCTAGTAATAAGGGAACAAATGCTATACTTCACCGTAGTGGCGGTTGCAATAGTGAGACACTAAAAAAACAACACAAGTAGCTGGTTGTCACGAGAACAATACATAGATATTCAATAATATTATTAAAGTTTTTGCCACCTTTGCATTTCTTCTTAAATCGTTAGCCATTCCACTTTTAGGCATTTTCGTTCGACTCCTCGACAAACATGAAGATATTCTATGTCTTTTATTTGTCTTTAAATATATTGGTACCTATATCTAAATGTCTAGTGTTTAGTGTTACAACGTTAACAATGGTCTTTAAACGTTTAAATAAATACAAACAAGAGTTTTATTTATGACATTGACATACGCATTGAACCAGCATGCGTTTAGGCATAATGCCATATAGATCTTCCGTCTAGTGATGTGACGGTTTTGGGAAAAATCTTACGTATACGACATATATAAATAAGAATGTGATTACTTAGACCAGGCAATGCTTAAAAGAAGCTACAAAAGTAGGATAATACATCAAAGCAGAACATAAAATTGTTCTCAATGTATTAAATACATACATACATATGTATATACAAACTGGGTACGTCTTAAAACTGCAGCCAGACACCGGAGGACGGGCAGCAGCGTCCTCTCACTAATCGGTGAGCCACTGCGATCTCCAAGTCGGATCGCCTGCCAAGCGTGGGGATTATGGCAAACCCCCCCTTGAGGGAGGCCTTCGTTCAGCAGTAGACGTCTTCTGGCTGATAATGATAATGAATATATACAAATATTCTGTATGAAATCATATTTATACCCAAAGGTGTACTAAAATATTTCCCCAATGCAAGGTAAAATTATGTTAAGGATTTTCATATTGTTGGTATAACAAAAGTAGGCGTAATTGTCTTTCGTTCAAGTGGCTTTCGGGGAAAATAGAAAACTTTTCAGTTTGCTCCAGGGGAATATTAAAACGTTGTTCTTTTTAAAGAAAATTACATTTTAATACGGAACATGTTACAAGTTTAGTAGGATGTATTCGATAAGGAGTGACTTTATAAACTTCTGCTTTTTGTTGAAATAAAATATTTCTTAAGAATAATTCCAAATTCAACGGAATAAAAAATATTAAAACCAAGATGAATCAAAACCTTTAAGAAAACTTGTTAAAAAGTGATTTTATGACCTTTTTTCTGTCATTTCTTGACGTATTTTATTCTTAAACTACAGTAGTTTAGAAAATAATAAAAGGGTAAGCAGTGGGCTTTCTGCTCTACGTGTCGCACGTTCAGTTCCCACACGGAACAAATATTAGAATGATCTCTAAGTATTTTATTCAGAGAGTTTAATGGCAAAGTTCTTAAAAAAAGGACTTACTTTTTTAAAACCAATTCCAATCACGGTTTGAAATTTTAGAAAAAATAACCAACGTAATCCAGATATATAAACAGCTGACAACTTCGGCGCGCGACCTTATCAAAAATGTTTTCTAACATTTTCGTCATATCTTTATATATTTCTGCCATTAATCTCAGAAGTTGTGCCGAGATATCACACGTGCCATCAAGTCTCAGATCATAGAAAAAAGGTGGATAAGATATGAGTTTTAAAATTATGTAGCATCATTCCTGTATTTCCCAGAGTGTTAGGCAATCACACCTTTATTTCGATAATGAAGGTCGAGCCTATTGCCATCTACCAGACAATAATTAATCTACCAATTCTACACTTTGGACTGCTACTGAGAATTTAACAAAAAAATCGGTTCGTTACTGTAGGTTACATCTTTCTTATTTGTACGTTTTAAAACTCATTTAACAACTTTATTTAGAGCAGAATGATAAGAATTCCTATTAAAAAAATTAAAACCAAAGAAGTTAACTTGCCTCAAAGTCTTAAAGTATACTTATAATATTAGATTAAAATAAATAGTATTAAATTTTGATGTAGGTACTTCTCAAAGTCTCATTGAATTAACCCGGCGAGAATGTGGCAGGGTATCTCATACCCGGATACTATTTAAAATATCGATATTTTTTTAAATATTCGTTTGGCAGCACTCACGCGCGGTTTAGCTGGGGGTAGAGATGTGCGGGATAGGATGGTGGCGTGATCTCATTGTTGCGTTGGACGTTTGACGAGATATTCGCGCGCAAACCGCTCTCGGGTACGTCATACCCTGCCACATTCTTAGTGTATTTATTTTTGCACAGGTATTATGTTGTTATTTTTAGAGTTATTTAATAGAATTTTTTGACATTCTTAGTTTTTGATGAAAAATGAATCAAGCAGTAGAAGAAGAACGTATCCGTGCCATGCTGGCGGAATTGCCAGTTGATTCTTCAGATGAATCCAGGGAACCTAACACTTCACTCTTTGGTTTTCAACAAGATATCACTATTGTTTCATATGCACCAAAGAAGAACAAAGTGGTTATTGCTATGTCCACAATGCACCACGATAACGCAATAGACGAATCAACGGGGGAGAAAAAGAAACCAGACATTATCACATTCTATAACTCCACCAAATCAGGAGTTGATGTAGTTGACGAGCTGAGCGCCAATTACAATGTTTCTCGCAATAGTAAACGTTGGCCTATGACCTTATTCTAAGGTGTCTTGAACATGGCTGCTATCAACACCTGCATTATTTATCGAACAAATAAAAATGTTACTGTCCAGAGAACAGATTTTCTTCGTAATTTGGGCCTTTCGCTGATTGCTAAACACCTACAAGAAAGGCAAGACAAAAAAAAAACCAGTTTACATTCACCAACGAATCTCAAACCAGCTCGGTGAACCGTCACATGGACCATCTGCAAATGTATCTGGGCACTATGTGAGATGCCACAAATGCCCAAATAAGAAAGATAGGAAGACCACGTATTCTTGCAACACTTGCGGAAAACCCATTTGTATGGAACACGCGAAATTTTTGTGTCAAAATTGTGCTGATCTGAAATAAGTTCCTAATTATATCTATAAGATAAAAAAAAATATTTCGTATGTTTTTCTTATATATCATTTCACTGTCTTATGATTTATCAGTTATTAAAAATACTTTATAAATAATATTATAGTTTCTTGTTGGATTTTGTAAACCTTTAGATTTAATCGCTACAAAATTACGTGCTAAACAGGATACTAATAAATAATTATGATTACGCTCTAACAACATTTTATTTCATTTAAAGCCATAGAAAATAAATATTTATAATGATAAAATTAATAAAAAATACAAATACTTTGTAAAGTTATTAAATTAAGATACGTTAAAGTTCGGGCATGTCATACCCTGCCACATTTTTGATGTTATATTTTCTCACCACATTCTCGGCGGGTTAAAATGGCACATCTATCTTTCAATGATCTCTGACTAACGTACATATGCGTTAAGGTGACACCCGGAGATCTTGTTACAAATGTTGAGGCAAAAATGTGAGGACCGACGATGTTACACACACCTCCTCAATTTGTGTTAGGGGAGATTGAAAAATGGGGAAATATGGTCTGTTATGATTGTTAGAAATCTCCGAATTTTACTCAGATAATGCCTAGTACTTAATCATATGATATTTTATAAAGAACTAGCGGACCCGATAGACGTTGTCCTCCACAAATGTTGCAAATTAATTGTAGCGAAAAAATATATTCCTAGAATCCGATCTGAGCGCCACCTACCGGGTCCAATTGTATAAACCATACAGGAACTCACTCAAACAAACACAAATTTCATCAAAAGTTAGGAGTTTAGTGATATACACTCATACAGATAAATGAATTATATAAAGATATGTGGAGGCGCCTATCATTTTCAAGTGATGTTAAAATAATATCTTTTTTTTTATATACCGCTAAGGTGGCAAACAAATATACGGCCCGTGATAAATAATATATTATCTTATAGCCCGTTATGAGTGCCTTTACCTGATAAACATAATAGCTATTTTGTCTATGAATCAAACTATCAACCAAGTCAATAGCAGCCTCTGCTTGACATAGGCCTAAAAATGTATTAGAATCGGTGTTTAGAATATATATTTATTTCATGTAAACCAATTACAGGCACATTATGAAATACATTATGAAATGTCGAGATTCTAGGTAAGAGTTCCCGAGGTCCACCATATGGTGTCGAGGCGGACCACCGTGGTGAGTTTAGCTAGAGTAGGAGTCCGACTCCCCCCTCCACAGGCGGAAAATAGCCCATGATGGGTTATCACCACGCTAACTAAAAAATATTGGTTCACGGTTTCAAATAGTAGGTCCTATGTAGAAGACTCCTTGGATAGTATGCCACGTCACTCGGGTCTTCTACCTTTTATCTAGTCCATCTGACTTCTTCCTGTCTGTTCAGCCATCTGGGTGATGACCTACACTAAGGACATCTATTCGTATATATAATTGTTTGTTTAGGACTTCATAACCATTCGTACCATTCTAAAGTCAATAATAACTTTTGCGAGTGATTTCCATAGTTTATCAATTGTAACATGTTACTTTTACACTCGAACAATTTTTTGGGATGCCCTTGCTGAAAATATAGTTTTCAATGTTATTGGAGTCTTTACATAACATAGCATTACGCCTGTATCCCCGAAGGGTTAGGCTTTAGGCAGAGGTGTATTGTACACCAACATTTCGCCGACGCCGTTATTAGGTTGGGGCGAGCCTTCTCTAATTCCGGGCTGGACCTGAGACTTTCCTTAATGAAAAAACCGACACCTCACACTTTGCCGACCCGGGTATAGAATCCAGGACCTTACGCTCAGCAGTCACGCCGGCGAACACTAGACCAATGAGGCAGTTATACATGGAAAGTGGGGTCAAGTCAATGTCAGACACGCACTTGGAATTCTCAATAGCTACTACGAGTATATTGGCAACTTTAAGTACCTACCTATGTCGTTCTATTATATTCTTGCTATGAAAGATAAGAAAGCGGTGCACATTGTACTGTAATATACCTACTGATGCATAGTCACCACCAAAATTAAGTGATAATCAGTTGAATTTTAAATTTGGTAAGCTAATCCTTAAAGTTATATTCCCTAATTTATCGCCGCTAATTATTTACTTCTTTTGACATCTAACTGTTCAGGATTTCCTTTGAAGATTTACTTCACCAATCATACAATTATAACTAAATCATCATCAGCCAGAAGACGTCCACTGCCGAACGAAGGCCTCCCCTAAGGTTTGCCATAATCCCCACGCTTGGCAGGCGGCTTGGGGATCGCAGTGGCTCACCAATTAGTGAGAGAAAGCTGCTGCCCGTCCTCCGGTGTCTGGCCGCAGTTTTAGGACGTACCGAGGTCCAGGTATAACTAAATAAATAGGGCAAATTAAACTCTATTCTCAATTACTTAAAGAACTCCAAACCTTACAGTAACGTACTTAGAATATGTGCCTTGTCTTTTTATCTTCCCTATATGTGCCTACATTTCTTATAAGACTAAGGCTGAGCCTCCCAATCCCACCTTTATCCGTACATTACCTACTCAAAGCTGAACGCATACATTGCCTTTGCTTACTTTCATACATATTTACAATTCATGAGAGGTTGACAATGCCTACGTCACGTTTCCACGTCAAAAATCAGCGGCGTGTGTCGATCTGATGTTATTTGAAATGAATGTTTAGATTTATTTGCATGGAATTAATTTACGTGTTTATTCGTTTGGAAATGAGAAAAATGAGTTTTCAGTGTATTATGGGAATGTTATTGAGTGGGGTGGAGCTCGGCAAATTCTGCTTTCTAATATATACTCAAATTTTGGAAAACTTGGTGCCCGTAACTGGTCTAAAATGTGTGCCGATTTGAGTACTCTAGTGGTGAGTAGTTTTATATTCATTTAAGGGGATGTTCGGAAGATACGCGTCATGATATCGTGTTCCAATTTATTAAAATACGCGCTGCTTTGCTCACGTCAAATGTACGGTCATTTCATCGAAATAGTATGTCGTTAACAACACTGGACATATTATTTCGATGGGTCATCTAAGTACGTAATTTGATATAAATAAGAACTTAGTTATGACGATTTTTTTTTATATTAAATTTATTAAAGAAAGGTTCTCGAGTGGCGACCACGAACCGGAAGACGCAGCGTAGGAAGGCCTCCTACTAGGTGGACCGACGACATTGTGAGAGTCGCGGGCAACCGATGGATGCAAGTGGCGGAATGTCGTTCGATGTGGTGGTCTAAGGGGGAGGCCTTCGTTCAGCAGTGGACGTCTTCTGGCTGATGATGATGATTAAAGTTATTATACTAGTACCAATACCAATAAGAAACTCGGCATTAAGATAGATTAATAATATATTTTTGTTGCTAAAAAATAGCAACACATATAACACCCCTATTTTTGAAGCTAGAATTAACCTTTCAATGTAAGATACCTACCTTAGGTTGAAGAGAAAAAAAAGGAAAAAGGCAGTGGAAACATTCTCAAATAAAAACCTTCCTTACGTCAAAACACAGTTGTACATTTACCCTTGTCGTATTTAGCTCAAAATTGCCTCATCAAGCAATCCCTTGGTTAGTAAATCATAACCAGATGTTTAACGAACCTTTACATTTTTTATACACAAAGCCTTAAAACTGGGCAATAGCTGATGAAAAATTAAACCTCATTCACGCAACTGGAAGCGATTATTAGACGGAATAATAAGTTAATGGACTATCCATAATATTTTCTTATTCGCGGAGCGAAGAAAAGGTCTCAGTCAATCAACTAAAATACTGGTACAGTGAATTGTGCATTCTACATCAAGATATCTAACTACCTAATTCAGCTCTTCAATTGATCTAGTGAAGAGGCATTGAGCATATGATATTCGTTTACTGATCTGCAGTCTCAGCTGAAGAACTCGTTACCAGTCCACCGCTTATAATTTACCCTAGGTACAATGGTGACTTCAATCCTTTTCAGTACCTATAAGAAAACATCTGAAAAACAACTCGCGGTTATTTAGGAAGGGTCTGCATATAATCATTCCATTTGCTTCCAACTCTGTGGTTGAGTAACAAAACAAAAAGCAATTTACTCGTAATTATATGACCCAAATATCAAGGCGAATAACCCGAGATTGAGCTCTTTCAGGCCGTCATTAAAAGCTCATTTTCATTTATTGAAGTGCTTCATAGTATGGAGACGTTTATAACGAATTATTTAATTAACATTTCTAAGAAGGATTAGGAATGAAAAAGTAGTACAATGAATTATAACCACTGTCTTTCTGTAGTAGAAAGAAAAGCTGCTAATATTAATTATTCTGGGTTCGATTTGATTTACTGACCTCGTGTTACGCTAACTGTTTTCGGATTCTTTGTAGTTCGTTTCAATACGTGTCTTTGAATCTTGAAATGATCGCCCTCTGGACTGAAACGTAGACCAAAGTGTAAATGATGGCGAAAATCAAAAGAAAGCGTAGTGACGTAAATTTTTGACTTTGAAATCTTTCAAAAATAAACTATATAGTTTATTTTTGTAAGGAAAAGAGCCCCACTAGTGACGAAGGTCGTCTGGCGCACCGTGGACACCCAACTACAATAGCACCAGTGCTGCTGAACATAAGGTTTGATTCCCGGGTTTTTCTGTAATAAACATGTTTCATCGGCGAAATGTGGGTGCACAATAGTACACCTCTGCCTAACCCTTAGGGGATACAGGCGTGATGCTATGTTATGTTATCAATAATCTTCTTTAATAAAACGATTTGAAAATTACGAAAAGATTACCAACTTAGTCGCTGACTGGCCTCAAATCCCAATAATTTAATCTCACAGCTTCACATATCTCACACGCGTCCAAACCCTGACTTGTCAAACAAATCACCTAACAATACGATATCGTTTGCCACAACGTCATTACGGCAATAAACTTTGCATATTGTGGTCATTAATCATTATGTTCTGCGGGCAACTGACCGATGACAGCAAACCGACAACAACAAACAGGGTTGCGGGAGTATATTGAATTAAATGACATCGCGTATACGCATGTTGGTGTCGATAGGAAATCGCAGAGGTACGAAGTAAAACAATTGTTTTTCATTAACAACAATTCAAAGTTAGAAAGATTGTAAGATAGGATATATAATATTTATTTGCTAAGTATATATAGTATATAGCCTTATAACCGTATATCCGCAGCCTAATTGCCAATGTCGCGACAGGTGTAGATCGCGCGATGGCTTCTGTCAAACGTTATTTTTGTGTCATATAATGTGTTGGCTGACAGTGAAATTGCGGTCGAGTGGCTGTCGCTTTTTTAAATTGCATAATCAGTCTGTCGATCGTAGCTGGGAGCTAGGCTGTTCATCTTACTGGTGTGCTCTCCAATGACTCGCGTAGCCTGTGCGCACGTCGTTAACAAAACTATATGAGATGACTGTGGGAGGCCGGAATTTGAGATCTAAATAAAACCTTCTCTCGTGTTCAATTTATTTTTTATTTATCTGTTTGCAATGAATGTAAGTACAAAAAATCTGGTGTTACATTATGTTGACGTATTCTTGTACATTCTGCCTTAGCATGATTTAGTTTATAAAACACCAAGTTACTTAATTTATTAGTACTAAGTTATCGACTAAAAACTTTTGCACTGAATAATACGATTTTCCTAATAATAATGCTGTGTTTTTAAACATTCAAAAAGGTTGATCTTTTATAGTAATGAAATTTACGCACGCAGCTAATTTTTGAGGCGCGTTGACGTGCCTCGCTTTTTCACAAGTTAATGCAGTGAAAAAGTAAACTTCACCTTCAAATTTGTATACATATTTGTGCTTGTGACCGTAAAAAGCTATAAATACGCGTCTATATCTATATATGTGCTATCTATAACTGTAACGTCTGCGTACATTGCAGTGCAAATAGGGGTCACTATCCATCCATGCGATAGAGTGTGGATATCGACGCATGTAAACGTGTGATCAACACAGCTACGGCAGACGGGCGCTGGGAAAGACTGAAAATACGGCCACGCGGCATGACACTACATTAATAAAAGGAAGTTTAAAATATTTTTTTGGAATAAAGCTAGATGGATGCGCCTTAAAAAAGCTGGGAGCCTTTGTAGGTAATCCGTGTAATAAAACGAATAGCATCTCTGTATCTCTCAATATTTTACCGGAAGCCAAGGATTTTACACCGAAAAATATAGTAACAACACTAGGACGTAGCCTCGATTGATGCTAGAGCTGCCTGTAATACATCAAACGTAGAGGCTATCAGTTTGAATTTTATCCTATCTCTTTTGACACAAGCAATTTTCAATCCATCAAATCCTTTTTCATTATTTTCTGTTCACAAGGATCGCAAACAATTTTAAATTCTCCTACGCCTAGGATAAATGTATTTGGATGGCAATGCGGCTAGATATTTCATTACAGGGTTTTCACTTTGGTTATTTGTGGACCACTTTTTCTATATTGCAAATCGACTAGACATGTTTCCTGTAGTCAATGTCTTTCAGAATTTGAGTAGGTAGCTAAAAATATTATTAGAAAACCTGCACACCTGAGGGCTTAGTGTTTTCCATGGTGTACTGAAGTATGGTAGTAGTAATCAATCAAATCAACCATTTCTTTGCTGGATCAAGGGCTCTATAAAGGATTCTAAATCTTATTCACTTTAGGTTCATATTCAGCAATCCTCTGTTTGACAGTTACAATGAGAATTCATAGATGAATTGCTCAATCAGATTTTTAGGTGCGATGGGCTCTCCTTAGCTCACTAGATGAATTATTCCTCAAATTGCACCATAATATATCTCCTCCTTCCAGTTTACTTAAAATTCTATAAACTTTAAGTAAAGAACAATTATTGCCTACGTCTAGACTAGTCTAGACTCGAAACAAGTAAATAAACAATTTAAAAGCATAATTTTATTCCGACTCTCGATGTTTTTTGCCTGTTAAAGCCGTATAGAGGTCAACCCCTGTCTGCCAGAATCGAACGTGACCTTGAACTAAAAGCGGACAGTTAACCACTCCGCTATTTCTGTTTTCGTGACGGGTTTACACTGAAATTTTCACCAGAATTTGGGAACATATTGAGAAACGAAATAAAATTTAATATTTGAAATAAAAACGCTTTATTGGTCTAATGGACACTGTAAGCGCAGCTGCTGAGCCTAAGCCAGGAAAAGTGTTATTTTAAATGCCTTTTAAAACATTCATAATAGTAAAAGAAAGAAAAACTATTTATTGCAGACACCCATAACAATAAAAAACAAAAAAAAAATACAGTACAAGAAAATAAACATAATACTAGTACACACAGAGTTATAATAATATTATAACTGCCAGCAATGGGACCCCTTGTTCAGCTGTATGCTGCAATACGGCTTGTTAAGCAGTATTACAGCGCTGCTTTTCAACTTGGGGCCCTCAGTCAGTCGTAGTTTGAAATTGTACCTACCCGTTGTATGAAATCGACTCGCATTTATCACAAGAGAGTGTTTGCATGTACACTGTACACCTCTGTCTTACACTCCGGGGAATACAAGCGTGATGCTACGTTATAAAATTATTATAATAACATCAATTAGTAATTGCAATAATTATTAATCAGTTCTTTCTGTTTTTATTTCAAGCAATATCTATCTGTCGAAAACCAAACCATACATGAATACTGTTAAATTTCGTTGGAGAATCTCTCCGTTTTTCACTCGTAAATAAAAAGTCGTGGTGTATGAAACAAGAGGTCAAATAGAGCTCTCGACTTTTGTTTGCGCTATCAACTCTTTGGACGCTCGCAGTTCCGGGCTATCGGTCGTTATTTGATTGTCCTACACTAGGTTTTGCAGCGTTAGGATTTTTAGCTTCCGTAGCGGATTGAGACATTGATTTTGTGAGCATCTGTGTTTTCACAATTTGTTAACAATATTTTTGTAGTATATAGGATGTTATTTGATGTTCTAAGGAGCAGGTTTTCTAAGAGTCGCACTTAATTTATAACCGTTTATATTTTTGTTTTTTTGGTTCAATTACGTTGACAGCACGCTTGGCGTAGTGGTTAAGGGATCTACTGCTACGCTACGTGCCACGCGTTTGATTCCCGCACGGAACAAATATTTGTACAACTTACAGATAGTTATTCTGGGTTTGGGTATTTGTGCATGTGAATATTTGTGTCTGTAAACGCGCCCATGAAACAGAAACAATTCCAAGGGCAGTGCAACATGATTAAAAGAAAAAAACAATCAACTCAACCTAGTTTTTCACGTTGAATACTTCATGGATACTCTTCGCCGGGGGACTTACCAATTAACTCCTTAAAACCTACGCTTCTGAGCCTCTCCTAAGCTACAACACAATACCCGTGACATGACGCAAGCATAAAATAAAAAAGAAGTAATCTCACATGAAAAATGTTCGACGCAAAAGTTAATCGACTTATACGCTTAGGTAACAAGAGAAATTTGGAGACTTCCCTTTCTTTTTTCAACTTGTGAGACAGTTTTCAAGTTGGCAAAGTTACGCCAAGAGCTGTACAGAGTTGAAGCACCTTAATCGTCATTAAGATTAACAAAATACACCGCGTGGTGGATATTAAGAAAATGGCGTTTTGATCTCGGATTTCTGATGAAATTATGTTTTCTTTTTTTCGTTTTTGCATTACAAATTACGGGTAAAAAGTTTATTTTTAAGGTCAAAATGAGACTAAAAACTGGTTTTTCGAGTAATATTAGACGTACAGTAATTTCAGAGGTGAATAGGCAGTTGCAATGCCGAGATACAGGAAAATATCCTAATAACTGCTGCTGAAGACATACTAGGATATCAACGCATAAGCGGAGTCCAATAGAGTAGTAGACAACCAATAAAAATTAAATCTACTTTCAAGTTGCATTTCCATCATTCAAGTATAGCTTGCTTACTGCAAATATCACGGTATTTTATACATACAAATCTTAGGTCATGCCTTCCAAGAACTTGGACAGTGGAAACGCGGCTTTAGATTACGGAATGAGAAATATCATTACGTTTTCAGGCTGGGCCACACAACATCACGCCTGCCTTCCCCGAAGCGTTAAGCAGTTGTTTTGCTATTAAGTTCCATATAATAGGGGTCAATCTTATTGTCATCTACTGGGCACCACGACTAACTCCAGGGTGCTAGTGAGAATGTCCTTACAGAAAGTCCTCATAATACTTTACCTGACCTGTGAGTCGACCTCACGCACCGCAGCCGCGCTGAAACCACTAGACTAATAGTAAAGAGGTAAATCCAGTGGCGGTCCGAAGGGGGGGAGCGGTCATGATCCCCCCACAAAATCATACACGGCAAATTGACAGACCTCCTAAATAGACAACTTACGAAAATTTTAAACAAATTATTTAGACAATGAAATCAAAAATAAGTAACACTATATTTAATTTTTTTGTGAAATAAATTCTAATTTGCTCAACTTCAGACCCCCATTTACTGTTAATATGATCACCCCAAAGAGTTTGGTTGCGACCGCGCTTGGCGCTTATCGCCAACAATATTGTCTTAGACCGTGTTTAATATAATTCTTGCCACGGCTTTTTGTCTCTTTAAGGTTCAAATAATGCGTAATAAAAACAAATGGATGGAGGAAGCTTAAACAGATCCAAGAGACATGAGGCTACGAACGTAGAGCGGGAGTGGTATTGTTAAAATTATGGTAGGTACTTCATAAAAAGGTCTATTGCGTTTTCATTGCGACTGTACAATGCCTGTGGAACACCAAATCCGCAGTCAACTTTAGAGACAGAAATATCCGTGGCGGCGAGTATTGCATATGCTTCAATTCCATACAGATTGTCGGATCAATAGCCCTTACAGATTTATTTTTCTTTTATCCCAGTATCAAGTATTACCCCAAGCTCTATCAATAATCCTTTTAACCCTGTTGAATGAACATACAGTGGTAATGAAGTTCTAAATCATGAACCAGAAACATGTCATACTAGGTTGAAAGGGACCCACATATCTCAATATTTTTATCCCTTACGGATTAACAGTTCTAAGCGGGTTAAGCGCACCTCAGGAACCCCTTCAGAATTAACCCTTACAATTTATTATAGAATTTACGGGGAGGAGGTTAAAATGCCCAAGGGTAAAAGCACATGGGTAAGCGTTATTTAAATGCATAATAGGTATCTTTAAACCCGAATTGTATGGCTGTACTTAGATTCCAAAATATTGGAAGAGAGTGGATTTCGAAGTTAAATCTTCATTACATTTTGCTTGATCACCCTTTCCTTCCTATTCCTCAATAGCTATCGTAGTTACTGTTATACTAGAAATAATATATGAAAAAATCGTGCACACGTAACTTTTTCAAACTTTTTATCGCGAAAGTCTAAATCAAAGTGTTTTATTTGCCTTTGTAGGCACTTTTAAATAGTCGAGATTCTAGATGCACGTGTCCAAAAGGAGGTAAGACTGGCAAAAAACTCCATGGATATACTTACTTAAAAAAAAGTTCATTTACAATTACCTGTGTATCTCAATTTATATAAATGTAACCTATTCTTTAAAAAAAAACTGAAAAAATACCCTCAGCAAATTTTAGAGTGGGTACACAAACAGCCTATGTCTATAAAAAGCTACTCATCAAAAAGTCAGTTCCACTCAAACTTAGCGCCTTTCGTACACTTTGCCTGTGCGAACACCGGCCGGACTTCAGAACATTGTACGTGATATGACTAGAAAACCATACAGTCTTTGACGACCACCCTTTAAGAATATTCCTATTTATACCGTGTACAGCGAATATTATTAAATTTTCTTTTTCATCAGTTCTGTTTAGTTTTTCGTTTAGTGTGCGGTTACTCACCCACACACTACATAAAAATGAAGTATTCAAATTCAACTATTTGGAAGCAAAAAATAATAAAAATACAGCTATAACAATATAAGTCGAAACATTAATAGAACAGTCTTGTTAAAAATATAGTCACTTGACGTCCCTATATAAGCTAAAGGCCTCATTAGGCTAAAAGATCAATATTCATAAAGCTTCCTACTCACTCGCACGCAACTAAGAAAGATTGTCGTGTCGAGAAAATTATGATCAGTGCTGATTACGGTAATTTTCGTCGGCCATTACGTGGAACGAGCACGGCTCCTATCGAAATAAACACCATTAGCTAGATACGTAATATTCTGAAAGGCAGGGCCATTCAGGACGCTTTTTTTCTGTCGCACGTTTTTTGGCAGAAAGCCTATTCCAGTTAATTAATTTGATGCCAATATTGAGTCTCATGAATTATTCTCATGCTCAAATATTCAAACCCGATATACCTAACTATGTGTAGGTAATACAAATATTTGTTCCATGCGGTTCCATCCATCTAATCCGTAACACGTAGCGTAGCAGTTGACATTCAACCACTGTAGCAACCGTGCTGTCAGATAGGCCTTAATCGATTAACATTTCCAGTAAATTCAAAACATACAGACTGAATTAAACAACACACAAACTATAATTATATGAGTCAATATTGTATTCTCGCAATTGCAAAACTCTTTTACCTCGCATCTACCTCGTTGTATCTTTAACCTCGCATAAAAATAATTTACTATTATTTTTTTGTCGCAACGTGAATAGAATGTCTTAGCACATAAACAGGGCGTGATTGTCATCAAAAATACATACTAACGTTAGGTGGGACGATGCACTACCTGTGTTTACAAACAATTTTCGACTTTTATAATAGTTCAAGTATACCTATTACAAAGATACTTGATAAAAACACATCTTCAATGCCTAAAGAAAAAAATTCTAACAAATTAATCTGACATATCGTGACTTTGACACCTTCTGTCTTCTTGTTTTACAAAGTTTTCACCAGGAATAATAGCCCAATGGTTGAACGCTTGCATTCCATGCAGTAGGGTCTGAGATCGAAATTAGCCCACACCTTTGAGTTTCTTGAATTTATTTGCGAGTCAGAAATTGGAACATAAAAAATTATGGAAAAGCTTGTGATGAAATCTAAACGCCTCAGAGGGCTCCATAAAGTTATGGAGGAACTTGGTATGGTGTTTCTCCATTGAAAAGGCAGGATTCTCCGACGAGGCAAGATGGTTAGCCTAGAGGGCCGAAGCCCTACAATTAATGTCGGAAATTCGTATGTGTGTCAGAATCGCTGGAAACTCTCACAGTGCGATTCAGGTTTTTCGGTTGTCGCTTCACACCGATAGATGGCGCTTTACTTTTTTGCCATGTTGCGAGCAGTAGTCGCTATAAAATTTACGGTAGCGTATGTAATCCGCCTATTCGCACCGAGCCAGCATGGTGGACTCGGACTTAATCAACCCGTCTCATTCTGACAAACTGCAAAATAATGTTCAGCATTATTTTATTTATAGTTTTCAAATCATTGAAATCGTTTTTAAAATTGAATCATTAGTGTAATAAAATTTACACTAGCACTTTGAAGTTTTGAATTCTTGCCGGTAAACGGCAATGGGCCCCAAATTAAATCAAAAATGAAATGTGGGTTTGGAATAGTACATATTTCCCTAACTTTTCGAGAGATAATGGCACGAAGTTGTTTAAAAAAATGTATAGAAGTTGGATAGACCGCGCACCGTAGTTCGCTGGCAAACTAAATATTTACAGCCCTATGTTATATACTACATCGTACATATGTAAATATTTATAATAGATAAATATTTGCGTACGTACGACGCGCGACGTAGTACCTACTCGTATGTACGGCAACTGACGAGTATTTAGCTTGCTGTGTGACACTTTTGTTCACACAAAGGATATGCGGGCTGAGATTTTTAATCACCCTGTATTATAAAACAAAGTTCATCTCGAGATTACAGATGACATCTGTGTATGTGTGTGTTCCTTTGGTGTTTCGTTCAGGGAAAATTAATACATATTGTAGACATTGATTTCTTTATAAAAAAAATCCTCACAACATATTGTGTACTTATCCACTTGTTAGTTCAGAAGAAAGCTCCGAATTATTACTTCATTAGACAAAATGTATTATTCCCCAGCCCATCTCTTGTACCAGTAGGTAGGTAAGTAACAGACAATCCAAGATTCAACATCATCAACTACTTACGCGCGAAAATAAACAATAACATTGCCTAAGAGCCTGAAACAAACGACTAGCGATATTCAAGTAATAAAGCAGCCAATGCGGTGAGTGTCGTAAATGCCGAGCAATGACGTCACGACACTCCATTTAATACAACCACTGCGCACACATTGTTAATTTACAGTCTAACGCCTGTACAACTTTCGCAAGGAGTAATTCATTTTAGGTTATATGAGGGAGTAAATGAGTGTGCTTATGCGCATAACATGAGGCGTGTTTGACTTCAATACGAAGTGATTAGTTGCAGAGATTAAAGGCCTGTTTCACCACTTGCTGATACACTGGCTGATTACCTGAGAATACGTTGAAACATTTTCGTAAGATTAAATATCTGATAACTATGTATAGTTATTTTTTCACTTATTTTTATGTGAACACTCATCAGTATGATGGAAGAACTTTTTGCTATGCTGGCGATGAGAAGATAGGAACCTATTTTTATTTGAGCACCTATTGTATAAAGTTGTGCGCAAAGCGAGCGTGCGCACTGCAATCATTATTTTTCAAGAAGAGTAAAACTTTAATCATGTTCACTTCTGGAGTGTAAGTTTTGACAATAGGACGTAAACTATAAAGTATGCGCTAGATGTTTAAAAATGTATGAAAACAAAACGCGTTTGCCATTTGAGTGAACTTGCATAACGCGTAAAAAAACGCGGGCATACTATTCCAACTCGAGGTTCAATTTGTAGGAACTGGGGGGCAATTCACGGGCGACTAAATATGACTAGTTTAACTAATCTAACTTTTTACGATATTCTCGAAAAATCACATTAGAGATACCTACCTACTCTAAGCTCTCGAAATGAAACAGAGGTTGGACGCAGTCGAAATTTTATTGTTTTTTTAATACGAGGCTATCTCTCTTAATGATGTATATTTAAGCACGCGAATACTTGCTCCCTTGAAATTTTGTGACTGAGTTTTTAAACTTTCACACGGCATGCCACTACTTGAATAATTATTACTTGCGAAACTTGTGGTAAGGTCACACCTTAAAATACCATCCATACCTATTACTTTTTCCCAGTCCCTCAACGCAAAAACTTCTTAACCTATAATTTTCCTTCATTTAGCACGATATCATATATTGCGGTAGATTCGTGTAATTTCCATGAAAATAGTTTTCCGTTGAAAAGTTCCCACGTCACGCGAAATTGATTTCCCAAAGGCGTAACCTATAAACGAGTTTTTAATATTCGACCCTTCGAATCTGACATCACATTTACATGGCAAACATGGTGCTTAGCCTATGAAAAGTCTATAGTTAGTCTGTTCACAGATATTTGGTCAAATATGTGCACATAATTTTCTATAATCTCTAGTACGAATTTGATAGTTTTTGAAAACGATTTATTTCGATACGTTAACGAGCAGCGCCCCTAGCGGAAATTAAAATGAACTAAAATTGCTAGTTTCAGTTATTTGAGTATTTAAATACGCAAAAAGTTTTCGTGTAGTTTTTTCAGTTGATATCATCTTTAGTAGAGGAGAAGATTCCTGCGCGCTATGTTTATTATAAGGATATTCTCAAAAAAATGAATAAACAGGAACCTTTGCAAAGAACCTTCCACACAGCAGCTTCTCTGCAAACATTTGAATTCACGTCAGCCACTTTAAGGTTTGAAACTTGGACACGTAGCAATAAAACCGTTTCTTAGCAAATATTCTTATATTGCTTTTTCATATTCATACTGTTACGCATACATAATGAAGGGTTTGATGGAGGCCGACTTTGATACACCCACAGTCAACTTCGATAGCCCTTTACGTCAGGATGGGAGATCCGTTTCCCCGGAATTTTAACTGAGAACTGAGACTACCTTAGAGACAGTATCACAGTACCGACTTCATTAACGATATCGTTGGATATTCTTCTTCGTGGTCATATCGGTACGAGCTATTACGTAGAAATACGCGTTATTCAGTTCACAATGTTTATTTAGTTAAAATCTTGCAAGTGAAATTTAAATTCGACTTAAATAAACATACATAGAATATGAATATGGATGAGGAAATTAAAACCTCCCAACTCCACACCAGACCCTCTTAGATAGGTACTAAGCATATTTTTAAACCCTTGTCAAGTTAACATGGACGCGTTTGGAGGCCCAGAAAGACCAGAGGCCCGGGGCGGGCCGCCCCTTCCGCCCCCCGTTAGTCCGCCACTGCGTCATACTAAGGAATAAAGCTATAGGACTGCGTCATTGATCTAGTGGTCGCAAGCGCGAGTGAGTGTGGGACGCGGGTTCTGGGTTCGATTTCTGGATCAGGCAAAGCTTTATTGGGTTTTTCTGTATAAAAATTCTCAGTAGCAGCACGGAGTCTGAAACTGTGCCCGTTAGATGGCAATAGGCTCGCCCCCTATTACATGGGACTTAATAACGATATCGACAAAATGTTACTCACCTCTGCCTAACCCTTCGGGAAATACAGGCATGGCCTGTGACGCTATGATATTATGACCTTTAAAATGGCTTAAACCACAACTTTTTGACGACACGGTTGGCGCAGTGGCTAAGCCATTAGCTTTCTGCGCTATGTGTCGCGGGTTCGATCCCCGCACGGAACAAATATTTGTATGATTTACAGATAGTTGTTTCGGGTCTGGTTGTGTGTGCATGTGACATGTATCTTTGTAAACTTCTTTACCCACGACACAGGAGAAATCCTAGTGTGGGGAAACGTTTTTTTTTTTTAAATAAATAAATAAAATAAACAACTTGATACATACACTGGGGACGGAGCCCATACAAAGATGCCCATTGTGAATTAGCATTAGTTTGCCTCGATACTATTTCGTATTACAAGAACTTCAAAGGTCAAGGCTAGTCATAACTCAAGTTCAGAATTTTTCACAGTATAAACTTTCAAGTTGAAGGATTTAACTTTTCTTTGTTTCTTTTTAGTTACCAAAACTCTTACCTGCCGGCATTGTCTGCTCTTTCATAATCCGATAAATCTTATATTGTTAGAAGATGATTTTTTTTTTCTTTTTATTTATAAAGATAATCCAATATAATCTCAGAATCTTATTATAATCTCAGAGATGAGTAAGTATGTATCTACCTATAATAATCCCAAGTCCCAATAAGTATGGATGCCAGATTTTATCAATTTGATAAATCCAACAAAGTATTTTATTCTATTTACTATTAATAAATATGCTGGTACTAAATAAATTGCTGTAATAAGGTTGATATAAAAAAAAAAAGATTATTATGTTTTATTCGAGTAAACTAGGTGCCTCGTTCCAAAATCGAAATAAACAGTCTATGGAAAAGAACGAGCAAGAAACTCATCGGTTTAGCTTTTAAATTCAGAATGTCATACGTTTTAAATGGTAAACTGTATATCTTGTCAGATCCTACGGCCTAACTTAGCCGCACGTATTATCGTGGCCATCAATATAACCACGCTATGTGGATAACCGATAGTGCATGGTGCGGTCAAGTGAAATGACCGCTAGATTCACCCACAACTATCCACTGAATGTTGAGGTGAGATTTGGAATCTTATGTGGCTTGAGTGAACAAGATATCAAGCTCAAACCGACGCAAATGCGCCCGAGTGCTACCCACTCTGCAATTGTTTCTATAGATTTATCCAACAGTAACTGCTGCCCGCGAATTCGTATGCGTTTATTTTGTATTTATTATCCTATTCGTGTTTTGCTGCAATAGTAAAAATATGTTCTTCTTCAGGTTCCAAGCTAAATCTATATTTGAAAAAATTCATTACGTACGGTTCAGTGGCTTATTCCTGATGAGATAATAAAGAGACAAACAGTTATTTTCGCATTTATAATATTTATAGATTTCAATAAAAACAGTCGAAGAGATGTTGGCACGTAAGCGGATTCGTATCAGTTTGAAAGCAGCTTAAAATAACACGAACTTAATAATAAGATGAGATAAATTGATAAAATGACTGATCGAGAGGCTAAGCGATTGGCTTTCAGTGTTATGTACACACGTAACAAATATTTGTTTGGCCTTTAAATAGTCGTTCTGGGCCTGGGTGAATGTGTATGTGATATTTAGGTATATCTGAAAGTATACTCACGATACAACTCCGCAAGAGAAATCCGCATTTAGAGCAACGTGTATAGTCAAATATTCATTGTATCATTCAACATTGTTTTGCTCGGAAGAGTAGGCACAAATGTAAGAACTGCTCACTCAAATTCCACCATATAAAGTAAGTCAAAAATATAAAACTTTTTATATTCAAAAACGTACAGAGCAGTGATAGCCTAGCCCGGTTGAACGCTTGCCTTCCATCCAGGAGGGTCTGAGTTCAAACCCAGCCCGCACCTCTCGACTTTTTGGAATCATGTGCAGATCAGAATTTGATTATTTCTTGCATTTACGGTGAAGGAAAACATCGTGAGGAAACCTGTAACATACATCTGAGAGGGCCCCAGAAAGTTCTTGACGGTGTATGTGGTCCGCCAATCCGCACCGGGATTCCTTCTCATTCTGGGAAGAGACCCTTGCCCAGCTGTGGGACAGTAATGGGTTGAATTTGTTTTATTCAAAAATATAACTTACCAAAAATTCTTACCTAACACATGTATCTACATACAAGACAATATCGATATACAAGTATTAAGTACTTTGTTCTTTGCGCGAATTGAACCTGTGCAAGGTTGCGCGATATGTGCTTAGCCACTGAGGCAATCATGCTGACATATTATGAATTGGATCTTATCTAAAAACCGCTTCAATGGACGAGGATAATTAAACAAATCCAGCCAAAAGAACCATACAATGCCCCCCTATCAAAGACATATAAAACGAAGTTCCCGCCGCGTCTGTCTGTCTATCTGTTCGCGATAAACTCAAAAACTACTGAACGGATTTTCATTCGGTTTTCACCAATAGACAGAGTAATTCACGAGGAAGGTTAAGGTGTATAATTCGTTAAGGTTTTGTATAAATTGGCTGAAATATGACGATGATAGTAGAAGATGTCGGAAAAATTCGTGCCGACTGGGAGCTTTACTGGCGAGTGCCGAGTAAATGCTCGACGTAGCAGGCTGATACGACAGTACGACAGAAAAAAAATGAAAGCGTATATGCTCTACTACCCGTGCGAAGCCGGGACGGGTTACTAGTTGCATAATAAATATACCTCTGCCTTCTCAAAATTATATATATATGTAAATAATCCTGTAATACTCTTACATTTTTAGAAGACGGTGTAAGTAGCATTTACATGCGGAACCGTACCAGCCTCTGCGTTTTATTTAGATATAACAGAACGTACCCCGGTTGACTTACTGGAGACGTTTTTTCTTGAATTTTGATCCGATACTGTTTACCTGTGATACATACGATAGAAAACTTTGAGGAGCTTTTGTGATGGACTTTGAACATGACACAACTTTATGGATGCAGCAGACGCAGAAAAATATGATATTACTTACATCGGTATGACGCATAACTACTTGCATGCGCATTATAAAAGTATATTTAAGGCAAATTTACATAATATAGCATCACCCCTGTATTCCCCGAAGGGTTGGGCAGAGGTGTACTATTGACACCCACATTTCGCCGATGCTGTTATTGAGTCCTTATGCAATAGGGGGCGAGCCTATTGCCATCTATCGGGCACAGTTCCAGACTCCGAGCTGCTACTGAAAATAGTAGTTACGCTTTTCATTATATTTAACAAACCTTCAAATAGGCAAGTCTAACATTTTTCAGAGGTTTCGTCGAAGTATTTCAGAAGAAATATTCGTCCCTTTGTCGTACAGTGTGTCATAATCTTACGGCAGACACTTAGAGAAGATGTTATGAAACTCTCCCTGCGTTCCTTAGTATTATTCCACCAAATCTCCTTATCTGTGAATAACTTAAGAGATTTATACGAACAGAAAATAGTGTTAAATCATCATTTGCCTATCCTTTTCCCAACTACATTGGGGTCGCCTTCCAATCGGACCGGTTGCGGCTGAATATCAATTACTGGGATACACTGATATTGTAAGGTTAAACTGGTTGTCAGACTTTTTGGGCTTCTGACAGCCGTAATGACTGTTATATGTCTTCGTATGACACCTGAGACCATCTACTTAACGTGCTTTCCGAGATATAGAGGATTTTCGATGTGTGAAAAATGGTCAACCAACCAAAAAACTGACCGCAATAAGCTCTGTTTAACTTAGCAGATCGATTAATTTGCACATCATCATCATCATCATCATCATCAGCAAGAAGACGTCCACTGCTGAACGAAGGCCTCCCCCTTAGACCACCACATCGAACGACATTCCGCCACTTAATTTGCACCCATGCCATGTATTTACGAGCCCTACAGAAAAGGTTTGCTGAGTAACTTTTAAAATATTGAATGTTTTCGTTGGGGAGCGTTCAATTTAACCTCGATGATGGTCAAAGAAAAATATAACTTTTGATAGCATTAAAAGTTCTATAACGAATTATTATAACCAAATCTAATAATAATGAACTCACAACAGACTTATTAGCATCACACCTGTATTCTATATTTCACCGATATCTTATTAAGTTCTATGCAACTGAGGGTGAGTCTATTACCATCAGCGGGGCTCAAACTCTGGACTGGTACTAAAAATTATTTAACAGAAACCTTAATAACTTCTTTGTCTGACGCTCGAATCGAACTCAGGAATTGACGCTCAGTAGTTGCGCTAATGCGCTTACGGCCACTAGAGCGACTGGATGAGTTATGTTTTTCTTTTAAACCCTTGTCTTATAATAGTACCTATGTATATTATGCAACACTCATCAATGTAATGAGGGACAAAGATCAAATATTTGGCCCATATTCGTAACTTTACACTCAATGAAAACCACACTGACTTTTCAAATCGTTCAGCCGACATTGTATAGTTTTTATTTACATGTTAAAATACAGCCTGCATGGTTACCATCTTTTGTAATCCAACTCAAACCTAAACCTTAACATCATAATTTTAAGGTGAAAGTTACCTTGTTCCTTTATCTAGCACTTCTATATCTAACCTCAAATCTATGTCGCTTCAAACGTCAGCTTTATCTTTGACGTGGTAAAGTTTGTTTTTGAATGGATTGATACTTAGTACTTCTAAAATTGGCCCCATGTTTGCTTCGCTGCTGGAACTTACGATCGATGAGGCGTTCAGAACTTAGATTTGATTTTTGAACTTGTACAATTTTATGTCTATATTGTAGCCGCAAATCGTAGTTGGATCTTCTTTTTGTTGATTTCGATAATGATGTTTATGTTGCAATTGCGTGTGACGAAAACAATTTTAACTTTTTTTTTAATCTTGCTTTACCCAAGGATTACTCCTGTATTGTGGGTATCTACATCTAAGTAAGCGTACCGTCATCGTATCTCAAGCGCTGCAGTTGAACATCTTTTTTCGATCCTCGCTTTCAGACAAGAACTTCAACATATTAATGTTCATGAAGGGGAATATCTACATTATTCCAGATGACTAAATTACACACTCCAATTATTATACACGTCTTTTTTTTTTTTTGTTCCTAACCTGTTAACTTCCAGAACCCAAACCAACAGTTTTTATAAGTAGATCACTAAAACAACGACATAAAAAAATCAGTTTTTATCACGTGTTAACGGATTAAAGATTAACGTTAACTTGCGTTAAATCTTCCGAAATGTAACGCTTTAAAGTTTAACGAAGTTAACTTTTTTAGTCACGAATTAGCGATTAACGAAGTTAACTATTTGATTAACGGTGCCCAGCTATGCACACCAGTAACAACTATCTGTAAAATGTAACAATATTAATACCGTTCGGGTTGGATCCCCAAACCCGCGATACGTTGCGTAACAGCCAATCGCATAGCCATTTCACCAACCGTGCTGTCATATTTAGGGCTACAGCTGATCATCTAACTTCTTTCTGACTAGATCTGAGAGCTTCCAAAATTTCCTTTCATTCTTTCAACACAACAAAAAATACAGGATTATATTTAATGAAAACTGAATAGCTTCTACAGAAAATATTTTAGTATTTTAAGTCCTAAGAAATGTTATGACTACTTTTACATTCGCTTTTTGAGCTACAATTGTAATTCCAACCACGTTGTTTGTGATTCTTCCAACACAAAAGCTGTTTCTAAAACATCCACTATTAAAATGCTGTACCTACCGCCAAAGAGACCTACCAAAACTGTAAGTAAAAGTTCCCTTGGAATTAACTGATTTATATTCTTCACACGATTCCTGCCCTCGTCTCCTCACTCCATTAAGACACGTCCATGATTGTTGCTGCTCATGTAATGGGTGATTTCCTTGAATAGCTTCCTTCCAGTGATGAAACGTGTCATTTTGTGAGCGACGCGGCATACGTAACTAAACGTTCTCCATATTCAACGTTTGGGAGTCTGAATGTTAAGCCTAGATTTGTTGTACAGCCGAATAAAGAGACAGGTAGGTATAACTACTGTATCTAAATTTTATAGAACTGATAAAAGTCTTTTCTGTATTTTATCGTACAACAAAATTCTACCGTTTATTGCACAATACAAGAATGAAGCTGGGCAGTGGCACTGTGGCAGTTCACATGCGTTGATAAATCGCTTGAAATTGCAGCATGAGAAACGCATCCTAGAAACGTAGAAGTGATACATAGACACATTTTTCACTGGTGTTGTTAAGGTTTGAACTGCAATGTGTTCGTATCTTATTCGTGTATCGCTGAAAAAACAGGGACACATCTATTTCCCAGATTTGTTCCTTTTTTTAATTAAAGTTAAGTATTTTTCAGTATAATTTTTATTCCTCAATTGACACTTATGTATTATATATAGGTACATCAATTTTTAATTATGTTTTTTTCTTGAATTTTTCTTGTTTATATCATGGGCTCAGTTGCATCGAAGGAAGCCAGTCCTCGCCAAGCTGATCTAATTGGCGATCAATCAGATGTACTTCACCACCACCCATAAGGGCAATCATATGGTGGATATTCATTAACTGAGTAAATATAAATTAAAAATGAAGAAATGCTGTTCGTTGTCAAGCGTATTACTTTAGAACGGCTGGACCGAAATGGTTTTTTTTTAATATTGCAATTTAATAACGTTTTTAGGGAAAGAAAAAGTTACTTTTTCTGCAGAATGCTACATATCCAGAAAAAGTCGCGGGTATCAGCTTGTTTCAAATAAATCTGATATGCTCAGTACCCAATTATATGTATGTATGCCATACAATAACTACATGTGGTAACCAAACACGCACCAGTAGCTAAGAAAACCTATTCCTTATCCACTGCGCCAATCATACCATCAAAAGACAAATATTTAATTGGAGTAAGTTTAGATATACGAGTATCTTTATATGTAAAAACCCCGTGTCACAATGTTCGTTTACACTAATCTCCGAAACCGCTAAACTGATTTTGATGAAATTTTGTAAATGTGTATTGTTTGGCCCAACTTGAGCGTGTGTCCGTGTGTATGTCACTAAACTCCTCCTAAACGGCTGGACCGATTTAGATGAATTTTTATGTGTGTTTGCGTGGGTCCCTGGATAGTTTAGATTCACAATTGGACCCGGTATGTGGCACTGCTATCGAGTTCTAGGATTTTTTATTATTACTTTTTTTATTTGCAACGTTCGGGCAGGACAACGTCCGTCGGGTCCCCTAGTTATATAATAAAACCACAGAACATAGACATGATATATATATATATATTATAGTTAGAACTATGAAACACCTGTGTTACAATATCCACCAGGACAAATACCCCAATACGCGAGTACTGTTATTTCTTACGGGAAATTGTTTCGTCTGTGCTATCCCTAGGGAAATAAGCGCACTTTGTCATACTCTGACATGTGCCAAAAGGCTCGTAAGGCTATATGTACATACGCACACAGGGGAAATGACTGATTTCCAGGATT
Source organism: Shargacucullia verbasci (assembly GCA_947562105.1). Lineage (NCBI taxonomy): Eukaryota > Metazoa > Arthropoda > Insecta > Lepidoptera > Noctuidae > Shargacucullia > Shargacucullia verbasci. The sequence continues at coordinate 6,541,253 of OX387302.1, read as the reverse complement.
CTGAAACATTTCACCAGGTTAGTTGACCGGGTAAATGTTAGAGCAAATAGTTTTATACCATATAAATAAATGGGAGATTGTACGCGCTCATCATAATGCGTGATACTTCAATGCGAAAAAGTTACTTTAAGTTTAGAATAGGTGATTATTATTACAATAATAATAAAGTCCAAATTAAAGATAAATAAATCTTGTTAATAATTTTGTTTTATTACAATAGAAATAAATACATACATATAGAAGTCTAAAAACTAATTATCTTTAACAAACACTAACAATCTGCATAGCCCCTAGCTATAAGAAAAATAATTTACATTTTCTCCTTAATCTATAACATTCGTTTAGCAAAGAAAATATTTGTTTTTAATTCCTCCAAACTAAATTAATTATCCTAATACAAACAAATGTTAAATATTATAGAGCGCCTAAACTTACAAATACATATATCTATGGATTTGGATCACTGGACGCCTGAAAAAAGAATAAAGATCCAAATCCTAACAGTCTTTACCTAAGCTTCTGAAATACTCTCCACCTCTATAACATGTCTATGCTTTCTTTTCTTATGGATACCTTCGAACTCATTCTGTATCTCTTCCAATGACCTTCCTTTCGTCTCAGGCACAAAGAAATAGACAAATATAATCCCTACAAGACAGCTTATAGAAAAAGCAAATAAAGTCCAACCAGGTTTTACCATGTCTATCGAATTCTGGTATAATTTCGTTACACCGAAAGCCAAAAACCAATGGATACCAGCAGTTAAGGCCGTTGCTCTTCTGGTCATGTGTGGCGGGAATATCTCTCTGAGCATCAACCAAGGTATTGGGCCAACACCAGAAGCATAGAAACTTACAAATAGACATAAAGTAAAGAGTGGTACCCACGTACTGCTTGGTGATAAATTAGATGCTTTCAAATGGTAGTAAATGCCTAGACAAGCCAAATTTACAGCCATAGCTGCAAACGATACCATTAAAAGAATTCGTCTCCTCACAACCTTCAGAAGCATAGTAGAAAAGTAAGTGGATGAAACGAAACAGAAACCTATTATGATAGCCGCACTAGGAGGATTTAGTGATATGGCAAAAGTTTCAAAAATATTTTTGGCGTAGAAAAGGACGGGGAATATGCCACTCATTTGCTGGAATACCATAAGTAAGAAAGACACAATAAGAGCCTTCACTGTCGACCTAGTACCGAAGAGTTCTTTGAATGTCACTTTGATTTTCGCAGAATTTCTAATACGCTCCTTTAAAGCTTTGATTTCTGAGTCAATGTCGTTGTCGATGCCTCGAAAGTAACGTAAAGCTGCTTTTGCTTCGTGGAATTTGCCTTGAGACATTAAATAAGCTGGCGATTCTGGGAGGAAGATGAATGCAATGAAGAAAGCAGTTGGAACACTGGCGCAGAGGACTGTTAACCACGAACTATTCTCCACCAGACCTGAAAAGTAAGATTAAGGTCAAGTTATAGATGGTACTGATATAAGTTGTTAAGTAATAATTGTACCTGCACTTTCTATCACCCTATGAGCAATAGTGTGATTATGCATGTATATAATTACCTTTAAACCCCTAAGTAGTAGTATAGTGAAAGCCTCATAAAAATCAGTCGTCTGATTTTTAAATTGTATTGGTGTTCAGGCAGATAACATTGAAATTTTAGTTTGGTATAAATAAGAACAATATTACATCGTTCCCAATAATGAGATCCCGATAAAGGAAGGATCTTAATATTCATTATAGTATACCAGTCTAAAACAAGAAACTTGTTTATAATAACGTAGAATTATTTACCAATAATATATCCAAACAGAACACCACAGCTAAAGTGGACGTGATAAAAGCTGGCTAGTGTTGGTAGTATGTGTTCCTCTGCAATATCTTCAACATAAGGCGGTATGCCAACACTGAAGGCTCCTAACGCCATGCCACCGACAAAACGTCCCACGTACAGACCGTAAACGTTTGGACTGAAAATATAAAAAATGAAGAAACTTATTAATCAATAGTAGTATTTTATTAGCTTGGCCTGCATTCTTCTGATATTGTTTTTAAGTTTCATATAATAAGAGTCAAGCCAACCCCAATTTAGATGGAAAAAGGCTAAGTAGATGATGATGTAATAAGGAACGAGTCTCTTACTTTGGATCAAAGAAGATCAAATTCAAACTTTGGGCTGCTATTGAAAATTTTCTAACCTGAAAACCCAATAACATATCGCCTGGCCCGAGGATAGAACTGAGGACCACATGCTTGCTAAAACTAGACTAATGAGGCACTTCAGCTCAAATTCTTAGTTAGTTATTGAATATGTAATATAATAGTCGAACTGCCCACTGAACAAGTTTTAGTATTTATATTACTTGATAGCAAGTAAGTGTAATATCATTAGCATAAAGGGCATTTGGAAGACAAAATTTGGTAGAATAATAAGGAATGAATAACATTCACTGAAACTAGTATTAGGTATCCAATGAATTTCTAAGAAAATATTATGTAGATAATTCATATTAGTCATGTAATTCATAATTCATAGAACTATTATAGCATACGTCTGGAGACTCGTAAGGCTGATATTGTAAATAGATTACGTTATATATATATAGGTGGAAAAGAGAAGCTTATTAAGGTAGAAGAGTATATTTGTAAACAAAAATACCAGACATCTGCTGTTTCGCAAATACCCACACTGCTAAACATAAGCCTCTCTTTGAAAGTGCGAGTCTCCACGATCCTTCACCAGTCTCATCCAGGTTTGTCCCCCGATGGGAACAAAGTGCTGTGTACTGTTTCGTAATACCACAAATTTTTCGCATAATAATCTATACCTTGAAGCGACAAGTATCCACGACACCACCAGTGGTAGCGCCAAGTAAAGCAAGGTCTTCTTCCTGCCGAAGTACTCCGAAATTAGACCGGCTGGTCCTGCGCCCCATAACGCTCCAAGACAGAGCAGAGATGCTACCCATGATGCCTCAGCTTCTGTTAGCTGAGAAAGAAGAATGTATTATTTTCTTTTTGTTCTTTAAAGTAGTGTAAGTAGTAGTTTTGTAATGGCTACAATTAAATATGCCATTTACTTGGGCAATAAATGGCTAAGAAAATGATTGAAAACGGTAAAATAAGAGTGAATTAGAGACCATATATAGAATTTATAGACCAAACCCTAAACCTCGGACCATAAGTAGGTATTGACAAAAGAAGAGGGTAAACAACAAAGATTCATAAACTTTTGCCATAATTCGCTTCACAAGCTAAGACATATCCTCATTGATATCTAGGGACTTTATCCAATAGGGTTAAGAAAAACGTGTCTTGAATCTTTTTACATATTAATAAAACCTAGACAACATTAACCAGAAACTTGTTCCAAGAATAAATAATATTACCATCTTACCATAAGTTTTGTGTGTGGAGGACTAAGTATGCTCGGTGTAGTGTTCTCTATGGCAATTATGTCTCGGGTCGGCGACGGCGGCTGTAACATACGTGTATTTATTGACTTCATTTATCTCGGACACAAAATATAACGAACATTATGTTCGTAGTTGTTGTTAGGTAAGGTATTAATTTTTGTTATAAAAAGAATTTCGTGAGAACACTAAACGTGAAAATACTCATATTCAGCAACAATTGGTAAAACCTACAAAAAAAAAATTGTGGGAAAATTCGATAATTTTTCTTTTTCCAATGGTTGCTTTTGAAGATATAACTATGATATAACAATTGCGATTGAGCATAATGTTTATGCCAATATTGCCTCGTTAGCATTAATTGTTACTATTTATTGGAAGGCCCTTGCAGTGGATTTGAAATTTTGAAAAATGCTTTATTTTTCCAGACCACTAAGAGAAAAAATATAACAAAGCAAACAAATGAGCCCGTTATTTGTAACTTAGACACCAAAATTGCCACAACGTCAAGAGTGAAAATTAAACTCGTTAAGATAACCGCAAGTATAACAAATAACACTGCATTCCCACTAATTGCTGCAGCATTCGTATGAATAAAACACAAATTTCCTACTAGGAACTCAACATAGTCACTATTCCATTTTATTTCTTTAAATACGCTATCGTTTAAAAGTAAACGGTATTTTATCTCGACGCAAACAATTTAAACAGAAAACTGCACTTCTCAGTATCAGAATTACGGCGCACGTAAAACCACGGCCAAGTTCTTCGCTTTCAGCATCATATATTCAAAAGTTTTGCTTCGGAACTTGGGTAACATTTACGCTCCTGTCAACGGTTGTAAAGTTTTCCTGTTGATACAGACTCTTGGAAAAGCTACTTGATTGCTTGGAGTTACTTGTGTAGATGTTCCGTTTCGTCGCGACAACCAGTAATGAAAATTGAAACGGAGATCTGAGGAAGTTTGAAAATACATTGAAAGTAAAAGTGTTTATTGTGGCTAGTGGAAATACTATGATGTTTGTGGTACTTGTAACAACACACCGTGTTTCCTAATTTACAATAGATATAGCTTTTTTTGTTATGTAATTTTTATTAAAAAAAATCCACCTACAAACCACACAAGGTATAATTCAACAAACACCCAGTTATTTTTTTAGCTTGTCTTCAGTTCATAGCTCACTTGTACAGTCTTCTTATTGCCAACATTTTACAGAAACAATTGAATCAATTGTACTATACAATTCCGCCAAGAAACTTGAAACTGATAGCATCAAAATTATTTGGCAATGCAGTCCCTATCTGCTAGATGAAGTGTTCCGTGTTCCAGCAAGAAATGTTACGGGTGGAATTGCAAATTCTAGACTGGAGACACAATACTTCTTTTTCAAGTAAGGCAACTGGAGAAATCCAGTTCTTTTGTTTTAATTTTTGTTTTTCCTTGTTTTGCTTTTACCAAGTCATATCTGTTTTATCAACATGACAAGTTCTAAGGTGCCCCGTAGATAACAATAGGCTCGCCCCCTATTACATGGAACTCAATAACAAGATCGGCGAAACGTGGGTGTACAATAGTACACCTCAACCCAACCCGTCAAGAATACAGGCATGATATTATGTTATGTTAAGATGTAAGGTGTGACATTTTTTGTAACAGAATTACAGTTTTCGTAACACATTTTGCAGGAAATTCAATTACCGATATCGACCTTTTACTAATGAGAATTCACTTTGCATGTCCAACGATAATTTCATAATGCGACTGACTTTCAAACGTTCGAGTTAGCCCAATAATCCGTAAAAATAAAGAATAGCAGCTGCATACACCAAAAATAACTGACTCACCTGCATTGCGCATTTTGAGGGTTAAAACAACAAGCAATATAAATCTGCACTATGACAAACGGAAATGAACTTAGTGTTAGTGCAAATAAGGCTTATTGATTGGCAAAATAATGTTTGCATAAAGTTGCAATGTCATAACTTCATAAGTCATGGTTTCACCGCATGCGGCGCGCTGTCAGTCGGTCGTGGAACTTCGACAAACTTCGTGAAAGTTCTTGCACTTAAAGTTTCCGCTGCGTTTAGGCAACTAACAAGAAACTAAGGGCAATCATTAGAGATTGTTCAGGAATTTGATCACAAAACTAAGATACTATGGATTTCGTTGTGCTCCAATTACTGTTGTCAATCTACGATTTTCATTCAGCAAGTCAAATTGGCTTAATCTTTGCCCTAAAATATCTCTATTATAAGTCAAATTTAACAATCAAATGCAATTTTTGTTCCACATAAATAAATTATTGATCGCATTGAGGGAACTTAATAATCAGTAATAGGTTTTTATTCCTAGAAATTTGGTATAGGTTACCAAATTTCTAGTTATCTCTGAAGTTGCTACGCGCACTCCACCCACCTATTTTTAGTTACTGCGCATTTACTCGCATCAACTTTAGAGTGAATTAGGAAATGATGAGACCTATTAAGTTCAGTTATTCTATGAAATATTATATATACAGTCAACCATATATTGTAAATATCTACTATAGAATACGAAAATAATTTCCTAAACACACAGGAAGCGCCCTGCGGTGAAAAACAATGTTTTTTGTTTCTACTTTGTGTCATGGGATGGACATATCTGGCCTGACCTGCATACTTATCTATGTTAGAATAGCCCTTACCCATGTTATATAAACAAAAGCAAAGAAATCGCAAATATATAATTAGCTACTCAGTGAATATGGACGGTATCTCAGTTCAAAGCGCTGATCTTATTTTAATGAAAATCTACGTAAAGACCCTTAATCCGTGGGAGCGAGATAAATACCCCTTAATCCTTTACTTTTCGTGGATTTGCCATTCACAATTTTGATTAGGTTCCCAGTAGAAACATTACTTATGATTTCATCCTCTCAGTGCGCATGTCTTTCGTGTATGTATACATTAACTGAATATTTTTCCGCCTATTTTACTTTTTTGATTAATAGTATTAATGGTTGCGTACCGCAATCAGTCCACGGCGCACATCCAGTTTCTGACAGAATGTTGAACAACATGTTGCCCAACTAGTTTACCAATTTTTATAAGTATAAACGCCGCCCGACGTTGTAAGCAAGAACCTCAACATTTTGTATCAACATTTTGCCTCATCATAATTTCCAATGTTTCAAAGTTGTGCAATATCTATCAGGTTCTCTCAATCAGTAAACCCAATCCAACCCAACCTTATAGCGCAATAACAAGGTGTAGTCCTGCCTGTTACAAACTTTGCTTTCTTTCTTTCCAATCTACCCACTAAGATATGAGCTAAATTCGAGTGTGTGCGTTACTACACACGAATTAAAAATCAAAATAATAATTTATAGTATTGATTCTATAGTACAACTTATTAATACAAATACGTACGATAATTAACACCATATCATTTTATTATCGTCTGAAGCTGCCGACAAAGTTATCAAATGAAACTTTCCTGACGATTCAATCGGTGACATTTTATTATTTGATAGATATCCTTACTAATAAATTGTCTCGTCGTTATCTGTGCCAGACACGTCTCTGGTAATAGGGTCGATCAATGGACTACTTATCAGGTTTAAATTATTCATTCATTTATTGTACCTACCTTTGTTTGTATTTTCTTATTCAACCAATTGTTTAAGTAATCTTGAGCTCTTTTCTGCTAACGATATTATTAAAGGTATTTCACTTTTTTGTTTATTGATAAGCATAATTAAAAATATGCTGTATTAAATTTTATAAATTACTCATAAAATATCAAAAGCATTATGTAAAATGGTGTTTTTGAAAAAGCTTAGAATAATTATAATTCATAACTCGTTTAGGCGAAGAAAAACAATGTAAGAATATTCAAACTACAAACGGTTAATGAAGGAAAAATCCACGAAATTTAATTTAACCTGGTGGCCGCTATACGGTTTGCTAAGATTCATAAAGTTCCAAGTTTAGGCCGGGAATTACAATCAAGCTAGTTTTGAGTGGGACACACACGGGCGGTTTTTAGGCGTTTGTAATAAACATTAGATATCTATAGAATCTTATTCGCAAAAATAAAAACTTCATTGCAGTAAAAAAAAGGATTTTTTTATCTTAAATTGTGATGATAAAACCAAAACTAAAATACCAAGAGCTTTTTATGCGATATGAGGGTAACAAGTCGCATTTTACTCTTCCAATATAATATGATCTGCTGATTGTAAATACTTGAAAAAACTATTTATCAATATTTCTTACTAGCATTTGTCTTCATATCAGCGTTTGTCTGAAATGAGACATTTCGATGTATGTTTTGCTCTATCAAATTCCCATAATGATAATGCCAATATTATTGGTAAATAAATAGATAAATACTCTGCCCATCAACCTAATATCATTTCCCTACTCCTTTTTCATAATATCCACAAGAATAAACCAACAAAATCTTAAATAAGTATGAATATCAAAGGTAACTTTCGAAACAAAAAATTAACATATTTTTGGCAACTAATTGTAATCAAAAATTCTCAAGCAACCCCTTGGGGGTGATAAACCAGAACCCAGTTTTTAGAAGCAGCCTTGTCTTTGTATTACAGTTTCTATCCAAACTTTTGTTCTTTGATTACAAGTTTCATGAAATCTGCATAATCGAGTTGACGAGTCTGTCTTCATCCAAATGAGATGGAGATTTCGTTGCGTACGAAATACCATCTTATTTTGACGTCTGAATTTTGCTTAACTAAGCCAATTACCCATTTGTATAAAGTAAATGTCGTGAGTTTTTTGTATTATTATTTTATGTTGAGGTTGATACTCTGTTCCCATATAAAGTACATTTTATGTGATTTGGGAATTTGAGAAAGGCGTGTGGCAAACTAGTGCTGACAGGGGTCCACGGATGGTCTCATAGTTAATTAAGTTACCACGTAAAAAATACATTGTGGAAATATGCAATAAATATATACTGACATCATCTAATTGAAATGAAATGAAATGAAATTGAAATGAAATGAAATTGAAATGAAATGAAATTATTATATTATTTTTTTGCAATTAGGATTTTTTTTAATCACTTTTACACGTTTTTTTTAAACTAGATGGCGTTAATTACAATACTTTTATTATTAGAATAGGATCAAATAATTAACTTTGGTAACTAACTGAACTGAACTAATCTTAATATTCAATCAATTTCTTTCTTCAATATTCAATAGATTTTTTTATCTATCCCAAAGGAATAAAAGATTCGAATTATAAGTTTAAACCGTGCGGTTAAAACGCAGCGTTACAACCGCACGTGTGTATATACACGCAGCGGTCGCGCGTCTCACCGTGGCTTAATTTATCGGTGGCCGCTAATGAAAACATTATTTATGAGTCCTCCACGCCCCTCCAACTACCACTTGCGTATAAATCTAGCTGGATAACCCTTTAACACACGATCCCAGGCTAAGGATACATAGGAGTAGGTACACTTGAAACTTTGTGGGAGAACTAGGAAGTTAGGAGGAAGATTAATTTGAGGGAAAAAACGCTTGTTTTAAAAGGAATAGCGAGGAAACGCAAAGGTTAAAATTTGTATTAGGATGTTTGTTTTTAAGATCTCCATATGATGCTCTCTATTCTGATCATATCAGCCTGTAAACGTGCACTGGTGATCGCCGTTTAACGTTGAATAAAGCTGATATACATTTCAATGAGATCATCCCCTCAGTCTTCTCACATTTAGCTCCTAACAAAAAGTACGGTCACAACTTTACTTCATACTTCTTGTCTAAAGTTATATTTTTTGTGGAGAAAGAATTCGACATAACGAGCATAGATCGTGGTAACTACACGGACGCTAGAACAGCTGGTGTACTGAACCAGATGATCGCCGGTTTAATTCCTGAACACAGTCTAATGTTTCTTACCACAAAGTGCAACTCTAAAATTCGCTTCACATGTGTCATACAAACTTTGGAACTTCTCGTCTGCATAAGATTTCCTAAATTATTTATACTATATATTACTTACCTCTAGATGTCCATTTGTCAGTAATGGCAGTGCTGATGATGACCATGCTACACATACTCCAGCCGCGAATGCTCCAAGGTTTACTGCGAACGGACAATACCAATAAATAACAGAGCCCTAAGTGTAATTTTTGAGGACATATCTTGGGATATGTGTGGTAATTTTTTCAATTTCTGCTGCTTCTATGGCCCGGTGGCAAGCACAGCTACTAAACTTGAAATCTTGGTTTACCTGGGTCGTGCTCAGTGTTTTTGGGATTCTTAGCAGGCCGGAATTTTGTATTGAGTTAAGCGGTTGAACTAAGGACACTTACCTATCCCAGTAGCGATGTATTGCGTAGTGATGCCTGAAGTGTCCCGCTTGATGTCTGGCACAGTATCCATTCGTCGTAACATCTTCTGGTTTCCATTCCTGTTTTCTGGTTCTTCTGAGGGCTCATCATTTTGCCTTGTAGCTGCCTCCGCGTCTAGGGTTGAAGTGCTTTGCTCGTCCACTGAAATAAAAAGATACTTATTCTTCCGTCCTGAGGCAAACTGTTGTGGTATGTAGTTTTCTTTTAGAAAATTCTCAAAAACATCCGGGAGATTCGAATTGAACCCACTAAATGGCATTAAAATCGACAAAATCTGGATGTGCATCTTTGACTACTTACATCTTTGACTAACCCTTAGGGAAATTCAGGCATGATCCTATATCATATTGACGTTTGTTAGACTTTATTCATTCACGAACTATTTTTTTTTTGAATTGTGAGTTTAATTACCTGGTACTGCTTAGGATTTAAGTTTAGTATTAAATTGTTGGCCTCATCATATAATTATCATATTTCATACTGTACTAATTTAATTTAATATATGTAACTATACACAGTTGAGCCCTCAATTTATTCTATTCTATTCTATACTTAAGCTGTGGGTGTGTGTAACACACAGCTCTGCATGCTTTTTCGAGAAATATAGGTAAGTATATTCAGGTTGACCCGGGTACGTCTTAAAACTGCGGCCAGACACCGGAGGACGGGCAGCAGCGTCCTCTCACTAATCGGTGAGCCACTGCGATCCCCAAGCCGCCTGCCAAGCGTGGGGATTATGGCAAACCCCCCCTTGAGGGAGGCCATCGTTCAGCAGTGGACGTCTTCTGGCTGATGATGATGATGATATTCGGGTTAATAATAGAATTACGAAGAACTAATGATTTTGAGCATATGGGAGCCCCTCAAGAATCTTTATGAGTGGTACCACATGCTCAAAGGCGTACTGTACTTCCACCAAATGGACAGATGACCCAGTTAAGGTTGGGGAATAACACTGAATGCAATTGACCTGACCCTCGTTATCGGTTTCACGCGATTCCTGCCAATCTACCATCAGAGGTCGTGGGTTTAAATCCTGCTAGAGATATAGATTTTTCATGTTTTCCGTAGTGTTTCTACAAGCTTAGACTGAACATGACGCACATATTTATAAAGACGATATACTAGATACTATATCGTAATGATACTTCCCGACTTGGGAATCCAACCCAAGACCTAATCCTCGGCATCCGGTCTTGCGACCAATGAGGCAGTTTTATTCTTTTCATATTCGCCATTTTATTTTCATGGCTCGAATACCTTTTCATCTTAAGCTAGAATATGTGGCAAAGTAACCATTGTTGGCAAGGCTTCGTGTAAACTATTTGCGGCACCACACAAGACGCCACAAATTGGAACTAGCTAGAACCACTGAATGTAGCTACACTGCAATTTACGTAGAGCTAGGAATTAATAGAATTGGCCGGTTCAATAAACTTTTATTTTATATGGCTCACGTGCTCATTGTTGACGGTTTTCGCTCTTTAAACGGCTTTTAGAATGAGAGGAGAAAAAGACCTTACGTCTTTTATGTTTTTATTTTGGGATAACTGGAATAACTGCTGTAATTTTACATAAATAAACTATGTAACACTCTTCATTAAACACTTTCTTTTCTTTATTTTATGTTGCTGCTAACAAACATCAGCAGGGTTTCAGAAAATTATCAGATTAGATCGAACTTTTATTTAGACTGTGACTGCTCACAGTGCTAGGCACTGCGAGCAGTCACGGCGTGGGCGTTATATAGAAAATGTTTTTTTTTTTAAATGAAACGCGGTGGTACTTACACGTCTCCTCAGTAAGTCTAAAAGTCTCATATTGTTAACAAATTACAAAACGACGAAACAATTGTTTACATAATAAAATTGAACTTATTAATCTTAACTCTGATGTGTCAATTAGATATTGAATGAACATGTCAACAAAATAATTAACGGCAACACATTTTGTAGATAAGTATTTATAATGTATCCATACCAGATTTAATAGCAGCCTGAAGTTAACAGTTTGGAACAACCGATAAGCCGACTTCTACAAAATCTGGGTGTACACCTGTGTCTAACCCTTTAGAGAATACAGGCGTGATATTAAGTTATGAAAAAGTAATAATAGCTTGATTAAATAAAAATAAAATTCAGGAATACTACTTATTAATAAGGGTCTATCTACTGTTTCATAGCTCTGTGAGCCCACCAACCTAACGTTTCCTGTACTCTACAAGATTATATCGTATTGGAAAAGATTTTTAGTTTCCATTCATTTTATTAGACTTACAAAGAAAAATAACGAGATTTATTGACTATCGTTTACCTCAATCGGCGGAGAATTAACTTCATTTAGGTTCTATTGAAAATATATTGGCTTTATTTTGTGAGATCTGTATTAGCAAAAGATACATGCGGTTCGATGAAATGATTATATATGTAGTACCTATATATTGCTGAAGTGTATGTCCTGGTACAGCAATTTCGATTATAATGTTCACCTTTAGCAGTACCAAAATTATAATCTGTTAATACAAGGTGGCACAATGATGTGACCATGGATAATACGTACTATATTAAAGTTTACAAAAACAAAAAACTTTATATCAACATACACAAGTGTATTTTTTTATCAATTTAGTTAGACTGAACTTCATCTAAAGAGCTTGAAATGTACTAGAATCTTTTTGACTGTTTATTGTACACCATATCGTCTCCACCACCGTGTATATATAATTTGAATAAAACATATAATTTGTAAAAAAAAACCGTCAAAAATTACGACTTTTATGCGATATCAAAACCTTGAATGAACCTAATAACATATTTAACACTTGAGATACTAACGTAAATATATACATATCTATTATTCGTTTCGCTAAACACAAAGTCAACGTCAACAAAGTGATTTGTGAAGTATCTCCACATTACATTTAGACATTAAGACCATTTTTTTTTTGACGACATGCTTGTCGCAGTGATTTTATGATCGATTTCTGCGCTACGTGTACCGGGTTCGATTCCCACACAGAACAAACATTTGGACGACCTACACATAGTTGATCCCACAGCCTAATTACCGATGTAGCAATCAGTTTGCGAAAGGCGTAGATCGCGCGATAGCTTTTGTCATTTTTGTGTCATATATTGACCGAAAACAATAAGACTGCTTTCGCGGTGCTATCTTTTTACGTACGACGACTTTTTACGTAATCTGATTGCGGGTGTTTATGCATGTGAATATTTGTGTTTGTTAAAGCACTCACGATACAAGAATTATTAATAGTAAGGGTCAAAGTTTAAAAAAAATACAGATTGGAATATATATAACAGCTTACATTGTTGACTAAAATCACTTTAAAATAACTAGCGGAGACTGGCGCTGATAACCGAAGTAAAGGCATTGCCCAGTTCGACTCTGATGATGATCATTTGTTTTGCAAATTTTTATTTATAATATAGAGCTAAGTATTCCTGATTAATAATTGTTATTAAACTCCAATGATTAGAGGTCAGTACAGTGGTCTAATGAGGCAGTCTTACTTGACCTGACCAATGCATTTTGAACCGCAGTATAATATCTACACACATGTAAACATGCTATAACAATATTTTATTACTCATATCTCCTTTACAGTTCCAATAACACTTTGTAGCATATAGGTAAATATATATCGTAAAGTGGTCTGATGCGTATCGTTGTTTTCTTCAAGGCATCCTTATAGCTTCCGTGATAACATACACATAACAAACCATCACGCGGGTATACCCCGAAGGGTAAACAGAGGTGTAGTATTGTACATAACCTACATTTTGCTGATACCGTTTTTGAGTTCCTTGTAGTAGGAGGCGAAACTATTGCAATCTAGAGGGCACGATTCCAAACTTCAGATAACTACTGAAATTTCGATTGAGAATCGAATAACACTGCCCGATCCGGGAATAGAACCCAGGAGATCACGCTCAGCATTGCACTTGAGACTACCAGATCAATGACGCGGTTTTCTTTCATGAAAAAGTAAACTGATTTTTATTACCTATTTACTTCAAATTGAATATTCGAAATATTTCACTAATAGGCAGTTACAAAAATTATAACAAGAAACACTTTCATACTTTTTTCTCAAAAGATTACACAAAAAAAAATTAACATTGCCCTGTACTCATTTTTCTCCTGCATCATGAGTACAGTTTATAAAAAATACATCTTAGATACACACACCCAGATCCGGAACAACTACAAATTACTTGTAGGCCATACAAATATCTTTTCCGTACAGGGACCGAATCGGTGACGTAGAAAACCAATGGCTTAGCTACTGCATCAATCGTGTAATACATACATTCTGACAGGATCATCTTCTATGCTTAGCAAACAATTCAATGACTGGGTTTGAATCCAGGAGACCGTTAAACGCAGTCTATTTCTGGGGGTATGTGTGTTTTGGAATAAACAACTGAATGGCACGAAGGCTAATTATCTGTCTCCCACTGTGTACCAGTTTCAATAACTTATCTATCAGCGATTTCTATTTAGTAACAGAAATCGAAATTAAAAATTTAACGATGAAACTAATGTCAAAAAATTATAGGAAAAATGGGCGGTACAACAGAAACCAATCTGGCGGATGAATATCAAAGTGATGAGCAGCAGAGTCTTCGTGTGCTATGAATACCTATATTTATTCTTATAAATACGCGTTTGATGAACATATTTATTCATATAATAAAACACATTCACCCCTAAAATCGAAAATTACAATCACTAATTAATTTGTTCATTAAGAACAACACAAAATAACAATTTTAATCAAAAAACAGTTTAAAAAGACTTGAACGGGTCATACAAATATTTAGTTTGAAAATAGAAGCTTATTGCACACACCCACGTTAATCAACAGTAATGTCAATAGTATAAAAGTCACAATGATTAAATAAAATAATATAAAAACAAAATAAATAAGTTGTTCGACATCTCTAACTGTCAAGGTCATGATAAAACAAAAAAATAAATCACCTACTTTGAAATCCAGGGTACACTCGCCGACAACTGCACTAAGAGCTTTTTATAAAATGTCACAATTAGAAATGTAATGTCAGAGTTGTTGCATCGGCGACTGGCTGCTCAATAACATAATCTTGATAACACCGGACGTCGGATACGTCAAAAATAATAACAGGGATGAACAAACGCGGGTTCGGTGTATCGTTTTTGGTATCAGTTGACTAAATGAATGACGTAGACTTTTGTTACATTGTTTTTTTTTACAATTTTATTCATACCCAGGCAACACAACAGGGACATCTACGGCTGATAATAATAAAAAGTCCTTGGATGCATTTCTATAGTGCATACGGGGATAATCGCTGGATATGTCACCGTTACATTTTATTAAAGATATCTTAAAAGGACTCTACGTGTTGACTTCGCGTTTCAAATGTCCAGCAGCCTAATTACCGATGTAACGACAGGCATAGATCGCGCGATAGCTTTTGTCAAACGTCATTTTTGTGTCATATGTACTGGCTGACAGTGAGAGTGCTGTCGCGTGGTTGTCGCATTGCTGTCGCTTTTTTACGTAATTAGGCTGCCAGACTCTGTAGTCCTGTGCAAGGAGAAAACATACAAAAATAATAATTATTATATCATCATCATCAGCCAGAAGACGTCCACTGCTGAACGAAGGCCTCCCCCTTAGACCACCACATCGAACGACATTCCGCCACTTGCATCCATCGGTTGCCCGCGACTCTCACAATGTCGTCGGTCCACCTAGTAGGAGGCCTTCCTACGCTGCGTCTTCCGGTTCGTGGTCGCCACTCGAGAACCTTTCTTCCCCATCGGTTGTCCGTTCTTCGAGCGATGTGGCCTGCCCATTGCCACTTCAGCTTGCAAATCCTGAGAGCTATGTCGGTGACCTTGGTTCTTTGGCGAATATCCTCGATCCGGATTTTATCGCGCAAAGAGACTCCGAGCATAGCTCTCTCCATTGCCCGCTGTGTGACTCTGAGCCTCTCTAAGAGGCCAACAGTTAACGACCACGTCTCAGTGCCATATGTCATCACTGTTATATATTGTATAATTATTATAAGTAATGTTTAAATGATAAGTTTCCTAAATGACTCCATTTTTTTATTGTGATATTATCTGCCTACCTACATATGGTCTTCTTCTAAATTACTTGTAAAACACGTACAGTAAACACTCACAAACATCAATATTCACCTTGCCAGCATCGATACGTCTGTTTGTATGTCAACAGAATTGCGTTTACAGCGGTTCGGTAAAGAAGATTGGGATGCCTCAGGCCTGCCTTATATATATTTATTGCTTAGTCAATGTATATTTATGGCTTATTATTAGAAAGATATGGTTTTATACATAATATATTTTTACTCGGTTGATTTGAATGAAGATTATTTATATATAATGAAAGTCAAAGTCATTTTTTTTATTTCGAATGTAGGCACTTTTAAAACCAAGGAAATCTGTTACCTTCTTTTATGGCTAGCTTTATTATTTTGAGTATATTTTGGGTATGACCCGGGTACGTCTTTAAACTGCGGCCAGACACCGGAGGACGGGCAGCAGCGTCCTCTCACTAATCGGTGAGCCACTGCGATCCCCAAGCCGCCTGCCAAGCCTGGGGATTATGGCAAACCCCCCCTTGAGGGAGGCCTTCGTTCAGCAGTGGACGTCTTCTGGCTGATGATGATGATGATGATGATGATGATTTTGGGTATGACTATGATTTTGATTGGGTATTTTGAAATGATTTCCAATAGCAGCACCGTAGTAGTGAATAAAAATTTATTATTTTCAACTTTTCCAAGAAAGTATTGGAATTTTGGTTTACCAACGAAAATAATATTATAGCTACTGTAACAAGGAAAATGAGATTAATATAACAGTACCTCTATTGTGAGTTTTTTACTATTTACTTTCATAGTAAATGTAAATTTTCATGCAAGCGATTTTAGTTCCTAAAATGGTTATATATTAGGGATTAGAGTCGCTAACATGTCATCTCTTATAGAGATGTCACATTAGCGACTCTAATCCCTAATGTAACAAAGTTAAGAACTAAAATCGCTATCATGAAAATTTACTTTACTTTGATAGTAAATAGTAAGAAAACTCGTGATAGCGGTACAGGCTCTGTCGCTGTAGGTAATGCTAATATTAATAAATGCATAACATAACATCATCACGCCTATATTCCCCGAAGGGTTAGTAGGCAGAGGGGTACTATTGAACACCCGCATTTCGTTAATGTCGTTATTGAGTTCCATCTACCGGGCACAGTTCCAAACACCGTGCTGCAACTGAGAATTTATTTAAAAATAAAAACCTAATAACCCTATGGAGAATCGAACCTGGACTTCACGTTCAGCAATCGTACTTGCGACCAATGCGGCAATCTAGTAATTAAATAAGTAGAAAAAATCTTTAATAAAATAATTAAAACACCTTTTCAACTTCTGTTCAATAATTCTAAAACTACGCCATTAATTTCTTATTCCAAACGATTAAAAAAACAAGCGAGAAACAATCTAAAAATACACCAAAACAGCTTATTAAACCAAGTTGTTTAACAATGATTATGATTATGTTTGCACGCCTCTGTTTTCAGTCTTCATAATTTCCTTTTGTTACTTTGGCTTTGGTAACTTCGCCTTAATGAAAATTATACCGGAATCGTTAATTTATTTATTAATTAACTCAAAAAGGTTGAGGGTTGAACGATTGTGATCTTTAAAAGTAGGCTATTGAAGTTCATTTATATTAAAAGTAAACGGAACTGAGTTACAGAGGTATTATACAATAGCTAATTCAAAAATTGTTCTTAAGAACTCGATAGATGGCGTTGAAAATGTCCGTAATTAGGTATAGCTAACTTGTCACTAAAGCAGTACCTTTATTGCTTAGTGTGGTGAGAACCCACCATGGGCTATCCTCCGCCTGAGGCGGGCGGAGGGGTGTGACGGACTCCTACCAGCAAAACTAAACTCACTACGGTGGTCCGCCTCGACACCATATGATGGGCTTCGGGAACTCTTGGAAGACCGCACGGAAGCCCACCACGATGTCACGCCAAACGGCATTTGCTGGACGGAGTGACTGTAAAGAGGCCACCCTCTCGTGCACGTCCCGGGGGAGACTTTAGAGAGGTCCCCCCGGTAGCAGTACCTACTTTAAGGTGTAATATTTTCGTGTTTTAAGTGTTCCTGTATAACTTTGTTAAAATGCTTCTGTTTACTACTATTATTAATTTACATTTGACGACGCAGTTGGCGCAGTGGCTAAGGGGTTAGCTTTCTGCGCTACGTGTCGCAAGTTCGATCCCCGCACGGAACAAATATTTGTATGATCTACAGATAGTTGTTTTGGGTCTGGTTGTGTGCGCATGTGACATTATGTTTGTAAACTGTACCCACGATACAGAAGAAATCGTAAAGAGGGGCAAACTTATTAAAAAAAATAAACTCTTTCCACATGCCATCTCGAAAGCGATGTCATAACTAAAATATATTACCTAGTTGTCTCATATAAAATCTCAGTACAAACACACTCAACAAATACCAAAAAAAAAAAAAACACAATATTATAGATTACGGCCTCCACTTGCGCATCCCTGGCGCGATACCCCCGGGCCGTCCCGTAACCTCGCGCCTATCTGTCTTAGTGCTAAACGCCCATAAACACGAGATAAACTCCCTTATCAACGACGTGATTTTTATATGCTGTTAATAAAATAACTATGTATAGAACACGCCAGCCTTCGGCCCTGACTTTGTTTAGAGAATCTGGTTATGTATGAAAAAAATTCGACTAAGCCGTATAGCCAAAAATACCGTTGCAGTGTATTGACTGAAAAACAAACTTGTGCATTTTATGGGGTTGGCGTTCGACGCACAAGTTAACTTTTAACGTTGAGACGTCGCTATAAATTATGACGTAAAATTAAGCGTATTATAGACCACATTCTATAAGAAGAATATTATA
Organism: Shargacucullia verbasci; assembly: GCA_947562105.1. Classification (NCBI taxonomy): domain Eukaryota; kingdom Metazoa; phylum Arthropoda; class Insecta; order Lepidoptera; family Noctuidae; genus Shargacucullia; species Shargacucullia verbasci. Next base: position 6,522,474 of record OX387302.1, on the reverse strand, counting down.
AGTAGATATCAACTAATCTGTTGTAAACAATTGGATAAAAAAAAAACAGGTCCTTGTAATGAATTGATATGGTTACGGAGTAGCGTAAAACAAAAAATCCTATCTTTTTGTAAAAAAATGTTTATGTGGGTATTTCAAACATAAAATACACATTCGACGAACTAATTGAAATAATCTTCGAATATAAATATTAGTCAGAAATTAAATGATAATATTACATAACTTATACTCGTAAATGATAACTTAATTAAGTCTTAATTATGCTATAGTTTGACAAAAATTTTGATAGAAATCACTTAAATAATAATTTATGTTAAATCACACCTAGAACCTACGTAACTACAAATCATAAAAAAAAAAAATACACGCCTACTTCAAGCGTATAGGTATAAATAATAACAAATTCAACCCATTACTGTCCCACTGCTGGGAAAGGGTCTCTTCTCAGAATGAGAAGGGGTAGGTCTTAGTCCACCACGCTGGCCCGGTGCGGGTTGGCGGTCTCCACACACCGTCGAGAACTTTATGGAGCCCTCTCAGGTGTGCAGGTTTCCTCACGATGTTTTCCTTCACCGTAAATGCAAGTGATAATCAAATTCTGATCCGCACAGGATTCCGAAAAGTCAGAGGTGCGGGCCGGGTTTGAACGACGACCATCCTGCATGGAAGGCAAGCGTTCAACCGCTAGGCTATCACTGCTAATCAAATATATAGGTATATAATATAGAAAAAAAGCCTTATAACCTGTGTGCGCATAAGCATTATGTTTGATGACGAAAAATCATTCAGCAATATACATACAAAACCAAAAACAGAAATTGTATTGTGTGATGTATGTAAATAAATGTGTAAGTTTTGTCTCACATGCAGAAAGGGAAGAGCCAGACACGCTAAGTACCACAGAAGTACATAAAGTACTAGCTTCCGCCCGCGGCTTCGCCCGCGTGGTTTACGAACCTGTACATTTTTCCGGGATAAAAGTAGCCTATGTACTATTTCAGACTATAATCTATCCCTGTGCTAAATTTCATCCAGATTCGTTCAGTCGTTCTGGCGTGAAAGTGTAACAAAGATCCATCCATCCATCCATCCTCATAAACTTTCACATTTATAATACTACTAGCTTCCGCTCGCGGCTTCACCCGCGTGGTTTACGAACCCGTACATTTTTCCGAGGTAAAAAGTAGCCTATGTGCTATTCCAGACTATAATCTATCTCTGTGCCAAATTTCATCCAGATCCGTTCAGTAATTCAGGCGTGATTGAGTAACAAATATCCATCCATCCATCTCCACAAACTTTCACATTTATAATATTAGTAGGATAGGATAAAAATTAGCCCTCAATATTGCAATGCTTGTAAAAGGCCATTAAGTTATAGGTAAGTACCAAAACAAAATATAACACCAATGATGTACACTTAGTATGCAATAATCTTTGAATCTTTGAACCCAAAATACATTTTTACACAATTTATATTTACACGGAAAATTTGCTTGTGTTTTAATGTGATAAAGTCAAAGTCAAAGTTTTTTATTTCAAATGGGCCTTTGCAGGCACTTTTAAAACGTTATGAATCTAGGCGCACGGTTCCAAAGTGGGTGGGTCCTATGGAGAAGAGACCGGCAAGAAACTCCATGGATACTCTTTTAAAAATATTGTTAAACTTTTAAATTAACAAAATAAAATAGGAAATACTCTTACAATGCAATATTACATTACATGACATACAAGGACTACTATATAAAATAATAAAATCAAATAAATTAACATTTTCAAAATAAAATGTTCAAGTCTTTGTTTGTTAAACAAAAATGTATAACAATGTTATGTAAAAAAAAGAAGAAAAAAAATGTTATACTATAAAATAAAATAAAGTACACATAAGACACAAATGTCTAGTCATGCAGAAAACACCACAACAAGAAAGAACTCCACAAAGATATACACAATATATCACATTAAAACAGAAGCAAATTTTCCGTGAATTTTCACATGTTACGCGTTACAGTATAATACGTAACACGGCTTGTGGGTCCCCTGTGTCGTTTGTACTTATCTAAGGTAGCAGGGCCCAGCTAAACGGGTCGCCCACACCATTATCGCGGGGACAGACAAAAACTTTTTTATCTTACACTGTTGTATAGCGATAAGCCGTGATATTTTTAAGTTATTCTAGCAATTTGACAGTGTTGATAAAGGGAACTATTTTCGGTTCGTCTTTTTAGGATTAAAAAATAAACAGAAGAAACAAAGTATTTATATTAGAAATAATTATTAACAATCTAAATAAAAAAAAATAACAATTTACTTTTACTGTAAACAAATTTAATGATAATGGTAGATAAAAGTTCCATTTACGAAGCCCAATATCGATCTCAGGGCTGCTATGGAAAATGAACTGAAAAATAACGCCAAAATTTTTCCTGACCTGAGAATTGAACCTAAAACTACGGCTTTAGCAGACCCGTTGTTTGGGTTTTTATGCCCTGTAGATAGTAATTAAATAATGTGTGATTAATACTTATGACCTAATACTTGACGCCTAATCACTGCATGGACCAAATGTTAGTTTACATTATAAAAAACCTCTGCCTAATATCCTCCTAACCGAATTTCGGTATTTCGGAGATCAGCCAACTACGCAGGAGATATTATTGAGCTCAACTTTGTGCGCAAACACAGGTGCTCTCTCTATTCCTTCACTCTCATTGTCCGATGGGACGGCAATCCGATACGAGCGGAGAGAGACCAGGCGCAGGACCAACGGCTTTACGTGCTTTCCGAGACACGGTGTGTATTCACATACACAAAGACACAGACCCGAAACAACTATCTGTAGATCATACAAATATTTGTTCCGTGCGGGAATCGAAACCGCGACACGTAGCGCAGCAGTCAATCTCTCAAACACAGCGCCAACCGTGCTCAGCCTTGCCATGCCAGCTCTGCCTAACCCTTCAGAAAATACAGGCGTGATACTATGATGTATTTATCCACTGATCTAGTTTCATTGAAATTAATGAACGTACCGAAGTCATGCAGGAAAACAGTTTTGCAATGAACTTGCAATTATTTATGAACTGAATATTAGTGATAAAGATAAAGCGATAAATATAATTGGATTAGATCAACTCGTGAATATTTCTTCTAATGTTAAATCCTATCCTATCCTATCCTACTAATCTTATCCTACTATTCTACTACCCTACTATCCTACTTAATATTATAAATGTGAAAATTTGTGAGGATGGATGGAAGAATGGATATTTGTTACTCAATCACGCCAGAACGGCTGAACGGATCTGAATAAAATTTGGGACGGAGATAGATTATAGTCTGGAATAGCACATAGGCTACGTATAATCATGAAAAAATGTACAGGTTCTTAAACCACGCCGGCGAAGCAGCGGGCGGAAGCTAGTATAACATAAATTCACGCCTATATTCCCCGAAGGATGAGCCAGAGGAGTAATTCAGCATAAATGTATCTTCACTCATATTTTGCCAATCGACCGAGTCTATCGCCATCTACCGGGCACAACTGAAACTTCACGACTAATATTTTTTCTAACAGAAAAACCCAACACCATTCCCAACTTGGAAATCAAAGTCAGAACTTTACATGCAACATCCGCGCTTGTAACCCCTTGACCAATGAGGCAGGTCTAACAATAAAAAGGCTGCTCAAACAATAAAAATATAGTAAAACTAGCCGCTCCTGCGACTCCGTCCCCATAGAAAGATTTTTTAAACGGGATCTCACGTTCAGCAGTCACCACTAGACGAATGAGGCGGTCATTGGCCTATTGGTCGCAATCGTAACTACTAATGATCGCAAGCGTGACTGCTAATGGTCGCAAGTAGTTGACCAATAAATCCATTTTCATGAAATAAAAGTATGCAAACTGCCTACATGCATGTGTGCACGTACGCCATCTACCCTTATCTGTATCATACAATTCAGTCCATCCTAAGGTTGTCTGTAAAAGATCAAGGATTGCAATTGGATCATTATAAGTACCTACATATTGTCATTGTAGCTATTCAGTTGTTTACAAACTACATGAAGTAGTTAATCTTGATTTAAAGTCTCTTTCCATACCTCGTAAAGCACACGAAGCAGTACGACCCCTTTGTTGTTCACATATCGACGATAGTCGTTACGGGAGACAGGAACAAAAGAGGTTGACAACCGATCTAACCTTATGGTATCATTATTTCCCTGAAATAAAGTGATAATATTAGATAGTAGTCCCTCCATCTATAAAATAGATTTAAATTAATACGAGTTGCAACATAACTAGGGCCAATTTACAATCATATTTGATGGTACGGATAGAGCAATGGCCAAGCGAGTAGCTTTCTGTTCTACATCTCGCAAGAGTCGAAGAGTGATTCGTGAGAGAAACAACCCGACAACAGTCGGTGTGCGCCGCGCTGCTAAGGCTGGATATAGCGCGCCATTACGGCCATCGTGGTCGACACAAGTGACTAGAAGCTGTACCGATACAGAAACGAATTTAAAATGGCGGCTTGTACTTGAATCGTCAGTTCAGACTGTCAACAAGAATTATCAGATTAAGTAAAGACTGTCAACAAGAATTATCAGATTAAGTAACTGTCATTTTGATTTTAATAAATAAATGATAATATTTTATTATACTTTTTGCCAACATCATGATGTATCATATTTTATACCATACCAACAAAAGTTTGACGACACGGTTGGCGCAGTAGTTAAGCGATTAGCTTTCTGCGCTATGTGTCGCGGGTTCGATTCCCGCACGGAACAAATATTTGTATGATCTACAGATAGTTGTTTCGGGTCTGGTTGTGTGTGTATGTGACATGTATGTTTGTAAACTGTACCCACGACACAGGAGAAATCCTAGTGTGGGGCAACGTTTTTAAAAAAAAAAAACAAAAAAAAAAAAAACAAAGTAAACAATTAAATAAATTATAAATCACAACAATTACAAGAATAAACAAGGTATTTGTACCAATTATTTTTAATCATTTTCATTGTCGTGTCTAGACAGACTGATATGACTTTTTGCATGCAGTACGTCCGTGGGTGAGTAAAGACAGAAACAGTGTGCAATTAGAAAGGCATGGTTAGCACTGCCATTTCAGATTCATTTCTTTTCTGGCACGGGTTACCCCAAATATATGGGACTTGTACCTCTTTTAAAGCTCTGCCTAATAACTCGCTATTGTAAAATATGGCTTTATGTCCGACAATGGCCTAATAGACTTGTTTAAATCAAGAGTCGTAAACATGATAGGTACCACACCCATAAACAACAATATTGCATTGTTTTTAAAACATGATTCGTATTTCCAATATCTTTTGACTTTAGGTACAATCTTTATAACGACTGTTTAATTATACAGATAGTGATGTTATTCAAACAAAAAAATAATAATTAAAAAGCGATACTGCAGTGGTATGCATAGGTATATTTATTGTGTTTTTATCAGTTTAGGTAATAATTAAATAAGGTATTTTTTAATAGCTTCCAGTTATTAAAAATCAGTATAATATTTTCATTTGATAATTTGTCAAGGGCGATTCGTATTGTCGTCCTCAACTCTTGGGGAAGGAGATTCTCAAAGTTACATACAAATGGTTACACTGCCTGCTATTTATTGTATCGTATTACCTCATTATGTAAGTAACTTTTTAATAAGTTTGTCTTATTCTTATATAATGCATATTAATTTTAAATTTTAAATTAACTTTTATTTTTTGTAAAGAGTATCCATGGAGTTTCATGCAGGTCTCTTCTCCATAGGACCTACCCCCTTTGAAACAGTGCGCCTAGAGTCTCGACTTTTTAAAAATGCCTGATAAGGCATATTTGAAATAAAAAAACTTTGACTTTCACTGTGAATTTGTGTTATTTTCAGTAATCTATTCCATTTCAGTTGACAAACAAAATTCTCTATCTTAATTATACCTATACATTAAAAATATATATTATTATCACTCAGGCACGTTATGTAGTTATCCCGGATGTCATACGAATACCTACGACACCCATTCCTGTCGTCAGCAACGCAAAAAATCTGACAACCAGTTAAACTTTGGAGTATCAGTGTTTCCCAGGAATTGAGTAGCCAAGGTCAGATGGCATGGCAGTCGCTCCGTTTAATACCGATTAAACTGGGAGCCCGCCCTATTATATTTGGGAAAGGGCTAGACAGATGACGAGACAGTAGGTTTAGCGACTACTACTCGCAACATGGCAAAACGTAAAGCGCCATCTATTGGAGTGAAGCTACAACAACAATACCTGAATCGCACTATGAAAGTTTACAATGATTCTAACACATATACGAATGTCCGACATCAATCATTGGGCTTCGGCCCGCCAGGCTAACCACCTTTCCTGGTCGGAGAATCCTCCCTTTTCAATGGAGGAACACCATACCTCGTGCCCCCATAGTAGGCGACTATTAAAGTTTTAGCAATTTCAGTTGGTATTCTGACAATATTGATTATTATTAACTTAACAGTTCTGACAGTGAATTAAATTGTAATACTTAAGGTATTTAATGAAGCACAACCTTGCCTCATGTTGAGATCAAAGTACGAAACGACCCAGTAAACTAGTTACATAACTGTTTGTCTGCATGTTTAGTCTAACGCGCCGACGATGGGCCTTGACCCTTAACTATCAGTTGCAACACGCTATCTGCACTCAGGCGCCAGGAAATAAGGTGCTTTTATAGTACAGTATTGCATGAGATGCGATTGATTAATGTATAATATCAGGACGGGTTTTTTTAGGTTTAGGCAGAGATTGGTGTACAAATTTCACCAATACGTACACAGCGTAATTCTATTTTTAGCTATATCGAATTAGAAACCTTACGAGCCAAATTTTGAGGTTGCCTATTGAAAGTCGGCAGCGTACCGAATTTTCGTTGAAACTTCTGAACTTAATTATACAAAACTATTCTTATCTATATGGATTCTTGTATAAATAGGCACAAAGAAGACGAATGTAAACTAACCACGTTTATAAAATAAATTAACTTGGATTCAAAAAACCCTAGAGAATAGAATTGAACCCATGAATTTGAATGTTCGCCAGTCATATTCTATTTATATATATAAAACAATATTATTAATTCGTTTGATACATTGCTAAATACAAAATCTTTACAATTAAAGACGAAATCAAGATGTGCACAAACACCTGAATTCGAATCCGCGAAGAAAATCCAGCGCCTGCGCGCGGACGAGACAATTCTAGAGACCTAACACTGGCTAAGATAATAGCAATTCTAAATTCCAATACCTTACTCCGGCAATAGATCTTTAAGATTACGAACAGCTAAGAAAGGCTGGAAAGTAGTTAATTACTTTCCTATCTTAATTACCGTCCCCTAAAGTTTTCACTCTAATCTAATCACAGGCGCTAACGATACCCGTAAACAAGCCACGTAGAGCCTCCGAAAGTTTCGTTTGGTAACTCATTAATGTACAAAAGTAAGTTTTGGATAACCCTTTAGAAGCGTGAAGGGTCTAAATAAATACTGGAAAACTTCGGCTTGACGACCTAAATGATTCGGTAAGTTGTTTAAATGTTTGTGGAGCTCAGAGGGCTAAAATTAGAACTGGCACTGCAGTCAAATAGAGTAATGAGTTAAAAGAGATTGGTTCGGTAGAATACTGGAGGGTAGATAGTTTAACGCCTCTTCTATAGCAACATATTACGTCATCGTTCTTGTAAATTAGATTCTCGACTAGTATAAAAAAATACTGAAAAGAAGAGCTATCATGACGTAATGAGGCTTGAGCCTCCACGAGTGACGAAACCTGAGATCGCCTGGCGAACCCTAGGCAGTCAGACTTGGTACCAGCATTGCTGACAGGCTAATCTTTCCACTAAGCTATGAACGATTTCTAAATTAAACATCGGGTTGACAAAAGGAGATCCCGATCTATAAAATGTGTAAACAAATGAGCCACAATTTACAATTATTTATATAATTCGTAATAAATTTTAATTTACAACTTAACTCGTTTTACAAAATATTCAAATTTTGTGACAAGTTTTAAACAGAACAGCTCCCTAGTCGCTGCGGTTGCTGAATGCTGATATAATTGTGATCAGAATGGCTGTTGAAAATTATGACAAATATTGTTTAAGCTTGATAAACTGTTGGAGATCAGTAAAGAAGCAGGCTAACCGAAAATTCAATTGAATATTACATAACATAGCATCGCGCCTGCTTTCCCCGCAGGTTTAGAAAGAAATGTAGTTAACGTTGTGCCTCTATCTCATCGATACCTCCAATGAGTACGGGGCGAGTCTATTGCCATCTACCGGGCACAATTCCATCTAAAACAATGCTGAGAATGTTCCTACAGAAAAGTGTACTAACACTTCGCCCGACCCGGAAACCAGGACCCTCACTACCTGTACTAGCTCCCAAGGCAGTCATTGAAGATTACTTTCCCGAAAATACATCAATATCCAGACTTCTTCTATTCAGCGAGTAGTATTTTGATAAGGCCACGTGTTTTATGATTTGCATTCTCTTTCTAATTCGCATTCTCTTTCAAATTCCATTTTCATTCATTTTAGAAATCAAACTGCAACAAAATTATCAATTTTAGCAAGAAACCAAACTCACTCCTGATAACATAGTAATTTAGTTATAAATTTTCTGATCGAAAATCCGTGTAATCCTTTTCCGCCGTAAATGTTTTAGGTCTGATTTAGTTGGCGATCCATGGAAGTTACCCTTTAACGAGTTGCTCACGATCTACTTAATCCGAGATTTAACTCTACTACCGAAGCAAATATGTATACTTAACTGAATCGCGTTGGTTTATAAAGGATAGGTAGCGCCATCTGTTGTAATAAGCTTGAACTACTGCCGTAGTGAGAAGTTCAGGCTCAAGAATGACTTACATAGTACACTGTCGACACTCTATTTACTTATAAACAATTAGAATTGTATGTATAGATATTTTATAATAATTAGAAATTTTATACAAAAATCCCATCTAAATCTCAGACTTGTACCATTTTCCAAAAAATTTCTTTCATGCACACCTTTCCAAGGAAATTAGCCAAATTGGTCGAGCCGTTCTCAAGTGATGCTCCGTCATACATGTGACAATTGATTTTTATTTATTTAAGTAATACTTTAAATTCCTGAAGTAAATATTTATAGCTTTTAAACAAACTATTCTAACGCGATTAAATGCAAGTGCTGGCTGCAAGGAAAGAGCCTCCACGAGTGCCCAAATATTGTCTGGTGCTCGCTGGCCAGTCAGTCTCGATACTTTGAGAAATCGAAGGGGCTTTCAATGAAAGCTATTACGATTGATACTGTTCATAATTGGCACTTAAAAGGCAGTTGTAACATCTAAATCACTATCACTCTCTCAGTCACTCTCTCAGCCACTGCGCCAACCGTACCGTCAAATTCTAACAATTATCAATATTTTTCCCAACATTTTTCGAACCTTTAAACATAAAGACAATTATTGAAATTCTTGTTCTTCTGTGTAGCCTATTCATAAAGCCATTTACATGAAACTTCTACAATAACACGGTTGCTGACCGGCTATTTATTCCACTACGCAAAGTCAAAGTCTCGTCAAAGTTTTTTATTACGACAAGGCCTTTTCAGGTTCTTTTAAAAAGTCGAGACTCTAGGCGCACGGTTCCAAAGGAGGTAGGTACTTTTTTTTTACCCGTGGAAATGCTCATGCATACCCGCCGCCCTGGGGAAAGCGACGAGTGATGTCGGACTTTTACCGACTAAAACCACACGGTGTTCCTGCGGCATACCTGTAGCGCCGGAGATACGGGATTCGCTCGCGCATTCACCGCACCCCCGACAGGTATCAGCCCAGGTATCAGCAGCTAATCTATAGCTGCACATCTTCATAGAGAGGCGCGCGTTGAACACACTCGCGCCGCCGTCTCAGGAAGGGGGTAGGTCCTATGGAGAAGACACCGCCAAGAAATTCCAAGGACAATCTCTTCAAAAAATAAAAAGTTAATTTACAATTAAAAATCTTAAATTAACATGCATTATTTATATAAGAAAAATACAAACTTATTAAAATGTTACCTACATAATGAGGTAATACAATATGAGTTATACAAGTGATCCGAATTAAAAATAAAAACGGTATAAACACTTCAAAGCGAATAAAACAAAAAAGAACACAAAATAATGAAATAACAAGAATGTCGATACATGTGATGCAAATCTAATGTAAAATAAAACTAGTAGACACAATGGATAACCAGAAAGCCACATGTGCAGAAGACAGTTAGCGCCACACGTACCTATCGTCAACATAGTCTTTGATCCTATAATAAGCTTTCCTTGTGAGAACAGATGGATTTTATAGATATACGTATAATGAGCAATTTAGCAAGCTCGTGCGGCCCCACAGAAGAACAACGCTGACAAATCTTACACACGATATTAACATAACATAGTACACCAGTATTCCTCGAAGGATTAGGCAGAGGTGTACTATTGTACACCCACATTCCGCAGATGCCGAGTTCCATGAAATACGGGGCGAGCCTATTGCCATCTACCGGGCACAGTTACCAGTCACCGTGCGACTGCTACTGAGAATTTCCCTACGGAAAAACCCAATAACACTTTGCCCGACCCGGGAATCAAACCCAGGGCCTCACACTCAGCAGTCGCTCTTGCGACCACTACACCAAAGAGGCAGTAATATTAACAATCCTCATCAAATCTTATTTTGAATATCAATATTTAACCAATAAGCTCAAGAGTGGTACCTTATTCATCAAATTGCATTAACTGACAACAAGAGAATAGAGTTTTTAAGAAATCGCTTTAACTCCACGGCGAAATATCAATTTAACTTATCTCCTTTAGAAAGAAAAACTTTCCATTCAGTCGTCGTCAAGTTGTATTTCGATTACTCGTAAGGTTGTCACGAGTAAAGTTGCTGTCTTAGTGACGAGAAATAAAAAAAAGCAAGATTTTATACATATGTAATCAAATAATATTTATTTGCTTTCAATTTAGGTAAATACTTTAGATGCAATACACAAACATAGAACCCTGTACATTTTACCTTACGGCATGCAAACTTGTACATTCTTGTATGGGTTTCTAATTTAAAGATACTTAATTAAGTTATATAAAGCAATAATAATATTAAAGCTATATCCTGGACTGTAATAGTAATTAAGTAGGTACCTTCTTTTAGATTAAGTACGTATTTTTTTTTAAATTAAGTAATGAATGCTTACTATCGTACATACTCATATCAATAAAAAATTACAATATTATCATTTAAAATTGTTTATATGTATGTGTTTCATATGATTTTAATTATTATTACATATGAATATTGTCTTTCACACGTAAAATTTTAAATAAGGATAAACTTATCTCAAAATAGACTTTGACCCCTGAGTTTGTTTCGGTGTTTCTTCTCAGGGATAGTCATAGGAAATGCCGACGCCATCTAGTTTAAAAAAGACGTGTAAAAGTGGTTGAAAAATCCTAATTGCAAAATAAATAATTTCATTTAATTTCATTTCATTTCTCCCGTTCATATGAAATCCGGTAGATAACTACTAGTCATCTGAGTCGCTTTTTTGAACTGTCAGAAACGACATATTGTTCTAAAAATTTTTGGAATACAAAGGCATGACGTCATAGTTTTTCATTGCCATTGACATACTTATCGTGTGATTTTAATAAAAATAAATTGAAAACTCCAAAGATAGGCAAGGTATTAAGTTTTACCAAACAAGATTTCAGAATTCATTTTTAATGCATTCATCTAGCCTCCTGTATTATTTATTCTCAAACTTTGAACATTTTACCACTCTTATGCAACTATACAACTTGACTTTCTGATATTCAAATTGCCATTTTATAATACACTATTGCATTATTGTCTTACACATTGATATAATTTAAATAATCATATTAACTATTGTCATTTTATTGTGATTATTTATAATGCATGAACTAATTATTGTCAATTATATTGTCTCGTATGCCATTGTTGTGTCATTATGCCATTATTATATAATTGATTGCATGCCTAACTCGCAGAGTTTTGTGATACTAACACCTAAAATAAGAACTTTTATTATACTCTCGCAAAACAAATTCATTCATTCATTCATATGAAATAGGAGTAGGTAGTGTAACAAAAAACAGAGGCAGCCCTAATCACTCGAATCCCGTCTGATTGTCGGAGCCTTAACTTCGTTGAATTAACACCCTGTGTATTTGCTGGAAACACATTTAGTTGAGGTTTTTTAAAGATAAACGTAGTACAAATTAGTTTTAACTCAATTTGTGGACGTACCCGAAGCTTCCGCAGTGAACTGCGAATGAATGATAAACTTAAAGCGGATTATCTTCTAGTTCTTCAGAAATAGTTTTACCGTGTTTGCTGCTTGCAAATCAGCTTGAGCACAGAATGACTTCGTTCATCAGCAAAACCCCACAGCTAAAGTTTTCTGTATGAGATTTTCTGGAATGTGTGTGTGGCTTTATACAGCAGTTCACTCGAAGTTTATGCGCTATTTCTACAATACGGGATTATATCCATTGATGCTGTGTAATGCTGCAATTATTTTTTTTAAACGTTGCCCCCCTCTAGGAATAATTTCTGTGTCGTGGGTGCGTTTACAAACACATATATTCAAATACACACAAACACCCAGACCCGAAACGAATTATCTGTAGATCATACAAATATTTGTTCCGTGCGGGGATCGAACCCGCGACACTTAGCGCAGAAAGCTAATCGCTTAGCCACTACGCCAGCTGTGTCGTCAATTGAATAGGACTTGCATCGTTCCTGCTTCGTGATTTCAGTGGTTTATTTAAGCTTAGTTCATGTATCAGTCTTATTCTTCATACCATAGATATGATCACACATAGGATCACACCTGTGTTCCCAGAAGGTTTTACGCAGCGGTTGATATTTTCGTATACCCACTTTTCAACGACGCGATTATTAAGTCTATGTAAGCATGACGAGCCTATTGCCATCTACCGGGCACAATTCCAAACTCAGGGCGGCTACTGATAATTTCAGAAAATCCCAATAAGACTTTGCCCGACATGGGAATCGCACCCAGGATTTCATGCTATGCAGCCGCGCATGCAACCAATACTCCAATGATGCAGTCTTGTTCTTCTTCAACCCATTGTAGGTATTTTCATACTTCGGATTTTTAATAATGTCTCTTTATTGTTATGAGATTTTGATTATAGTGGATTCGTACTGACTCTCTGGTCTAGTGATCGCAAGCGCGACTGCTGAGCGTGAGGTCCTAGGTTCGATTCCAAGGTCGGGCAAAGTGTTATTGGGTTTTTCTGTATGAAAATTCTCAGTAGCAGCACGGAGCCGTTATTGAGTCCCATGTAATAGGGGGCGAGCCTATTGCCATCTACCGGACACAGTTCCAGACTCCGTGCTGCCACTGAGAATTTGAAACGTGATGCTATCTGGATTCGTACATAGTTTAACTTCCAGTATTGATTTAGGAGTTAGATAATTAGCTACATTTTCTCATGAATTTACTAATATTAGGTAGATTGTTTAGCATAGTTTTATATTGTACTGTGAATTTGGAAGAATAATATATAATTCATGGAATAGGTCGGACTGATTGGAGAGATTTTTAAAAAGTTAAATGCAGTGATGTTAATTTGCTTATAGTGAAAGCACATTGACTTAAATCATTGTAATCTTTTCACATATGATTATAAAGTGTTTTCTTTATTAAAAAAAAACCCTATAAAACATCAATATTCACAATACCATTCACAAAAATCCAAATAAATCTGGAACTACAACGATAAAATAGCTTTCTAAGTTCGCAGCTATTTTACCAGTATTACCTTTCAATTGAATTTCAAGCCTCACGTACCCCACGAAAGGGCCTCGAAGCACTTATTGTGTGGACCCTTGATTTTTATACCCCCAGCCGCCCCAATGCGCTCATATAATTCCTTTATGACCTACTAAATTTGCTCTTTTCATTCAATACTGAAATCTTTCCGGGCTTTTCTAGTATTGTCCGGAATCATCGGTTAATTCTTTGTCACAAAATATTGGAGCACGTTCACTCTTGTGTGTATCCATTGAATTGTAGCCAAGTATTTTGTGGCTTTTGCTATCACCCAATTTTCTTTCACGTTTCTGATTTTGAAGTGGGAATATCGAAAGTAGTTATTTACTATATCGTGTGAGTAAAAGTTGATCCGAAAAGACTGTGTATGTTATAAATTACAGAATACCTATTTTATATAGCTATTTTTCACCTGTTTCTATCATTTATAAAATCTTCGACGTATATAAGAACCTATAGAAAACGTCACCGGCAGAACTTTGACATAACCACCAGGATTCATATTCAACGGCACGGTTAGCGCAGTGGCTAAGTGATTAGCTTTTTGCGCTAGGTGTCGCGGGTTCGATTCCCGTACGGAACAATTATAAGTAATTATATGATCTACACAGAAACTTGTTTCGGGTCTGGTTGTGTGCATGTGAAATGTATGTTTATAAACTGTACCCACAATACAGGAGAAATCCTAGTGTGGGGCGACGACGTTTATATAAAAAGAAAATTGACATTGTATAATAAATTCGATAGTGATGTATTATGATCACAATTGAAAATAGGAAAATTCTTTCGCATGAAAATTCCTCACAAAAACCGGATAAAAAAATAGCAAAAGGCTATCAAAAGACAAAAAAAGAAATGAGGGCTGTGCTGAAAGATAATATGCAAATTCCCGTCCCCTGAACTGAAGTCCATCATCCTCTCACTTACTTAGTAGCCCTAACGCGAATTTTATCCATTTTTAGTAGGCCCCGTTTCGATTAATCATATAGTACATTATTCGTCTTCGGTAGCCAAAAGTGAATAAACTGGAAGAGACAACGCGTTCTCTTCTTGATAAAAATAACTGGTATACAAACTGTTGCCGTTGCGAATAAAACTAGTTGTAATCTTAACAGTTATACAATCTTTGATTAATTTCATAGTAATTTTTGATAATTGATTATGTTTTAGTTTCGTTTTTTGTTTTAGTGGTGTCAAATTTAAGAGATAAACTCATAGCCATAAAAAGTGCATTGCTTTGACAAAAAAAAGAAACGATGTATTTTTTTTTGTTTATTTGTATTTTAACTATTTGTTTGAAAATTATTTTTTTTTTTGCAAATTCCCTCTTCGGTTTATTGGTCTTAAGCGGGACTGCTGAGCGTGAAGTCCTGGGTTCGATTCCCGGATCGGGAAAAGTGGATTTTCCTGTACCCATGAAAATTCTCAGTAACAGCTCGGGGTTCGAAACTGTGCCCGGTTGATGGCAATAGGCTCGCCCCCTATTACATGGGACTCAATAACGGCAAAATGTGGATGTACACCTCTGTTTAACCCTTCGGGGATACAGGCGTGATGCTATGTTATGTTATAATATATATTTTTTACTCTTATATTATTGTATACCTACCTCAGAAACACTCGATGCGCAATATTCAAAAAATATTTTATATCTATCTCGATTTTTTATTTTCAGGCGTTATAGGTAACTACAATATAATAATACAACGGCGAAACTATTGTGCAGCCACATTTCAAAAAGTTAATACAATAGGCAACTGAAATCCTAAAGTTGGCACTGCATTGTATTACAACTCAAGCTTTTACTCCGAACGGCATCCACGAAGCAAGTGGTTGTATTGTGTTGGTGCTTGCGGTGGCTACCTGCGGCTGTGTAGCGATTTCAAGTAGCTTTTTGAATTTGAAAATATGATTCTAAACCAAATTAAATCCAATTTTGAAATGGCAAACATAACTGGGTTTCATCACGTTTTAGTTATTATTTTAGAGCTTAGAGCTTTGCATGAATTTTTCTCAAACTCTCCCACTCGCAGGAATTTTCAAAAACTTTTTTTTTTATGTTTTCCTACAGTTAATGTAATTAGAAAAGATATGTTGATATGGTATGTTACGTAGGCTTAAAGCTTCTTTATTATATTACCATAGCTCTGCGTCACAGACAACTAAGGAATTATAACAAGGCCAATAGACGAAAGAGGTAATTTTACAGTAAAAAAATGGATGTGGAAAGAAAAACAAAATAAAACAAAAACTGCACTTTCCAGTGTCCTTTATTATCACAGACCATCCTGACACATCAATCACTTGCAGATAACGCCTAACATTAAGCGACTGTGGTTAACTTCATTTGCGTCGCGGCAAAACAAGTCCTATTGTGGATTATTTGCTCTTCGTTGAGGAAGTAAGAACTTTACAGTTCGCTCGTTTTTGATAACGTGTCTCTAGCACACTGATGTACACACACCCAGATACTGAACAATGATCTATTCGCTATATACATATCTACTTATTCCGTTCAGATATGAACCCTCCGACTCGCAGCACAGAAAGCCAAGGGAACGGCCGCTGCACAAATAGTGACCCTATAATTTTTTTGGAAGCAAAAACTAAAAGCTACCTTTTTGTTCTAGTGAGCACAAATGCGACTGCTAATCGTGATGTCCTGGGTTCGATTCCCAGGTTGGGCAAAGTGTTATTGGATTTTTTTGCAGAGAAATTCTCAGTAGCTGCACGGAGTTTGGAATTGTGCCCGGTTGATGGCAATAGGTTCACTTCCTATCACATGAGACTTAATAACAGCATCGGCGAGATGTGGGTGCATAACCCTTCAGGGATAAATAATAAATGAAAGGTTAACTACACGTTTTGTGAATATTTCTTTCCATTTTTGAAGAAATCCATCCCGTTCTTTTACTCGTATGTTCCTCAGTTTTATTAACAAAAAATTTACTGTCTTAAAAAAAAATATCAATCACCGAAACCTGACTTGTGGTAGCTATTCCAAAAAATTTGGACAACCATAGGACCGTTAAATCCCAGTGACTACCGACTGCTATAAATGTGAGTTATTGTTAGCCATCGCTTTAATAATACAATTAGCAAGGCGCTCGGATTGTCGGGCAATGAAAAGAGTAAAATCAAGCAGTCATTTTGCAAGATGGATTATATTAATTAAAAAAATTAAATGACACATTAAAACCAGACTTTTTATTAAAAGCTTATTATTGATACACGAAATCCATAATATCGCGAAATCTTAATCGCGAATCTCGCGAGCGTGATTAGGAAAGATGTACCTACGCAGGCTGCGTAGGATCCTCTTTGCTAATCACGCCAGGCTGGAACTTATTTTTGGATTCAAGATTTTCAAAATAGTTTAGATTAAAAATTTACATAATATAAAACAAACTTAAGTTCTTAATTCGAGGCAAATTTTATGTCCATTCACTGGTTTTATAATGATATCACATTGTGTTTGTACGTTGCTGACGTTGCCGGTGATGCGGTACCTGCGCACGATATGCGCAAGAGTCGTTTTCATAACCATCATGGCGTATAGTTTACCTGTGACATAATTATTTTCTTTTATTTTACCTCTAATCAGAATAAATAATTTAATATTTTGTATATATTAATTGGGATATATTCACCGATACAGTTTCGCTTGCCCAAACTAAACGTAGCAAACGCATTAACGTTCTCAGGCAACGTTTCTGGATTCAGCCATCGTTCCGGCTTAAACTCGTCTGCGTCTGCGCCCCACATCGGGTGACGGTTAATGCCATACATAGATATTACGCAGGAAGAACCAGCTTGTAATGTGTAGTTCTCTGAAAATATTATTAACATTATTTTATTAAAAAAAAAAGTAACATCCACTTCACTTACATTAGGAATGATACTTATTTCGTGAGTGCGTTTACAAACACAAATATTCACGTGCACCCATACTCAGACCCGGAACAACTATATGTAGGTCATACAAATGGTTGTACCATCCGGGAATCGTACCCACAATAGGTAGCGCAGCAGGCGATCGCTCAACAACTTCACCAACCGTGGCGTCAAAATTTTGTACAGTATTGTTAAATAGAACATCAATTGACAAGACTCAATGCATACTTAGCTTAACATCAGTTTGAACGCTCCTTGCAATCATAGGGACTGGAGAGTGCAGCCTCAAACTCTCTTTTATAACCGCCTCCAGGTACACTAGCTTTGTTAGGTCACTTTTGGTCAAATCCCTGTCTTCATCTCCGAGTACTGAGTGTAATCTGTACATTAAATAACATGGCACATTAATAAACTGAGTACCTTAAAAGTTCTATGTAAAAGGTATTTTTTATGCATACAGTAATTTCTCATCATCTCAGGTCTCTTCTGGAAAACAGCCTCTTTTCAGTCGCGTGACAGAAGTCAAAAAAACAATACTTAAATAAATTCAGCTACACTTGTCCCTGACCCTATAGATCGAATGGTCTAGAAGTCTTGGAAAAGGCCTTTGCCAAGCAGTAAATCCTTCTGTTAACATAGTGATAAAAAATTCTGATCCACACATGAATTTGAAAACTTAGATGTGCGGTCCGGATTCAAAGACAGTCTCTCTAGCACGGAAGGCAAGCGTTCAAGCGCTAGGCTATCATGGAATAGGAATACATAAATAAAATAAATTACTATCGCTCTGCTGGGTAATGGTCTATTCTCAAAACGATAAGTGTTAAGCCTTAGCTGGCCACGCTGGTCTGGTGCGGGTGGTGGACTACACAAAACATCGAGAACTTTTATAGAGCCCTTTCAGGTCTCAACTGATGATCAAATTTTGCTCCGCACATGATTTTGAAAAGTGCGACCCGGGTTTGAACTGAGATTATCATAATACTTACTCTTTGTAAATTCTTTCTTGCATATCCTGATCGGAACCAATCACCAATAAAGTATACGTCATAGCTGTTGCGGTTGTATCAAACGCAGCTGCCACTATAGTATCTAAGTGTTCTCTAATATCATCGTCGGTGAATGCTTCTTGATTGTCAGCTAAATTTATCATTTGATCTAGCAGTGGTTTGAATTTAACTGTAATAAAATATTTAACTCAATCGAAACTTATTCGAAATTATAAGGTTCAGATAGGTTTCCTGATTCAGTACTGTTTCTTAATACGCTATTTCTTTCAAAAGCTCTCTTGTTTGCACTTTCAATAAATTTATTATTATTTACGTTATTAGGAAGAAATACGAGTACAATTATTTTATTCAATCTTCATCTGTCGAATTGACACAAAGCTATTGCATGAGAATTGCTCGACGATCGAATCGATCTTTGGTTTCATCACACGATAGTCTCTTCCACTTGAACATGTTGATCAACAAAACAAAAACATGGCTGCTACTGGTACATTATACGATAAAATTATTCGATGCATAGATAACCAATTAAACTAAATGTAAGAGATTGAAACTACCAAAGTAATTCGAAACATTCATAAGATAAATATTATAGCCACTAGTATACTCCAGAAGTAGTTATTATTAAAAAAGGTATGAAACAAAACCTGATGAGTGGTCCTCCTTTTCCTTTGTACTGTAACTATTTGCCTTCAATTCCGATTTCCGTTTATTAATCACCTGGAAAAAAATTGAATGTTGAACATTTTTCTCAATTTTAACTGCGACTATTGATCTATGTTTATGACCACTGTAATAAGTCATAAAAAACGCTATATCCTAAGTATATTTTTTTCATCACTACGCAACTTTTGCATCCAACATTTTTTTTATTAAACTTAAACTTATTCTTCTTTACTTTAAGAGTGAGCTCTTAAATCAGCTCTTGTCTGTAGAGCAATCGCCACTGCTCTACCTTCTACCTTCATTTTGACCTCTTAATACGACTCGACCCCTCCTTTCTCCTTCACTTGTTGTACAAACTTATAATACGTCACATTTTTACACGCGTGCTCTCTATGTTTTGTTGTACTCATGGGTTGTTCAAACGCGATGCAAGGTCATGCACCATTACGACTTTCGTTATGGTGTCTGTGTTTATCAAGTTATTTATAGATTTATAATTATTACCGCATTCATAATATTGTTCATTATTTTAATGAGTGCATCCTGCTTATTTTTCAATGAACTCCAGCTATATGTATACGGCAAATGCAACCAGATCCTTTGAAGTCTTTCTACGAAAATTGCAAATAAATTTTCAGTTGCAATAATGTAATCTTTATCTAATATACTTTGATCTTGAGTATTTAGACCAAGTGAAGTATCTGTAAAAAAAATGTATACTATAGTAACGAATATGCTCAAATGTTGAGGTCCTATTTTTAACGTAGGTATTTGGAATGAAAATCGATATCTCGATACCCTTCTCATATAATATGTTATTCATTTAACCAATCTCCTGTATGAGAACCTCAAAAACAAAATTGTTTATATTCTGTGTTATATCGTATGTAAGTGTATATGTATTAATGTTCACAATAAAAGACTTGGCCTTTTGGTTCCAGACTCGTATTTTGGGCACCTTTTGGTGATATTTTCATACATTACTTTTCTGATTAATTCATTGACTACATCATATTGTACACAAATATTTAGACACAATCTGTTGTCAATGTTAAAACGAAGAAAACATATCTGTTTGATAATTACTTATCCTTAATTCTATTAAATCTGGTTCCGTATACTTACGACAGACAGTTTTCAGTAAATTGTTGACCAGATATTCATATACGCTTATCGGTTCTCCCACTTTGAAAGCAAGAACAGATACAAGATTTCGCGCCTGCATATTATATTCAGCTACAAATGTGTTCAGTACTTGCTGATTGAACGCCGGATTTAGGAGTCTACGATGAGGTTTCCACGTTGATACTGAATAGAAGGGAAATTAGTGAAAAAACCAATATTGGGAGGAAAATCAAACATACGACAAATGATTTAAGAGTTTACAGCTTAGATTCGTTACAGTAGATGGACAGCCTGACGGTCCATTACTCTCCATTCTCGGGAAATGGGTCTAACAAGGCCACATTGAGCAATTCTCGAATATCCACATTATTCTCTCTGACTTTTCCCACATTATATACTTCACATGATTGTTACAAAATTATTTTAAAAGGGTATCTAGACCTGTAGATTTTTGCCGGTTTTTTTGCATAGGTCCAACTTATTACAACCGTGGGACTAGAGTCTTTTAACGTTATATAGTTGTGTCTGAGATAGGTTCATCTATACATCTATACATATAAATAAAATTGGAGTGTCTGTTTGTAATATTGAAATAACAGTTTTTTACTACATGCATATGAATATATATACGGTACATACACCAAAATAACATTATTTACAATTTTTGTCTGTCTGTCTGTCTGTCTGTCTGTCTGCCTGTCTGTTTGTATAGGCTAATCTCTGAAATGGCTGGACCGATTTTGACGGGACTTTTATTGGCAGATAGCTGATATAATAAGGAGTAACTTAGGCTACTTTTATTTTAGAAAAATTCTTTTATTTTAGAAAAAAAAATGGGGTTAAATGCATTTGGTCTCACTAAAAAATACATTGTTAAGTTCCGACATCCACGCGAATGAAGTCGCGGGCACAGCTAGTTTGAAATAAAAACCATTCTATTCTATTCGAGGTACCTTCAAAGTAGAACTGTCAAACAAATACGATTTAGTGAATATTTGAAAAGCCTAACCTAAGCCTTTTTAGACCCCTAGGTGGTACAATAGGAACATTTATAGGGTGACTATAGCTTACCATTTGCTGTGACTAGGCCGCTGCTATACATCTCCTTTGCAAAATTGTAGAAGTATGGCTTGCCCAGACATGTATTGGCTACTACAAGACTATCGTCTGGATCCGCCAACACTGAAATATAATTTTGGAAAACTGACTAACGAAAGAAATGGACTCACTGTAAATGATAAAGTGAATTTTGACGACACGATTGGTGCAGTAGTTGAGCGATCGACTGCTACGCTACGTGTTGCAGATTAGATTCCCGCATCAAAGCAATATTTGTATGACCTATAGATAGTTATTCCGGGTTTGTAAAAGCACCCACGTAACAGGAACTATTCCTAGTGTGAGGCAACGTTTTTATAAAAATAAAAATAATAAAAATGGTAGGTTATAAAACTACGTGTTAATTAGTGACGCGTTTGATTGTACTTTCGACTTTAAGAAAATTAAAGTCTTGTATTGGTTTGTAACGGCATGAGACTTTAGAACATCGATATGAGAAAGAAAAATGTAATACTATAAAAAGCTAAATGCTCGAGATGGACACATTGATGAACGATTAAAATGACATAGTTCAAAATGATATTGTGTTTCTCATTCGTAGTCGTTTTGTATTCGTATTTCGTTTATCGTTTCCTTAGAATGTCACGGT
Organism: Shargacucullia verbasci; assembly: GCA_947562105.1. Taxonomy (NCBI): domain Eukaryota; kingdom Metazoa; phylum Arthropoda; class Insecta; order Lepidoptera; family Noctuidae; genus Shargacucullia; species Shargacucullia verbasci. The sequence continues at coordinate 6,500,155 of OX387302.1, read as the reverse complement.
GGCGTCAGCAAGCAATAAAAATATAATTAAATACTAGAGGGAGATAGCAATACGATTATAATTAGTACCAAGGATTCTATCGTTGCGTATGCGCTCCATAGCCTCACACAACTCAGGCTTACCGCACTAGATTGAATTAAAAATGGATCAAAATAATGACCATATAAAAAATACATACCATATACAGGATGTGGCCCTAATAGCATTTGAATGATCCCATCGTTCTCCAAACAGAATCTGAATAATTTCTTTTCGAAATCCCACATATCTGAAATAGATGTCGAACTTATAGGAACAGATAACATTGCGAAATGAAATTATTTATTTTGCAATTAGTATTTTTCAATCACTTTTACAGGTAATTTTTTATATACTAGATGGCGCCGCGCGCCGGCATTTCCTATGGCTACCTCTGAGAAGAAACGTCTAAACAAACTCAGCTTCACCCCTGAGTTTGTTTAGGTGTTTCTTCTCGTCTATTTTAAAGTCCAGACATAGCTTTATGTGAGAGTAATGTAGGGTATTGTATTGAATGGCCTTTAGAGAAAAGTGCCATAGCTGTTTCAGCTGATCTGTGCTTACGCTCTGATTTATTATTATTATTATTATTCAAGTAAAACAAATGCAAATAGCAGCGTCAAGTTTAATTAAATTAGATTTTATTAACCTGTTTAAACCACTCTATATGTCCTTAAATTTTATCTGCTAATCGATACGATTGGCGCAGTGGTTGAGCGAAGGACTGCTGCGCCACATGTCGCAGGCTCGATTCCCGCACGGAACAAATATTTGTATTACCCGCAGATAGTTGTTTCGAGTCTGGGTATTTGTGCATGTGACATGTATGTTTGTAAACAGTACCCACGATACAGGGGAAATATTAAATATAGTGTGTATAAATATTAGTGTGGGGTAAAGATTAAAATAAATGACTGAGAAAATCGAATTAAAAATATTTGTCGTACATATCTATATATCTGTTGTAAATTAAAGATATTGGAAAAAAAACTAATATGGGGGGTCTTTATTAGAGCAACAGAAGCCAAAACAACAGTTTCTAGAATTTTTGTCCGTCTGTCTGTATGTTTGTATACGCATCACGCAAAAACTACCGCATGTAATTGAATGCAGTTTTCACCGATATATTGATAGAGGTCTAACTTAAAATATAAGCTCCATTTTATCGCAGGAAAATATCAGATTCTAAATTTCATGCGGACGAAGTCGCGGGCAAAAGCTAGTGTATTATAAAAGGTACCAAAATAGGTACCAGTAGCTCATTCATTCACGCACTGAATAATCACGAAATCCCAACAATGCTTGAAAACTCGTCTGCTCAGCGTGAGGTCCTCGATTCGATTCCCGGGTCAGGTAAAATGTTATTGGGTTTTTTTGTATGAACACACCTCTGCCTAACCCTTCGGGGAATACAGGCGTGATACTATGTATGTATTTATGTACATATATGAACTTACGTAAAGCGTCTCCTATTAACAGGTGAGCGTGTCCAACTAGAGGCAACGCGCCAGGATACATCGGAGGTGACGGGAGCCGCGGTCTCAACCACGACCACACAGCGAACACTGCACACCATACCAAAATCAACACAACTACGAACATGGTAAGGAACAAACGGTTTTACGACCGACGGTGTAATAGATCTGTGCTTTATTTATAGGTGCACAATAGGTGGTTCAATACACGTGCTTATTGGTGTGTCTGTCTGTTTGTATCTATACAAATAAATAAAATTGAAGTATCTGTTTGTAATGTCAAAATTACAGATTTTTACTAAATGAATATGAAAGTATATCGACTGTGAACTGGCAACATGTCCTATCTCTATTTTATGCGGATTTTACTTGGTTATATCATTCTAAATTATTTCATACCCGGCAGCGCTGCAAAAAGCATATTTTACTTCAATCAAAATTAGACGCCAATATATATTTTAAAAACTATAAAGTAACTTTCGACCGCGTTGTATGGACAACGTGGTCGATAGTTTCTTCTTAATCCTGTAGTGTTATTCAAAAATAAGATAGTAGGTACCTGTAGTCTGTCTGTTTGTTTGGGCTAATCTCCGAAATTACTAAGCCGATTTTCACGGGACTTTCTCTGGCAGATAGCTGATGTTATAAGGAGTAACTTAGGCTACTTTTATTTTAGAAAAATAATTAGGGTTTCACGCAAATATGTACGGGTTCGTAATCCAGAAGGTTGAAGCTGCGGGCGGAAGCTAGTGATGAATATAACTGTCGCAAGTCACCGGTGACTGCATACAATCGATTTTTCTATTACGTCCACTGTGCATCGCTTCACGAGTTATCTAATAGAACTCACTCTTGCCGTAATGGAACGATAAATCAGTCACTATTTGTGTGAAAAGTATGGACTGTCCAGGGTGCGACAAACAACCTCATGTTTTCTCACTCTTGGAGTCTCTTGTTGTTTAATATTGATAGTCTGATTAAATTTAAGGCAGAGGTTCCCAGACTTTTTTTCTCATAGACCACTTTCGAAATTTAGCTGGTTCCGGTGGACCCCCTGCAGCTACATTTCTACCATATTGTAAATTGAATTGTAAACCCTAATTTTTTTGTCACGCCAACGTATACCCCCGTCGAGTCTCCCGTGGACCCCTGGGGATCCACCTGGACCACTTTGGGAACTAATGATTTAAAGTAAATGCAGATATTAGGGTTGAAAAAAAAAAAACAATTGTGAAGCCGATTTTCAGCTGCTAACAATGATGTCACATTAGAAAGTTCTCAGTAACAGTTTTAGGCGCGGATCCAGCCCTCAAAAAAGGTTGTAATCACAGCCAACCGAAAACCGGCCAAGTGCGAATCGGAGTATGAACTCGCTCATGATCGATATAGTGCATTCCTACAAAGGAGATGTTTCCGAAACAGGCACGATTCATTGATTTTTTAAAATTGTATTAAGACATTGGATATAATATCTTCAGCCTATTGACCACAATAGACCGTGAAAGTGTGACGTCACATGTCTATTAGGGTTGTGGGCATGTCCTTCGTGCCCACAACGGTGGATCCGCGTTTGAACTATCTAGAGTTTGCAAGTGTGCCTAGTAATGGGCAATATGCTTACTCCTGCTCTATATTACATGGTACTTAATAACGGCATCGGAGAAATGTGGGTGTACAATACTTCTGCCCATAGACTTAGAATTTCGCTTACGCTTCTGCCTTACCGTTCAAGGAATACGGGCATGATGCTATGTCATTTCATAGAAATAACAACTCTGGCCTGCTACTGAGAATTTACTGGAAAAACCCAATAACACTGACCAAACTGGGAATTGAACTTAGGAACTTACGCTTAGCAGGCGAATTTGGGACTACTACACCATCATTAATATAGTGGTCACACGCTCTACTGTTATAATACTCCTGTAATCCTAATCTTAATATTATAAATGCGAAAGTAAGTTTGTTTGTTTGTTTGTTTGTTACCTTTTCACGCCTAAACCACGGAGCCGATCATCATGAAATTTTGCATATAAGTTGTCAGGAGTACAGAAAAGGACATAGAGTACAATTTATCCAGAAAAAAATTACTGCTTCCGAGGGAAAGAACAATTAGTTTCGATGGTCACAATTGCTTTAGGATGCGAGATGGCGCTACGTGTGACCCGAAAAAATGCTTGGGTTCGTAATCAACGCGGGCATAGCCGCTGGCGAAAGCTAGTAAATCATAAACACAAGATATGGTGTTAAATAAAAAAAAATATAAAAATTTCAGGAAAAATCAGGTGATTTTCTAGTATTATTACAATTCTAACTAGCATAGTATTAATTAATATTTTTTTATGAAAGGTTAGGTTCAAGTTTAAGTTGCAAATCAAGTTAATACTAACTACTGTAATAAAATATCAAAGATATAATAAATTTAATTGTTTCCGACATGATTCAGTCTTGTATTATATTTCTCAAGTATTTTTAATACAAATAACAAACCTTTTTTATTCCCCGAAGGGTTAGGCAGAGGTGTACTATTGTACACCCACATTTTGCCGATGCCGATGAGTACCATGTAAAAGGGGGGCGGACAGCGGCGTGCACAGAGTTTTTAGACGGGGTAGGCAGAAAATTTTAAAAGCTTACTTACCAATAATACATACTGCATGTTGGTATTGGTTTGTCGTCTTGTCGATTAAATAATGATGTATGTGATTTGCCACCTCAAATATATTATAATAAATGCTTATCTGAGTTATGTAGGGTAGGCAGTGTCTTTTTGTCTTTATGCACCGCACGCCACTGGGGGCGAGCCTATTGCCATCTATCGGACACAGTTCCGGACTTCGTGTTGCGACTGAGAATTTTCATACACAAAAACCCAATAACCCTTCTCGACCCACGGCAGTCTTTTTGACAGCATTGCAAAGTAGTTACTGTCTAAACAGCCTTACAATTAACAGCCTCGTTGGTTTAGTGGTCGCAAGCGCGACCGTTGAAGATGAGATATTGGGTTCGATTCCCGGGTCGGGCAAAATGTTATTGGGTTTTCTATATGGAAATATTCAGTAGCAGCACAGAACTTTAGAACTGTGTCCGGTAGATGGCAATAGGCTCGCCTCCTATTATATGGGACTCAATAACAACTTCGGCGAAATGTGAGTCTACAATAGTACATCTCTGCCAAACCCTTCGGGAAATACAGGCGTGATGCTATGCTTTGTTTTGTTAGGAATACTGAATCCGTGTCCCGATTATCGGTTTACTCGCCAGTGAGTAATTTCAGTTTCTGCTAGTCTATAATTTATGGTTAGCCATAGGCAATAAGTTAAACACCGTGGCTGTGGGTCACATGGGTTACTGGTAAATCGTTAACGATTGAGACACACGTGTACGACAGGAATAATTATGTAGATTATTTCTAAGTTACTGGTACGCTTACTGCATTTAAAACTACAAAGGTCTTACAAAGGTAAATCTGTTTCATAGACGTTTTTTCCAAATGTCAGATTTTTTCATTTTTTTTCTTTTTTTTAAAAACTTTGCTCCATACTAGGAATTATTCCTGTATCATGGGTGCTTTCACAAAGACCCAGATCGGAACAATTATTTGTAGATCATACAAATATTCCATGCGGGAATCGAAACCGCGACACGTTGCACAGCAGTCGATCTCTCAACCACTGCGCCAGCTGTGCCGTCAACTGCTATAGTTTCTCATAGACAGAAGGTAATCAAGACTATTGGCGCATTTTCTGAATTGTACCTACATATATAACATCCTATTATTGTATGCCTGTATTCCTCGAAGGGTTAGGCAGAGGTGCATTGTTTTACACCCACATTTCGCCAATATCGTTACTTAGTCTCAGGTGTGAATCTATTGCCTACACCCGGCTCAACTCCAAATTCTGCTTTACCCGACCCGGGGATTGAACCTAAGACCAGTCCTGGGTTCAATCCCCGGGTATCACAATCACCACCTTACGTGCAGTGGTGTGCGGTCCATAAAGACAAAAAGACACTGCCTACCCTACATAACTCAGATAAATATTTACTATAAGATATTTGAAGTGGCAAATCACATACACCATTATTTAATCGACAAGACGACGAACCAATACCAACCTGCAGTAGGTATTATTGGTAAGTAAGCTTGTAAAATTTTCTGCCTAACGTGTCTAAAAACTCTGTGCACACTGAGGCAGTTGAAGTGAAGTTGTAGTAGTGTGCAGCCAGGGGTTTATGTCCCATTCCATTTTTGTATCAAGAGACTTTTGTCGTAGGTCGTATATAATCCGAGACCTATTTCCGGCATGGTGGGGTCTCGCCATGTCAAGAACGGTCACCAATTAAGAAACGTCCGTATCAAGCGTACGTTACGAGCCCCTCATCATACATAATATATGTATAATTTTATTTGTTTATTTTTCTATGTTGGTCCTTTTGGATTTCTTCTTTATTGCACAGTTTATAGTCATAAAACCCATCACCTGCATAGCCTTTCCCCATACCTATAGGTATTGGGGTCAGCTGTCTGTCTACCAAATGTTTACTCCTTCCGATATGAACCGATATATATGATTATAATTCTTGTTGAATAAAATGAGTTGCATCCGATCGCGTGACCGGATGGGAAATATTTATACAAAAAAAAAATTGACATCTGATGCCATGTTTACTATATTTGCGACTAGATTAAAGGAACTGTGATTGCATCCGTCGTTTTTATACAATAGGAGTTCATTGAAGCGCAAAGAAGACGAAATTATTAAAATAAAAAAACCGACTCCAAAAAACTCAAAAACAAAACTAATAACTAAAAAGCAAAAAATAAATCTTTTATTATACAATATAGTAGTTGAAGAATATTGAAATCGGTGCCAAGTAAAACATAAAAGTAATATACCTTGCTGCTATAATAGCGACATTGAAACAACGAGTTCACGTAGAAATTGTCGAGTGCGGAGCGAATTATGCGTCGGACACGACAAATGCACTTCGCCAATCGTGTCGGTTTATCATTGCATGTTTTACTTGGCACCGACTTCGATATTCTTCAACTACTATATTGTATAATAAAAGATTTATTTTTTGCTTTTTAGTTATTAGTTTTGTTTTTGAGTTTTTTGGAGTCGGTATATTGCCCCAAGTCGAGTGAAAACCTTAGACGGTATTGCACTATGTGATTTTAAAATCAAATAAATTACTTAGCCGACCACATGATGAAAACGCATTACGAGAAATGAAAAGATTAAGACGACTATTGTAACTAATACTGTGATAGTTTTGACTTTTAGAGGTTTAAAATGAGCCCAAACTCGAGGAGTTTACTAGTAGCTACTGAAGAGTTCCACCATCTATCTCCTGGCTCCATCATCAGACCCTCTATACCAAATGTTTTATACGGGACTCATCAAAATATATCGAGTGATTCCAAACTCGGAAGTTTTATTCCCTAACTCTTTACCGTTGAGGAGTACTATGACATCCATCATCAGCTCAGCATCATTAAAAGATGATTTTCAGACGCCAATACCTAACTTATTAAGAAAAAAAGCTCAAACGGGCTATTTGTCTTACAATATTTGAGGGTATCCCTCGATTTCCCTAGGATCCCATCATCAGATCCTGACTTGGTGATAATGGGACCAAATGGGAAGCATACTCTTTCAAACAAAATAAGAATTTTTAAAATCGGTCCGTAATTGACGGAATAATCGCCCAAACACTATGTAGCTGCTATCAACCATTAAGGAGTTCCCTAAACTGTACTGCACCTGCATCACGGACCTTGCAGTGGCATTCATTACCCATCTCGGTGTAAAGATCTTGTCAACACGAATAAAATAAGCCCAAACACGAGGTAGTTAAGATGTACCATTGAGGAGTTCCCTCGATCCTCTGTCGTCTCCATCATCAGATCTGCCCTAAACCTCCTATTGTAGTCTCATCAGATATACACATAAATATCAAGTTTTTACCCCATGCTCGCCTACAATTTTCAAGAGATGCCCTCGATTTCTCAGGGTATCCACCATCAGGTCCTGACCTGATGACAATAGGACTAAATGACAAGCATACCCTTTCAAATAAAAAAAGAATTTTTGAAATCGGTCCAGGCGTCTTCGTTAAATCGAGTAACAAACATAAAAAAAAAATACAGCCGAATTGAGAACCTCCTCCTTTTTTTTGAAATCGGTTGAAAAGAACATTATTCCTGCTGTAATTATTTCCTTTAATATTTTTGCTTGACGCATATACATATGGATCCTAGTTCTTTTTTTTCCCGCAATAAGATTATCTACTGTATCGTACGGAAACAAACGTCTCACATTCTACTCTGACCTAACAAATAATACACAGTGGTTATACTTCCTTCTGTGCTGTCGAACCAAATCCCTTAGCCACTGCGCCAACCCTACCGTCAAAGGTTATCTATCATCTTCGTTCCTTTCAATAGGTTCCACGGTCACGGTACCTCTTTGTCGTTCGACGTACCATGGGAGACGGTGGCTAGACTGCTAGATGACTAGTTGGCTAGACGCTGGGTACTGATTAATATATTTGTAACATTGTATTCTGTGATTAATGAAAGTACCTACAACTTTTTCAGGTGATAGATAAACGTAAAATAGAGTTGAAAACAAAGAATAAATCAAATAATGATGGCACTCCTCGACCAGGTATTTCATTGATCAATATTTAATTATGAATGAATGCTGCTCATATGTGCATCACATAGTTTCCTTTCGCATAGAGCAGAAAGATACAGATATAGAAATTTCTCAGAGAATACTTCATAATACTTTTCCCGACCGGCGCAAGCGCAGCTGCTGAGCAAATGACAAATTAGAAGAACCCAGAAGACCAATTCTTCTACTTTATTTTATATTTCGTGTATTCCAGGTAAATTCAAGCCGTTATTAGACCAACTGCTAAATTTAGCTGAAACACAAAATTCCTTCACAGACGAAGAGATAATGGAACATTTGGAGACCTTTGTGGTAGCAGCTTATGACTCAACAGCTACAGTTATGATGTACACTTTGCTATTGATTGGATCAAAGCCAGATATACAAGCACGTATCTATAATGAGTACGTATAATGCAAAAATAAACATGGTGATGGTCTACTCGAATATAAGGATATTAAGAAGAATTCTTTAACAACTAAATACATATTTTTATAGCATATATTTTCACAGGTAATACACACCATAAAGCTGACAAAACAACACGGAATAGAATAGATAAATAGACGAAAACATTTTATTTCAACGATATTATAGGTTATTCTCATTGAGGCCACTTATATTAAAACACAATCCTCAATTAAAAAGGTCTGTCATGTTGCCAAGCATAATGCTTATATTAATTCATAAAAATAATAAAAAAATATAGCAATGTTTATCGAGACTGTACCCTAACCCTACACCATTGTTCTTATAATAAAATCTCTTAAATTAGAAGTAGAGGTTAGTAGGTTTCAATTAGATAATCCTAGAACTAATATTAGAAATGCGAAAGTAAGTTTGTTTGTTACCTTTTCATGTCTAAACCACTGAACCGATCTTCCTGAAATTTTGCATGTAGGTATGTTGTCAGATGTACAGAAATGGACATAGGGTACCTTTCATCCCGAAAAAAGTACTGTTCCCGAGAAAAACAACAATAACGTTCTCATGATAAAAGATGGCGCCACGTGTCTTTCGCAAGTACAACTCGATTGTCAAATTCTAAATTAACGCGAGCGAAAGCCGGGGGCAGTTAATCTATTTTTTTTAAAAGAGCCATTACGTGTGATGAACTCTAAGATCATCTGGCACACCCTGGGCAGTCAGCCTCAATACCACCAGTGCTGACTGCCTGATCTTTCCACTACGGCATTAGCGATACCCGATAGTTTGTGGCGACACGACAGAAAAAAAATCGCTTTTATAATAAGAACAAGACAAATAATTTAGTAATGTTACAGGTTACAACAAGTGCTTGGAGATCAAGACAGAGATTTAACAAAAGACGATCTACCAAAGCTTGTTTATTTGGAAGTGGTATTAAAGGAGTCTTTAAGGCTGTATCCATCCGCCCCATTCATCGCGAGGACACATCACACGGATGTTAAGCTCAGTATGTATTTTATAGGATACTAGCTTTTGCCCGCGTCTTCATCCGCGTGACCTACACACCTATATAATTTATAGTCTATAACGTTTGGGGATAATATAGCTATCTATCAATTAAAGAATTTTCAGAATCGGATCATTAGTTCCGGAGATTATACCGTACATACAAACTAACAAGTTTTTCTCCTCGGTAATTTTAGTATAGATACCTAAATGCTTGCCATCATTTATTAGCCGGTCACGCGATTCCGTTCGCGTTAAAAAAAAAACTTGCAAACATTTATTTTAAACTTTTGCATTTTAGAGAACTACACCTTGCCAGCTGGTAAAACATGCGTTATATCATTGTACAGTATAAACCGCCACTCGATATGGGGAACAGATGCGAACCAATTCAGACCAGAGAGGTGGCTGGACCCTGCCACCATGCCTGACAACCCTAACGCTTTTGTCAGCTTCAGTGTGGGCAAGCGTAATTGCATTGGTATTGATTATTTCTATTTTAAAATTTTACTATTATACCCTATAAAATTTACTAAATTATAAAAAAGGACTAAAACCTAACTCTTTTCATTCTGAAGAGACCCTTACAACTTGACAGTAATGTTCCAATTCTATTATTTACTTATAAAGATATGAAAGTTTTTGATAAAAACATAAAAGTCAATAAGATCTAAATCGGTATTTAATTTTGTACAATTTTAATTTTTAAGAAGATACTGTATACAAAACACAAATAAATATGTATCAGAAATCTGGAGCTAAGACGGATTGTCAGCATTTATGGTGTAGATGCCTTTTTTTGACCACCGGTCTCTCAAAGACACGAAGTAAAAATCAGTTCAGAACCGCATGTATTATTATTATCTATTATGAGCCTGCTGTGTCCCCTTCAGGGCAAAGGGCAAGGTCAACGCACAACCATTACACTCTTAATATTTGTTCAGAAAAATAATATTTATCTTTTCACAGGTAAATTATACTCCATGATGGCCATGAAGATAGCTCTTGCGCACTTTCTGAGGCGATACCACGTGACCAGTGACGTCAGCAATCTAGAATCTCAATGGGAGATAATTTTAAGACCAGTAGTAGGAAATCATATTAGCATAACATTAAGATAGTAGATTATTATAATATTATTATTTTCAACTTTCTACCTGATTATGATTATTAATTATACTGCTAATTAGATAATTAAATTGTTAAATACAGTGCCGCTATCACGAGTTTTCTTACTATTTACTATCATAGTAAAGTACATTTTCATGATAGCGATTTTAGTTCTTAACTTGGTTACATTAGGGATTAGAGTCGCCTATGTGACATATGTGTCATAGTAAAGTTTTGATTTACTATTTACTATATTATGGAGATGTCATGTTAGCGACTCTAATCCCTAATAAAACCAAGTTAAGAACTACAATCGCTTGCATGAAAATTTACATTTACTATGAGAGAAAATAGTAAAAAACTCATAATAGAGGTACAGATGCCCACAGTGCAACGGAAAAATTCATTATTCATAAAAAAATACTTTCCGTAAATACTTCATGAATGATACCTGTCAACGATACTTTAATATAACTCGAACTTAAATATAAACTGATGGCTTGTTACGGACTCTGCCTACACCATATCAGCAGATAGCGACATGATCATTTCAAGAACGTATCTAAATGCTGAATCGCGCTCTGTATAAAATGATCTTTTTATATTAATTATTAAGACGAATCAATCTTGGTTCTAACATTGACCCGAGATAGCATTGGCACAATTACTTGTAATTTTCTATTTTATTTAAACCCAATATAAAATATCTTGGTTTTCTTCAAGTCCGCCAACTGTAGCCAACATAATTGGCTTGTAAGCTGACAATTTGTATTGTTCAATTATACTAAATTCCTTAATATAGGTACTTAGCACTTCACTATTAGGACACCAACTACGTTGAGATATGGCATTTGTTTCCTCACACTTACATAGCTGTCAATATTTACGGGATTCATGGGCGTAAGCTGTCACAAGCCACCATACGGTACCGTTAGTATAGCTGTACCTACTAGCTTTGCTGAATTCAAAATACCGTTTAGCCAAAAAAAATATGTAATAATCGTGCGCGCGCATTTGTGTGAACTTGCACATTATTTTGCAAATACATGCACATTATTTTCATATATTTTTGGCTCACGGTACCTTCAATCGAGGTCAATCTTTCCTTATTGTCAGAATTAATCGTTAATATAATTTTATAGAGACAACCGATTTTACTGCCACTTTAATGATTAGGTAGAGGTTTATAACACGGTTATGGGAACGGAGGAGGGGAGGGGGTAATTAATTTGTTTTATTTTTAAAAGAATGGACGGAAACAATTACTCTGTTCAAATGTTTTCAGTTGTATAGCTATAATAATATATAAAGGTTTTCACAGTATGAAGTTAACTGATTTTCCTTACCTGCATTAATGGATAAAAATCGCGTTTCCAGACGGTCTTGGGATCTCTAGTTGTTATGTTATATTTTTTTCAGTAGCAACCCGGAGTTTGAAATTACTATGCCATGCTAACTATATACTATGGACAAGCTATGCTACTGCTAATGACGTCATAAATACTGACAAACCAACAATCTAGATGTTAATTGCTAAGAACTGGGTGCTCTCCCTACTCAAGAAACATTAATCTATGGATTGTCTTGTTTGTGGATAGGCTTTTTTATTATTATATACATATTATGTGAGTGGGTTTAGTAGCACCTCTCCTAATGAGAGACTGCTGCCGAGGAATTATCATGCATGCTGAAATAATATCTGCTATTCACTATCGCCTTGAAGAATTAAGGAAGATGGGAATCTAAAAACTATTACAAATCACAAATAGTTGTCAAAGCCAGTTTTTAATTTCAATTGGGCCTGCAGGTACTTTAGAATGGGCGAGAAACTTGGTGCATAACTCCAAAAGTAATTTGGTCCTTTATAGAAAAGACCAGGCATAAACTCCATGAACATTATTTAAAAAAAAATGTATTTCATTGCCTAATTATTGTGCTAAGATCATTGATCAGATAATAAAACACAATATCATTTTATTCTATTATCTATATTATTTCTTAGTCCTATTATGTGTACACTCAACAGAATGCCGAATATAATAAAATAAGAATAATAACTCCATCACGAATCGTAATTGAAGCGAAAAGAGAAAATAAGATGGAATATATCGCAGAAATTATTCTGGCACGAAATTTGACGGAAACCTTAGCCGCCTATTGAAAGAAACCCATTCAGTAATACATAGTATTCTTGCTCAAAGCTTGTGTAATCTATCAGGGCTAACGAGTCCGTCTTTGTAAGTATTAACTTCATCTTTGTCGCTACATTTTTGGTACTGGAGGCCATTTTCACGAAATTTAGTGATCATGTCAAAATTATTCGCCTACCTTTGTCCGGATTTTCTTAACATAATAAATTATAACTCTGTACAGTTCGACGCTGTCGGGATTTTAGTGTGTGTGTGTGTTTTTTTTACATTAGAAGAGACTTCGGAGCGCGCGAGAATTCCCCTTCCATCTTGGTTATTAAATTTTCTTGTAAAATTTGTGTATCGTTTTTCTTTTAAACAAAAATATCAAGATATTCACGGACAAACACAATTAAATCAGACGCAGGAGATTCAGATTTTAGTATAAATATATTTAAGTAAATATATTTATATTTAGTCTAATAGATTTATTTCGTCTACTTACGAAGGTTGTAATGCTAATCAACAATTTTTTACAAGCGAAGCTATTTGAGGTCTTGGGTCCGATTTCTGGGATCATTCTAACTTGCAGAATGTGCAAAGTGTGCAAAAAATTTAAACAAGGGCGAAAATGGTCCTCATGCTCTTTCTAACGTTTTGATCATATATATCATAATTATATTATTATCACCTATTATAAGGTTGAAATGAAATTATATATTGTATGAACAATATATATTATATTGTCAAAGTCAAGTCAAAGTCAAAGTTTTTTATTTCAAGTAGGCCTTTTCAGGCACTTTTAAAAAGTCGAGACTCTAGGAGCACGGTTCCAAAGGGGGTAGGTCCTATGGAGAAGAGACCGGCAAGAAACTCCATGGATACTCTTTTCAAAAACAAAAAGTTAATTTACAATTAAAATCTTAAATTAACATGCATTATATAAGAAAAAATACAAACTTAATAGAATGCTACTTACACAATGAGGCAATACAACATGAGTTAAACAATTGTTTCGAATATAAACTAAAAACGGGATAAACAGATCAAAGCGGATAAAACAGAAATAAAAAAATACAAAAAAGAATACAAAATATTGAAACATCAAGAATGTCCAGATATGTAAAGTGAATCTAATATAAAATAGAATTAGTAGACACAATGGATAACCAGGGAAGCCACATGTGCAGAAGATATTCAACGCCACACGTCTCTATCGTCAACATAGTCTTTGATCCTATAATATGCTTTCTTTGTGAGAACAGATTTAACGTGGATTTTAAATTTCTTACCGGGAAGATCGGTTACAGTTTTCGGTAGCTTGTTATAGAAGCGTACACCGTGACCTAAAAATGATTTATTTGTGTTAGTCAATCTAAATTTTGGCACCACTATTTTGTGTTTATTTCTAGTATTAATGTTGTGAACGTCGCTATTGATACTAAACATGTGAAGGTTCTTCCGAACGAACATTATATTTTCTAGAATGTAGAGAGACGGTAGTGTTAAAATATCGATTTCTTTAAAAAAATCCCGTAAAGACTCGCGTGGGCCCATGTTATAGATCGCACGGATCGCCCTCTTCTGTAATACAAAAATTGATTCTACATCCGCCGCTGATCCCCACAACAGAATGCCATAAGACATAATGCTATGAAAGTATGCGTAATATACCATTCGGGCAGTAGCTATATCTGTTAATTGTCTAATTTTTCTGACTGCAAAAGCCGCGGAACTTAGTCTCTTCGATAGAGCTGTGATGTGCGGACCCCACTGCAGCTTCGAATCTATTGTAATACCTAAGAACACTGTTTCGTTTATTAAATCAAGTTTATTGCCATCAAGCATTATGTTTAAGCTTACTTGGGGTACATTTGGCAAGGAGAACTTGAGACATTTTGTTTTAGTAGCGTTTAGTAATAAATTATTTGCTGCGAACCATATCAGTATTTTACACGGAGCAACTGCCTTTTGACCTCTGTCACTCAATTACTATATAATTATATTTAATAAAATATATGTTGTATACTGTATTTAAAATGTTGTATTAACTTCACTTCTTGTATTATTTACGTGAACACATTCCTAACACACACATGTTTAAGTATGTCGGATTATTTTTCTGTCGTTTAACAAATATCTACGATAATCTGCTTTGAAATTGCCCATATTGTACTGTAGAAAGATTCACCATTCAGCACGGCGTTGTTAATTTACCAAGGACAGAGAGAAGCATGTGTCGCGTGCGCATAATGTAACTTACATTATGCGCACGTGCTTTTTTTCCTGGAAATAAATTATATAATGACACGCAGTCAGCATGATTTTGATAAAAAAATAATTACATGTAAAAAATTTAATTGTTTATTTAGTAAAAAGTGTATTTTTCTTGTTTACAGTAGTTTTGTTTAATCATAACTGCTATGCTATGTTTTGACACTCTCAAACAAAACTATTACGAACAATTTTTGTGTGGGCCTAACTTTAAAACCGCACGGGTCACTCTTTAAGGGTCTAAGGGGTCTAAGTGTGTTTCTTATGTCAAAATAACAGATTTTTGTACTAAATACACATGAAAGTATATACTTACATATTATAAAAACATTTTTTTAAATATTTGTGTTTCTGTGTGTTTGTTCCGGCTAATCTCTGAAACGGCTGGACCGATTTTGACAGAACTTCACTAGTAGATACCTGATGTTATAAGAAGTTTGTTTGATGTTGAAGAACTTTTAATTTAGAAAAAGTATTAGGGTCCCGCGCAAAATGCACACGTTCGTAATCCACGCGGGTGAAGCTGCGGGCAGAAGCTAGTCTATAATATAAAAATATAATCTACATACATTAGATGCGAATCCCTACACTAGAATACGACATAAAACATAGGTAGGTGGAGCCGAAAAGGCGCGTGCATTTTTAGACTAAAAAATCCCTACATGACTCTGGGAAAATATTCTAGGGATGTTACGAATGTCATATTTTAGACATTCGCGAATGCGAATGCGAATGCGAGTGTTTGAAAGGCGAATGTGCGAATGCGAATGCGAGTGCGAATGTTGAGAAGGGGCAAAAAAAGAAATATCCAGGTATTTTTATCATCGATTTTTATTTATTTAAGGTTAATACTGTGTATATATATAATATACACAATCAAATTAATGACAAACAAATTTAATAATCAATTTTCAATAGGGGCAGATTATATTTTCAACTCGAAACTGTGTTAATTCACTTAATGACAATACCTTGCTTATTGATTGATCGACAAGTGACAACTAGAAACAAAGTAACAAACACGCGATGATGACCCGCTAAGCTTCGCACACTCCTACTTGTCTCGACTTGCATACACTCGCATTGGCTAAACATTCGCATATGCGAATGCGAACGTGAACATTCGTAACATCCCTGAAATATTCTTAAATAACTATATGGGTATATAAAAGAAAAACAAAACGAAGTTATTAAGTTATCTTTTTAAATGGAGAACCGACAATATTTTCCATGTTTTATGTAGTTAAGAGACCTTTTTACGCACATGACAACCATCTAAATAAACTTATTATAATAGACTTTTATGTTTTTCTGCTAGCACTTATTGTTTAAGTAGCATGACGCTCACTTAGTTATTATGTTCTCGAATCTCTAGAACAGCTATACTCAAAGTGTGCTCCATGGAGCCCTAGGGGTCCGCAAAGTCTCTGTGGGGGCTCCGCGAAAATACTGGTCACTCTTCACAGTCGATTCTTTACTATCAAGACTTACAAAAAAAAAAAATAGATGAATAGTAAAAATCAATTTCATACCTCCCATTAGATGCAAATGTTAATGTCAAGTAATATGATTATTAATAAAATATACACATTAACTACTTAAGGCTCCGTCAAATATTTCGTTTTCTATAAGGGTTCCGTCGCCAAAAACGGTTGAGAATCGCTGCTCTTGAACTATACGTTTCAAATAAAGAAACACATGAATGGTTGCTATATTTGATAACATATAGGTAGCAATCCATACTGGTAAGTTGGCAAAAATAGGATGTTTATTGCCTCATTAGTGGTCGCAAGCGTCACTGCTGAGCGTGAGGCGCGATTCCCGGGTTGGGCAAAATGTTATTGGGTTTTTCTGTATGAATATTCTCAGTAGCAGCATGAAGTCTGGAACTGTGCCCGGTAGATGGCATTAGACTCGCCCATTATTACATAGGACTCAACAACGGCATCGGTGAAATGTGAGTGTACAATAGTACACCTCTGAGCCTTACCCCTCCAGGATACAAGCGTAATGCTATGCAATAAACACATAAAAAAAATATCAGTACAGAACCTCCCACAAAAACCCGGCTCACATTAAATTCGGCAGATCTTCTTGTGCCGTGCTTAGGTATATTTAAGGAACGATTGTCGGTGTATGAGTTTAGACGGAATAATGTTTCTAGTAGTATTGATTTTGATATGGTGTGCGGTGTTTGTTGCGTGGTCGTGGTTGAGACCACGTCACCCTTCGCCTCCGATGTATCCTGGGGCACTGCCGCTCATAGGACATGCTCATATGTTAATTGGAGACGGTCAACGTAAGTTATCAGCACAATTCTAGCCTTTTCACTAAATGAATTATTATTAATTCATTAATTATTATGTTTTACTATTTATGATGAATTATTATTCGAGGTAAAAGTATGCTTCGTTGGTTTGGTCATTTAGAGAGGATGGATGAAAGGCGATTAACAAAAAAGATTTATAACGCGGTTGTTAGTGGAAACGCCAGGAGGGGACGCCCTAGAAGGACATATACGGACCTTATTGGTGATTTCCTTCAAAAAGGTCAGGTGCGTAGTACCCACGACCGGCGTTCATGTATGAAACTATGCATGAATGTAGATGAAGCAAAAAGGTTATGTAAGGATCGTAGCACGTGGCGTTCTGTAGTTTCTGCCTACCCCCATGGGAAAAAGGCGTCACTTTATGTATGTATTATTCGAGGTCTGAGAGTTTGCTTAGTTTATTATTTGTATTTTTATTTATTGTTCACTTGTAAAATATATTTAATAATATAGACAAAATAATTACTTGCTAATAAATATATTATGTAGAACAATATACAGTGTTCGCTAATAACATCATCATCATCAGCCAGAAGACGTCCATTGCTGAACGAAGGCCTCCCCCTTAGACCACTAAATAATAATCGCTAATAACAATCAAACTAAATTTTATTATTTCTAGTTTGTCATAAAATAATAATCAAATTATATATTATAATTTTCTATGGAAATACAATGTTAATCATAAAATTATTCATCCAATTAAATCTAATAATTTTAAGTCAAATCAAAAACAAAACATTGCAATACAAAACTACTCAAAAGAAATTCGTTATAGTTTCACTCGGAGCTTTGAAATGACCAAATCTAATTAAAAAGTAAAAAGGCATGTGGGATGAACAATAGTCTCTCATTTTATTTATTTCAGATCTTTGGAAATTAGAAAAGAAAATTTGCAACTACTGTCTTGAGAAAGGAGGAATTATTGAGGCCCGAATTGGCCTGCATTCGTGGTATGGTAAGCAATTATCTGGTTTAACGATCGCTTTATGCTTCATAATTTAACCACCTTCCTTTAATTTCATAAGAGCGATAAGTTGCCTTTCGTGTGACAGGATCCAATTCAAACGTCACCTAAACATGTGAATCAGTCTTTGAATCTCATCAGAATTCGATTATCATTGCGTTAACGGTGAAGGAAAAATCGAGAAGGAACCTGCAAACCTGAGACGGTTCCTAAAAAATCTCCATGATGTGTATAGTCTGGCAAGGGTTAAGATCTCTTCGATTGCCTTCTCGTTCATGGTAGAAGTCCATGCCAGCTGTGAGACAGAGCCGACCTGTTCTTTGCTAGACTCGAATTTGTCTGAAAAGTACCTAGAGTTATTTGTGTTATTTTGTGGAATAATTTGTGTTTCAGTACTAACAGACCCAGATGATAGTCTATTAGTAGCCAATACATGTCTGGATAAACCGTACTTGTACGATTTTGCAAAGGAGGTGTATAATAACGGACTAGCCACATCAAAAGGTACCCAATAATTTTACCATTGAGACAATAATTTGTTAAAAAAATGTATACAGACCTATTGTATTTAACTACCATATTGGTCTAATGGTTGGATGTGCGGCTGCAGGGCAAGAGTTCCTGGTTTCGATTCACAATTTGGGCGAAGAATTATTGGAATTTCTAAAATTCTCAGTTGATCTTTATCAATGTCAATTAATCTCATAAAAACTCTTTCTTCTAAGCCAGTCGATGGCAATCTAAATAATCCCAGCCCAGAAGTTAGCTACAAGGAGTGCGCTATCAGTGGCATCCATTAGTTCTAGCCAGAATACCTCTATACGTGATATGTAGCTGTATATAGTATACCTCTATTCTGCCCTCATAAGCCAAAAAGCGTCATCTCAAAAAAGTGAGACTCGAGAAAATTCATGTTTTAGTTTTTTTGATTTCGCGTCAACTTAGTAAAGTAGTTTTAAAATTATTCATTCATAATATTAGATACTCATACCCATATTTCTTATTGATGTTGTTAAAAATAGGAAAAATATGTTTTTTTACCTCATTTTTGAGATACCGCTATTGGGCTTCGAATAATATGTTTATTAATATGAGTTACCGCTTTTAGTTATAGTGTGTTCATAGGAATTTTCATACAAATGTTTTTCTATACATTTTTGCTAAAAATCCATGTAAAAGAAAATAAAACACGAAAAAAGTGCATTTGGAAATAATTTTAATAAACTTAAGATTATTAATGGAATCAGGCGTTACTTTGCGGAAATCCATGATATATAAGATATACAACTAGAATATTTAGTTTTAATTCCGCTAAACTACTGCAAGTTTGGGTGCATGCACAGGACCGCCCTCCCGCCCGCAAATATATGTACATGCAGGAGGTGTGATAGAAATAATGTAACATGCAACCAAACCGATCCTCGGATCCGAGGATCGGTTTGGTTGCATGTTACATATATTTGCGGGCGGGAGGGCGGTCCTGTGCATGCACCCAAACTTGCAGTAGTTTAGCGGAATTAAAACTAAATATTCTAGTTGTATATCTTATAAACTTAAGATTGACATAATTAGAAAATTTTAAATTTTGAAAATATGCATCTATGTCATAAATCACTCAGAAGTAGGGAGCTCCCTCCAGAAGGACAGTCTATTGCCTGGTATTATATTTTGAAGGGATTTCAAAATATTGTTCTTCTTGGCTTGCGAAATTCCGTTAAGCAAGGAGGTGGAAGAGCATTCGTTTTTAAAATCTTGTTTCCAATAATACTCCCTATCAAAGGATATCTTGTAATTAAAATCGAAACTACCTCTCGTAGCTTCCACTTGCACTATATTGCAGATATAAGGACGTGGATTAAGGCGAGACAGTTTGTATTGCGTTGTGTAATCTTATCATTCATAAAAGTCATTGTGGTCCATTTTTTTTGGAATCACATTTTTCCCAGCTCCTAGTCACAACGGTATAAAAATCTTCAAAGTCATAAATCTTATTCTTCATCCGCTTCATAGACAATTCAACTCTGTGATGAAATGAGTCGGCAGACATAAAAGTGTGGCCGGCTTCAAAAAACTTTATAACAATTTTGTCAGCATTGATTTCACCCGAGTTAACTATATAAATTAGAAAAGAAAAGAATGTCCAGTTTTTATTTTGCGCTGAACAGTTATCAACCCATATAATTATATTTTTGGCATCTCGGTGAAACAGTAAAAAATGGTAATATGCACTGTTAATTTCGTCCTTTGTCCTCCCAAATAATGCCTCATGCCACTACACAGGTACGACGGAATTTTGTCGACCTTTACCAGTTTGTACAAAACTCTCATTATAAACTACTATCCTGTGAGTGAAAACAGCAGACTTAAAATATGACTTAATATATGAAATTTTGGCCAGCAATTATTAGAACTTTTCTAAGCGATTCCACCGTAAGTAAATATACGGCCATTGTGTTTAAAAATAATGATATACCTCTCAGCTCCTTAGTAATATCGTATAAATTTGAGATATGCAATATTTTCTTAGTAGGTTTTAGGTGGTTTCTGGTTGAGATAGCGCCATGTAACTTCATTTAACCTGTAGGGAATTTGTTAAGCTATCAGATGCAACAAAAATCAAAAATTTGTATTTTTTTGAGATACCGCTTTTTGGCTTATGAGGGCAGTATTGTTGTGTTTGTTACTTCACTCTTGCGCTCACACAGTCGTGTTTTATTTATACCTAGTTCATAGCAAACTATAATAGTATTCGTTCTTTTTTCAATGTTCTTTATTTCCAAAGTAGGTACTTGTATTTTCAAAACCAGTAGCAGCCGAGTGTTTGAGAGTTAGAAATATCCGAGGCAAAAGACTCTGACTTTTCAAATTGACGTGTAAATTCGATTATCTTCGCTTTAAAAGTGCATGAATATATTGTGTGTCAACCAACACACCTGAGAGGGCTTCAAAATGTTGTTGAAAAGCAAATCCTTTCTTATTCTAAAAAGATGTCCCTGTCCAGCAGTAGGACAGTCCATCCAGTAGAATATAATTTTCTGGTCATCATTCTAGGGTCTACATGGAAGGTTCATCGTAAGCTATTGAATCCTTCCTTTAACCAACAAGTGCTGAACACTTTCGTAGATGAATTTAACGTGCAGGCCCGAACTCTTTTATCTCAACTTGATTCTGAAGTGGGAAAAGACCAGTTTGATGTGGAACGATACTTGGTTAAATATTTACTGAGAACTGTTTGTCGTAAGTATAATTTATATTGTTTTATTGAAGAAAAATACAAGAGAAAATTGAATTCAAAATAGTACCGGTGACCCCAAACGCACAGCCGGCTATTGGTGGCTTAATTTATCCAGCATTTGTAATGTTTTGGATAAATTAGAGCAGAGTCGTGGAACGACTGTTTCCTTCTCTGAAAAGAGGACTTAACGGGAGGATTAATAATTTAATGGTAGCGTATATTATGTGTCGAAAATCTTTGGGTTATTCGTTGTCTATTTTCAGTCAACTCAATGATTTTATAAAAATGTGTATCCTTAAACCGGTCTATTGGTGGCAAGCGTGACTTCTGAGCGTGAGGCCCTGGGTTCGATTCCCGAGTCCGATTTTTCTGAAAAAAAATTCTCAGTTCTAGCACGGAGTTTAGAACTGGGCCCCGTTGATAGCAGTAGGCTCGTCTAAAGTCGCCTAACCTTTTGTTTGGTGCAACTGGCTGTAAATATAGAAAGTGGATGCCAATGTTCTTCTTCAAAAACCATAACAAAATTATGTGTTGACTTCGATATAAATTAATCCGATTTGATTTATTCACAGTACTGTCTGGTTCAAAACATTGTTTTAATTTTTTTAGGTACTTCATTAGGACTTAAAACTGAAGATCAAAATATGATTGACAAAGACTATGTTCATGCAACTGAAGATTATGTAAGAACAATTCTTACAAGAGTTCAGACAATTTGGTTGCATCTACCTTTTATATTCAATAGGACTTCGTTGAAAACTAAACAAGACGGACTAATGAAAATAATGAAGGGAATTATGAATGAGGTTGTTAATACTTTGTCTTTTGAGTTTAGGTTCTAATTATTCCTATTCTTCAAGATTTTGTTGAAGTCGCAACCGCAACTGTTAGGCCTCTGCCTCGAATTTTGGCGCGGCAGTGGGGCGCTTGACTGGAGTGCACCGCTCGTTGCCCGCCCCCCGCGCCGCTGTTTTCGAGAACCGGTCCATTTGATTTTACGCATAAGATCCCGCCGCCGCCGCCGCCCCGCTGCCCGCAAAATTCGAGGCAGAGGCCTTATAAGGGTGAGGTTCTGGGTTCGATTCCCGGGTTGAGCAAAAGTGTTATTGCTTTTTTCAGCATGAATATACTCAGTAGCAGCCCGGAGTTTGCAATGTTGTCCACTAAATAGCAATAGGCTTACCCCCACTTCCATAGGACTCGGTAACGGCACCGAAAAAATTTGGGCCTTCAACAGTAAACTGAGTAAACTAAAGATTTCTTACATTATAATAGATTGTTGCAAAATATATTTTTCAGGTAATCAGTAAACGTAAATTCGAATTAAAGGACACTAACTCTTCACGTAACGACAATGGCTATACGAAAGGTACAAACCTATTTTTTTGATAAATTAAACAATTGAACAAATTTCCTCATATGTATTACCAGATGCAACAAAGGATTCCAAAGATATAAATAAATGGAAACAAAATATAAATATCGTTTTTTGATCGTCTAACTACAATTTCAGGTAAATTCAAACCAGTATTGAATCAAATGCTAGATTTAGCAAACAAACATGATGCATTTACTGACATTGCCATTAGAGAACACTTGGACACTTTTGTAATAGCTACTTTTGACACTGGTTCTACAGTCATGACGATGACTCTGTTATTGATTGGATCATATCAAGATGTACAAGAACGTGTTTATAAAGAGTAAGTAAAAACTTATCATCACAATATTCCTGCCCTTGCGCAAGTATATAAAGTAAATTATCAATTAAAGTTCCATCACTATCATTTAGATGGTTGGCAGTCCACAACTGTGCGTTTCTCTAGAAACATTCTGCCTCGCAAAACAAAACTGTGGAATAAACTGTCGCCTGCGGTATTTTCGGACCAAAACGACCTTTAAACCTTCAAGAAAAGAGCGTACTCCTTTTTAAAAGGCCGGCACCGCACTTGTGACTCCTCCGGTGTTGCGGGTGTCCATGGGCGACGGTAATCGCTTACCATCAGGCGATTCATCTGTTCATTTGCCGCCTATGCCATTAAAAAAGATAAAGCTGATGTATCAATTCATTAATTGATACCATTGATAATTTCGACTACTAGCTACGTAAAACTACTCCAGTGCGATCTATAGATGTCAAGTGACCCGTGAATTTCTACTTGACGAAATATGAGTCTAGTACACTCTGGATAGACAGCCGAGACTCATAGATGTGCTACCTTGTGCCGACGTGACAGGAGAAGTAGCAATTCTATATCGGTCTCTGAAAGTTTACATCATATCTGATATGTACGAATGTCCGACATCAGCCGTTGGGCTTCAGGCCACCAGGTATAACACCTCGTCTAGTCGTAGGATCCTCTTTTATAAAGAACTTCACCATATCTCATTCTTTCATAATATCTCTATCAGCTACAGGTACATACAATATATTAACTAACAAAAGGCGCACACTGACAACGTAAATTAAAAAAATAAACTTGAAAATAAATATATCATTTTAATTTTTTTGCCAACATTACAGGTTATGTTAAATATATATCTTCTCTACAGATTACAAGAAGTACTAGGAGATAAAGACAGAGATGTTACTCAACATGATTTAACCAAGCTAGTATACCTGGAAGCTGTGTTGAAGGAGTCATTAAGACTTTATCCTCCGGGACCTATCATTGCAAGAAGCATTGACACAGATGTTAAGCTAAGTATGTATAGTATTTAGGGTTTACAAGTACCTTGAATTTTATAAAAAAAGCTGTCCTATCAACATTTTGATAAAAAAGTTTACTAGTTTTTACCCGACTACGGCGAAGCAAAAAGAAGGGTTGTGATTCTGACTTAGTATATAATTAAATATATTTACTGGCAAATACTTAAAAAATGGCACGGTTGGCGCAGTGACTAAGCTTTCTACGCTAGGTTCGATCGATCGCGGGTTCGATTACCGCACGGAACAAATATTTGTATGATCTACAGATAGTTTCGGGTCTGGTTGTGTGTATTTATGTGACATGTATGTTTGTAAACTGTACCCACGATACAAGAGAAACTCTAGTGTAGGGCACCGTTTTTTAAAAAGAAATAAAAAATCTTGTATATTACCTATTTTAGAGAACTACACATTGCCAGCTGGTAGCACCTGTCTAATAGCACTGTACGGTATTAACCGCCATCCAATGTGGGGCGCAGACGCAGATCAATTCAAACCGGAGCGATGGCTAGACCCTGCCACCTTGCCTGACAACCCTAATGCCTTTGCCAGCTTTAGTCTTGGCAGGCGAAACTGCATCGGTAAGATTTACAGATATTTTTGATTTTGTTGCTAGTAGATTTTTCAATCAAATAGCTTGCAAGAGCTACATCCACCAACAAAAGTAGCCATACAATGTACAATGTTTTAACGCTTAACAAGACTCGCAGTTCTAGGTCACACTAACATGACATCTCGTACTTAATAATTTAACTATTTATCATTGATGCTATCTACAGATACTAGATTTATTAAACTACTTATACAACGTGCACGATAATTTGACCTATTCTTTGAAAGGGGTTATACTAGAGCCTTTGCAACAAGTTTGACCCATGATACAGGGATCCATATTTTCCAAGTGACAATTGACGGATAAAGGTCTTTACTTTTCCTATTCTTGACTTCCTATTCATAGGATACAGATTCAAGTGTTATTTTTTATTTACAGGTAAATTATACAGCATGATGGCTATGAAGACGACGCTTGCGCACATTTGCCGGCGTTACTATATCACCGGCGATATCAGCAAAGTGTCAATGCAATCTGATATGGTTATAAAACCAGTTTCAGGCCATCATATATGTTTGGAATCAAGAAAATAAATTTAATTTTTGTTTTAGTTGAAAAATAATTTACATTCCTAACCTTCTGGTCATTAGATATTATTTTAACTTGTGTTTTTCCTCTGCAGGGTAAAAGCCTCCCTCCACCACCTTTAGTTTTGCTAAGTATTCAATAAGAGTTGAGTTCGTCCCGCCATCTTCTTCTCGGTCTGACTCAAACATGTTTAACATTTACTGGCACTGACTCGGTTCTTCTCTTGGCTCAAAGCTCCTCAGACATGCGACAAATATATCTGGCCCAGTCCAAGTAAAGCTCGGCAGGTGTTTGGGTAATGTCTTCTGGTTCTTAGTTTTGGATCACATCTTTGTGTTTTTGTACGCGGTCAATAAAATCCTGCACTCCATGGCTCAGTAAGATAACACTAATAAAAAGAACCGAGTGTTTCTTTAACTCGAACCCTGGGTTGGGCAGTGTTATTGAGTTTTATATGGAAAATTGGAAATTCTCCATGTACAGGAACTCAATAACGATACTGGCGAAATGTGCCTAAACCATCGAGAAATATAAACGTATTGACGCCAACGACGTATCCAATCCTACGAATAAAGCAGTATAAAATAAATTCAAATTTTCAATAAAACAGTCATTCTATTCAAAACTTTAATGAAATACAAACATAATACAAATACTTAGAAGTATGAATATACCATCAAACTCCAAAAGAAACTCAACGGCTTGAAAACGTAATTGCTTTCTTGTATGAATTGTTTGTAAGAGCCCCTTCACACTAGCGTTTCTCCAACATTATCGTTCGATAAACGTACAAAGCACTGACGCCGCGAAAACGTGACGAACACGTCATGTTCTCGTTTGTAAGCAAAACCAACAATAAAGTTTCCTCGTCTGAACCCATTTTGTAAATAATAATACCAAATCGGTATCGCGATCGTGCGGCGTTTGCGCTGCGAATACGTATATCGAACTCCTACATAAAACTGGAGAACCGTTAATGTGAAGGGACTCTAAAGGTTGTTAGAGGATTTTAAAACACAAAACATAGTTTAATAAACTGTGTTCAACCATTATTCTTAAATGTCAAATGTCTCTCACTAATGCAAATACTAGGCATATATGCTATGCAGTGTCGGATTAACCACGTAGCAAGAGTAGCAATTGCTACGGGCCCGCGCAAAAGGGGACCCGCGTATTCTTACCCTCCTCCGCCTGAGCGTTATTTTTTGAGTGAAACTTGTGTGGTATATTGAATTTACTTGATGACACAAAAATGTGAAACGTTACACCGATTTTCCGACTACGACAATCCGGGTCAGACAATTGGTAACCAATTATTTTGTTGACAAGTTCTACAAAAAGTCACTTTAATTTAAAAGCCCATAGCAGATTAAGGGCCCCCGAAAGAATTTACTACGGGCCCCGCGCTTGCTTAATCCGGCACTGATGCTATGTGTGCATATACAAGGTCCTACTTTCCTAATCCCGATCCCTTATAGGGGTTATTATAGGTACTCATCAATAGAAAACAACTTTTTGAACGGAACCAACCCTGAAATCACGACAAAAAATCGTTAAAGGGATTGAGACTTATAATGAATGAAAACCTTAAAAAAATGTACCAAAACACATGTGTAAGAATGATCATAATACCTACCGATCATTCTCTTAGTGTTAAACTAACATGATTTCCTGCCACTGGTTTTAAAACGACCTCCCACTGAGATACTAATTTGCTGACGTCGCTGGTGACGTGGTATCGCCGGAGAAAATACGCAAGAGCCGTCTTCACAGACATCATTGCGTACAATTTGCCTGTAAGAAGATAACTGTTTATTTTATGCACAAATACAATATTATGAGAGTAATCACCGATGCAACAATCATTTTGCGACAGGCGTGAACGTATGTACAAAAATACGAAAAACCGTTTTTTTTTTTTCATAAAACGGGTCACAATGTTGTCCTTTATGAAATACCAAAACGACGTAACGGTACATTAAATATTTCACAAATTCCAAAAAAACGAAATATCAGTTAGGGCAATAGAAACGTATTTGCAAAAACAATATTTTGTTGTTTGATATGGTTTGTATGTTATTGTTTATTTCACAATATCATACAAACCATATCAACGTAAAAGTTAATACGTTGTTATAGGTGTTACAAAATTATGATTTGATGCTAAATTCAAAGAGCCAATATATATATACAGTTGTGGTCATATAATTAAGAACGATTTGTAGCATCAGACATTTTTTTTAAACAATTACATTTGTACTTTTATGTTCCTTCTTAAAAGTAATTAGTTATGTTATGAAATAGCTACATGGATAGAGTAAGGATTAGGAGAAAATACATATTAAAATCACTTACTATTTTTCTTACAAATTTAATTTAGTATCGATACCTACAAATTCTAAGAGTAATAAAGCTGGACAAATAATTAAGAACGATTCTTAAACTGCTCGAGAGTTGTTTCAGTAGATACTTAGATTAAAAAAAAAAACACATTAAATAAGACGGTGATAATATAAAAATTGCAATTTAATACATTTTATTCTCAGTTAATAGTTTCTAGCTTGTCCACGGCTTTTAATGACTGCCTTACACCGACGAGGCATTGACTCTATCAATTTTTTTGATTTCTCAAGAGAAATAGAGCGCCATTCTTCTAAAAAAACGTTGTATAATAACCTAAGTGAGTTCACTTAGGTTACCACACCGTAGATTTGAAACCTTTTTCATGACTTCGCACCAAAGATGCTCCATGGGATTTAAATCTGGGCTGTTTGTTGGCCATTCTAAGACAGAAACTGATTGAGATGTGAGGAATTCTTTAAGGGTGCGTGCAGTGTGCTTCGGATCATTGTCGTGTTGGAATGTTCAAATAATTGGAAGCACGTCTTCAGCATATGGTAACATTGTTTCTTCCAGGATATTTTTGTACTGGAATTGATCCATGTTTCCCTCTATCAGTCTAACAGGTCCAACACCATGACCAGAGAAGCACCCCCAAATTTTCACATTTCCACCACCATGCTTTAATGTCACTTTTGTGTACTTGAGGTCGAATGCTGTATTCGGAGGGCGTTGAACATATCGTTTCCCATCAGAACATACTCTAGAGTAACGATATGTTTATTTGTTATTTTTGTCTCGTCAGAGAAAAGAACATTTTTCCACTGTCTTACTGTCCAGCTTTCATACCTCCTAGCAAATGCAAGCCGGGCTTGCCTATGACACCGTTTCAATATGGGTACCTTTCTTGCTATCCTTCCGTTCAACTTCGCTTCTACCAAACGCCTTCGGATAGTGCGCGCTGAGATCGCTGAAGAATTATTTTCACCAAAATATTCTTTTCTCAACTCGTTAGACCCCTTAAAAGGGTATTGTTATGCCAAAATACACGATATTTCGATCGTCTCGCCGAGATGACTTTCTCTGTTTAGGTACACGCGGAATATTTGAAGTTGTTTGATACGTGTTAAAATGCTTCACACCGTGGAATATCATCGTTTTTGAGCACTGCAGAAGATCGGCTATCTTTTTATATGACCAATTCTTATCGCGAAGTTTTATTATCACTTCCCTTGTAGATTCATCACAACTTCTATTTTTCCCCATTGTTTTTATATGAAACAATCAACTTCTTGACTTTTACAGCACTAAATGGCGCCAAAATTACGCGAATAGAGGCCTAGTTACAGAGTGTTTCTATTTAAATTCGAATAAAAACATAAACCATCCAGCGTTCTTAATTATGTGGCCAGCCAGTAAGTTTGCAATAATATGTTAAGGTTTAATGTAAAAAGTTTATCTATATATTATTGAATTAATCATGTTATAACTGTATACAATGCTAGTGTGGAACAGTTTTGCGATACCAATAGACATAGATAAAAAAAGACTAAGAGATATAGAGAGATAAAAAAAGACATGCAATAAGTGTTATTCTCGTAAGTTTGAAAAAAGGTTGTTTTTAAATAGTAGTTCTTAATTATATGACCACCACTGTATATATATAATGTTTGTGCCAATAAAACGTAAATAGATAAAAGTTGTTTTGGCTCTTTAAATATATATGTGTGTAAATTAAAGGCCACACTGCGGTGATAGCCTAGTGGTTGAATGCTCGCCTTCCATGCAAGAGGATCAGAATTTGATTATCTCTTGCGTTTACGGTGAAGGAAAACATCGTGAGGAAACCTGCACCCCTGAGAGGGCTGCATAAAGTTGTGTGTCCGAGTGTGTAGTCCACCAACCCGCACTGGGCCAGCGTGGTGGACTAAGGCCTAACCCTTTTCATACTGAGATGAGATCCTTGCCCCGCAATGGGATACTAATGGTTTGAATTTATTAAGGGCCACACTAATGTATGTCAACCGAAATAAAGAAATATATATATTGTGTCTATGTAAGCACATATAAATAAATAATTCTTTACTTTTCCAAAGCTCTAATAATACAATACAATACACTTTATTGCACACCAGAAATAGAAAAAATATACAAAATAATAATAATATTAATAAGTAACTAATAGTATGCCAATATATCAATATATATTTTTCTTTCGTCAATTGTATATTATCTCTATTATAAAGCTGGTAAAGCTTGAAGTGGTGAATTGTCACGGTATTTTTGCTCTCCTGTAAAATTGAGAAAATGTAGATACGTTCATCTGACTCTTGCACCGTGATATGTATTGGTCAACAGTGACGCTGCTTGTGTGGCTGTCGCGTTGATGTCGCTATTTTTACGTAATTAAGTTGATGTTCTGCTTATTTTTACTTCGAGTCTGCAATATTTTGTGCATACAAGATGCGTCGGAGGCGGGCAATCAAAACACTGAAAGCTGGTAATCCGTCGTAACTTAAAATTACTCGCCCCTACGCATTTAATTACGATTGTACGTATATAGTATTTTCTCGTTACAAACTTTTAGTTAATTAAATATAAGAAATTTTAAATAATGCGTCGTGTTCAATATTGGCATAGGCATATTCTTATATACTCTACAAATGGAATATTAAATAGTAGTACCAATGCAATTACGCCTGCCCAAACTGAAGCTGGCAAACGCGTTAGGGTTGTCAGGCAAGGTGGCAGGGTCCAGCCATCGCTCTGGTCTGAACTGGTTCGCGTCTGCGCCCCACATCGGATGGCGGTTGATACCGTACAATGATATGAAACACATATAACCAGCTGGCAAGATGTAGTTTTCTGCAATGGCAAAGTAGAAAAGGTTACCAAAAGAAGGAACCGAACAAAATCGTCAATGATAAAAAATCCATGTTAGCGATATGATCTATGTACATATAGTTGTTCCGGATTTGGGTAAAAAAGGCAAAATAAAAACCGCGACACTCAACCTGAAAAAATTAAAAAAGCCTGACCATAATTATGGATTTCATTTTCTATACATACAGCCCACACACCGTTGAAATCAAGCGATCGTGACATGTGATCCCGTGGTAGGTACAATAAACATGTAAGTAGGTCTTGTGGGTAACGGGAGGATCTCTGTACAGTCTTCCCCGGGACGTGCACAAAGGGGGGGGGGGCTCTTTACAGTCATCCCCTCCGGGAAGTGACTTCGGCATGGCACCGTGGTGGACTTCAGTGCGGTCTTCTAAGAGTTCCCGAGGCCCACCGTATGGTGTCGAGGCGAACCACCGTGGTGAGTTTAACCGAGTTTAGTCCGGCACACCCCTTCGCCCCCCCAGGCGGAGGATAGCCTATGATGTTCTCTCCACGGTAATAAAAAAAAGGTAGGTCTACCATGCATACCAGCCTCGCCCACCCAAACTGCGTCCTCTCCACGATGCAAAAATAGCACTTGCATTATCACAGGATTTGTTAGAAGTACGAGCTTAAAAACATATTGACTTAATATGATATCGGTACCCCACATCATTGAAGTTAAGCAGGTGTTTAAAGCTCCACCCTAAATCTATCCATAAAAGCTGAGAGCTCTTTCACAACACCGCGCTGAAACAACGCTAACACACGGCAAAAGGTTCGGATTCGTTTGGAATTCCAAACAAGTACTGTGCAATATTATGTTCTCGCTCTTTTGTCAGGATGTGGCGTTTAATGACAATACGTCATAAAATGCTTTTGCAGCAAAACTGCCCGACTGACCGTCGTGTAGACAACCACAAGCATTTTTAAAGTACACTGAAATTACACCTTGTAGACGAACATTTTGCAACATTAAATAACTTTATAAAACGTTTCTATACTTAAAATATGTTTTATAATTATGATAATTACATGATTATTGATAGCCGTATTAAAACGTTATAGAAAGTTATTTAATGTTGCTCCACGAAGAGTAACTCCTGTGTGGATGCTCCTGTTTTATCCAGTAAGATGGACGCCCCTGCTGGTGCCTAACTGCGCGGCATACGTTATCTTAGTAAAAAAACACAATTATAATGTTAAAAATGTTAATATAACCTCTTTCATTAAGTTGCATAAATAACTGCATAAATATATGTATATATACAACGGAAAGCTCTATAATCACTTCTTATAAAATACATACTTAGCTTAATATCTCTATCAGATAATCT
This sequence comes from Shargacucullia verbasci, assembly GCA_947562105.1. Taxonomy (NCBI): domain Eukaryota; kingdom Metazoa; phylum Arthropoda; class Insecta; order Lepidoptera; family Noctuidae; genus Shargacucullia; species Shargacucullia verbasci. Next base: position 6,468,087 of record OX387302.1, on the reverse strand, counting down.
CGCGATGAGCGGGGCAGAGGGGTACAGTCTCAAAGTTTCTTTTATGACCGCTTCCAAATACACAAGCTTTGACATATCTTCTTTTGTCAAATCTTTGTCCTGATCCCCGAGCACTTCTTGTAACCTGTAACATTACTAAGATTAATTGGACCCTGATTAAGTTTAGAATATTGATTGATTGAAGGAGGCAAGACGGCTCACTCGGTCTTTAAGTTACCCCTGAACTTTAATTAATCTGAAACTGCACTGATACCTAAACAGAGTGACAAGGAGGAAATGCTTCGAGAGGTAAAAGCTTTGAGGAGGGGTTCTCTAAATTGTTATTAAATTACTAGTCAGATTACCTTTGGGATGATATGTGATCAGTTAATTGACAGCATTTAACCTAAAATGTATCACATAGGAGAGGACTGGGCTTCATATATAAAAAATTGTTTCCCCGTTACTCTTTCTCTCAGCTAACAGGATATTTAACAAGTTTTTGCTGGAAAAACTACCTAATATGCAAGTAAAATATAAATCTGTGTGATCTGTAGTGGAAGTCGATGATACAGTACATTACGTTGTACAAATGGACCCAACAGGAATATTAACTCAAAGTTAAAACTCCCATTATTTTATTACGCAGTCTAAACCTTCTGAAACTTGGTGAAGGCTTTGTAGAAATATATAATCGAAGCCACCATTTTCACTAGCGGCAACCAAGGAGCCACAGCATTTATTCCCCAGATACCCTTGATACCATCAGGTTAACAAATCTACAATATCTGGGTAAGGCATGCTACACGATGATGAAGATAAAACACAGAGCTAAATGAAAGAAACGGTTATTTTTCCCATTGCGCTAGAAAAGTTGTTCATTGATGGTTTTGAAAAAGTAAAATCCGTCATCTGTTTTTATTCCAGAAATAACTATGGTAACAATTTATTGATGATACCATATTGGAATCGCAACAAAACAATTGGCTTCTTCTTGTCGCGGAAATAAATATTTTTATGGCCTACAAATAGTTCTTCCGAGCCTATCAATGAAACTATAATGCTTGCTATCATGCCAAATGATCACCATGTTTTTACATTATACGTACTCATTATATATATTTTCTTGTACATCTGGATTTGATCCAATCACCAGCAAAGAGTAGTTCAGAAGTGAGGCTGTTGTGTCATAAGCTCCTACCACAAAAGTCGCCAAATGTTCCACTATCTCTTCTGTTGTGTAACCATCTTGGTTTTCAGATGAATCTAGCAGTTGATCCAATAGCGGCTTGAATTTACCTGAAATATGAATAGGTATCATACATTATATCTGATACATAGTCTTTAGTATTTATCCATTTTTTTATACATTTCTAAGTACCAATGACGTTAGTAAGACTCTCATGTACATATTTGGTCATAACAAAATATTCTTTTAGTGTCTACTAAGCATGGATTTCGTGAAACTTCGCTTAACTTTGTGCAGGAATTTATCAATAGAATTTCTTCTTTATCGTGATAAAAGCAGCCTTTAGTGTTAAAGACTGAACATATAAGTAACATCTATTCATCATAACCAAAATACTACCTGGTGTGGAGTCATCATCATTCTCTGATTTAGTCTTTGCTTTCAACTCTATTTTGCGTTTATCAATCACCTGAAAAAGTTGTAGGTGCTTTCATTAATCACAGATTACAATATTATAAATATAATATATACAATCAGCAACAAGCATCTCATGATACGAGGTATAAGGTACCATAAACTCAATTGATACTTATTGAAAGGCTACCGTGGAAAGCAAGAAATAATACTAAATTACTCCATTAATGATGTCCTTTTTTATTTTAATCACTTTATTTTGTTTGGTCTTCAATGAAGTCATATTAAACAAAGACGAGGGGTGTAACCATACTGTTCTGATTCTTTTAAAAAATATATAGAACAACTCCTCACATGCCTCTACATAGACTGTATCAAATATGCATTGATCTTCACTTTTAAGGCCTAGCGTTGTTCCTGTTAAAATAAAGCAGATATTATATCAGACAAACTTGTTAATCAAATTAAATTAATTTCGTTAGCAATATCTCCAGGTAAAACTAAAACCTTCATATACACAGAATGTCCCGTAAATAATAGATCAAACGTAAGGCAACGATTGCTCGCCTGATTATCTACAACAAGTTTGGTTTTATTTTGTTATTAAGGTTGCAGAAATACATTCTTCTGATTTGTCTACCTAATTTCAGTATTTTTCATGTTGTTACTACAAATATTAATATTTTTTTAATCTGATTTTTGTAATATATTACTAATTAGTTCGACCATGTAGTTTATGCTTTTACATTATTTTTACATTATACAAATTGGTTAAGTATCACCATATTAAACCTTTCAGCATGCAAACATTACATCACAAAATAATAATTAATCTCTATCTAAATGTATAATTTAATTAAAATTAAATTATACATTACATTTATATCACATATTATATATATAACTTAAAATTAATATTACAATATTTTGTCCGTCAGATATTCTTTGACAGAGTAGTAACACTTTTCAATAAGTATTTTATTAACATTACTCTTGAACATATCAAAATTTGACATTTCGAGAATTCGATTTGGTAAATGGTTATAGATGCGTGGGGCCATGCAAAATACACTATTATTTAAAAGCGCAGTTTTGTTAGATGGAAATCGTATGTTTAGGTTATATATATAATATGGCGATACACAGTTTTCTTAATACAGTTTCGTAATACCTTTACTTTTTCTAAAACCAAATTGTTCATTTGAAAATAAGTTATTCGCTTCAAAGAAATTATATATACCATCATACATAACCTTTTCAAATATTTTTGAAAGATCTGGCACAAGTGCAATGGGGCGGTAACAATTCATATTTTGCTTGTAATTTTTCATAAATAGTGGCTTAATTATCGTCAACTTTAATTTGCCTGGATAATTACCATTTAGAATGCATAAATTTGCCAAATGTCTAAGTATATATGACAGTTTTATTAATACACTTTTGAGTATTTTTGTCGAAATTTCATCATAACCAGTGGTTTCAGTGTTTTTAAATTGAGTATAATTTTATTAATGTCACTAGGAATTGTCGGTTGCACAAATATAGATTTATGATTTTTTACAATAGTTTTAATAGATTTATTAGGAGTTAATTTGGTTATTTAATGAATGAAAAAGTTATTAAATGTATTAGCTATTTGTTTTGGATCACTAATGAAATTACCTTCCACACATATTTGCTGAATTTGTTTTTTATATTATTTAGTTTATTATTGTTTACTACATTCCAGGTAGCTTTGCATTTATTCGGAGCATTGCAAATGTAATTCATGTTACGAGACTTTGTGTCAATTTAGTTATTTTATTAAGTCTAGACGATAGTGCCATGAAACTTGCTTTGCTCTCCGGATTGCGGTTCTTCCTATACTCCCATAATAGTTGACGCTTACGCTTACAGCACTGTCTGATTCCTTTCGTAACCCACTTTGGCTAATATTCTTATACGTATTTTTGGAAAACAATGATTATAAAATAGGCTAAAAAGCTCGTAAAAACTGTTGAATGCTATGTTTGGATTTATAATATCATTAAAACTAAGGGAATCTATGCAGTCTTTGAATTTAGTTATGTTCTCTTTACTATAGTCATGTTTTTCGACATACCAGTACTTTAAAGAGCAGGTGACGTTAATCGGACATGTTAATAATTGAGTTGTGTGGTCAGACAATTCAAATTCAATTATCTTGGTTTTACAGCTTCTTATATTATAAACAATATTATCAATACAGGTTCCACTTGATAGTCGATTCCTTGACACCTAGTTTAAGATTATAGCTTTGCAAAATTTGAATGAACTCAGTTGATTCTTCACTTTTATTAAGAATATTAATGTTAAAATCACCACATAGTATAATTTTCTTTTTACTGTGACAAAAATGGCTAAGTAGCGAATTAAATGTTAAAAAGAACTTATTCAAATCTTCAGCGATGGACTTTGGAGGTCTATATATGTATATTATAAATAGCTTATGTTCTCTTAATTCTATCCCTGAACACTCTATAATGTTTTCAATTGAGTATTTATTAATTTCATTAAGTGGATTAAATTGAAGGGTATCATGTACAAGGACACAAGAACAACCAAAGCGGGGTTTTTTCTAGAGTATATGGAACCAATTGTGTAATTTGGAATTCTTAGTGTATCGTCTACCATCACATTGTGTTCCGTAATGCATAAAACACCCGCAGTTTTTGCTTCATCTTCAAGCGCTTCAAGATTTAATGTTAACAAATCGGATTTAGAAATCAAACCATTGATATTCTGGTGCAGTATATTAATTTGGTGGTAAATGATAAAAATCATTTGATATTTGAGGACTGCGCAGATTTACATTTTCCTTCAAAGTTTCAGTCTGTGTACACTTTTCTAATAAGGTAGGCAGGTTATGTTCCAGATTGTCACGCTTTTGTTCACAGTAAAGTTCAAAGTTAAGTTTGTAGACAATATGTAGATCAGAAGAATTAATTTCGACAACCCTACGGGTTAATAACAAAAAATAACAAATTAGTTGTAGATAATCAGGCGAGCAATAGTTACCTTACTATTCATCTATTATTTACGGAAAACCCTATATAGTTTGAAATCAGTATATCCATCGTAACAAAACGCCATATCAAAAACTCTGGATACGTACTAGAAATAGTTTTCGTTCCATACTCGATCAAATCCCGGTGAATGTCAAACGGGCCTTCTCCAACTTTTGAAGATAATACAGATACAAGATTCCGGGCCTGCGCGTTATATTCATCCATATATGAATTTAACACTTGTTGATTAAACACTGGATTTAATTGCTTTCGGTTGATCTTCCACACTGGTACTAGAATTATTTATAGAAAAAATATTTTGTTTGGTTTATAATTTCTGTGTAATAATTTTTTGGTTTATATTAACATGGTTATTTTCAATAAAAATGATGACAAGCCATCATTAGACCAGGGAAAGAAAGAACTAAGGAAAAATAATTTCTTAATAATATTTAAAACATTTTTAAAGACAAATGAAATAGTAGAAGCAACATAAATCAGAAAAAACTAGATACGTACAAATAGATACGAAGAGAAAAAACTGACGCAAAGGTTACAAAGACAGAAAATACTTCAGAGACAAAGGTCCAAAGAGAGTTAACTCCTTTTTTTAGGTGCGTTATTAAGGTTTGGGAAACTGTAGTCCCCAAATAAATTTTCTTAGGTTTGCGGAAAATATATGATTAAATCTTAAAGAACAGTTTCAACTGACAAAGTGGAACAAGTGTATTTACGTTATTTTGGTCATTCAGTGGTGCAAGATAAAAAATGGAACTCAAAACTTTTTCGCATTTCGTGCTATTTTGTTGTATTAAAGGTTTGGTTTAATGGATAACCCGTTTCTATATTTTTTGGCTGTACCATTGATTTGAAGGGAACAAGCAAATCATCACGATGATTGCTGTTTTTGCTTGACTTGAGTAAAATAGACTATGTAAATGTAGCGTCAGTATCTCCAATTCCTCACATTGTATAATACTATTAGCAACAGACACTGCACATCAAGAATCTGGTCTGATTAGTAGATTAGCTACTGTTGATTTGTCATTCAAGAAGATTTTACACTTCACAAAAGGAAAAGATGTTTTGTTTTTTTCTGTAATTACATGTGGCTCATTTTTCTATTACATACTTAAACCTGCACTATTTCTATTCACAATATATTTATAAGTATATAATATTACTATTTTTGTATTAAAATTCAAAATACAGATAAATCATATTTAGATTTGTTATGAAACTTAAACACTATCTTTATTAATCTATGATACTAAAATTTATCATAACTTTAAAATGGTACGAGTAACAAGAATTTCATTGATATATTTGTGTTAAGTAGGCTCAATTTGCTAGTAATCAGCTATTTAAATCAATGTTATTAAATAAAAAAGTTTTTTGTCATACAGTGAATTATTATTATGTGGGTATAATTAAATAATTTGGTTTTAATTAATTTAGTTTTTTATCACCGATCACTGTTACTTACCACTTGATGTGAATAGTCCGTTGTTAAACATCTCCTTCGCAAAGCTGTAGATGTATGGCTTGTGTAAACATTTGTTCGCTACTAATAAACTATCGTCTGGATCTGTTATAACTGAAACATTTAATTAATGATTAAACGAATTTACTTGTAAGTGAAGTTTTATTATAATTATACGAACGGCCACGTCCAAAGAGATTGACAATTTACACATGTAGTTCCACATACAATTTCGCTACACAAGCACAGACCTTCTATTGTTTATAAATGTTGTGTTATTTTATCAGCTGAGTTAAATTCAGTTTTTTTATTAAAATAAAATGAATACTCCAAATGTTTTAAGTTCAATAAATGTACGAAAATAAAAATCCTAACTTTACTAACCGCCACACATAACGAAACACTTGTCTTCTATCAAAAGCAAAGCCTGGTTATGTATCTCCTCATTCACTTCGAGATCTGGATTGTATGTGTATTGGATGTAAAATGTCTTCTCACATGTCATCCTTATACTTGTTCCATAGGTCACGTAGATTCGATGAGAAGCATGTCGAAATAATGATGGCAAATAATGTGCGTATCTGACTTGGAGATGCAGAAACAATTGCTTCAGCGGTTGTAATGTCCCAATGAGTATCGTTTTCAAGCAAACTGAGCTGTTTACATGCAGCACGAAATGTTAGGCATAGTGTGCCTAACTGTGCCTAACACCATCGAAAGTTCGAAGTGATTCAAATGATGTCGGCCCACGAACATTCACCAGCAACAACCGCAAGTAGAAGCATTCATCATTCTTTGGATGAACTGTGTAAATGCGACGAAGAGCATCAGTAGAACGCACATCCGGATGATCAGGAACCATGCGGTTCCGCCTTGCTTCCGACGTTGAAATTTCTTCAATGAATCGTTCCAAGTGTAATAACGTGGCATCTCAGAGTAGAGCAAAATTCGTGCAAACGCATCGCTTTGGCAAATCGAAAAGAAAATTGTCAGTCTTGTCGCTGGAGGTGTTTCAGCACGAAATGAAATGAAATGAAATTATTTATTTTGCACGTTGAGCAACATTTGATGCATTGAAATAAACTCGTTGACCATTCTCCAGATGCACCGCTAAATTTACAACAGTGGGATGACGTTCATGAATGAGGAATGAAAATATAGGCCGAATCGCCTCATTACAGCTCACATATCGTGCGCTTGATAGTGCATAACTCCATCCTTGGTATTTGGAGATTGAACGCCAAAAATCGCCATATTGCTGCCTTTCTTAACATATTTGCAGATGTATTTGATGGACTTCACTGAACTGCAATACTTGTAACTTTTATTTATTTATTTATTTGTTTTGGAAAGATGCGGCGAATACGGAAAAATCCAAGTGTTGTCGACCACAAAATCGTTTCCTTTCAATTTCGTTGTGATAGTTCTACCGTTATCATCGAGTGATAGATGCCGATACAGTGGATAACCAACATAGTCATCGTTGCCAGTTATAGTCTCCGCCGTCAAATTTCGTGGATATCGCTTGAAACACTTGCCGCCGATGATTGGGGCTTGATGGCGCTACACGGTCCGTGAATCATGTTCCTAATTAGGTACAACATCATGCATGTCTGGATTGGTTTCGAAATCTGGAATCATATCATCTATTTGGTCTGGTCGAATTCTTTCGACTAACCAAATAATGTATGCATGCGGCATGCCTCGTTTTTACCATTCAATAGAATACATCCAGTATCGAGTACCCCCAAAGACGTGATGCTTAACAAAGTAGTTCATCAGTGGCCGGATTTTTTGTTTAAAGACACGTGCGGCGATGTTGTACCGATTACTTGATATAATGAACATATATCATTGCATCTTGCGTATGTTCATGCATATGAAGCGGGCTGCCAATGTACGTCGCCGGTAGAATAGTCAATCGACCAATATTAGCTACATCTCTTTCGGTGCTGATTGCATCACGTAAATGAATATACTACTCCGAACGCAGTTTGTCTTGGTTCAGTAAGCGAAATTCTAAGTCTATGGATTCAACCGAATGAAAGTGAGGTGCTGACCGTTTCGATTTCGACGTACATGTCGACGCAATATTGCCGAAGCAATCGACGAAATCGCAACAAATATGTAGTTGTCAACATTTTAGCAAATCATCAAACGATATGCGTAATAATTCATCGAGAAAAAAAAAAGAAAATATATAATAATTTAAAAAACGAAAAAAGAACACGCTTGTATAACACAACGAACTAAAAAATTGAAAATATTTTTTAAGTTTAAATAACAATTAATTTCATTGTAAAAAAGCAATTTTAGACGGCAGGTATACCTATTCAACTTAACTAAAATATATTAGGTCTCTTTAGCGTGTAGTTTCGGTTATTTTTTGATGAACATGCGATTTGCACGAAATGCGAGAAACACCGCTATAGATGTATATTTTTCTAATTTTACCGTCTTTGAGGTAAAACCTAAGATTTACTGAGTGGATGGTGATAAAAGTTCGAAATGAACGATGTTTACAGAACATTTCGCACTTTTACCATTCAGAGTTGGTAAATCTTAAGTTATACTGGAAAATCTTAAGATTTTCCACGGTGCACTCCACCACTAGGCGGTGCACGGGTACGCATGACGCAGTTGCGCGCGGCAACCAACGGTATTTTGGTTGGCAGTAGTGTTGCAACAATTGCACAAAAAAATCGATTGTTGATAATCGGTTATAATCGTATTGATAATATCGATTTAGTCGATTAATCGTTTAAAAATAATCGACTTGAAATAAAACGATTTTTCGAATACAACTTTAAAGTTGCAAAATCGATCGAATCGATTGTGACAATCGATTATACAAAAGTAAAAAAGTTTTATTCTCTGTTTGTATGTTTTTAAAAATTGAATGAGTACTCAACAAGTATCGATACTTTGGTATGGTATCGAATATGGTAGCGATACTTTGATTCGATACTAGTATCGAACAAAGAGTGGTATCGTTTCATCTCTAGTCGGCTGCGGCGGCGCGGCGTAGGGAGCACTGGTGCCGCAGCCGACTAAGTATGAAACGATACCACTCTCGACTCGAGAAATGGCTTCTGAATTTTCGTCTCGATTATTTTTTACGGTCCAGACTGTAATGTACCTCTTTGTTATTACCCTTGCTTAACAAAATATCACACAATTACAAATTACGCTGGTTGAAATATGTTCATGTTAGTTTTTTTTTTTTTTTCATTTACGCACCACTTTATTTCAGGTAAATTTTCAAATATAATCAATAATAATATGTTTTTTTAATTATATCTTTAAAAAAGATTATACATAAAAGAACAAAAAAAATGCATATAGCATTTATATGTAGATATTTGTTTAAAAATCTTACAATATCTTAACAAATGGCGTACCAGAGAATACGCGCTAAAAAAACGGTCGGCTGTCAAAGTGTTAATTATATAAATGTAGGACAAAAGGCATAAAATCTTACCATATCCTGAACTTGTGCCAATCCGAAACTCAATGACTCCACCGCTCTCCAAACTGTGTTTAGACATGTCCTGAATACGTTTATACAGACCTAAAAAATAATTTAACTCTTAAAAATGTTGAGTGCATCATTAATGTTCGCAAGTGCATCTAAGCTAAGTAAGCGTGAGGACCTGGTTTCAATTCCCGGGTTGGACAGCCACAGTAACAATATGTACTTATAATGATCTTATTGCAAATCTCGATCTTTTACAGACAACCTTAGGATGGACTGAATTGTATTATACAAATAAGGGTAGATGGCGTACGTGCGCACATGCGTGTAGGCAGTTTGCATACTTTTATTTCATGAATATGGATTTATTGGTCATCTAATACTTGCGACCATTAGCAGTCGTGCTTCCGACCACGCAGCCAACGACTGCCTCATTTGTCTAGTGGTGACTGCTGAGCGTGAGATCCTGGATTAGATTCCCGGGTCAGGCAAAGTGTTATTGGGTTTTACTGTATGGAAATTTTCAGTAGCAGCACGGAGTCTGAAACTGAGCCCGGTTGATAACAATAGACCATAATATGAGACTCCACCTAAACCTTCGGGGAATAAAAGCGTAATGCTATGTTATCTATAAAAATTAAAATATAATTAATAGGTCGTTGCTTAATCATCAGTTAAAGTATAAACAAATGGCTATTCGGACATTGTATGTACCTATACAGGCTGAATTTTTCAAGTGGGCGTGAATGGCCAATTCTTAAACTATAAGGAATAGCGAAAAATACTCAAATAAGTCTAGAGCCCGAACTGATGAAAACTAAAACTGCATCATTGGATTTTGAAAAAACAATATTCCGAACCAGGAATCGAACTACTTGATTTTGGAAAAAAAAACACACTGTATTATTACACCATCCGATTGTGTCGCCAATAAGGATCATATTCCGGGAAGTAATGACATATGACAAACTAAAGGAAAGAGCTCATTTTTAACTATACACTTTTTTTGTTTTTATTACGTTCCCTACCTATTAAACCTTGACTGATTAATTGATCAAAATGTTGGCCATTATTTTCAATACCTAGCTGGATTCGTCGTGTCAAGGAATATATTGCATTCAGTACGTCCTGTGGGTGTGTGAAACCACGCTACATACATTTTATTAAGTATGTAAAATAGTATTCAGAGTTTCTGATTTATAATTGCTTTCTTTTATAAAAAGGGCCTCAGGAACAATTGTGCCGTTTATGTCGGGGTCAATAGTAACGTCACAATTGACCCATTGGTACAAATGACCCCGATGCGAAATAATTCTTTTTACTATATTTTTACGAGCAATTTTTTTTTTTTTTATTTGATCGTTTTATCGCTGTAACTTTTTTATTTATGATTGCGATATGGATTAATTATTTGCTTTTATATCAATTATATATTTAATTTTGTTTTAGATGTCAAGAAAAAGAGAAAAAAAACCGATTGCGGCTCGAAATTCCTTTTCCTGTATCAGCAAGCATACGGTGAAATTTTAAATGGAAAATCGATTCGTGCTTCCGCTAAAATGTTTGACTTGTGTCGATATATCATCGATGCGTTATAAACGAAAAAAGACAAAACTGACGAAAATGACCTGACGAGAATGACGCAGTGATGATGGGCTCTCAACCGTCTCAAAGACCGATTTCGTCCTCCTCGAAGCAAAATGTACCCCCGAAATTCTCCCCTGCAGCTATACGACCATTACCAAAAGCACCACCCCGAAAATCTTCAAGCAGGGGAAGAAAAAAATGGCATTGCATGGCATGGCTAACAGAAGAGAAACTGAAGAGATAAAAAAAGAAAGGAAGGGAAAAAAAATAAAAAACATCGCTGACAAACCCAAAAGTAAGAAAAAGATGTCAATATCTTCTATAAATACTACTGACGATGAAGAGGAAGATGAGGACTATTTTTGCCTTGTCTGTATGGATTCTTATAAAAATAGTAGGCTAAATGAGTCATGGGTTTCTTGTACAGATTGCCATCTATGAGCCCACGAACTGTACACGCCACAAGACTCGCATGGCTACGTATGCCACAATTCTGATTCAGATTGAACCTGATGCCCGGAGGTGCTTCTGCTAAGGTTCACAATACATTCCTCGTGTTTCTGGTCATTTTGATGCCTCAAAGTTACGCATTTAATTTCATATTTTTTAATTTCTAGATTTACTGTTATTTTGTTGTTGTATTGAGAATGTTTGGATTATATTTTGTTGTTGACTTGATCACTTTTGATCTTTTTGTTCGCAAAATTGTGACGGGGTTAAATGGAACAAGGGGTTTTTGGTAACACACTCGTTTTTCATACAAATTGTTGGTGTTGATTATTGTTAAATATATCATGATAATGGAGCCAGGAGATAGATAGTGGAACTCATCAGTAGCTAGTAGTAAACCCCTCGAGTTCGGGCTCCTTTTAAACTGCTAAAAGGCAAGATTATCACTGTATTAGTTACAATAATCGTCTTAATCTTTCCACTTCTCGTAATGCGTTTTCATCATGTGGTCAACTGAGTAATTTATTTGGTTTTAAATCACAAAGTGCAATACCGTCTAAGGTTTTCACTCGACTTGGGGCAACATACATTTGACCTTTGTATAGTTTTAAAAGAGAAGCGTCTTTACTAGGTCTACCCATCACTCAAAATTGTAAAATAATTAATTTTTTTAACAATAAATAAAAACCGACTTCAAAACACTCAAAAACAAAACCAACTAAAAAGCAATCAATAAATGTTTTTATACAATATTTTAGTTGAAGAATATTGAAGTCGGTGCCAAGTAAAACATGCAATGATAAACCGAGACGGTTGGTGAAGTGCATTTGTCGTGTCCGACGCATAATTCGCCGCGCACTCGTCAATTTTTACGTGAACTCGCTGTTTCAATGTCGCTATTATAGCAGCAAGGTATAAACCCATATACTTTTATGTTTTACTTGGCACCGACTTCAATATTCATCAGCTACAATATTGTATAATAAAACATTATTTTTTTGTTGGTTTTGTTTTTGAGTGTTTTTTTAAAGATGGTGAATATTATATAAGTAACAAACAATTAAACGGATAAATACAAATACCATATTATACAGAGTGGGAAGGATACAACAAAATACTTTAAAATTATGAAATTAAGGATTACTTCAAAATTAAAAAAATCGATATTTCTATACTCAGTCTTATTGTATTATTTCGAAAAGTAGCTGAAAATGTTTGGGTCGCACATTTTATGCACACGTAGGTAATTTTTTATAATAAATAATGGAAATTATCAAAACAATGATTACTTACTTGAACCATCTCCAATTAACAAATGTGCATGTCCTATGATTGGCAACACGCCAGGATACAAAGGAGGCGAGGGGTAACGCGGTCTCATCCACGACCACACAGCGACCAGTACACACAATATTAGTATAAATACTGCAACAAACATTGTGACTACACAATGGCTCTTTTAGGTGTATGTTATTTTTAGCGGCGCTTTTTATTAAATACGATCGAAGGAAGTCTTATTATTTTTAGCAAAAGGTCAGCAAATGTAAAAATCTATACTTTGAATATAAAACGAATTAGAAATTTGCTTCCTTCTTATAGAAGTATAGTGATCGCAAGCGTTACAGCTGCTAACCGTGAGATCCTGGGTTCGATTCCCGGAACGGGCGTAGTGTTATAGGGTTTTTCTCTATGAAAATTCTCAGTAGCACGGTGTCTGGAAATGTGCCCGATAGGTGGCAATAGACTCGTTCCCTACTACACCATCATCATCATCATCATCATTATCATCAACAGCCTGTATTAGTCCACGGCTGGACATAGGCCTCTTCCAATGCACGCCACTTAGCCCGATTCTCGGCTATCCTCTTCCAACCGCCACCAGCTACTTTGCTTATATCGTCGCTCCACCTCTAGGGGGCGTTTCCATTTTAAAGCTGTTTATGAGTCAACACGATTTCATCTGAGATTACCTCTGGCAGCTCTTCTGTGTCGTGGCGGGTTAAAGTGGCTCTAGAATCCTCAGTTTCGGGTACGGGACGGGACGCGTGTGATGTATATAAGCGACCGTAGAAATCCTCAACTTCCGCAAGAATCTCCGGCTTAGAAGCAACTAAGTTCCCGCTTGATGTGGTCAACTTCGTCAGGTGACTTCGGCCTAGCTGCTTTACGAAGACATTTGACCCCGTGAAGCAGCCCTATTACAGCAGCCCTACATGGGACTCGATAACGGCATTGGCGATACACGGGTGTACAATAGTACCTCTCTGCCTAACTCTTCGGGGTATACGCACGTGATGCTATGTTATATTGTTTGACATCTAAAATAATAGTTACCAAAGCAATTTCGCTTGCCCAAATTGAAGGTTACAAACAGGGACCGTTCAACCCCCTTTATGAGTTAATTCGGTTACCCTATAGATGATGTTACCTCTTGGTCGTGTAAACCCTTTCCTAACACTCGTGATAGGGTGACCCTTTCAATAAATAACTACCACTACCACCACTAGGGTTTACCCCTTCTTTTGAGATACCCAATTGAAGAGGTTATTTTCTTGAAGAGGTCTTTCAGGGTAACCGTATGGTTATTCTTTTAAGAGGCCGCATAAAGGAGGCATACATTTTGAACGCTAGTATTGCTGTCGCATAAAGCACCCTTTGGTTGTACGTAGTATACGAAACACTTATATTTGTTATCACAAAGCGTAAGATTCTGAAATCAATATAATTATATATTGTATTTTTCAAATTGTAACTCTGTCAAAACTATTTATAAATATTAATATTTTTTTAATTATAAATAAAATTAATGAGTTGTGGCAAACAAAAACTACTCCGAAAGACTTGGGGAAGGCCTTTGCAGAAAAGAGGGACAGTAGAGGTTAAAAAAAATACGTACATGCACATTTAGGGTTGGGACTGAGAATGGATTTAGGTAAACCTTGAGAAGGGGCCATCCATAAATTACGTCACACGAATTTCATGCTTTTTGACCCCTCCCCCGTCCTTGTCACAGCTGGTCACATTTGTGAGACTCCCCCCTCCCTAGTGTGACGTCACATATTTTGCAATTTTATATCCAAAAATTATTAAATTAAAACAGCAGTTCCGAAATTAGGTTTATTTCCATTTATTTGAAACCACGGCGAGGCTCTCGAGGAACTCGCCAACATAACAATTTAAATCTTATATTCACACAGATAGAGTTGGAAATATTTTTAAGTTTTTCGTTAATAGTTCAATTTTCACGTTTTAATACTTAGATATATTAGATTTTTAAATGTGATGTCACGAAACTTAGGACCCCTCCCACCCCTTGTCACACAATGTCACACTTTGTCGACCCCCTCCCCCCCTCTTAACGTGTGATGTAATTTATGGATGGCCCCGAAGGGTCTTCCTAAAACAGTTCTCAACAAAATGTCTGGAGCAGATGCGATCATATTTTTTGAACGCCCGTTAGGTAATATCCACGATTAACGGACATCTGGATCTTTTGGAAAGCTAGAATAAAAAAAAACTATAATAATTTTAACGAACACAATATACAGTTTATAGTTATATATTTGAAACATAATCAGGATTAAAGAATATAAATAAATCGGCTACCTATGACTATAACTAAGAACGGTAAGAAATTGTCGACACCTAAATTACTAAAACCTTTTACGCAATATCGTCCCAAGATAAGGGGTAATTTTAATACGTTAAATCTGTTGACATTAAAAAGTGTATTATCCAGCTAAATACAAAACACATTTAATAATGGACGCATTACCCTAATGTCAACGGAATACGAATTGACCCATACTTCTAAATTTGGGCGAGTATTGATCGAACATTAAAATTTTATATTTGCTATTACACATACTGGCTGTATTTATGGGAGTTATTTAATATACATAATTCATATTTATCAAGTTCGTCTGAGCATATAGTTAAATAATGACGTATATCTAGCACTTACAAGTGAAAGGTTATGTTTTCCTCTTTTCGCTCACTACGGCTTTTACAGCCAATAACACTACAATGTACCATTTTTACCACACGTCACTTCACGTAAACACTTTAAAGAAACAAGTTAATCACAGTTTTCTTATCCAAATGACTACTTATTTTCATAAAATCTGAGAAACGTCATCATTGTTGGGCACAAACAAGTTGAGGCCAAACAAACAAATGGCGATACGCAGAAAGTGACAAAAAATATTATGTCTGTCTTTCTCACTCTTAGGATTTCGAGCATTATTATATCTCGTTCACTCTCGGTATTATTATTACCATGTCAAGTCTAGTTTATCCTTTGTCTATGGTTTACATCATAGACTTAGAATTTCGCTTAAGTTTACATAGCCGTATGACGTAATAACATGGCGACTACTATTTAATGGTGTTATGAAACAGATTAAAAAAGCCGAAACCTTAGAATTGTTTTTAAAAATTTAATTTGCTATTTTATGAACTAAAACTAACGTTTTCCGACTGCTTTTTGCCTAGGCTATCTCAATAATATATTTTTAGATTTTTTCTCATATAGAGTAAAATACCGTACCTATTCGTGCATTTCAAGATCGCGCGTCGTTTGACTCTTATGTCCTTGTGATAAGGTATAAACTGGAATGATTGACGCGCGTTCATGAAATGCAACATCTACCCGATCTACCCATACTGCGTAAGCCGACTATGGGCCGCGCGGCCCACATTACGTCATTCAAACATAACTCTTATCGTCCGAAGCTTAAGGTTCACAAGATCTGTCATTGTTGCTAACCTTGAAGCCAAAATAATAAATATTACTTTTCAACACATTTGCTCGTAAAGTGGGTCTTATTGCACCGCTTTTAAGTTCATAATACAACTTATGTTACAACGTGTTTACATACCTACCTGCTTGTATGTCGTTTCAAATGATTTAGAAATGATTACCAATTCGTTTGCGTTTCAATAATACCTACATCGTACCTATATTGCGAACGGCGTAGCAAAATCTTTATACCTATCACCAAACCGCGTTGTTTTGTCGCGTCGCTTTCGCAATTTATGGATGGCGCGTTGTTGGTCTGCCTCATTGGTCTAGTGGTTGCTGAGCTTGAGGTTCTGGGTTCGATTCCCGGGTCGGTCAAAGTATTATTGGATTTTTCTGTATAGAAATTCTCAGTAGCAGCATGGAGTCTAGACCTGTGCCCGGTATGGCTCGCCCCCTATTTCATTTTCATGGGACTCAATAATGCCATCGAGTGCTTTATATATTAGAAAAAAGCACGAATACCTACCAAACCTACTACATACTAAGCTTAATGTCCGTGCAGGTTTTCTTTGCAATCAACGAGGCGGGAGAATACTGTCTCAAAGATTCTTTTAATACTGCATCCATATACACAAGTTTATACAGGCCATCTTTAGTTACATCGCTGTTCTGATCTCTAAACACTTTCTATAATCTACAATAAACCAAATTGAAATAAAGACTCAGCGGTGGTTCTTTATCTTGACCTGATTATAAAATGTCCAAGTCCAATCCAAAGCTAAAAATGTAATAGATCATTTAATTTTTTGTATAAAGTTTGAAGGCTATAAAAGAAGCTAGGGATTTGTCTACAATATTTTTTCCTGTATCGTGGCTAAACATGCATCTCATATGCATTCACACTCAGACCTGAAACAACTAGTTATCAATCTTCTACAGATTGATAACTAGTTGTTTATATCTTACAAATATTTATTGGCTTAATCGCTTAGGCACTGTGCCAACTATGCCATCCTTCTCTGGTATATCTTTAATATTATTAATGCTACCTTACTTGGCCAGATAATCAACTTTTTTACTTAAATTATGCATACTCATTAAAGATCCGTGTTTGTTATATTCGTTTGATCCAATCAATAGCAAAGTATACGCCAGAGCCTAAGCTGTTGAATCATAGTCTGCTACCACAAAAGTCTCCAAGTGTTCCCTAATATTTTTGTCTGTGAACGCATTTTCTTTTTCAAATAAATCTAGCATATTTTGTATTTACCTGCAATTACAACAAAGATATATAAAATATAGTCGTTTTTATCTTTTAAGATAAAAAAACGTCTGAAGAACTTTTCAGCTCAGTCATCTCTCAGCATAGAGTAATAGAATGTTGTGGGATTTGCTATGTAACGATTTATATTACACAATCCTTTATTACTTATGAAAGGCTAGTACAAAAACCAGATAGTGCAAAAAACGTACCTGTTGTGGAGTCATTGTCATTCTTTTTCGTATTATTTGCATGCCGTTATAATACTGCGAAACGTCTTGTTCTTATCCTACATTTCTTTAGCAGCTTTTGTACTACATTTAATGCAAATAATTATTATTATTGTATTTAGCATATAATAAAGTAGAAAACTTCAATTAACAAACTTCAACAATAATTTTAATACACAACATGACTGGTTGAACTTTGGTTTTAGTTTATATAAATAACTAAAAAACCTGCCGATAAAAATAAACGCACAGTGTTCTGTTTGCTGATGACATTTTCGTAGTATGTATGATTAACTCTCTAGAACAGTGTGTTGACTAAATGCCTGAAACCTTGGAATAAATCAAAAACTACATTAATGCAATAAAGAATATACTAAAAATGCCAGCTACATATAAAGTACAATGCATTAATTACTTTAAAAAACTTGGTTTGACTGTAGACGCCAATATTAACTGCAAAATTCACATCATCATTTTCCTGCCCTTATCCCACATTATTTGGGGTCGGCGCAATATCTCTTTTTCTTCCATTCATCTCTGTCAGATGTCAACTCAGAGTTCGCTTTCTTGTACACCATGTCACTTTTCACACAATCCATTCATATTTTCTTGGGTTTCCCTCTTCCTTTGTATCCATCCAAATTCATACTAATGACCCTTCTAGTTACATGTTTCTCCTCCCTTCTCATTAGATGTCCATACCATGACAAACGATTACTTCTTACCTTTTCTGTCAACATTATTCAAAGACCAACGCCCTCTGCAGCGCAACCTAAGAAACCAAAACTAACTAGCTTTAGGTAATTTCAAACTAATCACATTTCACTCAGGGTGCCTCGTTACGTGTCTAATAATATATTTTTGTATTATAGTATAATTCCGAAGATAATTAATTAAGAATATAGAATATGAACATAAATTGAAAACTGAACTTCAAAAATATAACAAAGTAGGTATTCATCTAAGGGTTAGGCAGAGGTGCGCTCATGTACACCCACAATTAGCCGATGCCGTTATTGAGTCCCATGTAGGCGAGGCGAGCTTATTGATTGCTGCTGAGAATTTCCATACGGAAAAACCCAATAAAATTTTACCCGACCTGGAAATCGGAATCAGGATCACGCTCAACTGTCGTGCTTGCGACTCACTAGACCAAATAAGGCAGTCTCACAAATATTTAATACGGAAGATATAATAACGTAAAAATATTTTTAATGAGAAATAATTACGCTTACTATACATAGATAAGAACACCTAATAACCATTAATTCTTATTCTAATAAATATTAATTAGGCAAGCTTGTTGTTTAAGTCGCTAATACGAATACGAATGTCCTAGCAGGATTCATATTTGAATCACTTATATATGCAGAATTACATATACATATATTACTTGTTAACAACATGAAGGCAATAAATGACGATTCTAACATTGGACATACTGACGGACATGATCATTCATACCCCCATATCTTTATTATATGTATAATCTATATATGTATATATAAAAATAAATATGTGTATGTACGTATATATTCCGTATGGACTCCAAACCGACCGGAGCGATTTTAATGAAATTTTAGGTAATCTTCAAATTGGCCCAGCGGGTGATCCTGTGAAGTTTGGAAGAAGTAATGTGAAGTTAATCGGATCAATATTTTATTCGTCATTTTAGCATTTTTGATCATATTATGTTTCCTACAAATTACTTGGATATAGATAATTAGTGCTACCCGTGCGAAGCCGGGGCGGGTCGCTAGTAACGTATTAAAATATAAATAAAATACTAAAGTGTTAGTAATTCGTTTCATCCTAAACAGCTAGATCGTTTTTTTTTTTTACCTATGTTGTCACCTGGACTGGCTGGCTGGTGCTTAGCTATTGTTGGACCCGATAGGTGGCGCTGTTGTCGAGATCCAGAAAAGGATCCGGTAGGTATTTAATCGTATTATTTTATGAAGACTAGCTTTTGCCGGCGACCTCGTACGCGTGGAATTTAGAATCTGCTATTTTCCTACGGTAAAATGGAGCCTATATTTTAAGTTAGACCTGTAGCAATACATCGATGAAAACTACATTCAATTCCATGCAGTAGTTTTTGCGTGATGCGTTTACAAACATAGAGAAAGACAGACGGAAATAAAATTAAAAACTGTTGTTTTGGCTTCTGCTGCTCTAATAAAGATCCCCCATATAAGTTTTTCTCCAATATCTATAATGTACAGGCATCGGCCTGTTATAATTTTATTATATGTATAGATTTGCGAAATGTCATTTTTGGAACGATCGAATAGTGAATACCTTAATGCTTACCTACTGAATCCTTTAGTATGTCAAATGTTTTACCAGTCCGCATGTATACTGTGTGTTTGTACAACAGTATTTATGTAATAGGTGCGCGCACGCAACGTAACAAAACACAAATTGCCAATAGAAGCATATTTTTGAGAAAAATACAGAAAATTAAAAGAGAACTCAAACAAAATTATCAAAGTCTTAATACTCTCTGAAACAAAAACAAAATATTTCCAAAGAGTCAATCAGCTACAAGTCATATGACAAAAAAACAGGTAAGACTAAATCTATACATACAAATAAATAAAATTGAATTGTCTGTTTGCAATGTCAACATAACAGCTTTTCACTGAATGACTTATAACATAAAAACATTTATGTAAATTTTTGTCTCTCTAACTGTCTGTTTAGCTGGACCAATTGACTGGACTTTCACTGGCATATAGCGGATGTTATAAAGAGTACCTTAGGCTACTTTTATTTTAGAAAAATAATTAGGATTCCGCGCAAAAAAATGCACGGGTTCGTCCACGCGGGCGAAGCAGCGGGCGGAAGCTATTAAAAATACAAATTACACATCAACGGTTAAATCATACACAGAACCAGTATAATAACTTTTGAATACATGAAAAATGTTAATAACTAGAATGTACACAACCATGTTTAGTCACTGCGGTGAACAAATATAAAAAAAATTAAAGGACACTAGAGATATTAAATAACACAAACTAGTATTGCTTAAAACTTCTATTTTGGGTACAAAATAAATAAACACAAGTTTGTATTTTATAAGCTTTAAAACATCATCATTCAATATGTGGTCAAAAAATACTTTATTAATAACAGTATTTTCACTTCGCATTTTTTATTATTTAATAAACGTAAAACATTTAAAAGAATAATATAAATAAATATATTTATGGCACATTGTAATTTTTTTAACGGTAAATGGAACGCGTAACCATAGAAATAATATGTGGTGAACCCTCAGAACAATAACCTCAGAACAATGTGGTGAACAACTACGCAACCCTTTGACTGACATTGTGTCAATAGGTGTCAATAACTGTCCGTTGTCACCATTCAATCAAATCTTTTCAAATCGTTGCGATTTTGTCATAAGTACCTATTGCGCAAGAAATTTATCAAAATAAATAATATCAATTTATAACTCATTAATACGCTCAATTTCTAAATCTCCTATCCCCTTACCTTTATGCTTCCTTCCACCTACTTTTAAATATTTTTCTATTTATGTTGGACTGCCTTTTTTAAGTAACTTATCCAGTGACGTGTTGTCACTCATTTCACCGTCCATCCTCAACATACACATACTTGTTTTATTCAACCTTGACATTGGCAGAATCATCGTCACACCACGATGGAGCCATTAAATTAAAATTGGAATTGGATTTTGTGATAAGTATTGCGCGTTTTTTTAAGAATGTTTAAGTTCCTGATTGAATACTTCTAACGACACTACAAGCTGCTTTACTGTTGCAAATGCCTAGTGGGTCACCGAATAGAAGAATGCTTTACGCCTGTTATAACATGTGTATAGTGTACCATTTATGGAGCTGGTATATTCATTCCGGATCATCTCAGACTCCAGTGTGGTATCTTAGTAGAGCTATGAAATAGATATAAATCATGCGGGATTCGAGCTCAGACCCAGAGCATGAAAGGCAAGCATTCACCCACTAGGCTATCACTGTTTTTCCCTAAAATATCTATAGAAATAACTAAATGCATTTCATCGACGTATAAAATATAACTTTTGAGATGTCAATATCGACATAACCGATAATACTGAAAGTATCTATACTAAGTATCTTCAAATTAAAAAGAAACCGCAAGTTTTATACAAATATTTGTTTTCAAAATAGCATCACGACACTATAATCTAGAAGAATTTATAGATCGCAGCAGTATACATTATAATACATGTATTTATTTAAATGCCTTAAAACTATCATTACAGGTCTTAACCTAATGCGATAGCCAAGTCACATATACAAAATGTCAAGGCCTAGCATACATCGAATTTCGCCGATGTCCTTTATGATTAAAAATTTAAATTAACTATAACTAAGCGTGTTCACAGCGGCTATAAAATAAAAATGCGTTATAACGAAATGCTATAAATAAAGCGAAGAAAATTTTTATGCTATTTTTTTAACGACTATTTTTATGTGCTGTGTAATATAACGAACACTCGTACAAATAACATATAGGCAATTTAAATTTAAATCAGAATCAATGAAGCAGGGAGTTCTCTTTTTGCTTGCTAAGAATTTAGAGGGTTAGGCAGAGGTGTACTATTGTACACCCACTTTTCCCCAATACCGTTATTGAGTCCCATGTAAAAGGCCCCGAGCCTGTTGCCAATTGCTGGACACAGTTCCAACTCCGTGCTGCTGAGAATTTCCATACAGAAAAACTCGTGAAAGTCTGAAAAAAAAAAACATTCTGAAGGTCCAAACATGTTCAGCCTCATATAGCGGCGTACAAATCGACACCTCCTACGCATAAAGTCGGAACACATTTTTTGAGTAAAATGATATTTTTGTCTCATTAGAACCATATTATACCATATTAAATATTCCTGAAATCAGAATATTAATATCTTGTATAAATAATGAGTTTTGGAATTGATAATAGTCGTAACATTTGAACGCGCCCACGCTTAAAGTCGCGCCACTAGTTCCGACGATCTGCACCGATCTATTGGGCTTCGCACGGGTCAATCGGAGCACAGTACCGACGTCGTATGACACAAACGAAGACCAATTTTGAATGTTGAAAATAATATTACACAAAATTTTCATGAAGTGTTGTTGTTTGTTTCTTTTAATTATTAAGGCATATAACATTATAAACTAGAGAAATGAGAAACGTACATTCGTTAAACATTTTGAAATTAGTGTAAAATGGGCCAAACTCAAACAGCGAAGTAATAACGGCTGGTGAATATCATGGAAATGGTAAGCTTTTTTTTTGGTATATTATTATGAAATGTAATTGTTTAACTATGTCATACTATCATACAGATAAATAATATTAATATGTGATAGTGATTAGTTTTCAATGACAAAGAAAGTTATGATTCCAGCGCATAACGTCGCAATGTCTATGTTACGACTGTATGCACCGTTAGTTACGACTTTATACTACGCAACAATTTTATTCTAAAAGTCGTAACTTATACTAACGACCATATGCGTGGTTGGAATTTAAAGTTAAATAGATGTATAAAGACGTATCATAGACATAAGACTTTATGTTTTGTCACGAATTAAAGATACAATTCTTTGCTATTCAGTAATGGCTAAAAATATCGTTAAAACTAGATTTTTATGCTATGAGTTACTGTAATTGTGTTTTTTAGTAAGTATTTCATTAGTAGGAAGTTTTCATTTTCAGAATAACCGGTGTATTTGACGTTGAATACCAGTGGGATTTGTACAATATGAGCTTAAGGAAAAATAGTTCGCCCAATATTTTAATAATATTTCCAAAAGGTTTTAAACTATCCTCATGGCAAAGTAGCTCTTTCAATTAGAATAACATATATCTTTAATTCATGTAAACCAAATTCGAGCACTTATGAAATGTCGAGACTCTAGGTGCACAGTTCCAAATAGTAGATACTATGGAGAAGAACCGGCAAGAAACTCCATGGAAACTCATTTAAAATATTTGATCTTACAATCTTATTTAGTACACTGTTGTGGTAAGAGATACGAGAATAGTGTAATTTAATATGTAAAATAAAAAATATATATAAAAAGACTACGTTAAAAAAATATAATAAGATTGCCTCTGAACAAGGTTGCCATGGAAGTTACAAGGTGACCAGTCCCGGCGGATGATACCCGTTCACGACCATGACACATGTATAAGTATTGTTTAGCTCAACCACTTCGTAGGAAACCTGGCGACCCAATACACCACACCACCATCAGTGAGACATTTTAACGAGCATAACAAACTCTTATTACCAGGCAATAGGCAAGTGTTTACTATAATAAAAACTATAACACTATATAATTTTACCTATTTCTGATCTTGCTAGTCAAGAAGGCTATTGTTACACGTGTCCTATGAAGTATGAAGTTACTTGTCTAAATTTATTTAGACCAAAGTAAATGACATGCCAAAGAATTCAAGTTTTGCTCCGACAATTGTGTCAGTCAAAACCGAAACCGAATTTTGCTTGCTTTTAATAGCTATGCAGCTAGGAACTATGGTATAACGATAATTTATAGGTTCAAAAAGGCATACAGAAATTGTCGTAGGCTCCGTTCATGCTTTAATAGCGACAAATACCAAAAACAAGTTTATACCCCTGCAAAATGAATTGCCTAAGATAGTCAAAAGTCAACCCTCTAAATTACAATATAATGTCATTGAAATTAGTGTTACAGATTTTTACGACTGCAAAATTTTACTAGAGGATAGAGATTGGGCTAAACATACTAAAATCCAACAAATGTCATAGGCCAAAATATGAAAAGCTCAGATAGTGTCTAGGAAAATCTATATTTTGAACTATCGTTATCACTTTGAGGAAGAAAAATATTATGAGCTTAAGAAAAAATAGTTTTGGATCATGTTACACTGATCATGTACCTGTACATTAGCAAAATTTAATGATTTGTTAAGTCTTTGTCGAGAACGCATAATACCCCAAGAGTACCCAAATTTTTATCATCAATTGTCACTTAGTGGCACTGTTGCAGAATAGGACAGTAACGATTTATTATTAATCTTTGATTACATCATGTTATCTGTTATTATACTGTCATAATATTACTTAAAAAATAACTAATAATTTCATTTTAAGTGGTTTTCATTTAATTTGGTTGAGGTTATTATTTTTTTTATTTTGTATACGGTGTATATTATTAGTTCCCTATGTTATAAGGCGTAGATCTTCGTTTTTAAATTCATTTCTATTTTTTTAATTAACCCAAATAACCAATCTTAAACTCTGAAAGTCTGATGCCAGTTCATATAATTTTAATTATTTTAAATGCCATGAGCCAGTGCCTTTAATTTTGCTTAATTCTTGATAAGTTTTATTTGTATTTTTTTTATAACAGTTTACGTATATCTTTATCATAATGATCATAGTGATGCAAGAAGACTGATTAATATTCCTATGAATAAACTGTCTTTAATAAAGTTGATTTGAGGTAAAATTTGTGTTGGTTTTTGATTATCAAGTAGCTTCTTACGACGCTTTTTTAGACGCATATAGTCGTAATTTAAACATACGAGTTTATTCGCGTCGTCTATATCAGTCTGATTAAAAGCATAACGTCGTAACAATGAGATACGACGTTTTGGCAATCAGTATAAGGTCGTAAGTAACTAAAATTTGCTAATTTTGTATAAATATTTCTTTTTATTACATCCAAAGCCCGGTATAATGTTCTTAGACTTATTATTGATCGCATAGTGTAAAAACACCGGTTGAAAAAGTTTCAAAAATCAACTATAACAGTAATGTTCACAAAAATGGCTCTCCTGAAAAACTACATTTTTAGCGTTACGACCTAATGCGTGGGAGGCGTCGAAATATTAGGTGAGGAATATAATAACAATTAAACAATCATTCTAACACATATAGCTTGAGGCGTTAGAGTTATAATTTAAATTTTAATAAAGTATTACAAACTAGTTAACTTCACTGTTATCACGTCTATTGGGAACGAATACATCAGACGTCAGTGCAAATAAACCGAATAGGGTTTTACAAAAATTGCGTATTCTAAAATTTTTAGTTTCTCATTCTTTAGAAAATTGCATTTACAATCTGATGACCCTGTATACCTCACTCTTTGTTCGTCTGTACATGATGAAATCTTTTTTTTACACCTGTATCGTGGATGGTTCACTAATGTTTCATCAAAAGACCGTTGACAAATTTTTAGTTCACAACCAACGTTTCATATACTATTTATTTCACAAACAACTTATTCCGCAAATGTTTTATTTCATAAACATTCACATTACAAACATTCATTTGACGAATGTTTCTCTTTACAAACGCTTCGCATGGTATTCAATCATTTATACATATTTCATTCAATATCTGGATTCTTTTGGCAAAATCACGTTTATACTAAATATCAATTTATAGTTAATTTTCTAAACCAGTCACAAAGTGATCATGACAGTATTGATTTGCATAATTTTATTTTTGGTTTTAATTATTTTGTTTTTCGATGTGGTCACAGTTCTAAACTTTTATGTTTTATTAGCGTGGTGAGAACCCATCATGGGCTATCCTCCGCCTGGAGCGGTCGGAGGAGTGTGCCGGACTCCTATCGGCTAAACACACCACGTTGGCAGTGATCCGCCTCGACACCATATGGTATGCTTCGAGAACACTTAGAAGACCGCACCGAAGCCCACCACGGTGTCTTCCCTTGTGCACGTCCCGGGGGAGACTGTAGAGAGGTCCCCCCGTTACCCTCTCTGGGTGCTGTGTGCACGGCGACACGGGACCATACCGTGTCGCCGTCTTCTCGGGGGTCGCTAGACGAGAGCGCTAGCAGAGTCCCCACTCTGTGCGCTCGCGACCCCTAAAGCCTCCACAGTTCTAACCTAAACTAACCGATTTTTGCGAATAAAAATATTTAACCTAATCTAACTACGAAAAAGAATGATTCGGGACCCCTAAGGGTTCATCGGGTAATTATTTTCTTAAGTGAATTATTTTCCGAGCTTTTTATTATATAATGATGAAATGACAATTAAATCATGATTTTGCTAATCGTTACTTATCAAGCGAAAAATTGTAAATTAATTGTCGGTCAAATGACAGAACACCATCGTGGGTACAGTTTACAAACATACATGTCACATACATACCCAACCAAACAACAACCGAAACCGAAACACCTATCTGTAGATCTTACAAATATTCGTTCTGTGCGGGAATCGAGCCCGCGACACTTATCGCAGACAGCTAATTACTTAGCTACTGCGCTAACCGTGCCGTCAAATGCTGTCTTTGTTTTACAACAAAATCCTAATGTACAGAGGGGTTATATTGTTGATTCTACCGGCCAAGATGCTGTTCTGGTCAGTGAAAACTATACAAATAAAGATTAAAAAAAACATTAATCGTATTTCATGATATTATATTATTATTCTGCATGCAATTTATGTATAGCCCAGTGTCGATTTGCTCATAAGTGTGTTGCAACAGTTGCAACCCTTGCCCCTTCCCATCTTCCTAGCTCAGCTGCCTGCGCAGGCACTGCCGCTGCAGCAACGGAGACACTCAAACGGCACAAATATAATAACCTCATCGGCAGTTATTTATTTAAGCCTTTTGGCGTCGAAACGCTCGGGTCATGGAGTTCGAATGCGCGTCTCTTTTTTAGAGATATTGCTAAACGCTTGGTCCATAGTACACATGACCAGAGGGCTGGCCTATTATTTGGTCGAAGAATAAGCATTGCCATTCAATGTGGTAATGCTGCCAGCCTTCAGGACACGCTATCAGTTGAGAGCGACGTGGAAGTACTTTGTTTGTTTAGGATAGTTTTTTATTTTTGAGGTTTAATTAATACATTAGCATAAGTTACGTTTAGGTTAGGTTTTAACTTCGAAAAGAAGATCTATAATGAGAACGACAATCTAAGTTCTTAATGTTAAACTAATATGGTTTCCTTCCACTGGTTTTAATATTGAATCCCATTGAGATTTCAGATTGCTGACGTTACTAGTGATATGGTACCGCCGCAGTAAGTGCACAAGAATCGTCTTCATAGCCATCGCGCTATATACTTTACCTGTAAAATAAAAAGATGATTATAAACTTTATTAAATAATAATGTTCTCCTGTCCAATTTCCGTCACGGCGGACAATCTCACCGGAGATTAGCCAACTACACAGGAGATATTATAGAGTACAAATGTGTGCGCAAACACAGGTGCTCTCTCAATTAATTCACTCTCATAGTCCGATGGGACGGCAATCCGACACGACCGGAGAAACATCAGGCGCAGGACCAACGGCTTTATGTGCTTTCCGAGGCGAGGTGTGTATTCACATACACAAAGACCCAGACCCGAAACAACTATCTGTAGATCATACAAATATTTGTACCTTGCGGGAATCGAACCCGCGACACGTAGCTCAGCAGTCGATCTCTAAACCACTGCGCCAACCGTACCGTCAAAAAAAACGTATGGTAAGGTAGGAATTTAATACATTTCCTGCTTCATTTTTAGGATCACTTCGAATTTTTTTTTTTGTGGTATGCTACCTATGCTTATTACAGATTAGTTTCAAAATTATTATAAGTAATTAGTACCAATGCAATTTCGTTTGCCCAAACTAAAGGTGACAAACGCGTTAGAGTTGACAGGCATTGTGGCAGAGTCCAACCATCGCTCTGGTCTGAACTTGTTCGCGTCTGCACCCCACATCGAGTGGCGATTGATACTATACAATGATAAAATGCATATTTTACCAGCTGGCACAGTGTAGTTTTCTGAAAAGACAAATTAGATAAGTCAGTCACGCGGTCGCAGCCAAAGACTTTGGGAGGCATCATATTAACAGTAAAATAAGTTAAGCAAATTAGAATTTATTGCACAAAAAATATTATAAATAAAAAATAATATTTACTATAAATTAAATATAATATTATAAAAAAAAGCCTACCTACCTAACTACCTATTTATGATTTCTTGAAACTATATAATATATTGAAAACTCGCGACTTCGTACGCGTGAAATTTAGAATCTGATATTTTCCTGCGGTAAAATGGAGCCTATATTTTAAGTTAGACCTGTAGCAATACATCAGTGAAAACTGCATTCAATTCCATGCAGTAGCTGTTGCGCGATGCATGTACAAACATACCGACAGACAGACAAAAATTCTAAAATCTGCCGTTTTGGCTTCTGTTGCTCTAATAAAGACCCCCCATATTAGTTTTTCTCCAATATTTATAATGTATAGACATCGGCCTGTTATAATTTTATTTTAAGTATATAGATTGTCTATTTTTAGGTTTGTCAATTTGACGTGTACTATTTGGGACCCCTACGGCTCCCCTCGGAACACTGAGTGACAGTCAAGATATTAAACAGAATTGGATCACATATGGAACGATTATTAAATTGTTCCATAAATTATAGCTTCATCGAATTAAACTTCTATCGATATCTCGACGTTTACCATAGAAAAACTAATACTTTTGGTAAAATTTGTTAAATCTATATATACCTACTAATATTCTAATGTAACTGAATAAATGAACAACAAATTAATTTTAAATAAACACCTACTTAACTTAACATCTCTGTAAGCTTTCCTCGCGATGAGGGGGACGGGTGGATACAGTCTCAAAGACTCCTTTATAACCGCTTCCAAATATACTAGCCTAGGCAGATCATCCTTAGTGCAATCCCTTTCTTGCTCTCCAAACACTTGTTGTAACCTGTAACACATGAAATGAAAATTGTTCCATTCTCTATCCTTGTCTCGTTCTAATTATAAAAAATACACCGAATTAAAGAAATATCACCGGAATTCTTCAAGAATAGAGAATGGACCTTGTGACCTTCTTTAAGGACCTTCTGATTTTAATGACGATTAGACCCGTTGGGTGACGAAATGTACGTATAATTATTATCAATATGTATAATTATTGGCAGGATCATCCACACAATAACTTTCACATTATACATACGTACTCATTATAAATTTGTGCTTGTACGTCTTTGTTTGATCCAATGAATAGCAAGGTATACAT
The DNA here is from genome assembly GCA_947562105.1 of Shargacucullia verbasci. NCBI lineage: Eukaryota > Metazoa > Arthropoda > Insecta > Lepidoptera > Noctuidae > Shargacucullia > Shargacucullia verbasci. The sequence continues at coordinate 6,438,168 of OX387302.1, read as the reverse complement.
CAGAGCTATAGCTGTTGTATCAAAGGCTGCTACCACAAAAGTCTCTAAATGTTCCCTAATTTTTTCGTTTGTGAACCCATCTTCTGTTTCGGCTAAATCCAGTATTTGATCCAATAATGGTTTGAATTTATCTGCAATAATATTTGTAACATTAAATATTTGCGATGCATGCCGAAAACAAAACCTAAGATTTTTTCATCGGAGTCACGTCTTGTCCGCGGGCAACCAACTCTTACACGATTTGATTTTTAAAGGTTTCGGTTTAAAAGGTATTACAAAGTCTCTAACCAGTGACTGGTGCTCGTAATTCTTTTTAAATAAGTTTTCCAAATGTTCTAGTGTCGCAAGCGTGGCTGCTGAGCTGGGTTCGATTTCCGGGTTCGGCACAGTGATATTGGTTTTTTCTGTATAGAAATTCTCAGTAGCACCGCGGAGTCTGGAACTGTGCCCGGTAGGTGGCAATACGCTCAACACCTATTACATGGGACCTAATAACAGCATCGGCAAAATGTGGGTAGGTACACCTCTGTCTAACCCTGCCGAAGGGTTACAGACGCGATGCTATGCTATATTATTCATTTCGAAAATAAATCACAAAACGTACCTGATTTGGAGTCATTACTATTCATCAATTTATTATTTGCCTTCAACTCCGTTTTACGTTTATCAATTACCTAAAAAGTTAAAGTTAAATCTATTAGACTAGATTAGTGTGTTTTAATCAGTGGTTTAGAATAAATAAATAAATTACCGCACTGATGATGTCCTTCTTAATTTTAACAAATTGATCTTCTTTGCTCTTCAATGAACTATTGTTGTATATCAATGGCAGATGCAACCACACTCTTTTCAACCTTTCAATAAATACAGCAAATAATTTATCAGTTGCATGCGCATAATCTTTGTCAATTATGGATCGATCTTGAATATTAAGACCTAGCGATGTTCCTGTAAAATAAAGCATAAATTATATATATATATATATATATATAAACTGCATTAGACATATGTATAAATAATAAATTCAGCCTATTACTGTCCCACATTTAAGCAAGGGCTTTTCCCAGAGTGAGAAGGTTTGGGCCTTAGTCCACCGCGCTGGCCTGATGTAGGTTGGCAGACTACACTCACCATTGAGAACTTTATGGAGCTTCACATGTGTACAGGATTCATCACAATGTTTTTCTTCACCGTTAACGCAAGTAATAATAAAAATTCTGATTCACACATGAGTACCTACGAAAAATTAGAAGTGCGGGCCGGGTTTGAACTCACACTGTCCTGCATGAAAGACAAGCTTTCAACCGCTAGGCTATCACTGCTATGATATTTGACATATATTCTACAGCTCCTACAATTTTCGATGATCTCTGATATTTCGACATAAAACTAGAATCCCGCTATAATAAGGTTAAAGCCAATGACTTCGGTAAAGCCAAGTGAAGAAAACTAGTTGATATTTATAAACGATTTAGGGAAGCAGCATATGTTACAATATGAATACGTACCAGTAATAGTTTTCAGAGTAAAGCTGACCAAATACTGTTGCAGGTCAAACGGCTCTTTTCCTACTTTAGAAGCTAATTGAGACACGACATTCCTGGCTTGTAGATTATATTCATCCATAAATGTGTTTAACACTTGCTGATTAAACGCTGGATTTAGTAGCTTACGGTGTTTCTTCCACACAGACACTGAAATTTTTTGAAGAGAAATTATATTCAATCAATGTTCATTGTAGACCACTAACATCGTAATTTATATAGGATGAAATATTACTCAGATTTGTAAATTTATATACTGAATTTACTTTAATTCAATCATTCAATCAATCAAATTAGCTTACCATAATACCAACACCACTAAACTTTCCAAAGTAGCGCAACCAAATGTTTCAAACCCTACTATAAAAAATCATCATCATCTATTAACTCTTTTATTCATATGTACAAGCAATTTAATGTTAGAGCTCACGCTTACTTAAGAAAGAATTATCAACAGTCTTTAAATAAGCAAGAAAATATCATTGTACTTAAGTCAAAGTATTCACCAAATTATAAAAATCTGAATTCGCTACGGGGTCCCGATCGTGGCATTGTTTCAGGTCCCTATACATTTCACAATCTTAACAGAATACACATGAAGAGTTGCCACAAGATGCCAGATATGAACCCCTAAGGATGGCCGCAGCAGCAGAAGCAACCCGTGATAGCGATGGCAAAGGCTCTTTTTAGAGGAATTGGGCGGGTTGTAGAGAAAGACAGGTGGTGGGCCGTGTCCCGCTGTGAAACGATATAATACCTGACATATATGTCGCAACGTCAGCACTAGGATGCTACCTATCTAAAAATAAAGTTGATTTAATAACTAATTTAATTAATTGTAATTGATCGAAAATATCAAGTAGCAAACATGGGTCTGGTCTATGGTCCTATGCCCATCGAAATAATATGTCCAGTCCATAAGCCGCAGTCGTGACGTTTGACAGTCGTTCATTGAATGACATTTGATGGCTGTCATTTTTTTAAAATAACTGTCTTCGGGAAAATATCAAAAAGAACGTTGAAGCGAAGATATAACCAAAAAAAAATCGTTTAATCTAGACACGCGGCAGAGTGTCAAGCCAAGTTCAAGCAAAGGAACTGGCTAACCAGCGCCGAGTGTAATATTACACGAACCACTTGGTGCCACTTTTGACCCTTCTATAACTCAAAACTTCTTTAACGTAAACACATAAAACTACGTATGTTTAATTATATCCATAAGGACATGTAGAAGCCCAAATTTCATGAAGCTAGCTCAAACGGTTATAAAGATATGAAGGTCAAAAAGTCGTAAATTTTAGCACTGACTGACTAACTGACATATAGTACCTAAATCTAACCTACTTCCAGATGACCTAGAAGAATGAAATGTTATTTAAAAATGTGAGATCTTAAAGTAGGTTAGATTTGGCTTGGCCAGTTTTTATCAGAGTTAAAATGTTAAATAACTTTATAAAATGACTGATGTAATGAAAACTGGCCAAGTCAAACCTAACCTACTTTAAGATCTCACATTTTTAAATAACAGCAATTGTTACAGGTATCCAATAAAGCAAAGAAATAGAGTTTAATACTTGTTCATAGTGTTATTTTGTTCCTATAAATACATATTTCGATTTTGCATAGAACTTGGCACTCATTTAGATCTCCATTCTTTTTGCGGCGAAGCCCACAGCCAAGCATAATTTTTGTATTGAACTTGGCTCTCCTTTTTTACATTTATGTTTTTGGTGGGATATTGGATTAATTTAAAAGTTGCCAAGCGGTATAGAACTCACCGCGTTTAAAATCAATATCTATCTGCTAGTCATTGAATATTTTGTAATCCGTCATTGAAAATAATTATACGAACTACTGTGTTACGTGATGGAATGGAATATTTTTTGTCTATGGCCATGTCAGACAATTCTGACAGCGGGCTACTTCTGCGCGCTTCGTCTATACTAATATTATAAAAAGGTGAAGTTTGTATGTAATGTCCGGAATTAATGATCCGTTTCTAAAAATTCTTTCACTGGTGGAAAGCTACATTGTTCCTGAGTGATAGCCTGTACTATAAATTACATATTGCACATAGGTTACGCGGACTGAGTCGCGGGCAAAAGCTTATTTTAATATAACGTAACCCGCTAGTTATATCATCTATACATCGCCCTAATTTTCACTAGTAGAGTAGACTATGAAATTAAGTTCGCCGATACATAACTGTAGGTGCTTGAAAATATAAGCGGATGTGACATAAACAAATTGATGTTTACAAAAAAAAATTAAGTTATACCAGTAAACACCGATCACTGACACCTTTACTTACCGTTTGCTGTAACTAGTCCGTTGTTATACACCTCCTTTCCAAAATCGTAGATATAGGGTTTAGCCAAACATGTATTGGCTACTATGAGACTGTCATCTGGGTCTGCTAGCACTGAAACATGATATTATTACGTATGTAAGACAGGAACAATTATAGTCTAGCCGTTGAAAGCCTGCCTTCAATGCAGAAGGATCTGAGTTTGGACACGCACCGCCATTGAGCTATTATTACTACATATAGAGATGACACCGCACATCACTACTGTGTTCCGTTCAAATGCAGCCATCCGGCCTCACTTCACTCAGTTACTTGCTAGCTTAATTATAGAACAGAGCATAGTATAAACAATTATGCCTTTGAGATTAAAATTAGTGCTTAAAAACAAGAGTAAGCACAGTAGAAAATCTATTGTATTGTATTTTGTATTGCTAGTGTCTGACTGCAGTTTTTTTTTATTTGGGAAGGCTCGCTCGGCGCGTTTTATATATTATTACTAGCTTCCGCCCGCGGCTTCGCCCGCGTAATTTACGAACCCGTACATCATACAATTATTTATCGTAACTTACTTATAATTACTGATACGTTGTCGCGCTGAAAAGCACGTTTTTATAATAAACGCGTCCGATCGCTGCTAAATTCAAAGTGCTATAGGGAAAACCGCGTTTTTTTTTTAATTTTTTGTGTTGTCTCTCGCAGTTAGCTCAGGGAGCTTTTACTGCTTAACCGGGCAAATGGCGAGACCAGAAGGGCCTCCAGCCGAGCAAATTATATAATATTAAGCAACACTGCTAAGGGTGTCCCATAGTGGGACTCGAACCTCGGCTTAGGGCGTTGCTGGGGGGCATACAAGAGAGGACTTGCTGGATCTGATTGTGATTATTTGGGGACATTTGATTTATTACTACTGGCTCAGCGCGGGCTGGCTCGAGCAAGGGTCGGGGTGGAGAATGAACGGGTCTTCGCGACGGGCCTCGCCGGCGAGGACGGTACGACGGTCGGTTGTGTGTAGTGTTGGTAGTTTTCCTAACCAATCGGAGCGCCTCCTGATGGAGGGTGATATCGTCGTCTGGGTACGTGAGAGTGTGCCTAGGACGGCGAATTTTGGATATGCGGGAGGGGGTGTAATTGGCGGCAGATACCACTAAGGGGTTTGTGTGCGAGGGAGCAGAGTCGAAGAAGCGTTTAGACGCTTTCTTCATGAAACATCTGATGGTCGGGAGGTTTAGGTCAGCGTGGAGCTGTTTATTGCGAACGTACCAGGGCGAGCCTGTGGCTTTGCGCAAGAAATATCCTTAACAACGTTGATAACAGAACACCTGTATGTACAATTTACTGTGATATGACGCAGGCTTTCGATTACGTTGACCACTGCATACTATTCAGTAAATTAGAAACATATGGCATAAGAGGTAATGTGCTAAATTTAATAAAATCGTATCTTTCTGATAGATTACAGGTTATACAGGTTACTAGTATTTCAAAAATAAATATAAACACTAAACAAGAGATCACACATCGATCCAAACCGCGTTCTATCACATTTGGTGTACCTCAAGGTAGCGTCTTGGGTCCACTTTTATTTATAATCTACATAAACGATCTGCCAAAATATGTAAACCATCCGATGTCCCTTTTTGCAGATGACAGTACTGTTTCGATTCAATGTAGATCAAAGGAGCAGTATCAAGACGATATAAATGAATGCTTAGCGTCAATTGTTCAGTGGTTAGATAACAATAACCTTAAAATAAACTTGACGAAAACCGTAATTATGCACTTTAGCCAGAGACCTCGGTCACATAACCTTAACGTTAGTTACAATAATAAGTCCATACACGAGGTAGACACCGCAAAATTTTTAGGACTAACCATTGATAAGCAGCTTCACTGGAAAGCACACATTGAAGAACTATGCAAAAAAAATTATAGCTCAGCTTATGCTCTGCTTAAAATAGTACCTATTTCCAGTATTGATACTGCAATTACTGCCTATCACGGCATAGTGGCTTCGGTATTAAGATACGGGATCATCTTTTGGGGAAACTCCACCAACAAAAATATAGCATTTAAAGCACAGAAGCGCTGTATTCGTGCCATATTTGGTATCAAAACCATAGACAGCTGCAGACCTTATTTTATCAGACACAGAATCCTGACACTTCCTTCCATATATATCCTTGAGGTGGCCTTATTTGTTCACAGCAATCCTACTTACTTTCAGCGCCTCTCAGATGTAGTGAAGCGTAATAGGCGATACAATAATAATAATAAATTGTGTGTTAACAAGTCAAAAACGGGTCTAATGGGTAAAAGTTTCTTAAGTTTGGCACCAAAAATTTATAATAAAGTCCCGGATGAATACAAGACCTGCCATAAAACATTATTTAAAACTAAAATGAGTAAACTCTTGGCCAGCAAGTGTTACTATAGTATTGAAGAATTTCTTGAAGACAGTTTGACATGATTTTATATACCAACTTTTATTATATTATATTTTATTTTGTATTTGTTTTTACAATTAGTTTTTTGTTTATTATAGTTTCTTAATCCAATTAAATGATTCATGATAATTAATGTAATGAATTAGACAAATAATTAATTTAAGTTTACTAGTGGACTGTGCTGTGTTCTGTTCATATGCCTCAATTGGTAGATTTTGGTGAAACACATTTTATTTAAGACCTTATTTAACTACCCAAAATGTAATGAACAAATAAATGATTTATGATTTATGATTTATGATTTATGAAACGGTTTTGAAGGATTTGCAACCTATGGAGTCTGGACGTCTTTACGTGTGAAAACACGACGCTAGCGTACGTCATGATAGGGCGGATGCATGTGGTGTAAATTCGCACCTTGGACTTGAGTGCTAATTTACTCCGCGCATTGAGGATGAAATGGAGGCGACCGAGAGCAAAGGCGGCGCGGTGGCGAACCGTCTTTATGTGCTCGGTGAATTTGAGTCGGTCGTCGAGGGTCACACCGAGATATTTGGCCGTCAGTTCCCAGGGGATCTGTTGGCTAAACATGGAGATGGGACTTATGAGACTAGGATCTACGCCGCGTCTCGAAAAGAGCACGGCGGCGCTCTTAGTCGGGTTGACTTCGAACCTCCAGTTCGTGAACCATTTCCCTAGGGCATTGGCTGCGGTCTGGAGGGATCGGGAGATGCGGGAAAACCGCGGCCTCAGACGCGCTACTTATAGGCACGCTCTTGCCGCACCGGGCGGCCGGCCGGTACCGCCGCAAACGCTACGTCCCGCAATTTTTAAATCTGTAATATCTTCGAAAATATTCACTTAAATCATACGGTGTAAAGGGCCATATAGATCTATATTAAATGAACAATGTATTCAAGGTATTTAATTGGTTAAGGATTAATGCTGTATTGGTTAAAATCGCTTCGAAAATGAGCCATTATTTGTCGTAAAAAGTAAATGACAAAAAAGTTATTGTGGGTTATCCATAAGAGGTAGACATATACCATCACGGACTTTTCTGTAGACCTTTTCAATGTGTACAATACTTAGTACATTATTTTGATAAAACTCGTAGGGTTCAGCCTGCGTTTGCAATGTAAGCGGAAAAAATGTAATTATTTACGACATCACATTAGAAACCTCAAAAATAACAGTACTTCTCCACTATTTAATGGATGTTATTATACATATAAACCTTCCTCTTGAATCACTCTATCTATTAAAAAAAACCGCATCAAAATCCGTTGCGTAGTTTCAAAGATTTAAGCATACAAAGGGACATAGGGACAGAGAAAGCGACTTTGTTTTATACTATGTAGTGATTACTCATAGTTCCGAAATTTAGATAAGTTACAGCAAATTGACTAAAAGTATCGCCGAGCCAACTGATGGAAGTTCAAAACATATGATAAATCCATCATTATATGTAAATCGTATTAATGTCGACAATAAAGATGTTTAGTGGTATTCCTCAAGGTTTTTTTTTAGTTTTAATAAAACGTTGCCCCACACTGCGAATAATTCCTGTATCGTGGGTGCGTTTACAAACACATATATTCACATACACAAACACAGACCCGAAACAACTATCTGTAGATAATACAAATATTTGTTATGTGCGGAAATCGATACCCGCGACATATTGCGCAGCAGTCGATCTCTCAACCACTGCGCCAACCCTGCCGTCGACCTGTGACATATTGTGATTTTTTTTTTAATTATTGTCATGGCATCGGATCTTTTTAATATCGTATTTTTTAATTAATCTTTTAATGATCCTCCCTTTTTATATAGCTAATGCTTACGCTAGTTGTAGCTACAAATTATAAATGTGAGCACAATGAAGGGATTTATTTTTTTCATATATCTTCATTGCTATCTCATACTTTTCCATCTTGCGTTTATAAAAGTGTATCCATTGAGTTCTTCACCATAGGACTAGCTTTTTAGAACCGTGCGACTAGTTCTATTAACATTTTTTAATTTAAAAAAACATCTACTTTCTATGTTTTTTTTTTTTCATTTATTCATTGATTAAATATAATTTAAGTCTAGAAAAAAGCTTAAAGCGCTTACCATATGTTGAAAGTGGGCCGATGCGAAACTCAGCGACTCCACCTTTCTCCAAAGAGTAGTTTGATATATCTTTTAAACGTTTCCACAGACCTAAAAGACAATGGATCTATTAAAAAGCGTAGTAATAATGAGATAGTCATCATGAATTCATTCAAACAGTTTTGATATTATTGGACTGATGATCGATAGAACAATGATTACTCACGCAAAGAATCTCCAATCAACAAATGTCCATGTCCTATGATTGGCAACGCGCCAGGATACAAAGGAGGCGAGGTGTAACGCGGTCTCATCCACGACCACACAGCGACCAGTACACACAATATTGATATCAGCACAGCTACAGACATTGTGAGATCACGAATGGATCTATATTATTTTTACCGACACTATTTTATTTATACGATCGAAGCGTGAGTATGATTTTAAGCAGAAGGTTCTGTACATATTAGACTATGAATTTAAAACGAACAAAAAGTTTTTTTCTCTTGTAAAGTGAACAAAACTGAAATAATCTCAGGAAAATCTGAGAACTCACTTCTCATACAAAGACAAATAATGGGTACGGCATCGGCAGCGCGTTCATCTCCAAGCAGAGATACGACGGATGAGCATAGACAATCTTCCAACAAACAACAACCAGGGTACTAAACTCTACCACACACTTAAAATCAAATTCTTTCCCACTCAGGGTCCAATAGAAGGCACTCATTAGAAATCCTGCAATTAATTAACAGTGGGTTCAGTAACAGCCCAATCCACGGGGGTTCCAATTCTTTTTGTACGATCTGTGCATAATTAAGCCAACTTTTGGACGTAGTAAGACCGGTCGGTGTTAGTACGTTATACATATTATCTGTGCCTCTAGTGAAAAAGGTTTTAAGTCCAATTTTGTCGAAAATTAATGTGGTAAGTACCTATACAAAAATGATCAGATTAAAATGCTCTATGGGTTGGGGAAATAATTCCAACTTACCTCAAAAAATAAAGACCTTGGAATTGGACAAAATGGTTTAACTGACACGAGAGTGACACTAATACTTGGGTTCAGAACGTTAGCTGAGACAGAGCTTTTACATTTTTATTTTGTGTTTTTTTTAATGCAATTAAATATACCGCCTACGTTTGATCATGTTCTTTTAAATTATTATTCTTCTTTGACAGGCTATCACATGAGAACTGCTTAAGCCGTAATGGAAAAAATTGCCTGTCAGCTATGTTGATGCCGAGGCTGACTGCCCAGGGTGCGCCAGATGATCTCAAGGTTCATCATTCGTAGAGGCTTTTTCCTTGCACTCTATTAAATTAAATTAAAAATTACATGGAATAATTAATGATCTCAGTATTGTTTTCTTATAAGGTTTTATTATATGCTATGTGATTCTGTGATTTAAATTGTAAAATGTGGAAGTAACCATTTCAGTGTTTGTTATTCTTTCTTAATAATGGATATAAATGACACAAAATTGTTCATGAGATATCTAACACCTATGTGAAAAAGACACAAGTTTTTTTAGAGAAATCCAATTTTGTTAATGTTAATGAAAAGTAGATACGTATTTCTTATTCTGTAAATATTAAATATATCATTGCATTACCTAGTTATCATGAAAATAATTCATTTAAATTCCCTTTTCAGTTAGCTGGTTAAATATTAGACGCATTCATATTTGCGATTTGATACGCACGCGCGTTTCTTGCATCTCCTGTAAAATTTCATTTCTGTTCTTTAATCTCTTTTCACTATAGGCAAAGATATGATAATTGAAAAAAAAACAAGTTTTATCTAGTTTGGTACATTTGTTAATAAATATAAAAATAGTATGCTTACATAATTTAATTATAATTAATAATTTATGAAACAACCTTGGAACAACTTATACAACGGTGGACTGCGGGGCGCGGCGGCCCGCTGCCTAATTACCGATGTAGCAACAGGCGTAGATCGCGCGATAACTTCTGTCAAACGTCATTTTTATGACATATAATGTATTGGCTGACAGTGAAATTAGGCTAATTAGGCTGCCGTTTATTTTTTGTAGCGATAACCAAAATGTCCTGTTCAGCAGCAATAGTATTAAGCACTCGCTCCCCAAATAGTATTATGGTGATTAATTTATAACAAATTATATAGAATGGTTTACCTAACACGTCCATGAAATTAGATAGTAAATTTAATTACACTTTATTTATTTATTTATTATGTTATGGACTGTTCAGACGTCTGCAGGTTTGATCCTTCTCATGTTGCCTTTTCAAGAAAACTGTCGGCGACTTGTTTTAGAAGTAGGTATATTTTCGATTACAGAATAAGGAAATTACAAAATTAGCAGTATAATGTAGATAAAGTTGATTGTGTGTGCGCTCGGTCGCGGTTCGCTGTTCAAGAAGAAGTGTCAAGATAGCGGCCGGATGTCATCTCCGCGTCTTTCCGCTTTTTTGTGTTGCCAACATCCTCTCTCCCCTTGGGGACTTGTTCCCCAAGGAGCTCATGAGAATCTAGTAGGGCTAGTCGTTAGATGGGTCTATGAATGACGCCGCTCATAGTTTCGACGTCGACCAATGCAAACACCATCTGCTCCTGGATATAACTTCAAGATTCGGCCCAATAGCCCCTTCATAGGTGGTAATTGATCATCCAGGACCAAGACTAGGTTACCGACCCGAACGTGGTATTGTGAATTCTTCCACTTGACACGTTGTTGCAGCGTGGAAAGATAGTCCTTTAACCATCGGGACCAGAAGTGTTGTCGTAGTCGTTCTACCAGTTCATATCTGTTGATACTGGCTCGCTCGGTAATAGGTGAGGGGAGGTCAATGGTCGATCGGAATGGTAATTGCTGCCAGATCAGATGGATCAGGAGACGATGAAATGATAGGACGCGAGTTCATAATGGCCTCAATCTGCGAAAACAGTGTATATAACTCTTCAAAAGTTAAACTAGACTTGCCGGCTATCCGTTTTAAATTAAATTTGGCCGTTTTGACCCCGGCCTCCCAGATACCGCCGAAATGCGGTGCATACGCAGGAGAGAATTTAAAGGTGATGCCCTCCCCACTCGCATAGTCGCTGACCACTGTCGCTGATTGTTCACTCATCCTAAGCAATCTGTTCAGTTCATTGTTTGCCCCTACGAAATTTTTACCACTATCACAATATATTTTGTGAGGTTTACCGCGTCGTGAAATAAATCGACGCAGGCATAAAATAAAGGCATTACTGCTTAGGTCACTCACGACTTTCAAGTGGACAGCTTTAGTAACAAAACAAACGAATATACATAAATAACACTTGGAGGTCTTGGCACCACGACCTTTTCTATTTAAAATTAAAAAAGGTCCAGCAAAATCAGTGCCACAGGTCTCAAAAAGAGGAGCAGGAGTTACACGTGATTGAGGTAAGTTGCCCATTATAGGAGTTAAACGTACAGGTTCTAAATCTTTGGCATCGAACACATTTTCTAACAGTAGTAACAGCTAATACGTTACCTCCGGTAGCCCAGAATTGCTCGCGAATGGAACTTAAAAGTTGTTGAGGGCCGCAGTGTAAGAGACGCAGATGTTCTTGTTCAAATAAAAGTCGAGTGAAAGTGTGTTTGGGATTTAATAAAATGGGATGCCTTTTTCCATAAGTACAGTGGGACGCATTATCGATACGTCCACCGACTCGAAATACACCTTGTTGATCTAAAAATGGGTTTAGAGAGAGAACTCGTGACTTAGAATTTAATTTATTAAAAGTTTCAAGTGAATGTATTTCCTTTGACAAGGCTTCTCTTTGAGACGCTTTAGCAATGAGGATTAGTGAATTATTTAATTCTGAGCAGGTAAGTTGACCAATTATTTTATCCTTTCTAAAATTTTTTATGAATCTTAATGTGTAAGCAATTATTCTTTGTAATTTCCACAATTTAGTACTTTTCAAACGATATAACATCATTACGTAGGGTGCTAATATTTAAACTTATTTTGATTTCAGGCAAAGTTGAAGAGGCACATTTAGATTGGGGCCACTCATTTTCAGACTTGGCCAGAAAGGAAGGACCGTGCCACCATAGAGAAGTTGAGGCTGAAAGCCCCTGGACGCCATATCAGCAGGGTTATATCCGGAAGGTACAGTCAGCATCAAAAGTAGATAAACAATTCAGGTTACTACATAGTCCTACACATACGAAGTGACCATAATCAACTATGCAACAAAAGTTTTCTGATTGTTGTAAGCACTCATCATTTCAATTATAACTGAGCACATACCTTGTCAAATATTTTGAAGCAAACAAAAATTTGGTGTTTATACAATACTATCAATGGTATCTAAGTAGTGCAAATGTAAAAATGAATTTACAAACAAGAAGAAATTCTATGCAAATGTATTCAGGCTCATAATTAAGTGGTATGAAATAAGTCTCCTCTAAAAAAACTAACTTGCTGTGCCCGACAGGGTCCATAATTGTTCTCTTTAATTTTTACCCACCTTTGTATACATTTGTATACATTATGGGATGCAATAAAGTTATTGAGTATTGAGTATAAGTATAATGTCAAGAAGTGTCAAATTTGTTTTCTTTTTTCACTGTTGACTATCTCTTTCATTTCGTGCGTGACGTCAGTGACGTGTCTTTTGTTTTGATTTATTTAAATACTATGCAAATTATATAAAATCAAATATGGTTTTGCGTTCTCCGTAAGTAATGTTTACCAGCTGACCCGAGTACGACTGGACTGTATTATTAAAATTACATACACGGGATAATATTTTAGTAAGTATTGTTTTAAACCATTGTTTGTTGTATTGTTTTAAAAATATTTTAGTTCTCTTCTTCTTTAGGCCTCTTCATAATCTAGTGTAGAAAAATATAGAATGAATTAGAAATATCGAAATAATATTCAATAGTCCAAGAAATGAGTATTTATGTTCTTTGTTTACGTAACATCCCACGTAGAAACTCATTTAATAATAAAAACAGTATTTGAACTGGTTGAGAAGGAATTTATTTAGAATGACATTGACACTTTTGATGTATCATTTCGTAAATTAAAACAATAATTACGTTCAAATAATATTTAAAGTTGTTAAAAACTTAGTGAAACGTTAATGATATTATATGTCATGCATCGAATTGATAATCGTACGAAGGAGAAAATCATTGAATTAAAGAGTGCGGGCCTATCTGTGACTGACATTTCTGTATTATTAGGAATAACCGTAAGTAAAACACCAACGTTCAAGTTTCATAGTTATATTATTATCATTTTCTCGCTTGAGACTTTATCGGTTACTTTATTCCAGAGAAATACTGTCTATTTATGGCTGGATCGGTGGCAGCACGAAGTTCATTTAAATTGCCATGTCACAACTGGGCGACCGCGTTGCACAAGTGCCAATCAAGATAGAAGTATTGTGCAGAAGGTACAAGATGATAGGTTTATTAATACGTCTCAGATGGCTACTCATTATGAAGTATCTGGAAGTACTATCAGAAGACGTCTTAAAGAACGTGGCCTTAAATGCAGAGTACCGGCTAAGAAACTATTTTTGAACGATGGGCACAAAATGCTTCATTTACAATTTGCGGCAACATATTTAAATTATGATTTTAGCAATGTCATGTTTATGGACGAAAAAGTTTTTTGTTCCTCGGATAACGGTAGGTTGACGTTGTGGAGGATCAATAGCACCAGGTATGATAAGCGGAATGTAGTTCCTAATCGACATAGTGGACGAATTACAAATGCTTATTGGGGCTGGATGTGCAAAACCGGCCCAGGGGAATTGGTAGAAATCTCAGGTCGGATAAAAGCAGTGGATTATAAAGGAATCCTCGAAGATTCGTTTTTGTCAACTGCTCGAATAGTGTATCCCAACGAAAACATTCATTTCGTTCAAGATGGCAGTTCAATACATAATTCCAGGATTGTTCAAAACTGGATTGCTGGTCATAGCAGGGAACTCACACTAATAAAATTACCACCAAAAAGTCTGGATCTTAATCCGATCGAAAATTTGTGGGGGAAAATTATCCAGGAATGGGATGGGACTCAAGCTAGAACGCGAGATAATTTGAATAGTCATGTACATAATACATGGGAGTCTTTTAGAGGCCGTCCATTTTGTGAGAATTTAGTGAGCTCAATGCGGAGGCGTTTACAGGATGTGCTGAATGCTGAAGGAGGGTATACGAGGTACTGAATCCTCTAATGATCCACCTCAAATTTCTATTTTAGTTAATTCATGATTATTTTTAAGAAGTACATGGTATGTTTTTTTTTTTGTTCCAATAAATGTAATATTATTTTATTCTATAATAAAGCAACCTACTGTAAACTACATATATTCGGCTATGTTATTTATTTAAAAAACGGCGGCTAATAATAAAAGTACCGAGAAAGTAACATTGAGATAGATACCAAATTTTACCATACCATTATTATTGTTACCATATTTTTCAACACTTTGGGTGCTTAGTTACATTGATTGATTACCTCAGTTGATCGTGAAAATTGGTTTGTTTCGAAATATTTGATATATGAATGTTTAGATGATTTTGACGCATAGGATGTTAACAATAATTTGAATACTTGTGTTGTGCAGATGTAATTGGTTTTCTTTGGAGTGCAGAATTATTTGAATACATGGCGTGCTCCTATATATCTGATGTTGATTGTACATGACGCCAAGTAGTTTTATCAGTTGATTCACGAATCTGTTCAATGCGATTACAAACATATGTTTTAAGAGTTTTAGGTTGAGAGTGTAACCCACCTAAGACTGGTGCAATCTGTCCAAAATACAGAGCGAAAAATCTAAATTTTTAAAGAGTGTCGAACTTTAGCTTATAATTTTGCACCAAGTAAAGCTCCTAACAATTCTAGACGTGGAATTGTTTCAGATTTTAAAGGAGAAACCTTAGATTTAGCACATAATAAATAACAGTTAATTTCACCTAAATTATTAAGTACTTGATTTTAAATAAATACAAACACCATAAGCATTTTGCGACGCATCAGTAAAACCGTGAGCTTCTATATATGTAGGAGACTTGCAGAGAATATATCTAGGTATCTGAATGTCAGCAAAGAATTTGGTCTCTTTGTAAAATTGAATCCATGAGTTTCCAATATCTTCTGCAATTTTATCATCCCAGTCTATTTTAAATAACCAGAGTTTCTGTAGTGTGATTTTATGAAAAATAGTGCAGGCAGACAAGAGACCTAATGGGTCGAATATACGACAAGAGTTTGACAGTATGGAACGTTTGGTAATTTTAGGAATTATCTTATCATCAACTGAGTAGTGCAAAGTATCAGAGCTGGGTGCCCATTTTAATCCTAACACAGAAGATTGTTTACGAAAATCTTGAGATTGATTTGTAGTGGGAATAATATCATCAACAATATCAGGGGTATTTGTCCGAAATTTACGCAAAGGAAAACAGCCCTCAGCAAGTTTTTTAATTACTCCTGAAATAGTAGTCTTTAATACAGATTTTGAGTCAGAACCGGTATTCAAATCATCAACGTAAAAGTCATGTTTTAAAGTATTGGCTACAGCTTTATCAGTAAATTCAGCTGCAAGTTGTACAAGACATATTGTACTCAGAAATGGGGCTAAAGCGGTTCCATATGTTACAGTATTAAGTTGCATAATTTTGAGTGGTGGAATTTCGTCTTCCCTCCAGAGTATTAGTTACAGGTGCCGCTGGGATTCATTTACTAAAACCTGTCTATACATTTTTTCCACGTCACCTGTCACTACATAAGTATACTGACGAAATCTTAACAAAATAGCCTTAAGTCATCCTGAATTACTGGCCCAACATACTGGATGTCATTCAATGATTTATTTGTAGAGGTTTTACAAGAGGCATCAGAGACCACTCTTAAATGTGTGGCGTCACTGCTTTCGCGAATCACTGCATGGTGAGCAATATAGTAACCAAAGCTTTGACGGGTTACTTCAGTTAGATGACCTAGTTTTTTATATTCATTTATACAGTCAACATAGTCACTTTTCATTTTAGATTTTTTAAGTTTCTTTTCTAAATTAAGAAAATGCCTTTTGGCGACGTGATACGAGTCCCCTAGAACATCTCCAGGAACTTCTCGCAATGGGAGTTTTACAGAAAATCTCCCATCACTTAGGCGGACAGTATTTTCAATAAAATGATTTTCACAATATTTTATATCTTTAGAAAGCATATCTTTAGTAGGTAGAGCAAAAATATTCTCAATTTCCCAGAATTTAGCCAAAGAATATTTAATCTCTTTAAAAAAGTTAGAATAAGTAGTAGTAGTAGGACCCATATCAGTTGAGCCTGATACTAGCCAACCGAGTTTGGATTACTGTAAAGTAGATTTATTTTTTCCTAATTTAATTAACTTTGTATCTTTAATTTCCCAGTAAATATCTGCCCCTAGTAAGATATCAATTTCAGAAGGGCGAAAGAAGTTTGGATCTGCTAGGTCTATAGAATTAAGAAGATTCCATTGAGAAGGGTTTACCTTTGTGCTAGGCAACATACCAATAATATCGGGTACAACAAGACAAGAAACATTCATGTGGAATGAGTTGATACGCGACTTTAATTTAATGTTACACCTTTTAGTAGTATTGGTTACTCTATTATTTATACCAGCAATTGATACATTAGTATTAGAACAAGAAAGATTCATTTTCTTTTACAACCTTTCAGTTATAAAGGAAGACTGGCTTACATTGTCTAGAAAAGCTCTTGCAATATAAGTCTTGTTGGTATTGCTATCAACTAATTCCACTTCAGTGAATATGAGTGCAGTGCACAAGAGGACCTGCCCGGGCATTGCCACGGAGAGTGATACAGGATTAAACATAGTGACGGTAGAAGATAGAGGAGACTCAGCAACCTGACGAAGGGACGTCACAGAGGTGTCAGTGGATTGGTGAGTGGTATTATTATTGGACTGTGATTTGTATAGTAGTAAATTGTGCCTTTTGTTGCAGAATTTGCAAGGATTATGTTTGCAGTAAGACGAGAAATGACCAGGGCGCAAACAATTATGACAGAGCTCATGCTTTGAAACTACATTGTATCGAGCATCTAATGACATTTCTTTGAATTTATCACATTTGTAAAGTAGATGATTTTGTGGACATACAACAAAGTTGTTACTATTTGTTTTAGAAGAAGAAACAAATGATTTAGTGCATTTATTATCTTTATAGTTGTTTGATTGTGAGTTTCTCCCTATGTCGTTCTTACTGTACTGTAATGTTTCTAGTACGTCGGCTCGGTTACGTAAAAAGTCATAAAAATCCTCCCATTTGCGACCCGTAGCACTATCTAATTTTGAAGCCATAATGAAAACAATTAAAGTGTCCCAGTGGGACGTAGGCTCATTTAAAGCGTTTAAGGCTCGAAGGTTTTTAGAGTAATAAATAATCTATCATGTTACGCAGATATTTATGATTTTCTTTACTTATAGCTTCAAAACTGAAGAGACATTTTAAATGATTATTTATTAAGATTCTGTTGTTATCAAAGCGTTCAGTAAGCAAATTCCATGCTAGTTTGTAGTTACTGGCATTAAACTCAATAGACTTCATAATGTTTAGTGCGCTTCCCTTTAGTGAAGACCGTATATAGTGAAATTTATTTATGTCTGGAATAGTATCATTATTATTGATTAAAGAGTCAAAATTGTCTCGAAATTCCTTCCACTTGATATAATTTCCATCAAAGGATAGCAGCTGAATAGTAGGCAGCTTTATATTACAGTTACGGCTTCCTAGTTTACAATTGTGGCGGCTAGATGATGTCCTTGAATTAGACTTTTCTGGCAATGCATAACTAGGTGTCAGGCTATCAACTAACATTTGAGCTTTCACAATATTTGTGCAAAAGTCACTTTCAATTACATCATTTTCTGCCTACTGTTCGGGTTCTAAACATTCAATTTTAATTTTTATATCATCAAACTGGTGAAACAAGTCTCTGAATCTAGCTAATTTTAACTCAATTTCAACAAGTATTTGTATAGGAATACTTTCAGTTTCTATCAGTTTTATAGTGTTTAAGTATTTTGAAAATATTGTTATTCTAGACTTAATAGTACCACGTTGCTGAATGAGAGCTTTTAATTCAGCCATTATGAAAAGTAAAGCACAACAAACTGAACAGACTGGTCAAGAATTAGTATGTGAGTAGTACCGATCCTGGTACTGAGTAAATTAAAATAAAGGCCAAACCGTGCAAGTTGTGCAATAATTGCAACAACAAAATGATGGCAGCAAAGCAGGTCACAGGAGTGTTGCCAACATGGACATCGAACAGAGGATACACAAAATACGTTCCATATTAAAATTAGTACATTTGTACCTATTTGTGAGTTGTGCTCCACCAATTAAAGGAGATCACAGCATGCACATATAACTAGGTGAACTAAAATAATATATATGTCATGGAAAACGATGTTTAGTCTCTCAATTGATTACCGCAGTACTGAGGTGAGGGTACAACAACGTGACGTCACTGCAAGATGGCGGCGCGTAGACAGAGTCGTGTTAAGGCGGTGTAAGATTACATATTTTAGGTAATTGAGGGGGTGAAGAAAAAGCGCATCATGGCAACGAATAAGGTTCAAAATAGCAATGCGTTTGATGTTAGTTGAATCGAACGACCACCAAAATAAAACTAATAATACAGTTTTAATTAAATTAAAAAATAAATGTACGGCTCAGTGGCATAATTTTTAGGTATTTTTTTTAGTAGAATTCCCTTTATTATTATTACATAAAATATGATAGTTTACGCTCAAAATTTTGAGAATTATGCAACGAAAAATATTTTTTGAGCTTACGTTCATACTGCTAACACATAAATGTCATACACAACATAATAGAAAAATATCAAAAAAAAAACTCAAAAAATAATATGTAGGTACCTATTGATCGTTGAGGTTTATGATATGGTAATGTAAATAACACTAGTAATATATAAATAAGCGTCGTCGCGTCGGGGGGCCAGCCAAGTTTCATAACTAAGTACCTAACAGAAAAATTGTTAAAACTTTCTTAAATAAGCACTTAAAGATAATTATAATCGCCTGTAAATCCCCGCACTTAGACAAAGGGATTTGTTAAGTTGCTCACGAACGCAGGACTGCCTGACAAGCTTAAACACGAACAATCGAAATGGGAATTGATTCCTGGACTTGCTCCAATCAACTAAATTACTCAGGTATTCCTGAAAATCCATACAATCTAACCAATTTGACTGTTTGGCAACTCAAAAAGGACGAACAGTAAGTATTTTATACCCACAGAGGATACAAAATACGATTTTTACAGATTCTATGAGTATTATTTGTCAAAATACTTTGACTAGCGAAATTCAGCCATAGCTTTATTGGTCCGTGTTCTGTATAACGTGAATAGTTAATAGGGCATACATTTTTCTGGTCCTGAGTTCCGATCCTGGTTCAGACAAAGTGTTATCCGTAGGGTTTTTCGGTAAAATATTTAATAGCATGCTGGAATTTGGAATTGTGCTCGGTTGATACCAATAGCCCGCTCCTGGAACATGAGACTCAATATGGACATCGTGTCTAACACGTAGGTATGATAATAATGTCGGAGATCAACCCGTGGGCTTCGATCCCCAGATATGTCAACTGGCCTGATCAGAGGTTCCTCCCTTTTGAAGGAGGAACACCATACTGTTTCTCTATACCGTAGAAGTAATTTATTACGTCAATAGCTTTAGTTTCGATGGCAGCAGAATACAGTGTTAAGGGTTGTCTGGGGCGGTAAGTACTACAGTCCTACCTCGGACCTATAGCACATGCTATAACAACTAACGAAGTGTTCCAGAAAATAGAATAGTTAGCACCAGCACAAGTCATTCCAACTATAGCACAACTAAAGAATACATGATTAAGGACGAGTGGTAAATTCTAACTAATATATAAATGCGAAAGTAAGTTTGTTTTGTTTGCTACATTTTCATGCCTAAACCACTGAACCGATCATCCTTAAATTTGGCATATAGGTACGTTGTCAGGTGTACAGAAACGGACATAGGGTATCTATCATCCTGAAAAAAGTACTGTTCCCGAGATAAACAACAATAATGTACTTATGATAATAGATGGCGCCACGTGTCTTTCACTAGCAAAGTACAACCCGAATTGATTGTCAAATTTTAACGCGAGCGAAAGCCGCGGGCTAAAGCTAGTCAACAATAATCTTAAAGAAACTATCAAAAGTCTATTAAGGGCTTATTCATAAGGTCCGTATATGAATCAAAAGCTGGCTGCAAAATAGAAATTCTGATGCGGTTTGAGAACAGTTGACATAACTGCATCAAATCGAGCGATTGACTGATGACAGTCAGGAACTATTAGAACTGCACGCCACCCAACTCCAAATGGACTGAACTACAAAAATGACATACTGCTAATTTGCAGTTCAAAAGTAGTGTCTGCATATGCTCTAAAATTCCATAAACAAACACATCTAAAAACCATTAACACAAAATTCCGGAAAGATATTATTGTTACATCGCCAATAACAAACCCGTCCTATTTCGATTTCGACACCGAATTGTATTCGTTAAAAACATTAGCTCGTAGAACTGATATTCCCTTTATGTATATTATCTGTTAGTAACATTGCACGGTGACATGAAAATGTAGTTTTAGTTTACTGTTTACATCTACTGCAGCAAAGACGAAAACATTTACAGAATTTCAAAGCTCTTTATGAATGATGTCAATGACTATGTTGAGATTGAGACGTGTGGCATTTTCTCTAAAAGCCCATAAAATATAAAATGAGTATGGTAGGTTCAACCTTATCCAAATATTTAGCCTGACAACAAATCCTACTAATATTATAAATTCTATCCTATCCTACTTTCTATCTTACTAATATTATCCTAGTTCCTACTTCCTAATAATGTCCTCCTGACCGATTTCGGTCACGGCGGCAAATCTCACCGGAGATTAGCCAACTACGCAGGAGATATTATAGAGCACAAGTATGTGCGCAAACACAGGTGCTCTCTCTATTCCTTCAGTCTCATAGTCCGATAGGATGGCAATCCGACACGACCGGAGAGAGATCAGGCGCAGGACCAACGGCTTTACGTGCTTTCCGAGGCACGGTGTGTATTCACATACACGAAGACCCAGACCCGAAACAAATATCTGTAGATCATATAAATATTTGTTCCGTGCGGGAATTGAATTCGCGACACGTAGTTCAGCAGTCGATCTCTCAACCACTGCGCCAACCGTGTCGTCAACTACTTCCTACTTGTAATATTATAAATGTGAAAGTTTGTGAGGATGGATGGATCTTTGTTACTCTTTCATGCAAAAACTACTGAACGGATCTGGATGAAATTTGGTACAAAGATAGATTATAGTCTGGAATAGCACATAGGCTTTTTATTCCGGGAAAATGTACGGGTTCGTAAACCACGCAGGCGAAGCCGCGAGCGGAAGCTAGTTCTATAATAAATCCAAAGCAATCAATTAGAACACGAAGATATTTCTGTTTGGAAGACAATGCGTCGCTGTCGTTACCTTTAAGTAATGAAATAAGGCTCGCAGATATTCAACATTACTTAACAATGGTACGTAATGAATTGTTTCATCGATTGTACCGTTCCGGCTGATTAAAATTTTGTCCTAATTCTTAGTTGTTAGGGTTGCTTCTACAGTATGATCAGGGAATTAAATACCTGATGTTTTTACTATTATTCTGAAGCATTCTGAGAAGAGGCCCTCTGCTGGCCACGGGGCCAGACAGAGAGATTAAAATTCCTTTAGAACCCATTTACTTCAAACTCAATACTTTATACGAAATGCCGCTTCGTTTTTAGCAGCCCTACGCTTTTTAGGGCGTTCCTTACAAAGACCTCTCTTCTAATTAGTAATTTAATACAGCTCTGTTCAAATTCCCCTAGATCGCTCTACCGTCGCTAATGATAGCGCCTTTATGCGCCTTAACGTTCATTCTTTATCTTTTGTCCATCCAAATTAAATTGAGAAGCCAATTGGCTCTGGGAAAAATATTGTTTGTTTGAATAATGTTGACTGGTAGATGCTTTGTTGTTATTATTGAGGAAATGGAAATAATTGCATTAACATGTTACAAGAGCAGGAGCTGCACCTAGCTATTAGGTGTTCAATTTAATAAAATTAATAAACATGATCGCAATGACGCAAAGGCTGAACTTGAATTGACAAAAAAGTGGCTGTCGTTCGCTTAAATGCTTAGTACTATAATACAGTGTACGTAACATGAGGTAAACGTACCGCTTTACAAACTGACTACATATAGAAAGAAAGAAAGAAAATTCAATTTATTGTCACAAAAACATAACGTGCGGTCAATACTGGTCAATACAAGGTGCTATACACAAAAATTTTACTAATTAAAAGATACCTTCCCTATTTTACAACATTTATATAATAACACATTGACACTACACGCCGCATCTGTGACATCGAGGTTCCCAATCAGCATTATGCTCTGTTGCGCGCGGCGTGCGCCACAACACAGCGCTGATTTTCATTGTTAACCGCAAGTGACGAACAAACATATCAGTTATGAAGAACCATCATAAAAAATATGTATACACGTAGCAAAATTCAAAGGCTTATTCTTGGAAAACTATTGATTGAAATCATAAAATTTAAATGACTATGTATTTTTATATATACCTACTACATGTGTAAAATTGGTTAAGATTTCAATCACAATTTCCTCTAAAAATTGCTTTTGATTTTATTTCATTAAGTGTATATATATTATTGATGCTGACAGTACCAAGTAAAAAAGCCAAGCAAGTAAAAAAACATATCTAAAAACATTAACACAAAATTCCGGATAGATATTATTATTACATCGCCAGAAACAAACCGGTCCTATTTCAATTTCGACACCGAATTGTATTAGTAAAAAACATTCACTCGTAGAACTGATATTCCCTTTATATTATCTGTTACTAACATTGCGTGGTGACATGAAAATGTGGCTTACTGTTTCTACTGCACCAAAGACGACGAAATTTACAGAAAGTATATTTCAAAGCTGTTCATGAATGGTGTCAATAACTATGTTAAGATTGATACGTATGGCATTTTCTTCGACTGCGGCTTTTCTGGTGACCCCTTGTCTTCAAATTTCCTGCATGCTTATTATGCATACGTCGATGTTATAGACAAGGTATTGTCATATAACCTACCTACTTATTATGTTATTTGAATAAAAAATAAAACCTAATTGAACTATTTATAGTGTAACTCATTGTAAGATGCAATATTTAATTTATACAGCACAAAAGTAACATGAAACAGAAGATTTTATTGCAAACCATTGTTTTTAAGAGAAAGAATTTTCAAAGATAATTCTTGTTGGACCAATATTTATTATATTCATTTAGTATAGGGTGTAGCCTTCCTAGGCTGGTACCTACCATGAAGATATAAAACGATTCTACAAACATACATAATATTCCAGCTAAAAATGAAAACCAAATGTTTGTAATATCTGAGTACGAAATAACTTCCAATATAGAAAAAATATTTCACACATCTGATTATTTACTCTGTGACAGAG
The DNA here is from genome assembly GCA_947562105.1 of Shargacucullia verbasci. Classification (NCBI taxonomy): domain Eukaryota; kingdom Metazoa; phylum Arthropoda; class Insecta; order Lepidoptera; family Noctuidae; genus Shargacucullia; species Shargacucullia verbasci. The sequence goes on along the minus strand of OX387302.1, from coordinate 6,414,147 downwards.
TGAGTCAGTAGGCCAATTTCCAATAACCATTGATCTGGCCCTGGCCATCGTATAGCCTGTCACGTTTTATACGGGACCCTCGCAATGGGCAATTTCAACCCCACCGTTGATTTGTTACCCAATGTGAGGACGACACGTGTTGCGGCCCACTCTATACATCACTATTGTATTAAAAATACCATTTTCTATTATACATACATTAACCCTTTGCGATTTGTTCCTTGTTGATAATATGTTGGTCCTATTGATCTAGTATAGTAGATACATTTCGTATCCAAAGTATTTAATAGCTAAAAGGACCAAGTTTTTTTTTGGTACTTTAAAATAATTTGCGAAAGAATAATAATACCATTTTTATTGTAAAGATTAATTGTTATGAAACCCTAACATTTCAATATAGTTTGCCAAGCATTATCATTAAACCTTTACTTGATACTTGTTTCGAGGTTACAAAAATTGGATCATAATGCATTATAATTATCACAACACAATTACTGCAATTAGAAGGTCGGTAGGGTGAAATTGAATTATTTAATAAAATGTAAGATATACTGATAAAGTTTTAAACAAGGTAATTATTCTAGTATTTATGATGGTTTGTGCACAGGCGCATTCCCATTTTTTTTATTGTCAATGATAGTTACCACCTAAATAAATCGATCTGCTAGTTTAAGCAGCGCTTGCTGCGGTCATTGCTTGGATGGGTGCCTCACAGACATCGTGCCTACGAAATTACTATAAATAGTTGTTCCCAGCTGATATACGAAAACCTATAACAATCGTTACGGATGATCAGCAGCCCAAAAAGTTTGACGACCAGTCTAACCTTAGGGTATCAGTATGTCCCAGTAATTAGGTGGCGGAGGTCAGATGACAGTCACTCCATGTAAAGTCTCATATTCAGCCAGAACTAGTGTTGTAAGAAACTCGAGTCTTGGAGACTTATTTAATAAAACTTGAGCTATTTTTGAAGACTCGAGTCTTATAAATAAAACTTAGAGCTTCAGAATTTGGAGTCTTTTGTAAAAAGACTTGAGTCCTGCCAGAAAGAACTCAAAGACTGAGTCTTTTTAAAAGAACTCATGACTGAGTCCTCTAAATCCATAGCTGTTGTTTGAAGTAAATAAAATAGCAATGAACAAATTATTGATTTATTAGGTACGTATACATATATATATTATTTGTATATTATATATTATATTATTTTAGTATCTTGAGACACGAAAACAGGCACAATGAAGCCCTTATAGTTTTATTACCCAATCGGTTTATTTTCAATCAGTAAATAAATATGGATGACGGTATAAAATCACCTAGTATTACCTATTATAATACACCAACTCAAGTTCATGACTCAGTGTAGCTCAAACAACTTAAAAGACTCGAAAGGACTCAGAAGACTCGAAAGGACTCAGAAGACTCAAAGGACTCGGACTCATGTGACTAACGAGTCCTAGTCTTGAAAATCTACTCAGGTCTCGAAATGAAGACCAAAAGACTCGAGTTTCTTACAACACTAGCAAGAACCGGTTAGACTGGAAGCCGACCCGACCTAGTTTATAATCTGACAAATCGATAGAGACCAAAATCAAATTAACTCGTTAAGATTTAAATGAATGAAACGTTAACGCCCAAACACCTATTTGGCGCGTATTTCATACAATTTCAAGACAATTTTGTCAGAAGCCGGCGGGTAAACGATACTTTTAACTCGATTGGCATACTCTGGGTTAGCTGATTACACACACCATCGAAAATTTCAGAATCTTCAGGTGTACAGATCCTCACGATGTTCTCCTCGATAAATATCAGAGGCCGAGATTGAATTCAGGCCTTTCTGCATGAGAACCCAACGTACGACCTTCAGTGGACTGAACACCATGCAGTTTGTCTATGAATCTGGAATTCAAGATCCAACTCCGTCAGTAATTTCTGAGTAACAGGGTCAGGTATAATAATACTTAATTACTGTATGAATTGCCGGAGCAGAATTCTTTTGTTTGTATAAATATAATAATAATATTAAATTGTCTCGGCAATTTACTTTTCAAGGATATAGGGACATTAGACATATGCGTTTTAATTAAGTAGATATATAACTTTCTATGTAATATAAAATCACAACTGTACCTACGCCCCAAGAGCTAACCTCTCGAGGAGTATTCTTTGAAGAAGACATTCCTGCGGCTGTATAGGCGTGAGAGAGGTTTACTCATAGAGTATAGTATGTATACCTGGGGTGGCCAACCAGTCGATCGTGATCAACTGGTCGATCGCGGCTATTAGTCCAGTCGATCGTAGCAAGGCAAAGAAAAAAATATTTTTAATATGTGATGATTTATGTAATTGGTAGATCGCACAGTCTTAGTCAGTAAACAGTAGATTTTGAGTCTAATCAAATTAGTCACCCCTGATATATACGATGCCGTTATTGAGACCCTAGAATAAAAAACATTGTACTGTATATATTAAATATTATCGCCGCAGTCGAATCTCGAACTCGAGAACGTTGATTACTGACGCTTTGAAGTCACATAGCGCCATCTACAACGTACGATGGAAACTAACATCTGCAACCTCACAAACCATTGAAAGTGACCGTAAAGTATTGGAGAATGAATTCTTCGGTAGTAACTTATTTATGTACTAGATGGCGCTAACCACGATGTAGGTATTAAAATCAGTTGTAGCACGTGAGTATAATTTTGAGGGGCTTCCACATCCATCCACTTGGGTTTTGTTTTATAAGGTATCCTACCTTTCCAGTCCCGACCCTTATAAGGGGTCATTGCACTCATCAATACGAACAAGTTTTAGTATGGAACCAATCCTAAAACCGAGAAAAATATATCACCTGTTTCATACATATAATTTAATATTACTCGACATAACATTTTTTTTTTTTGCACGGCTTTACGGTATATTTTTACAACGTGTCAGTTTATATTGACTGCCAAAAAAACCGCAAAACCTGGATATAGCTTGTTCAATATTGACAGCCGAATCAATTTCAGTAATTTTTAATACGAGTCATCACACTTTTATCCCCTGACAAGGCATGAACGTTTCATACATGCAATCCGATTACGAGCATCTGTGCAATTGACCGCTTTAAACACGTTTTAAGGATATGTTTATGTCTTTATACGGCATATCCACTAATTCAGATAATAAAAACAACGCTAAACTGACAATCTGAGCTAAAGAAAACTAAATCTTATTGCAGGGTAAAAAGATTCAATTCCATAAATCCCAGTTTTAAAATAACAACTGCATTATGCTTGTATTCCCTTAAGGATAAGACAGAGGTGTACCTACTATTGTACACCCACATTTCGTAGATGTTATTATTGAGTCCCATTTAATAGGTGGCGAGCCTATTGCCATCTACCGGGCACAGTTCCAGACTGTGCTGCCACTGAGAATTTTCTTACAGAAAAATCCAATAACACTTTGCCTGACCCGGAAATCGAACCCAAGACCTCACGCTCAGTAGTCGCTTACGACCACTAGACAAATGTGGCTATCCAATTTTAACACTATTTTCTCAAAGATAATACTTAAGTACTGAAGTACTTAAGTAGCATTATTCTTTTTATTCAATACTAGCTGTGCCCGCGACTTCGTTCGCGTGGATGTCGGAACTTAACAATGTATTTTTTAGTGCGAAACGCCATTAAAAAAAAATATATATAAAAGTTACGTGAAGTTAAGAAGACCAAATGCACTTAACCCTATTTTCTTCTAAAATAAAAGAATTTTTCTAAAATAAAAGTAGCCTAAGTTACTCCTTATTACGTCAGCTACCTGCCAATAAAAGTCCCGTCAAAATCGGTCCAGCCATTTCAGAGATTAGCCTATACAAACAGACAGACAGACAGACAGACAGACAGACAAAAATTTTAAAAAATGTTATTTTGGTGTATGTACCGTATATATATTCATATGCATGTAGTAAAAAACGGTTATTTCAATATTACAAACAGACACTCCAATTTTATTTATATGTATAGATTTAATACGGCCTCATGTGCGGCTGCTATGCATGAGGCAGTGAGTTCGATTCCCAATTCGAGCAAATAAATGGAATTTCCTAAAATGCTCAATAGCAGCCTGTACTTTCTACATTGTGCCTGGTATCCCAATTTCATGGCATCTTATTAACGGCAACATCGATGGACAAATCACCACTGTTTAACACCTTGTGGAAATACAGGCGTGATGCTATGTTATTCTATACTATACTCATACTCATTTATGTGTGAGATGCTTTGTATGAGTTAAATTAAGTTGCGTTCATTCTGACTGAAATGTAGAAGATATTTCAATGGAAACAAGCAACTCGCGAGTAGGGTTACCATATCTCAGGATTCGTCTTGATATTTCAGGATCTTGGAAAGGCCGGATTTTGGAAATCTCAGCATTTATAGAATTTTCAGCGGATGGTATTTGCGCGCACCGCTCACGCGTCGTGCGTCGCACGGTGGCGCATGGCCCCCAGACCCCCAGTGCACAAAACCAATTTTTTTTCAACGAACTTTTTAATTACGTTTGCGAGAAAATTCACAAATTGCGACAAAATCTCAGAATTTTTCAATGGAAATCATGCTTTTTCTCCGGACATTAAAATTTTCCATCTGGTAACCTTACACGCCAGCGGATTCGCGTCAGTTAGAACGCAGCTTTATACGTTGAATACAGTTGGTAAATATTATTCTACATACGGAGACCATCTAAAATTACGTGTAAATAACATACCTAAATGGAATTTTTGTATAGGATTGCATCACGCCTATATTCCCTAGGGGGTTAGGCAGGTGTATACTATTGTACACTCACATTTCGCCGATACCCATTTAATAGGGGGCGACCTTATTGCCATCTGAGAATTTCTACACAAAAAAACCCGGGAATCAAACCCAGAACCATTCTCAGCAGTTGCGCTTACAACTTTTTTTTATTTCATTGTTTATATGTTTTTAGCAGGAATTTAATAATTTGTTTAAAATTTTCGAAAATTGACTATTTTTAGGAGGAATTTGACGTGTACGATTTTGGGGGGTCATGACCCCCACGAATAATCAATTAACTATTAATATGACCCCCCCAAAGTGTTTGGCTGCGACTGCGCCTGAGTAGATGACAGTTATAAGGACCGCCACTGCACCAAAACACCGCTGCCCGGGTGGCTCGCGAGAGGTAAGTTTGAACGCAGCTTTACACGGTGTAGACGATCTGTAAATATTATTCTACTATTTAACTTTTACGACTACCATGCTAACTATGGTTTACATTGTACCAATAGAGATACCATTTTAATTTACGTGTATGCGTCATTACCATACCTACCTAACTATATCTTTGCATGTGTAATTTTCACCTACTTGTCACAGTGTCATATTGCAAATACCTAATTATTTAGGTACTATCTTTGGTCATACGATTTTATGGTACTTAACTTATCTACTCATACTCATAGTATTTCACAATTTGAATTTATATTAGCTAGGAATGAAATGAAATTATTTATTTTTGCAATTAGGATTTTTCAATCACTTTTACACGTCTTTTTTAAACTAGATGGCGTCGACATTTCCTATGACTATCCCTGAGAAGAAACGCCGAAACAAATTCAGGTTTCTTCAAACTTTTATATCTATCTATGAGAAAACACTGAAAGGTTTATAGTTTATTACTGGCATTAAGTACCACATTTTACTACCGAAGCGCGTCTCTATCGTGCGCACACACATTTTTTTCATTCAATAGATACAGCCAGCATCATTAAGCTGTATAAACTTAATAAAATTTAAAAACGATTTTTGGAGGAAATAGTGATTGAAATCTTGACCAATTTTACACATAGTATCTGCGAATACATAAAAAAAATATATAGATATATTTTTATAGATTACGAATATGCTCTAGGTTACCTTGAGACATGTACTTACCTGCTTAGACAAATTTGACGCATGCGCGTGTTCTTAAAATATAAACGAATGGTTATCACGTTTCATGTATTTTCAACTTCTTACCTCAACTACGACTATTCTATATTCATACCTACGGATCATAATTTGGGTATTACTAGCGATAACATTAAATCAAAACATGCTGAGGAAACCTGCGCACCTGAAAGAGTTCCATAATTGTTCTCGATGTTGAGTGTGATGGACTAAAGTTTGAACCCTTCTCAATCTGACAAAAAGCCCGTGTCTTATTATTATTGATAGACCGACTACGGTAGTAGCACGGTTCAATCGTATCTACCATACCAGTGCTATATGACAACATATATGTCAGTGGAGAATTTTGGAAAGCCCCGGTATGTTTATCGTAAAAAATATTATTGAATGTTTTGACTGGTGATTAAATGATTTTAAAAGACCACAGTCCTGGGACCGAAATAAAATGGCAATCTAATTGGTTTTCATCTTTTATGAAAAGAAAATGGGAACATTTTTCAAAAAGACATATTTCACCGCATTTTTTGATAATCTCGTTAAAGTAATTAATTGCTATGATTTTCAAGATAAAGACATAAACAACTTGGATGAGACTAGCATAATGAACCTGAAAAAACTGGATCCCATTATTGCCATTTCCAATAGTTTACCCGTGTGTCCCATAACGAGAACATCAGAACACAGTTCTGTTAATTCGATACTAAGTAATTCCCCATCGTATATAACAATAGAAGTCTTAAACTGTTGTCCAGCGAAATTCAGGTCTACCGTTCACCGTGCTGCTTGTGAGTTGTATATGTAATGGAGATGATGAACAATCCTGGTCAAACCATCCACATTCCATCGATTGTTGTCATATTCCGCACTAGATTAATCGATAGTGACCGCAGTAACATGTGCAGTAAAAACGCAAAAGAGACCGATGCACTGCTTGACGACACGTTTAGCGCAGTGGCTAAGCGATTAGCTTTCTGCGCTACGCATCGCGGGTTCGATCCCCGCATGGAACAAATATTTGTATGATCTACAGATAGTTGTTTCGAGTCTTGCTTGCTTGATAGACTTCTCTTACCCACGGCCTTCTTCTTCATAATGCGGTGGATCAGAAATCCATAGATGATAAGAAAACTATCAAATTCAAAGAACAATAATATGCTCAAAACCGAAGCCACCGCCATAAGCTGCGTGCGCACATGTGACGTCTATTTAATGTACCGTAACAAATCATATATTATGAATTCTCTAAAAACAAACAACACAATGATTAAACAATTAATAGTTTAATTGTTTTTATAAACGGCCACATTGGACTAGTAGTTGCAAGAGCGACTGCAGAGCAGGAAGTCCTGAGTTCGATCTTTGGGTCAGGCATTATTCTTTTATTTTTAAAAATTCTCAGTCGAATCAGGAAGTAAAGCATTGTGGCTAGTAGATGGAAATAGGCATTAATCACAGTATCAACAAAATGTGGATGTACGATAGTACCTACACCTCTGCCCAGCCTTTCGAGTATGTAACACAGGCGTGGTATGTAAAATAGATCTGGTAAAAACAAATGAAGGTTTTTCATTTATTAACCTTTCTAGACTGGAAGAAGGCTGTTGTCAACATATTAAACTTTTTTAAGAGGAACGCTGCACTTCAATTGTTTTTTATTTTATTCCAGTCATATTGCATGACTAAAGTCAATAATGACAGTGAAAACAATACTGTTCATACTGGTTTGTCAGCGTGGTATAATATAACACACTTTAGCTGTGTGAATTATATCATGTAGGTACTTGGTCATGAGAATATTTATGTTTCCTGGATTACCTCTTTATCACACAATATGTGTGACCTTCAGCGTAACAGTAGTGTAGGGTTTGCCAACCGTCTTGTTTTCCCAGGACATTTCCTGCTTTTTGGAGTGTCCTAGATTGTCCTGGATAGTTATTGAGTAGCGTCCTAGGTTTTTTAGAGTCCTCGTAAGGTCCTGTGTTTTATTATTCCTGCGCCACTACTGCCTCAAACCTTACGTTTCATCAGCGTTATTTTATAATTTAATCCTTTATTTTATTTCTTATATTATACAATTTAATTGAAGATAATTTCATAAAACATTGTAATTACTATTCATTGACTTTCATTGACACTGTTTTCTTATACTTATCTTATACTGCGTCCTGTTTTTAAACCGAAATGTCCTGGTATTTCCACTTCCAAATCCTGGTTTTCAGAATTTGGGGATGGCAACCCTACAGTAGTAAGAATTTAAGCTATTTTCACATTGACGCGAATCCGCCCGCACTTCGTCTGTATCTATAGAAATGTAGAAAACAATCGTATCGTGGGCGGCGAACACCTTGTGTAAAAATTATAAAAAACGACATTAACAAAATATGAATCTCTATGTCTTCGAACTGTGATTTTCTATCCAATGTGCGGCGCGGCATTCGGATGCGTCAGTTTGAGCGGAACTTAACGACATTGGACCGCTGATGTGAAGTCGTTTCCAATCCCAGCTCGATCGATATAAATAACTGTTTATAATTTAAACCTTGCAAATGGTCACGACACGATGTCTTCCACGTCCACTTCCGACATGTCAACAATGTGTCAAACCAAATAAATGATTAAGTACTTATCTCTCTTTCATGCGTGAATATACAAATCGTCGCTTAGGTAACAATACAGCGTAAGTAATATTTGATAAGTTTCAGAAGAGACATAAAATTGACTTGATATCTTATAAAAAATTTCGTAAATGAAACAAATACACAATAGTATAGAATACCATTACAATGCAATACACTTCATTGCACACCATTTACAAAATATTTTTCATAAGAAATAATCAGTTCTTTATCCCTTTTGAAAACTTATGAAATTTTACTTACGTGGTATTGTTAGCTAAGCGACGAAATGTAGTTCGGCCATTTGAAATTCACCTTTCCCTAATAAAAATTTAATATAGTGACAACAGCCTTCTTTCAGCCGAAAAAGGTTAAGAAATCAAAAACCAGGCAACTAGGAGAAGAGCAATTTCTCTTTACCAGGTCTATTTTATAAAAATACCATAGCATCACGCCAGTATTCCCCGAAGGGTTAAGCAAAAGCATACTATCGTACATCCACATTTTGCCGATGCTGTGATTAAATTTTCTTTGTAAATTGCCATCTACAGTGCACAGTGCCTAACTCCGTGCTGCTACCGAGAATTTTCAAACAGAAAAAACAAATAACACTTCACTCGACCCAAGGATCAAACCCACGATCTCCTGCTAAGCAGTTTCACCAACAGACCAATGAGACAGTCTATAAAAGCAATTTAGCTTCATAATAAATGATTTGTTACGGTATAATGAATAGACGTCATATATGCGCACGAGCTTTTGGCGGCGGTTCGGTTTTGTGCATATTATTGTTCTTTGAATTTGATAGTTTTCTTATCATCTATGGTATTCTGATCCACCGGATTATAAAGAGGGCCGAGGGCCGCAGGGGTCTATCAAGCAAGCCTGCAACAAGCAAGCAATACTATTTTAGAAGCTACTACCTATACTCCTCTCTAATACCTACTTGTCTTAGAGATCATCAGGCAGTCACCATCTTCCTTTGCCCTAATAATATCTTACTTGTTTATTAGTGAGAATGGCTACGTCTAATATCCCCCAGGGCCGGTCCCTTGTATCAGTCATTAGGAGGATCTAGAATAAGTCAGGGTTGATATCTTACTTAATTTTACAAAGTCCCTAGGGATTTCATTAAATCCCTGATATTATCCTCATTTCACGAAAATCGGATCAGAAAAAGTATTATAAAACTGAAATGAACAGATGGACAAACTGTTTACTTTATGTGTAAAGACCGCGACTGCCGAAGGCTACGCGGTCACCTTATATAATTAAACATTTCTTGTGTACTTGTCAATACGCTTCAGTCATCCAGAGATAAAGGTGTTCAAGATGATCGGTCTAATATTATTCAGTGTGTTGACATGCCTATGCGCAGTTTGGACATGGATGGTGTATATGAGGGATGGAAGGCACAAGCTACCCCCCTTCCATCCAGGAGTGTTGCCCATCATTGGGCACATCCATTTGGTTGCTGGTAACGGCATAAGTGAGTACTTTTTTAATACTTTTCTTGTATTGTTTTTGTTTGTTTAATTTGGATTATTCTGTAAACGTCGTATCAATTCAGAGCATCACCGCACACATAAAGTTCGCAAGAATTCCAAGTACTGTGTAACTTAAAAGTACTTTGAAAAGTACTGTGTTAGTTAATCTAATTGGTGTCTTACCGTTTATATGTGATTTATATGATAATAATCAATTAAATGTCGAGACATCTTTAAAATAACTACTTTAATATCTATTTTAATCGATACCACTAATTTGATCAGAAGTTTAAAAAAGCGATTAAACAGAACCCATAATTTAATGTCAATCAAATGACACTTACTAAAACGATATTCTCAAGGAGTCTTAAGAATTGATTGAGATCGACATCATAAAAATATTATTATTAATAAAAAAGGGGAGGTCAAGTAGCTTGACCCACTGACGCTTTAATAAAACCAAATGTCTCGTAATTCTGTTACATCACAATACTTTTGTCTTGAGAAATTCTTTACTAAATCCTTAATCCATGCCTGAAAAGGTAATTCAAGTCCTTCAAGTATACAAAAGTATAGAACGGTGTAGGTTCTGTCAAATAAATACTAAAAGAATCTCTAACTTAATTAATAATAATAATCTTTATTTCAGACGTAAGTCCATAGGTACAATACAATTCAAACATAGTAATAAAATCCAAAATCTCTACACTGTGCTCACATTTACAATTTGTAGCCATCTGCAACTAGCGTAAGATTACATTTTACAAAAAGTTAAGAGCATATTCATCAAAAAGATGAAATAACCTCATTACGTATGTCCTAATAAGTTAAGGTTTTAAAAAATAAATTATTACTTACTTAGTAAGTGACTTATTTACTCCCTAATGTCACTAGAGACTGCTTAAATCCTATAGAAACCTAGTCGATTTATTAATTTATGTGTCAAGTTTTGCTAAACCCAGAAGGGGATCACTGTCCCATAAACATAATATACTCGTACGTGTATTGAATTTATACGCTATACAGACATTTTACTCTGAATAATATTTGAAGTTCATATTCTGATTTGTTTTTTATGTATAAGAAAATTTCACAATCATTTTGTAAAACTTTTATTTTAAAAGAGAAAAGACCGGCCTCTGTTTTCAATGGATACTTACATTGAGTTTCTCTATTCTCTATAGGATCAACTCGTTGGAACCGTGAAAATAGAATCACGTCTTGTAATGCCTCAGTAGAAATAAAAGTCTTTGACTTTGAATAGGCCAAATTGGTTTCATCTTATGCAATCGGGCAGCTTTTATGTTTATTCACATTTTATTTCATGCCCATATAGTACTGTTTATTAGTTTAACACAATGCGACACCAGAATACCTTGAATAAATAATAAGTGGATCCATAAGTCGCGACCAGCGGGTAGCAAATATCGATTACAGCGTCGTTTGGCGCATGCTTTATGTTTTACATGCCAGCACATATAATTCCAGTGACATGGCAAATCGATTTAAACAGTTATTCAGCTGTGAGGTAAATATTCACATAATCGTTTTACTCTTTAGGGTTTCCGTAGATGATTGTATAACCAACCAAACTGTTAGATTGGTGGGGTGCAATTCTGTGCATTCAGCGTCGATACCACCATTCCTCTCTACTGTAACAAAAGAGCATGGCCGTCACCCTAGCTCAATCGTTTTCGGAAAAAGACGTTCCTATGGCAACAAATGAATGTCTACAATAGCGAGCTTTTGATATATTCTTCTTGTGTCGTGTCGACGTAAGCTTAAACATTAAAATTGGTCATAGATGATGGAAGGATTGTAATGGGTCACTGCCCACTGCGAAACTGCCTATCGGCCTAGACAAGAAGCAATCGATATTCAATTGGCACGGTTGGCGCAGTAGCTAAACAATTAGCTGCTTGCGGTACGTGTCGCGGTTTCAATTCCCGCGCGGAACATCATATACTTATTTTCATGATCTACAAATTAGGGTTTGCTTGTGATGAGCATGTAACACGTGTTTGTAAAATGTAAACGTGTAAAAAACTAATAAGTGATTCAATCGCTATCTTTATTGATTTATTATCCATTGATTGCATCTTGTCTAGGTCCCCTGGATTAGCTGAAATGAAAGCACTTAGGTGTAAACTATGAAGAAAACTGTTCTCCGTCAATACACCGAAATTTTCACAAGTACCTACTTACCTGTCTAAAAATCTTAATCGATATGACATATGACATATGATGACATTGTTTTGTTTCCAATCAAATCTATTATAACAATTATAAACACGTATACAGACGCTTATCTTTTTTTAATAAACATAACAATTTTCGTCGATAATGTTGTTTTGATTTCTATCGCATCATCTATTATAACAATTTGATATAAATGCAGCCGTTTTGATATAAATCTTTTTTAATTAAACCTAATCCGAAACCTTAAATAAGGAAAGAAAAATAAGTAGATTTTTTTTGTTAAGAAAATACATGCATACGTAAAGTCGACGATACGGTTGGTGCAGTGGCTAAGCGATTAGCTTTCTGCGCTACGTGTCGCGGGTTCGATCCCTGCACGGAACAAATATTTGTGCGATCTACAGGTGGTTGTTTCGGGTCTGGTTGTTTGTGCATGTGACATGTATGTTTGTAAACTCTACCCACGATACAGGAGAAATCCTAGTGTGGGGCAACGTTATTTAAAAAAAAAAAGAATAGAAATGAAAATATACGTCTTTTTCCCAAGGGGGTAGGCAGAAACTACGGAACGCCACGTGTTACGAAAATATTTCAATAAAAAACAAACGATTTTGTCTCAATGTTGGAATATAACCTCTCCATTATTACACGGTCTAGTTTTGTTGGTTGGCGTAGGTAAATGACGTCCTTTTTACTTTAAGCTATATTCCAAGCTTCTTTTTTTTTGGCCAATGACAATAAGTTCACTGCTAATAAGTTAATTGACAAAATGTACAGTCAGCATCAAAAATAAGTATACACGTAGCGAAATTCAAATGCTTATTCTTGGAAAACTATTGGTAAAAATAAAATTATAAATCACTATTTATTTTTATGTATCCGCAAATACTATGTGTAAAATTCGTCAAGATTTCAATTAAACTATTTCCTCTAAAAATCGTATTTTAATTTAATTAAGTGTATATATACAGCTTAATGATGCTGACTGTACAAAAAATGTGTGCACAGTCGCGGTCTTAAAATGTTTATCGGTTTCAAATTCTATTCCGTCTCACACTAGCCAATAAGGTTTATGACGTCATATCGACTTATACAATATTACTTTTTAAAATTAGCGAATAGCAAATAGGCTAACCACATTTTGATGTTTGAAACTCCTTTATTGAAACTATTTTTCCAGAGAGTAGTATCTAGTAGGTATACATAGATATTATATCCTCTTTAAATTAACCTTTTTATGACAATTAAGAAAAAAATATCATAGCCCTGTCAATTCTTTGCGAGAGACTGAGCGACCTTATGGAAAAGCGATGTGCAAGCAATTATAAACTTTAGAGAGGTAAACATAGTAAATATTTTTGATTGCCAGGATTATGGCGGACAGCCAAATCGTTCGCCGTGGAGACTATGAAACAAGGAGGTGTCAGCATAATAATAATCGGAACAAACATATACTATTGTAAGTGTTTGCTTTATTTATATTGTGTTTGTATGTATGTAAGCGGGACTGCCGAGCGAGTGGTCTTGAATTCAGTTTCCAGGTCATTTAAAATGTTATTGGATTTTCTGGATGGAAATTCTCAGTAGCAGTTCGTGGTTTCGAAATGTGCCCGGTAGATAGCAATAGGCTATATAATAGGACCCCTATACAATAGTACCTACAAATCTGCCTCACCTTTGTGATGCTGTTATGTTTAAATGACGAATAAATTGAACATAATAATTTTCTTTCTATCTTCAAAGACAAAACAGAGTGTCCTAAATAATAAATTATTTTGTTGCAGTAATAACGGATCCAGAGGATGCCTTAACAGCAGCCAACTCTTGTCTTCAGAAACATTTCGCGTACGACTACGCCAGGCCCTGGCTGGGCGAAGGATTAATCACATCTTCAGGTTTGTAAAGTCTAGGTACCTTTTTTTTACCTGCGCCTGGTGTGCTGGATTCTTACCGGCTTAACTTACTACAGGAGTCTTATATTTCGGAACATAGTGATGGGCTCCGGAGCTCTGAGGACACCACGATAAGCCCACCACGGTATCATACCCAATAAAACGCATATCACTCAGTGGCGGTCCGAGGGGGCTCGTGGGGGCCAGTTTTTTTTACAAATTAATTAGTTGTAAAGTATTTGGGTGTATAGAGTATGTTATGAAGTAATTGGGTGGTAATTAAATTAATTATAAAGTAATTAGGTTAACTCCAAATAAGATTCGTTCGATGTTTTATACAAACTCAACATCAATCTAAGGCTAATCTGAAAAATACGGAATAATCGACCTCCGTATAATATTATCCCACTCCTTAATGTTAATGATTTTACCAGGTGAAGTCTGGAAGCGACACCGTAAGCTGCTTACTCCCGCGTTCAGCCTGCCAGTGGTGCTCAGCTTCCTGGATGTCTTCAACAGCCAGTCTAGACAATTAATCCAGAATTTGGAAGTTGAAGTAGCGAAAGGACCTTTTGATCACACTGTGCACTTTAGGAGTAATGCTTTAGAGACATTTTGCTGTGAGTATATAAATATTTGTGATTTTTTTTTATAATTCTTTTTAATTTTCAAGGATTTGTTCTGTATTGAGATTAGAGTTACAATGTAGGCCCTACAAATATTTTTTTCCGTGCGGGAATCGATGCCACTGCTCGCGACACAGAAAACCAATTGCTTCGTTATCTTTCCTATAGAGCTTTAGCTTTTTTTCCTCGGATTGAAAAGGCTGGTTGAGAACCCGTAAATGATCTTTAATTATAACATAGTAATTGTAAATTATATCGCGGGCAACCGATGGATGCAAGAAGTAGCGGGCAACCGAAGAATGCAAGTGGCGGAATATTGTTCGATGTGGTAGTCTAAGGGGGAGGCCTTTGTTCAGCAGTGGACGTCTTCTGGCTGATGATGATAATGCCGATGATAAATTGTAATTATAGCTGAGGAGGATTCCTCCCAACAATAGTGCGATTTTTAGCTCAAATCCCCAGATCAACTGTAGTGAGCAATACGGTTATAAGATCAGTTTAGTAGTTAATGGTCCCGCAAATTTATTGTAGTCTAATTGATTGTACGGCCTATAGAATCAATTTTTATAATAAGGGACCTAATTTCCTCATCGGTAAACAGGTCTACCTAATCCTGCAGGGATTGCTGTAATGACGTCACTTGATTTTAATTTGTTTTAGTAACCGCATTCGGAATAACTGGTTTCGAAGACAAGAATTTTATTCATAAATACATGCATGCTGTCGACGTCATTCTGAGCATCGTGACCCAAAGGTTCCAAAACTTCTGGCTTCAGAGCGAACTTATTTTCAAGTTGTCTGGACTCAAGAAAAAACACGATGAACTTATTAAAGTCGTCAATGATATGTCTGATAAGGTATGTCTACCTATATAAATATTTATATCCCATTTTGACTTCAGATTATATTTCAATTTGACCTTTGCATGCTTTTTCAAAACGAGGTTCGAGGTTTTATCTAATTGGCATAGCAATCAAGATGTCTTATATACATAACAACCAATGAATGTGAGGAATAAATGACGTCACTCCTAAAGACATTGAACTTAAATGAAATTACGAACTCATAAGGAAAATTGTACAAAATAATTTTTGTTTCAAAACATTTCCTTTTATTATTCTAAATTGTCCATAACATCATCATAAATAAATTAACTTATAGCAATTTTTTTTTTGTAGTAAGGTATTTTTTATTAATGCTAATCGTCTACTTTAGGTGATACAGAAGAAGAAAGCAGAAAGAAAGAATAATGGTGGTTCATATGCATCTGGTAAGTTTTGTTTATGTTTTATGTCTTATAATTGGCTCTAGGATCTTTATCAGACGGATCGTAACTCTATCCTTAGACCTTAGAACTTTCTAGGCATTACCCCGAAGGACCATTTTAGCCTTTAAAGGCGGTCAGTGTTCAATTGAGTACCCTCTCCTTTATGATGTATTATTGACCAACTGAATTTTAAATTCTTGATTATTCTTTTAATAATCGCTTTAAAATAAATCTGGAGATCTATTATTCAGCTATATCAGTCTGGATTGGAAGGAACACCTTTACTAAGGAAAAACTTACCTACATGATGACGAACATTATTTCTCACAGGAATAAGATACAAGCCCTTCTTGGATCTACTTCTGGAGCTATCAGACGATAACGCTCTTACTGACAAGGAGATTAGAGAAGAGGTGGACACAGCCATCGTGACGGGCTTCGATACGTCATCGAGCTTGCTAAGTTACATCATGATACTATTGGGAACACACCCTCAGGTGCAGGAGAAGATATATGCAGAGTAAGTATACACTGAAATTTAATATGGTTAATTGTTGGGGTGAAGGGAAACGCATTGATACAACTACCCCAAACGTGGACGCAAAGCTGCCTGCCGTGACAGATCGCGGGTTGAATCTTTTACTTGTGATAATAATACCTTATATATGTAATTATATTCATATCTCTAGGTACATCAACTAAAGCTCACATTTTTCTACAGGATCAAAGAAGTGTTCAAAACAGACAGAGATGTAGATAAAGAAGACCTACAAAAACTAGTGTACACAGAGGCGGTGATCAAGGAAAGTCTGCGTATCTTCACCACTGGACCCGTTTCCTTAAGATACGTTGACAGAGATGTCAAACTAAGTAAGTTTAAATCATTCTAAAAAGTGTATTTCAACTGGTCCTTTGCAAGCTCTTTGAAAATTTCAGAATTCTAGGAGCATGCTTATAGTCGTAGTTTGGTCCTACGGAGAAAAGACCGGCAAAAAACTGGATACTTTCACAATTTCAATAAAAAAAAGTCAATCTTAAGCATCTCACTTTACTTATTGTTATAACCCAAAATTCTATTATATCAAAATCTTTATCACGCGATTCAACACGTGTCACGTGCTTGACACAAAAGGTGTGTAAAAAAATATATAAACACGAGATCATTAATGAATGGATGAATGGACTATAAAATAATAAACGGTTCTCCGTCTACTACTTTGTCTGTATCTACTTAAACTGTGCAAAAAGTTTTGAACCATCCTAACTAATATTATAAATGCGAAAGTAAGTTTGTTTGTTTGTTTGTCTGTTACCTTTTCACGCCTAAACCACTGAATCAATGATCATGCAATTTTGCATATAGGTACGTTGTCAGGGGTAGGTACAGGAAAGGACATAGGGTAGGTACCGTTTATCTAGAAAAAAAGTCCTGTTCCCGAGGAAAAGAACAATAACTTTCGACGGTTACAATTGCTTTAGGTCGCTAGATGGTGCTACGTGTGACCCGAAAAAATGCATCGGTTCGTAATCAATGCGGGCGAAACCGGTTTCGCCTCTTCGCATATTTTGACTCAATATCAAGCAACCTACTTCCCAAGTTAAGTTCTCAAAATTTAATAGGTACTTATTTCGTCTAAGATCGTTTCTATTTTATATAAAGTGTTACCTGTCTAATCTTGATTCCTTTAAGGGGTTATTGTACTCATCAATGTTAACAACTCTGAAATTCCGAAAAAGTATTTGTATGGAACAGCTGATTATTTTTTTATAGTGCAAGACTTTAATAACAATCAAACAAAGACTATTTCGTTCTAAAAACACATAAACTCACAAAATAGATAACCAGAATTTCACTACGGCTATGCTCAAGTACTTGTGTATCTTTTTTATAGAAAACTACACGATGAGGGCGGGCAGTCAATGCGTGCTGCTTTTATTCGGCACCCATCGGGACCCCGTGTGGGGCAAGGACGCAGAACAGTTCCGACCAGAGAGGTGGATAGATACTGGCATGCCTGCCAACCCTAGCGCTTTCGTTGGATTCAGTTTAGGAAAACGATCGTGTTTAGGTAAGTAATTAAGGAAACCGTTATATAGGTACAATTTTTAAAATTCCCCTCCCTTCTAGTAGATCATGGCACTAAAAGATTGAGAACCAACGCTCCGAAACACAGTTTTACATAGAACTAAGTAGGTACTGCTATGACCCATTCAACAACGTTCTATCTTTTTACAGGTAAAACATATGCCATGATATCAATGAAGACAACACTCGTACATCTCCTGAGGCGATACAAAGTCACGGCAGATGACAGCAACCTACAGCTTCGATTGGACTTCTTATTACAACCAGTGTCGGGCCATGAAATAACTTTGGAAGAAAGAGTTTAGACCTGTTAAGATAAGATATTTACTTATCCTGATCTCTTTAGTCTTCGTTTCTGTGAAATAGAACTTTATAAGACCAGAATCTTGATGCTTGGTAACTAGATAATGTATCTATGGTTTAGGTATTAGTTCCAAGGTCGAGATGACGAGCGTTAGGTCTCAGGTTCACAGAGAAAACAGTTACCTAATGGATTTTTTTGTGGAGAAATAGTAATTCTTAGTAGCAGCACAGAATTTTGAATCGTGCCCCTGAAATAGCAATAGGGTTGTTAATAGTATATATATCCTCTGCCTAACTCTAAAGAATATAGGTGTGATGGTCTAAATGTATACATAATCCTAGGTCGGTACGATATATGTATTTTTTTCTCACACGGTTAGCTTTCTGCCCTCGGTGTCTTGGGTTTGGTTTTGGTTTTTCCATCACGGAACAATGTATGATTTACAAATGTCAGGGTGTGTGTGCATGTGATATGTATGACTGTAAACTGTACCCACAATACACGAGTGATCCTAGAAAGGGTTAATATAAAAAAAAAATATATAATACCAACATTATTGATAAGTTTTACTAACAATATTGTATTGGTCAATGTTGCCAGGATAAATAACTATAATATTATTAAATACTTTGATAACTCGACGTAATTCGGAAATTTGATGAAATATCATCAATCAATAGTTATAATTAAAAATTACACTACTGAACTCAGTAATATTTATATACTAGTGTAATTTTTAATTATATCCGAACTCGGATTGACTTCGTTGTAACATAATTTATTAAAATAAGCCGACTGATTTTATTAATAATACAAGCATACCTATAATATTTACTAATCTTGCTAGAATTTTATTTATTTGTAAAAAAATAACTAATCTAATCCGCACGAATTTTTTAGTAAAATATTATGTGAGTAAATCGGTTATTTCATTTTCCTTATTATTGCATATCTGACATGGGTTGTGCCTAAAACTATAATATTTTCTAAAATAAGAAGTTAATGTATGCATCATCCGTTAGTCTGTCCGTCCGCTCCCAGTCTAACCGGTTGCGGCTAAATATCAGTATTTTACACGGGACGACTGCCATCTGACCTCTGGCACCCTGGAAGACACTGATACTGTAAGATTAGATTGGTTGTCAGTCTTTTTGGACTGCTAACAAAACTGAAGTCGTTACGCGAATGTATGGCACCCAGGAACTGCTTAAGGTACTTTCCGAGGCACGGAGGGGTTTCGATATGTGAAAAACGGTGGCTCATCCAAGTACTGACCGCTCAAGCCCTGATTAACCTCGACGATCGGCTGATCTGCGCGGCACATATATAGCTTCGAGCTCCACAATAACTTATTATGTACACACATTATGTATCTAATAAATATATTTTTATCATTAAATTTTCCTAACGAGTCCGTTTGGAGGTCCTCCTTGGCCCATCTTTTGTCTAGTTAAGAAGGTAAAGCAACATTTTAAAATCTCAGTAGGTACCTACTGATATTTAATATAGATACCGTCTACATCCTACATGGATCTATAAGTCACGTTTTTGTGATTAATTGTGAAGTAAACAAATTAAAATCGCCAGACTAGATATTTATCAGCATGCAGTGGGTGCTTGACGATGGCGTAGTCGCCAAGGCAGGCAAAGGAAACGCTGACGTACAAAAGTATGTTCACAGAGAACTGACCAGAAAAGGAAACAGAGAGCAACAGAACACTATGGGGAGACCTTTGCCCAACAGTGAGACATCAGCGATTGACGAAAACAAACTTATCTAGAATCCTGAACTAACTCTAGCGTAGAAAGTCTAGTGCCCGCAAGTTCGGGTGTTGAGCTTGAAATCCTAAGTTTGAGTCCATGTCGAGACACTAAAAAGGGTTCAGGTACGGATTTTACGCAAAATAGACACAATAGAAGACCGATTGTTTCTCGCCGCCAGGCGTCTCCCGTCATAATTAATTAATACCTACTGTCAATTTATTGACTGATTAATTAGTACAGACGACACGGTTGGCGCAGTGGCTAAGTGATTAGCTTTCTGCGCTAGGTGTCGCGGGTTAGATTCCCGCACGGAACAAACATTTGTATGATCTACAGATAGTTGTTTCGGGTCTGGTTGTGTGTGCATATGACATGTATGTTTGTAAAACTGTACCCACGACACAGGAGAAATCCTAGTGTGGGGCAAAGTTTTTTTTTTAATTAAAAAATAATCCTATTGTCCTGAAACCCAATTTATAATGAAATTAAAGCTGTGACAAAGCCTCTAAAATCTTGTGACGGTCTTAACACCAAGTTCAAAAGCCTAGTGCTTTTATATTTTTTTAGTGAACTAAGAAGACGTTAAAAAAATAATCAAAATATACATAAGTAAGTTTATAATTAATGAGTACCTACTTCTCAATAGTCAGGTACCTATGTACAAGTTCTATACAAAATTATTATTTATTCAACGGTAAAATACTTTGTATACCTTCACAGCTATTCAAGTACATACCTGTCACTCAGCAACAAATTGAGTTTTAAGTGCCTTTTGAAATTGAATGGCAGATTTAATAACATAGGTATCTACTTAGAAATAGGAGTAGGTCACTTGTTTACAATGCCACAATAAATATGTATAAAAAATGTTTAGGTTTATAAAAGCGCAGAATATATATTGCGGTCGCGTGTTCGATTCCCGCGCGGACCAAATGAACTCAATTGCTCAGGATTGATGAAGGATTTGCGTGTGACGCATAGTAAAGTAAATAAATAAACAGTACAGAAGAAATCCTACTGAAATATTAGCTACTAGCTGTGCCCGCGACTTCGTTCGCGTGGATGTCGGAACTTAACAATGTATTTTTTAGTGCGAAACGCCATTTAAAAAAAACAATTATTATAAAAGTTACGTGAAGTTAAGAAGACTTACACTTAACCCTATTTTTTTCTAAAATAAAAGATTTTTTCTAAAATAAAAGTAGCCTAAGTTACTCGTTATTACATCAGCTACCTGCCAATAAAAGTCCCGTCAAAATCGGTCCAGCCATTTCAGAGATTAGCCTATACAAACAGACAGACAGACAGACAAAAATTGTAAAAAATGTTATTTTGGAGTATGTACCGTATATATATTCATATGCATGTAGTAAAAAACGGTTATTTCAATATTACAAATAGACACTCCAATTTTATTTATATGTATAGATGGCTCACACCGCTTAACATGGTCATAAACAATGATATTTTTATCTAGGTACCTATAGTTTTAATAATTATCATTGGTTCTACGTTGATAATTAACCGGCACACAAAAAAAAGTGGTCAGTACTTTTGAGCAGACCCATCTATACTCGATTTGTTTAGGTATTTAACTAAAGTTAAACAATCTTGATGTTTTTTAATATTTTTGTTTAAATACTCAGTTTAAAAATAAAACGCGACTAAAAACCAATGTAAAACAACAATAACGATTACCAAATCAATTGAACCACTAGTTTAAGCAGTAGTTTATTTGTTTAATATGTGTTTGTGTAAAAAGTCACATCAAGATTGTTTACCTTTATTTAAGTACCTAAACAAACCGAGTATAGGGTTATGTATTTCGAATGCGCTGAATTCGAATTTGAGATCAGTTTAATCCGTACACTCTCAAAATTTTGAGTAAATTGCAAAAAAACCGCTAAATATCGCTAAAAGTAGCAACAAAAAAATGCAGTTTCATGCAAGCGAGATTTTTTTTTACGAACTATAGGTATCAAGTATGTTTCTAGCGTATTTCAATGCGCTGAATCCAAATCACAAAGACACTCCAAAGTTAGAGTCAACTGCGAATAACCGCTGAAAATTGCTAAAAAATCGTGAAACATTGTAATTAAACAAATGAAAAAAAAATAGAAACAATTTTGGATTTGGATTCAGCTCAAATCGAAATTTAGGTTCCATAATCGAAATCCTAAATAATTATAAGGGTTCCGTATGTAAAGCCGCCGTACGTCCTGGGGAGAAACGGAAACATTCCCACTGAGAGTGCTCAAAGAAAACCAATAACACTGCCCAACTAAGGAATCGAACCCTAGACCTAACCGGCAGCCGCAATTGCGACTCATAAGACATTCAAACCGGTAAAAAATGAAAACACATCTTTCTGAACAGAACGAATATATTTATTAACATAGGTGTTCAAAATACATAAGACTGACCAAATTCATTCATAAACATTCTCCACTATTTTCTCAGAAAATAATGTTCAAACTATATAACCCGAAACACTTCCCACTTTTAAAATAACACTTTATTTACGAACCAACCCGATTCTTTGATATTTGGAGTTACATGGAATAATCCCTGTAGCCCTAGTGTTTGCAAAATTGGCTCTTATAGGTATACGCGATAGGGTTCAAATGAATAAATACTGTAACAGATGGAAGATATTAATTGGCCTTTCGGAAGTATTCCTTGCTTGCTTCGGGGCTAGGTTTGATCGTGTCAGCGTTGGTGTCAGGATTCCAGTTAGCTGGACACACTGGAAAATAAAAAGAATAGTTTAAATAATTTAAAAAAAAATAACCCTTGACAAAAAATACCTAGCTATCAAAAATTAGGGGGCTCGTAGCAACATAGCTACCGCACAGATCGGTCTACCTGTGTGGTTAAGTTTAACGCGGTCAGTTCTTGGATGGGTGCCTATTTTTCACATATCAAGACTCCTCCGTGCCTCGGAAAGCACGTTAAGCAGTTGGTACTGAATGTCATACGAAGACCTATGACAGTCGTTACAGGTGTCAGTAGCCCATAAAGCCTGACAACCAGTCTAACCTTAGAATATCAGTGTCTTCCAGTAATTGGGTGGCGGAGGTCAGAAGGCAGTCGCTCCATGTAAAATACTGATATTCAGCCGCAACCGGCTAGATTGAAAGCCGACCCCAATGTAGCTGGGAAAAAGCTAGGCAGATGATGATGTTAAAAAATTCAGTCTAACAATACGAATCCTAAATATTGCTACTGAGGGTCTACTGCGTAATGCCGGTGATATATTTTTCTAGATCTCATAGTTCGATACTGAAAAAAAAATCACGGTTGCTTTACGGCCCAGGCAATTTCGCCTTGAAATTCAGTGCCAGAATTATTACTATCAATGGATAATTCTGGCAGCGAATTTCACTACCGGCGTTACCCGATAGATGCGCTGGTGCCTTATCCTACTCGAAGCATAAAAAAAAACGTGTCCTACCTTCGCCATGTTTGTCAGCAAACTGGAAGGCTTTGACAAGCCTGAGGGTTTCGTCCACTGACCTGCCAACAGGCAGGTCGTTGACTGACATATGCCTCAGGATACCATTTCTGTCAATGACGAACAAACCTGAAAACAATGGAAGATATATTTAGGCAAATAAAACCTTTTAAAATGTTGTTTTTATAAACCTTTACACCTATATAATAAATATTAACGCATTTTTTTATTTTAATGTTCTTAATATTCCTATAAGGTTTTTAGGGAAAGTTGCAAATTAAAAAAAAAATGATATGACGATCACTTTTAAGACGGAAAGGCAGGATCTAAAAATGCCTCTTAAGATTAATGATAATGTATGATTCACATTAATAACAGCTCTATTTCATTTCCATTAAGTTCACATTCAACGTTCATGTGTCCTGTTTAGGCCTGCAGATGTCAACTAGATTCTTCAGTAATTTAAATACACTAAAGAAACTATAGTATTTTTTATAATATTGTTATTATGACTTCAGGGTGGTGCAATAAGACTGTAGACCTCACAAAAAAGACTAAACAACGACTAAGAATTTGACAACACTGCATTATAATAAAAATGATTCACTCCATTCCTGACCAATTGTTGGGCATGGACCTCTTAGAACGAGAAGGATTAGTCCAATAATTTCACCTGGTAGGGTGGTATAGCAGGCTGCACATTTTAAATAATTTATGGATAAAAATAGATAAAAAGAGCAATTACCACGAAGCGCAAAGCCTTCATCAAGAAGAACGTCATAGTCTTGTGAAATCTTCTTCTTGTAGTCAGCAAGAAGGGGAATTTCTAGTTTACCCAGACCACCGTCCTGAAAAAGAAAATTATGATCTATAAAAAAAGAAATTGAATTGATGCAAAAAAACAGTAGTAAAGACTAAAATAATTGGATTTCTCTTAAGGTTCTGGATTTGTTTAAGTGTTCTAAATATGAGATCCCTTTCAGACACGTCACAAAAAAAGGTAAGAAAACTTATATCAACTAGTCAATATTCACTGCTAATCACGGACAACCTAATAAGTCTATGAAAAGCAGAGATGATTAGCTCATTAAGCTTAATGCCTCATCTTATGTAGAGATGAGGCATTTAATCCACCATGTAGACCCAGTGTGTATTGGTTTAAGTTTTATTTATATACTGTGTGGAAAGTTGAAACGGGCCCAGGAAGTAGGTAAGTATATACTGAAGTTAATTAACTGGCTAATATTACTCAAAGAAAACATTAATAATTCTTTTTATGCCAGAAAAACCTGCACTCATATTTAAAAATTTGCTAGCCTATACTGGAAATTAAATGGACAAAAATCTGAAAAATACCACCTATTATTTTTATTGCAACAGCCAATATGGTCAATCATAAGGATCAAATCTCTTTGTACCTTTATTTAAGATTTTATAATAATTTATTACTAACATTGGAATAAATTACATAAAATATAGTCAATAAAATATAATGGTCTTTCTTTAATCAATACATACCTTCCGAGGAGTGTTAGTCCATGCAAGATGACTGAATTCAGAATCTGTTGAGACACCAATGACTTGGCAGTCAATACCGGCAAAGTCTTTAGCTCTATCACTGAATGCAATCAACTCCGTTGGACAGACAAATGTACTGGAAAAGGATAAAATAGTTTATTATGAAAACTGCATTACTATTCTGTGAGTTATTATACTAAATATTCATGATCATCATCATCAGCCAAAAGACGTATACTGCTGAACGAAGGCCTCCCCCTTAGACCACCACATCAAATGACATTCCGCCACTTGCATCCATCGGTTGCCTGCGACTTTCACAATATCGTCGATCCACCTAGTAGGAGACCTTCCTACGCTGCTTCTTCCGATTCATTGTTGCCACTCGAGAACCTTTCTCCCCATCAGTTGTTCGTTCTTCGAGCGATGTGGCCTGCCCATTGCAACTTCAGCTTGCAAATTCTGAGAGCTATGTCGGTGACACAAAAATACGGTGACATGAAAATGATTAATTTTAACAATCTACTGAATATTTATTGAATCACTTGGTAGAAACCAAAATGATCAATTTTAACTGTAAGAAATCATAAATTCAATATTGTAAAAAAATGTAGTTAAGCCACCATGTTTCTCATGGCCTCAAATCACTGCTGGGTGTCTAGCCTAGCATATTCCGAGTTGGCAACCTATTTTGTATGGGTATGCCCCACATTTTATTTAATTAAGTGTGAACATGGACAAAGGCAAATATATAAACTAATGTGATGTGATAAATTAGTATGCATGGCTTACTCTACCAAACAAATTACTAACCTTCCTGATTTGGTAATCTTTCCATGGCAGTCACTATTTGAAAGGTTACATAGTTGAAGAAGAATAAGTGGCTCATTACAAAAATTATCAAAATAATCATACTCACAAATCTAATGGGTAGAAGATTAAAACAACATATTTGCCAGTGTAATCTGCCAATTTCAGCTTATTGAATTCTCCATTCACCACAGCAGTTGCTTCAAAATCTGGTGCTGGCTTCTGAACTTTTGGGAGAAATGCTGCACTGGCTGTAAAGGAAACAAACTTAGACAATATTAACTTTATTTATTCCAGGACATTGTTCCATTGTGAGTATCTATAACTGAGGCCATCAACCAGTTCATTTATATTAACTAGAAAGTAATGAAGAAAATAATTCAAGCATCAAACATTGGACTGAAATTTAAGTCATTGTGATTTTATTCTAAAAAATAAAGTCTGTATAGTAAGCCAATATTTGATTGTTAGATTAGGCAAAACGCTAGGCAGTTTCCCCACATGTTAATTAATGTTATTTTATACGGATCATATGTGTTTTTATAGGTTATGTAACAAACAAGAGGTAAAGCAACAAAAGCCACTTACTGGTTGAAAAATTCAGATTTTTCACCGAACACGCTACTGGAGCAAGTAATTTTGGAACCTGGAAATCAGTGTCAAATAGGTCACACAACATTTTAGAACGTATCGTACATTTATTGCAATCTTACCCTATATCATAGATTGAAAACTTACTCTGCGCGAAAGTTGTTTCACCAAGAACGACATAATGTCACTTGTTAAAACCTCAAAAACAAATCTGGTAATAAAATGCGGATATGACGAAGAATTTTCTAGGATTTTCTTTGCCGGTCCCGAATAGAAAATGCCTAAAGGAATTACGAGTTGACGGACACAACAATGAAAAAAATTCGTATTTGTGTCAGTCATTGTCATATTCGTTTGTCAAGTAAAGTGACAGTGACACTGACAGAATAGCTCCGTTTAGAAAACATGAAAAATAAAAACTAGTAAACAATTACTTAAAGATCCATCAAAGTTTTGTTAATAAAACGATTGAAGAATTCAGATAGTAATTATTCGTTAGATAGATACAATCTTAACTAGTTTGCTCGATGGCAATTAATACTAAATCTACGTCGTTTTTAGTTTTTCGGCTAAATTATCTTAAGGTTCTCAAAATGTTGGTTGTCAAACATGACAAAGTCAGTTTAGTTTCGAATGTCGTTTATTATTTCATTTCGTTTTCGTATCGTATTTAAGTTTATAAAATACAACACCGTGGTCAATTTTTGCCTGGAAACTATATACCTAGTAAATATGATTTGTGTACATGATAATATTTGATGTGTTAATTAAATGAAATGTTTATATTTTAATTGTCAGTAATAATAATATCCGATGGTAGTAAGTCGGTATTTCATAGCTTTTTCTGAACGGGTGTGAATTGACAGCCACAATAAATAACAATTTGTTGACAAGTCTTAAAGGCGATTCACACATAATTAGATTTTTAGAAAAAATATTGGTATTCAACGGTATTCAATACGCTATCTATTCATTCATTAGAATGTAGAAACTAAATTCAACTACGGAATCTAGTAGTATGTAAAACTGTGGATGGATATTTTCCAGCGTGGTTTTTTGACAAAATCAGAAACTTAAGTAGGGCTAAGCTTTAATTAAAGTGGTCAGAGTGTAGCAAAGCGTGTGCAAGGATTTTAGGTTTTTTTTTCACATCTAGTTATAATTTCTATAGGGCTCCGATGACTTTGGACAGTAAATCTATTTCTTTAGGACATTTTTTTTTAAAGATGTCGTAACTTCTTTTTTTCGCCGTTTCTTTTTTCCATCGTGTAGATCGACCAAACTTAAGATGAAAACCTCAGAACTTTTCTTCTACGATCAAAAATTCGCCAGAAAAACGAAACAGAGCGGAGCGCCAGTCGAGGGTGCGAGTAAAGCAAAGGGTCGACAAGCGTCTTATGGCGGAGCACACAGAAACACTTGTTCGTATTTCATGAACCACTTTGGTGCGGTTTTTCTGGCGAAGTTGTAGACGAAAAATGAATTTGAGGTTTTTGACATATCTATGGTCGATCTATATGATGGAAAAAAGAAATTATGAAATAGAAGAAACTTTGACTTTTTGTGTCCTAAAATCCTTGCGCACCTTTGCTACACCCCAACCGTACTATACAATAATGGTACTAGACTATTATTCAAACAAATCATTTCAGTTCGATAAGAACCGGATGGATGTAGATTACCCTTAACAAAATGTACTCCTTCCCCAACCTTGAAATTGTGTAAACACTTAAATTCAAAACTAAAATTATATAATCTACATAATCCACAATCATGAGTGGTTTGCGTTCTGTAGGGCTAGGCGCGCGCGCTCTTATCAAACCACAGTTACTGTCAAAAGTCCATACCAATAGCTATTTACAGAGTGTCAGAAGTTTTTCAGTAACAAATACTAGAAACATGAAATTTATACAATTTTGTTATAATAATAAGCCGGATGAGATTCGAGTGGGATACTTGGATGGAGATAATGTTGTTGACATCAAAAGTGCTGATTCTTCAATGCCCAGCACTATGCTGGGGATATTGAGAAGTGGAGTTGCTCATAAAGTTGAAGAGTAAGTTGACATATTACTTATGTTTAAATTTAATCTCCATTTTTATCAATAAAGGCACCAAAAATAGGTACAGTCAGCACCTGAAGATTAACAGTTGACTTAATACGGTCAATATTACAAAATGTATAGTATCTGGTTCAGACCAATATTTACACAGGCTGCAATCACTAAACAAATTATATATGTTATCCTACTTTTGTCGCCGACTGCACAGGAGAGATTTATTTTTGTTTTATATATAGATATAAAGCCATTTAGGTGTGTTTTCTGGGAATACTTCAAGCTATCTAACGATAGTACCGTCTATTCATCAGGAAAAGTATGTGTGATATGGTACTGCATATAGTGTTTTTTTCAGGAAAGAAAGAAGGAAAATGGTTCTATATGATTATTATTTTTATTATGTATAGGTACCTATATAACCACACAAGCAGCTTTATGAGCTGATCCATGTGTCCTGAGATTTGGAGATTTTATCCAGTCTGTTTTTAAAGTGATTCAATGTTCTTCCTATAATATTGAAACATAAACAGACTGGTCTTGTCCCATAATGTAAAGTCAAGCATTTTATTTGAATCTCTATATAAGTCTAATAGATGTCGCCATAATCTCAAAAGAGGATGATAATTCAAAGAAAGATTGAATTTTGCCAATATAGACAGTAATGGTATGTTCAGTTGGATGAGTGAGAGTGGCACTGTTTGCCAGAGGCCCTGCCAATTGGTAATTTTTCAAGGTTTTTTCATTGTATTTTTGTTAGGGAATATTGCCATAATAACCACCCTTGTCAAATGTATTTTTTAATTCAGAGTTTAGCAAAGGTTACATGTATGTTTGTTTGTATATAGGTGTTTCTTGACATGTTTAGTGTTTACTTTAGTCTTTAACCTGCTGCTTGTTAAGCTCCAGCTTTCGTTGTTTATGTTGTGAAAACCCTATTTGATTTTTGCTTTAGCTTTTCTTGATTAAAAAGCACAGCAGACTATTGCATGTAAAAGCAGCAGTAGGTTCCTAAATGTAACTTTTGCTGTTAGACACCTTATGACATCGATCGAATAAGTGCGTGGCCTATTGATCACTGGAACACAATACACAGAGTAAATACTCTTTCTTACTCCTTATCATACAACTTTTTAACCTTGTTATCATCACATAAGATGAGAATTGTTTATTTTACTACCTATTGTGCAATCTTGACATATATTTTGTATCAAGCTGTCTTTTGATGAGAGACAGTTTTTAAAATATCTCTTCGCCTATCTTTATGGTCCTGTCGTTCGATTTATAAGCCTTTTGTCTGGTTTGACCAGCCCGCCTGTGTGCACTCCAATGAATCTCATAGCCTGTTCGGCAATGAACGCGTACCTACGTGAGCACATCGTTATTGTTGTTTAGATCACGTAGTGTTCAGAAAGGGTCCTGGTGGCTGGGACTTGAGGATTTGAGTTGTGTTCGAAATAATTATATGAATATGTATCTAAAAAGCGCCGCATTTTCTATTCTTAGAAGAAACGGCGAAAGTCCACGGAGACAATTCTCGCGCGAGTAGAAATTATATCGAAATCGAGATCGAGATAGAGAATTGCCCCCGTACTTTGTTTAGTATTTAATATTCAGTAAGAAAATGTAAGTGTCTGTAATAGCCTTTGAGTAGAGAGCCATAACAGTTGTTAGTTGACCTATTGCAACTGACGATACACCAACACAAGCAACCCAACCAACCCTAGGGTTTCAATAGAAGGCGGTTGCAGCAGTGGACGATGACCAAGACAAAATCTTGCTTAACTTGTTCTTTTCTTTCTAGAATTAAAAAGAGTAACCCAAAATCAGTGCCTCTGTCGTCAGTGACCCTAGCAGCGCCAATTTGCGGTATAGACAAGATTTTGTGCGTTGCCCTAAATTATGCGGACCATTGCAAGGAGCAGAACTTGGAACATCCCGCCATTCCGATTATATTCAGCAAGTTCGCCAGCACCATCATTGGACCTAGCGAGGCTGTGAGAATAAGGACTGAGATTTGTAAGGTTAGATGTTTCGATCCTATAACCTGTGTTCTATGAGTTGCAGTTGCATCCACATTTCGCCTATGACATTATTTAATACTAGCTATTGCCCGCGACTTTGCCCGCAACTTCGTCCGCTTGACCTACATGCTGTACATATAATAAAATTTATAGTCTATATATATAGCACTCGGGGATAATGACGTAGCTATCTATCCATGATTTTTTTTTTGGAATCGGTTCATTCATTCCCGAAAATTTGTTTAAATGCAAATTTTACCTGTTTATAATATTAGTATAAATCATTAGAAGGACTTATAAATTGCGGCGTCAGTTTGTACGCAGCATTCATAAATGCTACTTCTGAAAATTTCCTTAAAGAAAAACCCATTAATGTCGCGTGCCGTACCTACCCCCATGGGAAAAAGGCGTGACATTATGTATGTTTGTAAAAACCCAATAACACTGTCTGACCCGAGAATCAAACCTGGTTCATGGTTTACGTAGTAACTATTAACTATTGTTTTTTTTTATTTATTAAAGAAAGCTTACAGAATTATAACAAACTTTAGTAACATGCATAAGTAGTAAATTTGCTAATTACAAGCTTCCATATTTGTTAAACTAGTTACAAATGATTTGCGTTAACAAGTTATAATTAAACAGTGATTTGTAAAATCAAGAAGCTGTTTGATCAGCTGCAGTAAAAACGAAAGAAAAAGAAAATAAAGACACTTTAAAAAAAACCAAGGAACGGCTTAAGAAATTATTCGTAAACATAATGTAAGGTTGGGAGTTGAGATGTTAAATGAAGCGATCTGACTGCTGAATAATAACTAACTTTTATTCCAACAAACATTGTTATATATTAAGAGGTATACAATATAAGTCTATCCATAGATTACATACTACACTCACACTTATGACTCACACTACAATAAACTGTATCAGTCGTGCATTATTAATGGATTTACTAATTATATGGATTTACATGTACAAACCTGTGTGTGTGTGTTATCTGAAATAAAAGTCTATTATTATATTATTATTATTATAAGGGATATCTATCCTAATTTGAGGTAATGGCCTTGGTTCGATTCCATTATCGTTCAACATACACCAATGAGGTAGTGATCGTTATTTGGTTGTTTATTGGTAGGTAGGTTCATACATAACCTTTTTCAAACCCCTCTGCGCCATCTAGTTTTGATTTGATATTAGATCATTGAAAATGACGTATATCTAAGTCTAAACTCGACGCTTCCGTGTGTCTGGTTTAACGACCTGCTTTAGCACCTACCTACATATCAAGTATACGAGGTTAAAAATTCGTAGTGAATCACAGAGGTCTGTTCTGACCTCAGCGCGACTCAAATTGGGGTCAATTATTGAAGTAAATTGACTTCATAATTCATAGTGTGTAGGTGGTACTTGCGTGATGAAATAATGTCAGTGTAGTGTACTTTACGTCTTCCGTTTATTCCAGCGGTTATGGGACGGTTAATTTTACGCGCATATTTTCGTGTCTGGTTCATAAACCCGTAGAAGTCTAATATTGAACATGGTGATTAATTCATTAAGACTCTCGAGGCGCCCGGCAACAAGACAATATATTTTCTATTGTGTCTCATTTGCATCACTTGACGAGTGTAACTCAATGATCGGTCGATGATATTGCCATAAGTAATACATGATGGGCTTGGGTCGGATTAGTGGTCGGCAGCGGCGTGCACAGTTTTTAGACAGGGTAGGCAGAACATTTTAAAAGCTTACTTACTTACCAAAAATACCTACTGCATGTTGGTGTTGGTTCGTCGTCTCGTCGAATAAATAATGATGTATGTGATTTTCCATATCAAATATCTTATAATAAATATTTATATGAGTTATGTAGGATAGGTATTTTTTATTTTTTATTTCTTAAATATTAGTAGGTGAATTAGGATTCGCTAAAATAGTGAAAATAAGGCCAAGATCTAAAATATTCAAACCAAAGTCCCTAATCAATGAATCTCTTTCATTTTTGTTCTTAACGCACTCCATCAGCAAATGTTGCACGTCTTCTATTTTGTTGCATACTTCGCAGTTTGGAGATGCTGCCTTACGCATTAGGAAAGAAAATTTTGCTGATGGAAAGTGCCCAGAACGCAGTCTTAAAGCTACTTTGACGTAACTCCTACTTATGTAGGATAGGTGTATTTTTGTCTTTATGAACCGCACCCCACTGGTGGTCGGTGTTTAGTTCGTTCGTTTCGTTAATAATAAACAAAATAAATCAACCTTTTTGGTCAAAACTAGTTAGTAACATAATTCTAATTCAATCACTATCACAACCGATACAGAGAAATATCTCAGGTCACTCATTATCTGTTTGACTGAGTGAATAAGTGTCTCTTTTTAAAAATTCAAATGCCTCAAAGTATTGTGAAAGAAAATAAATCTTATTGACTATTACGTACCTATTTATGAAGTAAATATCCTTTGCTTATATGGAAGATACAGCTTAGAGTCTTCAAAAAAGAAATAAAAAACTAAACAAAAGCCTCTTTTATTACAGAAAGTAGACTGGGAAGTAGAATTAGCCGTGGTAATAGGCAAGAAGGCTTGTTTCGTGAAGGCCGCTGATGCTAAGGACTATATCTTCGGGTACACCATTGCTCAGGACATCAGTGGCAGGGACTGGCAGAAGGAGATGAATGGTGGTCAATTCTTACTTGGCAAGGTTTGTTGGTCCACGTTTTGACAGAGAACTTTGTTTGTGAACAAAGTTTTTTGGATTAATTGCCAATCATTTCTTCGACTAAACTACAGAAGAGTATTGTTTCTGTGTTTTTAAAAAATGTTGCCTCACATTTGAATTTCTCTTGTATCGTGGGTATAGTTTAGAAACATAAATGTCACATGTGCACGCATAATACAAATAAAATCCGTGCCGAAAGCGATCCCGCGACACGTACCCCTGAAAGCTAATCTCTTATGCTTTAAAAATAAAGAAAATCAAGATAAAGATATATTTATTTTGTAGAAAATGAGTGAAAAATACAGTTGTTTATGGAGTTGTTTTGCAAAAAAATCAATCAGCTTAGAAAAATAAAATCTTATTTCATTTGAAGTATTCGTTTATTTAAAGAATGGGGGCATTGAATTACTATGACGCTCTATATAATAAAAATAAAATAAAAATCTTTTAATTCAGACTAAGTCCATTTAGTATACAAACAACTTGCTTGCCACTTTATGCTTGTAACTGTTCTTCGTGATTACATATTTTTTGTTGGAATATCTCTGCCATTTTAAGCTATTTTTTTCGGATGTTTGCGTCGATCACACGGCGATGTTTGACAAAACTGAATGTTATACGCCGACAAACGTCCATTGCCGGCCAAGGCCCAACTCATACTGACCCACGTTTAATCGCGTTAATTTTATTCTTCAACAGTCACAAGACACGTTCTGTCCCATCGGTCCGTGCATAGCGACAGGCGACGAGACCGGCGACCCTCAGAAACTAGACATCAAGTGCTGGATCAACGGAGAGCTGAAACAAACGAGCAACACGTGCAACTTGATACATGCTATACCTGCTATTATTGAAAGATTGACGTCGTGAGTAGTTTCAAATTCAAATTAAATTTATGTCCGTACAATTTGGTATAAAAGATAGTACATACATAGTACACATATAATTATGGCATGCAAATAAATACATCATTAAAATAGAATTATCAAAATTCGCGAAATAATATCATCTTATATGTTTATCATTTATTTTCTGTAGACTGCTAAAAGAAATACATCTATGTACAGCCCTAACTGTTGGGTCTAAAAATGGATTTTTCTTAATAAAGGCTATTTCTGCTCATCATTCTATAGTACCCACATTTTATTATGGGCCATCTCTGAAATCGAGAAAAGGAAAAACTAACAGTTTGCAATACAAAGTGGATATGGAACTAGGTCAAAATGAATTAAGGGTTTTTTCACTATTGCCGAGATTGTCCGATAAAAAAACTCTTTGTAGAAGGATGATCAAAGCATGCCCTTAATTCTTAATGTTGACAAGCAATAATCATTTTTATTTTTTGGAGTTTCAACGCTTAACTACAATTTTAAACTTCGGGCGGCTAAAACTTATTTACCTAGAATTTAGTAAAACCCCATAACTTTTTGGCTCAGCCAGAACTCAGGACCTCGCATTTACCAGGCGCTCTTCCATCACTTAACTAATGAGGCAGTCTAGCTATCAGTCTAGAATAATAAATTTTCTCTTGCAGAGTAATGACGCTCCTCCCTGGTGACCTCATCCTAACTGGAACGCCCGGCGGCGTGGGCATGCACCGCAAGCCCCCAGAGTTCTTGAAGCCCGGAGATGTTGTGCGCAACGAGATACAAAACATTGGCACGTTTGAGGTGAAAGTCGAGAAATTTTAAATTATAAATAAAGCTGTTGGTAAAAGTCTGGCCACCTTGTATAGAGACATTCGGTATTATATAGTAATTACTTCGAAGCATTTAGCTTTTTTCGACCTCTTGCATGTGAAATGTATGATTGTAAACTGTAGGTACCCTTGCTTCAGGAGTCAGTATCCAGTACGAGGTTATTAGACATTTTTATATGTTGTGTATACTTATCACACCCTGTATTTTTTGTAAAGGCAAACAAACGTTCGAGGTTATAATGCTCATTATAACAAGTAATTACAAGAAAATTAGTGCACAGTGAATAGAACTATGATTTAATCTCTTTTCTATTTAAATTTTAACACCACAAGGCTTTTCTTGGCACAAAAAGTACTTTATATTAATATTTTGACATGTATGTACATTATTGTGGTATGGTGCTATCTATATTTATTCTTAATATTTTACATTATATTCAAATTCAGTTTATCTTATCACAGTAATGCGTGAAATAGATAATTTTAAGACTAAGCCTAAGACTAAGAATGTTAAAATTTTAATTTTGTATCTAAAAATGTAATACTTCTTCTGAATTATTTTTTTATTGATTGGGTTCATTTTATTAAAATACATTTAATTTGGTTAGTATATATTTTTTTTTCGTTGTCCCTTCTTTTAATTGCCCTTGAGATTTATACTTCAAAAATCCCATTTCAAGTTGACAGACCTAGCGGTTGAGGGTATGCGTTGATAATAATATCTCAGTGTGTCAGTTTATTTTTTGACTTAAACAGCTTATTTACTAATAAGTGAGTTTACTCACATTACGTTTACTGTAGTAAACGTCATTCATGGTGTTCCGACTCGTAACACCATGAATACATTACCGAATCAGTTAACAACCTAGTCACTTGCAACAACGACCAACGGCTATCTGACTATGTAAGTATCTATAAAAGTAATCATTATTCAACTTGCTTTCCTTCTGACTTCTGACGGAAAAGAAACATATCATCAAGTTCATCTCAACCATTATAATTTGACCCAAAAACAAACTTATATAACCCGAAGATTTGCGACTACAAATACCAATTTTAAATTGGACAGGTTGACCTGCAAGCATATCAGAACGCTGATTGGTGAATGGGCCGCGCAATTGAGCCAATCGCCGTCTTCCGTTCGCTCACAGGAAGGACCATTTGCGCTCGCGCCGTTCCTTTTCATAGACTATTAAATTTAATGTCAGCCAAGGGGAGTTTTATTGAGTTAAGTGGTCTATACGGGCTGTTATACCAGTATAAACTGAACTCCCGTTCTCCAACAATCAGTACAGAGCAATAGATCAGTTTAAATTGGTGTTTTATATTTTGACGCCCGCAGATTCTAAACGCGTCTATTCGCGACGGATATTCATCGTTATGGATATTATTTCGAGCAATTTTGTTGTTGAGGGCTATTTGGTCGTTATTGGTTCTAGTGTATGCAATTTGTTGATCGTTATGCAATTTAGATTTATTTGTGCAGTGATACGTCCATAAGTGAAAGATGGTTCTGTCATATGGGTGCTTTGTTAGAGTATTTGCCAATGCTGCGACACAATACTTCCTTGCAATTTGCTCTTCCATATAAATAATTGTAAAGATTGGTTCTCTCATTATTTAGTTAACACGATGTTAAATTGGTTCTGGAGTTTCCAATCGACAGACTCAACGGTTATTCAATTATTCAATCTGGCTCTGTTAGTGCAGTGATTGGCACTCACGTTATTCAATAAGGAGAAGGTGGATCTTTATTATATTATTCTGGGTCCCACAAGCGTGGAGTTATTACGCTTTTTGTTGCCATTTGCTGTTCATCAAGCAATTCTCCTTCTTCTCCACTATACTATCTTCAAGGAAGGTCGTTTTAAGATCTCCCTTCATTTAAAAGTTATTCTACATTATTATGCTTTGGAAATTAATTTTCGATGTCATCATTAGAAAACAAGTAAATTTGTACCGTATCTCGTCTATTTCATAATACTCTTTCAATTTCATTGTTCTCTTGTATGAAATTTGCTTAACCTCAAGCATTTTTTATCTTAATACAAGGATCTCTAATATGATACAGCGTCTTGACGGTGTTAACTATTTC
This sequence comes from Shargacucullia verbasci, assembly GCA_947562105.1. NCBI lineage: Eukaryota > Metazoa > Arthropoda > Insecta > Lepidoptera > Noctuidae > Shargacucullia > Shargacucullia verbasci. Next base: position 6,376,974 of record OX387302.1, on the reverse strand, counting down.
GTCGCTATTGGTGGCCCTAAAATTTGCAATTCGCCGATAGTTATTCAATGAAGCTTTATTGGTGCAGTGATTGGTAAACTTGTTATCCAATAAATGGCAAATAAGAGTCTATTACATGTTTTTTTATCGATGTGAAGTGTTGTTTCCTTGTTATCGAGTCTAGCGAAGTCTAGTGTATGCATTTTATCTTGTCCATCACCAATGACGTCCACAGGATCTCTCCCATTTAATTTAGTTGTCACATTGTCCAAGGCTATTACGTTTTTACCAGCTCAATGCTTGCAATTCGTCAAACTTAATTCAATCTGCTTTGTTATTGTATTGATATTTACCGAGGTCACTTTACAAGTAGAAGATTGGTCCCCATCACATGCTGTCACGTTTGTCAGTTGGCAAGTGCAACTTCCTTGTTATTGGGGGTTTGCAATTCGTCGGTGTTTATTCAATTTGACTTTGTTAGTGCATTGATAAGTACTCAGGCCACCCTGTAATCACATGGATATCACAGCTGCAGTGTTATTTCCTTGCTCTGATTTTAGAGCACTTATGGCAGTTAGATATCAATCATATTTAGACGACAACGGATGTCTTTGTTATTGTCTTTACAAATATATTTGTGATTGGTTCTAATGTCTGGTTTTTATAGATGTGGGATGTAGCATTGTTAGTGGATTTCAATGTACTTACAGTTGTGAAAAGTTCGTCCCTTATAATTACTACTGATATCTATAGTAACTAACTTCTGAAAAAGGGTCTCTATTAAATTAATAGGATTAGTTTAGTAGGATTCATCGTCAATGCTTGTAGTGCAAGCAATGTCTTTAGTAATAGAATAGAATTGTTTATTTCGAGTATCATACAGACTCATAGTGTTAGTAAGTAGGATTTATTGTCTGTAATATCACTGCCGCAAAGCTACAGCCAGCTGAGACCTTGCAACAGTGGTTCACAAATGCGCGGTCTAGCCTGCCCACTATCATAATCAGGATACTGTTGGTGCCTGCCCTCACCCTACACACCAGGGATGCGCATCGCTTCCGCATGACTGCGTAGAAGTTATCTACGAAAGCATCTGCGAACATCCCCGATGCGCTGTAGTATTGGGGCAACCCCATCAGACGCCAGAATGACTCCATCGTGTGTATATTCTATGTCGCTATTAAAATTTTGCATAAATACATAATATTGTTACATAATCACCATACAATAAGCCATAATGCTATAAGGGAAGAGGTAGACCCAAGAAAAAGTGGATGGATTGTGTGAAATGTGACATAGCGGAGAAGAAAGTAAACTCTGAAATGACGTTTGGTATGGAAGAATGGAAGAAAAACCGCTGACCCTAAATAATATGTGATAAGGGCAAAAGAATGATGAGGATGATGATGACGAATCGTCATGTCAAAAAATAAATGATAGAGGCCCTAAGATAGACCCCTGGGACATGAATACCTACTTTGTTACAAGAAGCAGTAGGTAGCACAATTTTGAATACTAATATTTTTTCATACTAGTTCTAGTGGATTGATTTTATATTGTCTCGTTTATGTCCGGCAAAATGTGGTTAGCAACTATAATAATTGTGTTATAGTTGCCAACCCCACTTTGCCGGACGTAAGTCGTAAATTATCTAATTATTAAAAACAACTTTACTAAGAAGGGTATAGGGTGGGGCATCGTTTAAAGCGATCTCTTTCAGACAACCTTTTAATGAACTCCAAAATTTTATATAACAAGATACGGGCAGTCTGTCAATGGTTTATTTAGTTTTATTTGTGCAGTGAAACATACTCAGGATATGTCTTATTAAGAAGGTCACATGGGTGATAATTGTATTTTTATTAGGTCTAGTGTATGCAATTTTCTATTGATCATTTAATTTACCGTTATTTTTACAATACTATGTGTATTCAATCACATGGCAAAAAGCACTCCAGAAACATCGTTTAACGTAATGCGCCAAATGCAATTCTCCTGCAATTCGGTTTTTATGAAAGAATACATCGTACCTAATTTAACAATTGGTATAAGAATATACCACGGTAAATGTTAGACATCCATCGGTTCAGCAGGCATAAAACTGCTTGGTCGGAAGACTCTCCCCTTTCTATGGAGGAACACCAAACCCTATTCCTAAACCGTTATCTGTTAACCCCTGCAAAAACATATGATGTGGTATTTCTGTAATTCAACTGGCTATCATTCAATGTATTAAGATAATTGTTACGCATTTGTATAGTCATGACCATTTAAAGTGTACCTACTCTTTACTCTTCGTTTTGCTGTTTAACCCGTCTGACATAATTGTATGAATTAATTATTTTCGGTAATAAGTTAATGTTGTTTATAAGAGTCAAAATTTAATCTTAACGGTTCACGTAATGTTTTGTTCTCATGCAACATTATAGGATGAGGATCATAAGAATTCTACCGTGATGACACTTTGTAGACACGTCCTCGGTTTTTGATATTATAGCATTTGATTCCGAGCCCTTCTTTGGCCCAAGTAATGGCTAGTCATAGTAGCCAACCGATTTAGGAGCTATTACCGCCTCGTCCTTCGATATATTTAACTTCGAATTAAGAGTATCATTTAATTTCAAAAAGAGAAGGGGTTGTTGAATAATATTATGACCCCGTATCAAATGATATCGTCGCAGAGAAGTGCGCGTCTGCGGCTTGATCTTCAACATTTGACAGAATGTGGTCGTCTTTAGATACTTAATCCGAGGCGTTTATTTAATTAACATTCTTGGTTTTTATAAAAACTTTTTTAGAAATCCTCTTGAGCAACGACACGATGTAGTCCAGTAAGCGTAATTACAATCCATCCATATGTATTAACGGCGGTATACTAGAGAGCACGTGTGAATTAGTCTTTCTTAAATGGCACATTGCATGCTTCAAAAGGAGAAAATGTCTCGATGTTTTTCTGGATCTGTCTAAGGCTTTTGACTTCATCTCTGTTCCCAATATGCTATCCCAATAAGAAAAAGTCCAAATGAGAGGCCTGATTTTAAATACTTCCAAGAGATACATTACAAGTCGGAACATCATTGTCCCTTGTAGTTATAACTCTATAATTGGTTTTCATTTTTGTATATATTTTCTGTTTCTGGTGTGCAATAAAGTGGATTGTATTGTATCGGAAGCAGTCTATAGATTGCCGCAGTACATATGGGATACGGGAACTCAAACATGTATTGATTTTCATAATAACTAATGAGCTTAATCTACTCTAGATCGGACAAGAGTTGAGCTCTTAAATAGGGTTCCCAACTTTTTGTACGAAAAATAAAGTATGTAAGTACGTCGGAGAACTAAAATGAACAGTATTTTAGAAAAGTAAACAGTATTTTATTTTTTTGACGTTTTAAAAACATATTTTTTGGATCTTCTTGCTAAATTTAACAATTTATTATCATTTTTTTAATATTACTTTTCTAGGTTTTATGGCTCCGAATACAGGTTATAAAAACAGTATTTTGTATACTTTCTTTTTTGTAGAACAATAAAAAGTATTTACGAGCGAAAAAAAGTATAATACTGTTAACAGTATGGTTGGAAACTCTACTCTTAAATGAAAGAAGAAGTCTAGTTTAACTAACATGACAGTACACATTGTTTAATTAAGATTCAGTACAGGAGTAAGACATTTTATAATGATCTCAACTGAAATAAAGCAGATATTTACAGCACGCACCTAAAAAATATTTTAATTTTCATCTATCGTGTAAATCAGCCATGTCAAACATGCTGCCCGCGGGCCGCATGCGGCCCACTGAGCATTTTCCTGCGGCCCGAATCAATTTTGAAAACAGCCAGATAATGCGGCCCGAGCGTGCTAAAAACCGCTTTTTGAGGATGTCCTTTTTATTGGAAATTTAATAAACGTAGGTACTTGTCCTATAATGTAGTACTTTTATTTGTTAAGATTTTCAGTAGTTTGTCTTCTTTAAGATTAGGTTTTACGGCCCACCTAGTCTACGGTCTTCATGCTTTTGGCCCATCAGTAACTTTGAGTTTGACATGGCTGGTGTAAATGCTTCTACTACTTATATTGGTCTAAAATGTATGTAGCTAATTGTGTGTTGTCGTTATGTGTGACCGACATAATTTCGTCCCACGTGCATGTGTTCGGACACCAGCAAGTGTGTCATTGTTCGCAGTCACATCCGGTAAGTCTGTGATCCTTATACCTCCATTTGGACATATTAAGCCTCCAGCGACCAACCAGAGTGCAGGGTGGTTCGACGACTTCTACATGGAACATTATTAAAATGATAGATCTTCGTGTTTCGGCTGATGTAGAGATGCTGTAACTTGATTTATTAACACAAATTTATGCTGATCTGCAATAATACTGCATTCCCGTCTTGAGAAGGGAGCCGACGAGTAAGCTATGACAACTGATGAGAGCAATATAGGTACCTATAATAATATCGTGCAATAGTGTATAAATGTAACATTATATCCTGGGATACCCATCCCACGATATAATGTACTTTGAAACTCAAGTAGCAAAGGACAGCTCGTTGTCTGTAAAGTCATCTATACATATAAATAAAATTGAAGTGTCTGTTTGTAATATTGAAATAACCGTTTTTTACTACATGCATATGAATATATATACGGTACATACATCAAAATAACATTTTTTACAATTTTTGTCTGTCTGTCTGTCTGTCTGTCTGTCTGTTTGTATAGGCTAATCTCTGAAATGGTTGGACCGATTTTGACGGGACTTTTATTGGCAGGTAGCTGATGTAATAAGGAGTAACTTAGGCTACTTTTATTTTAGAAAAATTCTTTTATTTTAGAAAAAAATAGGGTTAAGTGCATTTGGGCACTAAAAAATACATTGTTAAGTTCCGACATCCACGCGAACGAAGTCGCGGGCACAGCTAGTAATTAATAAGTTGAATCCGGATTATCTCTTATGTGATATGTCCTCGACATAGCTGAAACCATAATCCAATGCTCAGGATAAATCATTGTGATAATCTTGCCTTTGGACGCCGAAGGTGAATGTATGAACTGGTGAATTAGTTCCATCATTGGTAAATATCATGTCATAATCATAATGTCCCTTAATCTTCAATCTATGACTAACAAGACTTAACGCAACAGAAATGCATTGCCGTAAGACGAAGCACTCTAATGATACAAGGAGTGATGAAAGAGGCGTCAACAATTACTGTAGTTGAACTGTTCTTTGAAATAAGTCATCTTGTGTGAGTGTAGGTATCAATGGGGCCTTAGGGGTCGCGAGCGTGCAGAGCGCGACTCTGCTAGCGCTGTCGTCTAGCGATCCCCGAGAAGACGGCGACACGGAGTGGTCCCGTGTCGCCGTGCACAGCACCCAGCGAGGGTACCGGGCGGACCTCTCTAACGTCTTCCCCGGGACGTGCACGAGGGGGTGGTCTCTTTACAGTAACCCCCTCCGGGAAGTGCCGTTCGGCATGACACCGTAGTGGGCTTTGGTGGAGTCTTTTAAGAATTCCCGAAACCCACCAAATGGTGTCGAGGCGGACCACAGTGGTGAGTTTAGCCGGTAGGAGTCCGGCACGTCGCGGAGGATAGCCCATGATGGGCTCTCACTCAGTGGCGTGCGGAGCATAAAGACAAAAAAACACTGCCTACCGTACATAACTAAGATAAATATTTATTATAAGATATTTGAGGTGGCAAATCACATACATCATTATTTAATCGACAAGACGACGAACCAATACCAACATGCAGTATATACTGCTGGTATTGTTATTGGTAAGTAAGCTTTTAAGATTTTCTGCCTACGGTGGCTAAAAACTCTGTGCACGCCGCTGCTATACATACTTAAGTTGGATGGTTTCCCATTTGTGATCATCGGTTACATACATGCATTATACTCGTACTTTTTAAAACTGAGCACCTAATTAACTAGTTTAGATGACTGAGACATTGGGATATTGCGCGCTTCCTTACGAATTGCATGGGAACCTACAACTAACTGCTAAATTTATTCTGAATAAATATCTTAACTATTATTTAGTGCCATCTTCTATTGACATAGATACGAATCAGTGCATGCACAAACCTCAATTGCATAATGTTGACAAATTGAGAACACTGAGACGCAGTACTACCAAACCTTCAACTTGTATTAATTTATCATCATATCTGTTCTCAAGTGACTAAAAGTTGGCCTCGAAGTGCCAGTATTGCTGGTGCAATTCAGTTTGGACTCAGCAGAAAAAGATCTAGATGCTGCTGGATATCTTGTCTTCTGACCTTCGCGCCCCAAAACGACGTTGGCAGCTTGTTGAAAACTATTAGTAAGTGATGACACTGCATAGCTAAATAAAAGCCTAGTTCTAGTAGAGTTCCAACTTACGAGCTCGGCTGGAGCTGTACTACCTATTTCTCTCTTCATAACAACTATGTACAAGCGGAGTTGTGATCCTTGTGAAGGGTAGGGACAGCCTGTGTTTCCGAAACACAAGGTTTTCAACTTAAGCCTTAGGTAGGGAACGTAGTCGTAATCACTGGTTTGCGGATGTTCATAGTAGCCTGTATCGGCGATAGATCAGAGGTGTATCTAGAGGCCAATAAGTAACGTCTACCAACGATTTTTGGTTTAAGGTTGAAAAATGGAATGTTTTCCTTTTCGTTGTTTCGTTTTCAGTCTATATGTAAACACCCTAGATGAACTTCTTGGGTTCCATCTTTTACATCGTAAGCAAAGACTAGTCGGCAAACTACAGATGTCTTGAGACCTGGGCGTAAATTATTCCATGAGTACTGCAATATATTGTCCAAAGTGCCCTCTTTGTGGACAATTTTGGGATACTATAGGTTACTACACGACTACTATACATCAGAGAAACAGATTTTTTGATAATCACTATTATTCAATTAAACAACTTCATATTCAAAATGATTAACTCTGGTACGTACCTACCTGGATCTGCGTATTCTTCCGCCAAAAGCAGTGGTCTGTTATAGTTTAGGGTGGTATATATTTGTAGAAAAAGAACCAAGTTATGTTTCTTGGAAATTGTGACACTGTTCACAATTTTTTCCTTGGAGCTAAGCACTTACATTAATTTTGATTATAGTGTATCCTGGGCGTTTGTCATTTCAATGTCCATATTATTATTTATATCTTACCTATTATTAAAACTAAATAACATCTAATATAATATGGCTAAGTTAGAAAAAAATATACAACACACAAAATAGAAAAACTATCCTAAATTAACACTTAGGCGTCAATCTCAGAGCAAGTTTAGTATATCTTTATATATATTTCTTCTGTACGTGTGTATGTCACAGAACTCCTCCTAAACGGCTGGACTGATTTTGATGACATTTTTGTATGTGTTTGAGCCCCTGTCCCTGGATGGGTTAGATCACAATTGGACTCGGTAGGCAGCACTACGATCGAGTTGCAGGATTTTTTTTGGAACGTTCGGGCAGGACAACGTCTGTCTAGACCGCTAGTTATGTATAAAAATGAAATCCAATTGAAAGTAGTTTGCATTTCCGCATCCATGTTTTGTTTATTTTTAAACTCGGTTACAGTATAACTTTAAAAGAAGTAAAGAACAATAATTGATATAGGTAAATATGTTCTATTAATTGCAGGAGGCACTGGTTAAAAACATTATGTATAATTCGATGTGGAAATGTGGACCCGCTGAAGTTTTCACTACTTCTAAACTATCAGCGAAAATTGATGCTGTATCAGATATTTTGCTAGATTTTCCCGACTCGACATATGCGATCAACAAAATCGAGTATGTTGATATTAGGTCAACTGACAAGCGATAAAAGCGATGAAGTTTAAGTAGGTAATTTATGAAATGGTCCAATAATGACTAGCTATCTAGTAGATTCCTTTTTAAACATACACAGTGTCACGCCTGCCGAAAGTTTAGGCAGAGGTGAAAATACCATAATTATACATATATACCCATATTACGTATAGCCTATCGCCATTAATTTCCTACCAGGAAACCCCAGTAACACTCCCCGGTAAGGTGGAAATTGGTGATAACACTAGAATAGGGATGTGGGCGTCTGAGGTGTACACTAAACTGTACCTACCCATTATTCAAGACAAAGAAGACGGCGGGATAACGTTAAAAAATTCCCCAGCGTTTATAAATTTAATAAAAATCTAGACTTATATCTATAATATCTAAAAATCTAATAAATAGGCTTATTTATTATGTTGAGTTTGCTGTTTGGTCGTCCAAATTTAATAATAGGTACATATTTTAGGTTCGGCAATAAAATGGTCTAACATTTTTTTTGTGACTGTATGAAATGCAAGCAGCATTTGATAAAAGATTATTTACTAACGATTAAGGTATAGTTATTATCACTATTCACTGCATAAAATCTTGTATAAATTGCATCATCCCGTCAGCGACGTTCGCAAAAACCATTTATATCAGATAGTTGCGTCATCATATTAATTTAAATAGGCTTGAAATATAAAAGGACCCAGATCGGAACCTTGAGGTAAACCGATGAACACTGAAAGTGCTTTATCGCTTATCTTAACTTCTTAATCGTTTTTTTTTTTGTAATGATGATTGAGAGCAAGGCGCATTCGCAAGCATCATCATAATTATCAGCCCACATTCGTCCACTGATGGATATAGGCCTTTCCCAGTAAGCGCCACTGAGCTCGGTCTTGAGCTCTTCGCAAGGATCGATACATGTAAATTAGCAATCCACGTAATCAAAAGCCTATGAAAAAAAAAAACTTATAGAAAATAGCAAAAACTTCCCATGACCTATGCTTTTACAGTGCAACTAGTTCCGCGCCCACATTAAAATTTGTCTTCGATGCATTTGTTCAGTGCTAAATGACAACAGCGTACTAACCTTATTATTAACTAGCTGTGCCCGCGACTTCGTTCGCGTGGATGTCGGAACTTAACAATGTATTTTTTAGTGCGAAACGCAATTAAAAAAAATATATATAAAAGTTACGTGAAGTTAAGAAGACCAAATGCACTTAATTTTTTTATAAATTATAATTATATATTTTTTTCTAAAATAAAAGAATTTTTCTAAAATAAAAGTAGCCTAAGTTACTCCTTATTACTTCAGCTACCTACCAATAAAAGTCAAGTCAAAATCGGTCCAGCCATTTCAGAGATTAGCTTATACAAACAGACAGACAGAGAGACAGACAGACAGACAAAAATTGTAAAAAATGTTATTTTGGTGTATGTACCGTATATATATTCATATGCATGTAGTAAAAAACGGTTATTTCAATATTACAAACAGACACTCCAATTTTATTTATATGTATAGATTAAGAATTTTTAATACTTTACAATTCGTTTTGTTTGTTGTTTGTCAAGTAACTCTAGATTAATATAGGTACTCATAAATCCGTAGCTGACTAAAATGTTATAACTGTGAAACAATAAAATTTGATTTTGATTAGATCTAAAATACCGTACTTTGTTTTACACAACAACAATGGGTTTGGTAAAAATGGGGCGTAAATAAACGGGAAATACAAAATATAGAACCAGGAGGTTCCATCTTAAATTACTTTAAATTTACATTCACAAAATACATTACTGAACAAAAATAAATATATGAAACTCTAAAATGTCACACATTTTGTTGCAAGGAAAAAAATTTGGTTTACAAACTCAAAAACGTTCATAGAGAGAGAGAGAGAGAGAAAGAGAAACATACATACTTATAACACACACAAATAAAATTATCAAACATAGCCTTCCATGTTAAAACTTTCTTGACATTTCTTCTTGTTTTTCTGACGAGTTGTGACACTAAATACTCATTGATAAGCACTGAAGCAGCAGGAGAAATTGGAAACACTCCTGCGGCACTAGTACTTAGGAACAAGATTTAGTTAGCTTCTGTCTTCTATATCTTCTGATTATTGCGGGTTCCGACGTCTATCTTCATTCTTCAATAGACGAAAAAATTATAGTTAATAATGACGACGCTTGGGAAAACTATAATAATTAAATTTTGGCACCCATAAATAAATAAAAATATCATATATTAACAAAATTAATTTACTTATTTCTCTGTGTCAGCATAGGTACTTTAAAACTGTTCCAAATGTCAAGTTCAGGCAGGCGAAGTCTCGCAACACTTAGGGGTCCTTATTTACCATTTTAGTATGGAATCCTGATTATATGCCTAAGTAAATAATTTAACAAAATGAATACCAACGGAATCATAGAGCCGTTTTCACTGACAAAATAATAGGTACAATATGTTATAAGAAAGCCGGCCGTTTGAAACAGCAGTAAATTTAGTAAACAGTAAATTTTACTCGTCTGATTTTTGTCGGTGTAAATGGCTAAAAAGGTAAAATATTATTATTTTGCCAATAAGGTGTTGGGCGAATAATACCGCTGACAAGCCAGCAAATTTGAACCATGTTTGAACATTCATAATTACAATTAAGACTGTTATAACACGATGGTAGGTTAAATACCTACATTTATGTTCCCTATGATTCATTCATTGACCGCAATATGCTGCTAAACGTAGCCACTCTGTATAGAGAGCAATTTGTAATAAAAACTTGTAACTTGACGCTTCCTAAGTAGGCAGATGAATTCTAATTATGTTTCATACGTTAAGCATCAAGTGTTGAATTTCTACGTCATTTATATGAGATATCCTGATGTAATTAGTAATTGATGAGTTCGATCCCAGGCCAAACCCATAGTTGTATTGCACACGTATATTTATTCTGAGTTACAAACTTTTTGCACGGCGTGTTACACTTATGCTTCATAATTCGCATGATTTTGTTTTTAAATTTATAGAAGTATTGACATGCACATAACATAATAGGTATAATAGTATTACCGACGTACTAAATGACACTTATGTGTATATTCAAAGTTTCTGTCAATGATGACAAACGACCACCTGGTTCTTATAGGTTATAAGAATTTTATTAGTGTTAGTCAAGAGTGTAATGTTAGTCAACAGTGAGTGCAGAATGCTTCGAATTCTTAAAATAACGTCATGGAACCTTGTATTAACATAACGTTCTGAATAAGAAATATACTAGCACTTAAATAATAATAGCAAGATTACTGATTAGCAAAGGATCCGATGCATTTGTATGACTTTTTTTTCTATGGTCTATCTTGCACTTTATTACGTTAGCTGCGTAGTATTTGTTCAACTATTTTCATATTAGCTTCCACTCTAAGCTTAGGCAGTTGAATATCGATATTTTCTTGGATGTTATGAGCACTCTCACTGAATTTAAATTATTATCAAGCTGAAGAATTTAGTCCGGATAAAACAAGAACGTTTATAAGGAATCTAAAGTCACTACAATAAAATGTGTTGACGTACAAAATTCTTGTCAGTGTTAAAAAATCCTTGGCTTATCGGAATTAAAATTAACGGATTAGTTTGAATAATAGCGTAGCGTCCACACACGCATGCCCGAGCCGCGGGCGCTTCGACAAACATCTGTACTAAATAATTGTGAATCCAGACGGAGTTAATTGGTTCTCGTGTCCATGCCAGTCATGTCTACATATTTCTGACAGATTCTTTAGTAAATTTTTTTATAAAAATAATTAAACAAAAAATTTAAAAAAGTAAACAGAAGGCTCCGTAACCGACATTAGATATTTGTTATATTTTTGATATATTTTATTCTGTGCATAATCTCGTGATGAACTTAATAACAGTTATTAGATAAATTACCCCAACTTTATTCATACACAAGACACGAAATTAAGCAAGGAAGATAATTATTCGTAACGTATTCGTAAGACCAAAACTTATATCTAAGTTTACTATCCATAGAAAGATTACTAAAGCTTCCATACATTTTATATATATTCAATGTTTCAAATACACTGCAAATAGCATAACTCTCCAATCCACAAAAAAAAAAACTCTCCGAGCACATGCAAGCTAACTCCAGTAGCGAGCAGATCTTCAATTTTATTGCTCAATTGGTCGCATCCGTGCCACAAGGACCGACGAATCTATTACAACTGGCCTAACCCGCCTACGTGCAATCACTAACATTTAACTCGTGTTAATTTGTCTAATCCGATCAATTGTTCGACGAGAGATTTAAACGGTAACACCCACCCTTTCTAGTGAAATAATTTTGTCTGTGATTGTACACAATTACAATCATTGTTTACTAGTGTAACTATAATACCTATTCATCGAAACCATGAAAATTACAATATAGACTGTAAATAAATAAATATTTTTATTATTCTTGTCAACTTCAAATATGTAAAAAAATAACTAAACTATTTTTAAAACTAACTACTTATACTAATGTATCAAAAAAATAAATAAACAAATATGAAAAAAAAAAAAAAAACCTATCCTAGACGAAAACTTGGGCGTCATAGTACTCCTCCACATCGCCGTCGAATGGTAACGTGCCCAGAAGACTGGCAGCATTACCACGTTGAATGGCAATGCTTATTCTTTGACCAAAGAATAGGCCAGCCCTCTGGTCACGTGTACTGTCGACCAAGCGTTTAGCAAGGTCTCTAAAAAAGAGACGTGCATTCGGACCCCATGACCCGAGCGTTTCGACGCCAAAAGGCTCAAATAAATAATTTCCTATGAGGTTATTATATTTGCGCCGTTTGAGTGTCTCTGCTGCTGCAGCGGCAGCGCCTGCGCAGCCAGCCGAGTCAGGAAGATGGGAAGGAGCAAGGGTGTCAACACAGGTTGCATCCCAAACCAGAGGCCTTCCCAGCTTCCATGGCAATAACGACATACCGTCTGGTCTCTTGCCATCGTCACGGGCCAGGCCATTGGGTTCTAAAACAGCTGGCACGCCGGCGGTGACAAGGGCGCGACGGATTATGTCGTTAATATCGGCATGCCGTGCAATGCGACCTGCACTTCTACAACAAGACAGGCCATGGTGCCCGAGGCAGTCGACAGCTTCACCACAGTGACATCGATGTGGAGCACCACAGGGAGCACCCAAGCGAAGGCAGGTAGCGAGCCGAAAGGTAGTGTCGTCCAACATAGTGCCTACGTTGGACGACGGAAGTGCCTGTAGCCAAAGACCCGATTCCCATTCCCCCACAGCTAGGAGACGAGCACGCTCAGCAGTATTGGTGGACGTATTAAGTAATTTATACCGTACCAAGCTGGAAAGCGGCTCATCCCACTGTCTCTGGGACGATGGGTTGACGGGCAAATTTGAATTCGGGCAGGCCATTTTCCAGGCGTTCACAGCGTCAGACAAACACGGTACCTCAAAATCAACCAGTATGGATGCTAAAATTTTCCTGGTTAATTTCTCAGTGCTGTGGACTGAAGACAGAAACGCTGGTAAACTTACACTAGAAATTTTGCGGATGCCGAGGCCGCCCAGACGAATGGGCAATGTTGCTTGCAGCCAAGCTCGGTCGTCCAGAGCCACATTTAAAATGGAAGTTAAACACTTCCGTATAATTTCGTCAGCTTTCTCTAAAAGTTGTGGATGCTTCCAAATATGGGAACAACGGAGGTTATACATAAATTTTGGGCCAAAACAACAATACCTAATTATGGTAAACGCCGAATGTAGGTTAATTTTAGAGAGTCTTTCCGATATATCAGTAAAATTTTGAATTTTATCGTCTATAAATGCTGGAAAAGATTCTTCTAGAATTGGGGACCCTAGGAGATGCAAGGATTTTTTTTCTGTGACTTTTATATGCGGGGCTATTGTGTAAAATTTTGATAGGGTCGAATGTTTGTCCGTGCTGTCAGATATATAGATTTCGCATTTAGAGCTGTTTAGGTCCAGGCCGAGTGAGTTAAATTTTTGCTTCAAGAAAAGTAAGTCATCAAGGACGGTGTTTGTGTCACCTCCTAAGGTTCCGTCATCCAAATACCAAACATTAAATTTAGAATTTAGCTGTCGGATGATGGGATGAATCGCCAAACTGAAAATGACTGGCCCGAGTGGGTCACCTTGTTGACAACCTACTGCGGATTCCAGAAGATTTTCCTTGTATAGTAATTTTGAAGGGTGCCTGTAGCACTGCCAAAGAAAACTGTAAATTTCGGGCATTTCTTTTTTGACTTCTGTCAGCAAGATGTCCCGATTAACCGAATTGAAGGCATTCTTAATGTCAACCTTAAGAATGACCTCACCTTCACCGCTATTTAAATAAGTTGACAGGGCATGTACGGCAGCCTCACAGCCTCCTTTGGAACCAAATCCTAATTGCTGAGGCTGGAATTTGCTGCACAATGTTTCGCTGTACACTTTGCAGCAAATTTTGGCTGCCATACGCCGGTAGGTACACCCTACGGCAATCGGACGAATGCCGCCATCCTTTTTACGCAGGGCACATAAATTTGCCCCGTATAAAACATCGATGACGGCGTCGTTCACATTGCCGGAGAGCATTAAATTGGTTAGAGCCGTAAGCTCCTTCAGAAGAGTCTCACCAGCTACCCCGGCACTTGAGCTCGTCAGGTCTTTAAGATGCTGCGGCGTCAAACCGTCGAGGCCACCAGCTGAGCCACTCCGGAAGGAGTCCACGGCTGCGACCAAGTGGCGGGCTGTAATTGTTAGAGTATCTGAATTAGGGCTAGGGGGTTCAGGGAAGGAGAGGTCATTCGCTGGTGCCGGATGCTTACTCTGCAGAGCTGCGAGTGTGTCTGGAGAGTAAGGTGCGACCACATCACTGCTAAATAGTATCCTGGACGCTCCCCTAATATCACCTTCGCTTACCTTTGATTCTACAAGATGATATAAGCTTTGGTGGGCAAGATAATTGCGAGTAGGAATTTTGAGATCAAAATTTTGAGTCGAAAGGTTACAGTTATCTTTAATTTGGGCTGTTAATGTCTTTTTGGTTGCCAAATTCTTTTGTACATGTAAAATCCGATAAGGGAAGGTGAGTAAATGTTCCCAGGCAGCCGGAGAGTTCTCCTGGACAACAAGATGGACACACCGTGCTAAACTTTGAGCAACAGATGGTCTCGCGCCGCGGGGAACTCTCTTTAAGATAGGAGTCGAATTTTTCAATTTTGATAATGTTTGCCATAACGGTTGTGAATTTGGATTACAAGGGATTGTTGGAGTCTGCTGGGTGGGTGTATTGTTGGGGTTGAAAGGCACATCTTGGATTTTATGTACTCTGCCTAGATGTACCTTCAAACCCCGCGTACCTTTGAAAAAGCGTGCCTGGGAGCACTGGGGACATCTCACCAGGGTGTCCAGTGATGTGGCAGGTTGACTAGACCTATCGGCGTCGCTACAGCTATCATTTCTTATCATTAATGTATTTTTAAATACTTACAAACTAAATAAAAACCACTATAACAATTTAAAAAACACAACACAAATATAAACATGACACAAAATGTCTTTTCTGTGACGGTTCTTTGGCGCAGCCGCGCCGGGCCCCGCGGCCGCTGCGTTCTGCGCACAGCAGAACACCTTTGCGCCGTTGCTGTGTCGTTTAAGGGGTGGACAGGGGAGATATCTGGTCGTCCAGTTCTGTCCAGTTAAACTGTCTGTTGCTGAGTATAGGTTGCTATCTTGCCAGGGAAAAGATGACACTTGGAATTTAATATAATATGGTTTATAAAAAAGGTTTTGTGAAAGGTCGGACGTCTTTGGACTTATATTTATTATTTTCTTTGTATTTTAAATTCGTTGACGTTGTTAATAAGGTATGTTTTCAAAATATTCAATAAAATATCGAATTAAACTGACATGTGGCCATCTTGAATATTTTTTGACTCTGAAATAAAATGAATTAATGAAATAATGATTTACTTTCTGCAAATAATTCCTTCACAAGTCTTTTTTAGATCTATATGGTGCCGGCGCTCTCCTCTTATTAAACTAAGATCATCCAAAGATTAATTAAGATCCAATCATGGGTGTAACACTACTTCTGTCACTTTCATTAGCTTGACAATGAAAAAAGATAGAGCACAGTTACAGCAAGGCGTCACGTAAATAGGAGTCACGTTTTTAAATCAGTTAAGTATGGTCACTATTGATTTGACCGATTAATGTAAATTTTCTTGCATTTTCCCATGTTCTAAGCATCTAATTGATCTTTGTAGTTCTTTATTGAGCATTTTAATCGTAAGTGAGGTCTTAAGTGATCATTTTGGGACCCAATCGCTATACTACTACTACTACTGTACTATGTGATTTCCGATTAGTGTAAGGTCATTAAATTGTTAAACATAAAACTTATGTAAATTACCTGTATATTAATTACTGTTTCACAAAACATTCAGTTTAGTCTCGAGAATGATAAATTATTCTTTAATCAGTACTACACTATTCGTAGACACATTTTATTTAACAAAAAAATATGCAAATCAATGCACGTGGCTTTTCTAAACATTATGCCGCCATGACAGTAACGTGCGCTCCCATATGGCCGCGGGATGAATGACCAGCTTTTTCGGAGGCGCGCAAACTGATCGCAATTAAAAAATTGTTTAAAAATTTTAATTGCTACGTTGCGGTTATGTGTAACGTCAAAATGAGGTCAACTGAAGATCTTGTTTATGGTAAAATTATGTTTCAGTTTTATGATTAGGTACCTATGTTTTGTTTATTTTTTTAAATCAATTTACAATCACCACAATTAGCAACAAGATTTATGATTAATAGATGATTTACTAAAAGCAATTACATATTAAAAATATTTAAATTAATGCTTTCTATAGCAATAACCGAATACATTAATATTTTACTGATAACAGAATATATATGAGTTTGTTTCGGCGTTTCTTCTCAGGGATAGTCATAGGAAATGCCGACGCCATCTAGTTTAAAAAAGACGTGTAAAAGTGATTGAAAAATCCTAATTGCAAAATAAATAATTTCATTTCATTTCAACTTCACCGTAGAGCGAAAATTATGTAACTAGCATTTAGTTTCAGGAACAAGAAAAAAACATCAATTTTTAAAATTGATATATTTTCCAAGATATTTGCCTGAATCTCATTACAATAAATTATCTCGGACGGTAAGCAAATTCAATATCATTCAACATTTACTCCATTTATAATAATAACAATAGTCAAGTGGCACAAATATCTTTGGAACCATTTCTTTAAGCAAAATTTTAGCTCATCACGATTGACCATTAAGGTTCATAAAAACATTATAGTATGTTGAATCTTTGTTGGAATCAAACCTAATTATTTCTTTACTTTTCCTTGCTGAAATGCGCTTTGTGTCTATTTTTATATATATTTCATATAATATTATTATATGAAATAAAGTAGGTATATTAATTTTACTTCCTATTGATGCGAGAAATATTGACCTAATAAAGACGGATTTTGTTATCTGAACTCGTTATTTCAACAGGATTGATTAGTCTGTTTAATTAACAAAACTTCAACCCAAAAGGAAGCAATAAATATCACACATGGTCACAATTTAGATTGTACATGCAAGGGATAAGACTGCAAAAGTATATGTACTAAATGAATAGGGAAATTAAAAAAATCAATATATTGTCTTCAAAAAAATATTTATAAACGGAGTGAAACAGACCGTCCTCTTAAGGCGAAGTCTAAACAATGCCAGTCGTGAACTATAAATAAATAATAAAGCGCTGTTTACTTTGGCCGCAAGTTCATCACACTGTCGCGTTAGCGTTATCTATATAATGCTCATCTTTGACATTTGCCCCTACTATCTGCCGGTCGAGTTGCCACCCCGCTTTATCAAATAACGCCCTATAACAAGTCTTCAACTTATTTGTTCATTGACAGTTCGTTCACAATGGTCCAATTTATTTTTGAAAATAGAACACGGTTCATTCATGTTTTTTATGCAACTATAGTGGTCTATTGAACGCAAAGATGCGACAATATTGTGCCAATAATGAGACCTCTGTGTGAAGAGTCAAGTTTCTCGCGTCGCCGTCGATAACATAAATAATAAATATTCCTGCATATTGCATTTATTGATGATACTTTGTGGGTTAAAACTGAATTATGAAATATATTTTGGACTTATGTGGTGTGTGCGGACAATCATGAATAAAAGTACTTCACATCATCGTAGGCTAGATTTGGGTAAAAAGACCAAAAAACGAATTATAAAGAAACAGTATTTCTTTAGCATTTGTCATAAAATAAATACGACCAATTAAAGGGACAATGACCTTGAACGTATGAGAGACTTAAAAAATAACGAACAAATTAGAAGTCTACTTGTTGCCAGTATCCCCCGCGCAACTGTTACTCTATTTAAACTAATAAGCACTTAATAACGATTAGCTATTTCATAGATGAAGAACTATGATGGTTCTTTAATTTTATTCGTCAATTTAATGGGTTGGATGGAAGCCGACACCAAAATAGTTGATAGTCCGACCTGAAGTGAAATTTAAGCGGATAAATGATGGATAAGTTAAACTATGGAGCGAAATGTTGAATGAAATACAGAAGTGGTATGAGCACATGGTAGTATTTTTCACTGAAACTGGTTTTAATTCGTCTAATTCTTCTAAAACTAAATGAGTTTTACACCGATCAAAGTAGCGACAGGTAGAGTCTCATTTCAGAACATAATATAGTAGGTACAGGACATATATACGCCAAGAGTAAGCTGCAAATTGAAGAAGCACACGACACCTAAAGATGATTGATGAATGATTCACTGTTACAGTCGTTATAACGTTCTAAATAGTGCGATCACGTCATACAATCATACAGAGCATTGTGGCTGATGTTGAATGGACATGACCATTCCATTAATTTATCCTCAAAATATTTTTCCTTGTTCGTAGATGTTTTAAGCAAGTGCATGCCTGACGTCAGCGTTTGATCACTGCAAATTAAAGATTTTAAAGCCCGAAACTACAATTTTTTGATATTTTTCAGTGGAATTTGTTACAGAGAACCATAATTAGCTTTTGTCTCAATTTACTCGTTCTTTTTTTTATCAGTTAGTATACTGTATCATTCAGTGAACTTTTCAGTAATTTGAGTTTGCTGAAAACCATGTGCCGGCCTCAACATAGTGTTCAATTTCAAATAGCTCTAACCCTTTGCTATCTGCAGATATAAGTCTTTATAACCATTTATGGTTTTTCTTCCAATTCTCATACAACTCCTTAGTAAATTCCGTTTGGGTAATTTTGTAACGAGTAGTGAAACGAGCTATGTCAATGTTGTTTCGCGTTCCCGTAAATTCCAACTAGACTTACAATACGATACATGCCACAAACTCTGGAACAACGGCATTGGAAATATCCTTATTGTAAATTTTGACGTTTCATGATGTCTCTAATATTGTTTGCTACGTTATACGTAGGTGTGTTTGTACTACAGATAACTAGATTAAGAATTTCAGTACCTAGGTATACGCTAAAAAAAAACACTTAAAGTATATAAATAAAGACAAAATTTTCCCTTTGTTTACTGTCTTTGTCATCGACTGGTGATTAAATTCGTTGTAAACACGCGCATTTGGAGCCCATCAAATGTAAACATTGATGGAAAATTCCTGCAGTAAACTAATAAATAACCGTGAATATGTGTGCTTATAAATGATAATATAATAAAGTTGTATCAGAGCACATCTTTTTGACCCAGTTATAAGAATTTACAAAGGAACATATTACTCTTAATCAATTCCGAAAACATTAATTAGTGCATTGGTCATTGGTGGAATACATGTAGCAAAAGCAGGCTCAAAAGTATTCCAACTCACCACTCCAAAAAAAAGAAAGATGATGCATAAAGTATATCCATTTCCAACTGTCACTGCTTAACGTCAAACTGAACACTTGAATTTAGAACGACCGCCACGTTCGGTATTTGAAATAAAACTGCATGAAAGCCATCATGGCGGCGGACGACGCGCGTCGCCTGCGCACGGGAACTGACTACTCCTTAACTAAGTTTGATTAGCTTTAAATAGAGATGCCCACATTATCTACTTATTCCATTGAGCAGCCACGGGGAGGTGTGGGACTCCCTTTATTTCGAGGATTGTTACTGCAGCCGTGTAAGTTGACTACTTAAATGCGAGCCCTGATATTTTAATAACGCAAAACTAGTCGGAAAACGGAAATTTTAATACGCATTGAGGAAAATAATATGGTTAGGTACTTTAATAATTAGTTAGCTAAAATTTTGCTACATTATAAAATCATGGAAACAATATATACATATATTATATTAACTGCCCGTCTAGTGGCCGCATGCGTGGCTGCTGAGGATGAGGTCCGGTTTCAATTGCCAGGTTGGAAAAAGTGTTATGGAGATTATCTGCCCGCGGCTTAGAATTGTTCCCGGTAGATGGTAATAAGCTCGCCCACTAACGACCTAACTAAAAATAACTAGTATAAATGAAATAATCTTAGCCATAAAATAAATAAATTCTTGTTGTTTCCAGCCACACGTGCTTTGGTGAAATTAACAGGCGCTTCTTTTCTATCGAGTCGGCACGAGGTATTACATGGAGGTTGCTCATGCCGTAGTGGAAAGATTGGCCAGTCAGCTATGGTGATATAAAGGCTGACTGGCCAGGGTGCGCGACAAGATCACATGATTCGTCACTCGTGCAGGCTCTTGCCTTGTACCCCAAACAGACGCTTTGAGCAACTAGCCTAATAGTCAAATAAAATTATATAGAAAAGCAGCTATAATTGCTAAGCAACAGATGATTTTGACTGAAAAGACTGGAAAATACATTAAACCACGCCGGTTTTCCCTGAAAGAATAGGTAGAGGTGTAGTACCATGAACCCACGTAGCATTGAGCCTTTTATAATTTACCAGACTCCAATATCTGGCTAGTACCTACTGAGATTTATCTTCAAGAAAAACCCTCTAACACTTTTCCCAACCCGGAGGCTAACCACAAACGCGGCTGCTGAGCGTTAAGTTCTAAAATTCAGGCGTTTTCTGAATTTATTTATTTTCTCTGCCTTCTTCAGTAAATAATTTATCAAAAACAACAAAGAGTAAAGCAGAAAAATCTTGAGGGCTACAAGCTACAGACGTTTCTAATCTCCTCATTTTCAGTGGTTTTGTTATTTATCTCTGTCCACTTAGCCAATATAATATTATAGATGTAAGTACGCATTGCTTATCAATTCTCACAAAATATAATTAACGAACACGAGATAAGAAGAAACAATTACCAAATCTTCAACAAAATGTTAAGCAAGAATTAAAAAAATAAATAGAATCATGCTGTTTATTTCCCGAAGGGTTATGCAGAGGTGTAATCTACACCCACATTTCACCGATGATGTTATTGAGTCTCATGAAATAGGGGGCAGGCTTTAACTTCTACCAGACACACAGTTCCAAATTCCGTCCTGCGACTAAGATTTTCCATGGAGAACCCACCAACAATAACTTTTGGATTAAACTTCGCTCTTGAAGCAGTTTCAAAAAAATATGTTAACAATAATATTATAAAACAATGCCTAAGCGCTTGCCATGAAGTGATAAAGTTATATCATTCGAAGCATTAGCGGATAAATATTATTATCTCTTTCAGATTGATGTCAAAATTGAGAGGCAGTGGCACCCAATATTTTAATTTTGTGTCATCTTTATCAAAGCAACTATGAAGTCTTGAAATACTAGCTCGTTCATTTTAAACCCATAGGTTAATGATTAAGTGATTACGACATCGACTCTACAATGATTATCGACGATGATGTTTGCCACCATGCCTTAAAGCATTAGGCAGTACATGATATCCAAAGAAAAGAAACAAATAAAGGGATGTGCCTTCAAGATTGTGATAATTCCGTTTATTATGATAGGCTAGTTGTAAGAACCGACTAAATAATATGAAATCTTAGATTAAAACATAACATAACATTTAATAATTTCATGAAAGCTTTGATTTATTTAACAATTAGGAAAGCCTAAGTCATACATATCAGTGCAAGTGAATTAAAATGTTGAAGATTGTTAAGGACTTATTAAGGACTGCTCCAATCATGGGGAGGATAACACTAATCTTATTTGATATAATATTGCAATAAAATTCGCTTTGTGCAGCCCAGAATCGATTTTGTTATTTAGGTCAGGCTATATTAACATGGGCATTTTGCAATTGAGAATGACAAGCAGCCATCTATGAATTGAAAGATTGCTGTGCATAAAAGACAGGGCAGGAATCAGATTGGTGATAATCCGCTTGATAAAGAGTAAATCTTGAAAAAATAGAGAGAAAATTTGTGTTTTACAGAAGAAAAAGCGCACGAAAACTAGATCAAGCTTTTAACAAAGCTTTTGCATTCCTACTCAATCAATCTTTTATTTCGTAGGTTATATTGGGACTCAGTAATATGATATTGACGCCGTGAATCTGTGACTCCTGTTAGTAAGGATCTGCAATGATTGTCAACGAAAGCCCCTGAGCAATAAAGTGGCGTGCCACAGGGAACTATCTTGGTTCCCTCATAGAAATACAACAAAATGGTGAATACATAGAAACTACTTCAGTGGTATAGTATTTGCAAGAAGGTTCAATTCGCAGGAAGGTAGACATGTTATTGGATTTTATTCTCCGTAAGAAATAAACATTTTAATTAGATTATGAATATTTACGTAAACGGTACGTCTGTAAACAGTTTATAATAATAAAAATATATGTCTTCTTAACTTATTTTTATCTATTCGAAAACTTTAATAGATTATAGTGAATTCTTAAGAGTAGCATCGGAGAATTGTTGATTCTGTACAGTGTAAATTCATGCGTAATAATTCGGTACATACTCTTATAGGTGTTATGTTTAAAATAGGGTTTGTGTTATATGATAATGATACAGAATTTAAAAGATTTTAGTATCCATTATTTATAATTTTTTCCATCACTATTAAAATTTAAATATAAAAACATTTTCATTCACCAAACAGATTTTAAATTTTATTAAAACGAAGCTTCCTTCTCATATTGTCATTTCCGGCGGAAGCTTCGCGGTTATTCTTACATAATTGAATTTAACTCAATTAACTTGGTCACTGTATACTGGTTTCACTACACAATTGGGTCATTTTGTATGATAGGTAACTTTTTTTATTTTTATTTTTAATACTGAGTTCTTAATAATTTTACTAACAATTTAACCTCATCTCCACGAGGTTAATAACCGGATAACCAAATAACAAAATATGTTACCCTAATATACCCTTAGGTGGCGACTGACGCCATTCTTAGTGGCTCGAGCAAAAGGACGAAGTCTAAGCGTAACATTAAGCATAGTATAGGATACGAGCACGAACATTTCAATATTGCGAAAGGTTATTGTAGCGTGTTCACTCATAATTTTAATGCTCATGCTCACGATACAGTACACTAAAAACTAATGTTTTAATTGTACGTAAATCATCATCATCATCATCATCATCATCATCAGCCAGAAGACGTCCACTGCTGAACGAAGGCCTCCTCCAAGGGAGGGATTTGCCATAATCCCCACGCTTGGCAGGCGGATTGGGGATCGCAGTGGCTCACCGATTAGTGAAAGGACGCTGCTGCCCGTCCTCCGGTGTCTGGCCGCAGTTTTAGAACGTACCCGGGTCACTAGAGTACGTAAATACGCTAGGAAAACTTTACGAAGGATTTAAATATTCATGATACATATACAATACTCCGAACACGAACAATACGAACATTGAAATCCTTCGTAAACACGGCTAAAATAACGTGACGTAGGATTGAAATGTTCGTATTTTTCGTGTATGTATGTTTTAACTTTGACTTATAATAAATTGAACGCACGATCAATGAAGTAAAGCATTAGTAGGCTAGATACATTTTATTGATCAAGTAATTTTACTTATTCATAAATTAATACTCGGATACAATAAAGAGCACTGTCTTTTTTATTATTGGAGTTAAGATTAAAATCGAGGCCTCTGACCTATGTAATTAGGACGCTAAAGATGTATCGAGTAAGCAGTGAGAAGTTTAGAGTTATAGCTGGAGTTCAAATGAATTATTGTAATCGTAGATCCTGTTTTGTTAATAATGTTAAGTTCCTACAGAATAAAATTATTATGATATAATACATTTGAGACAATATTAGATGCAACACTTTAACTGTGTTGGAAGTTTCTTTTACATAATCCTTCAGCAATCACAAGGTACAAACAAAAAATACTACGCTTGTTTACTAACTAAAAATAGCGCTAAAATCCAAATTTTATTAACCCCAAAAAATCCTAACACAAATAATAATATTCACAAAAGTCTGAATCCACCCCTATAAAAAAAAATAACGTATAACATAACATCCACCGACCGATTCACACCGAGCGTCGATTTAAACCCATTAGGGTTGGTGCACACTAAGTGATAACTTCCTTATTGGAGCCCGTCGCGGCCTTTGTGATTTGATGCAGTCGCACAATGTAGGCGGAATATTCTCGAAAGAGATATACGTAAATGTATTGCAATCTGAGTACTTTGATTCTGTTAAATTCCACCCTGATACAAGGAAAAGAAAATTCGTATGATATCTTGGTTTTTTGAAAGCTGAATTTATATGATGATCTAACTGCTATTAGAGAGCCCTACTGCTATAGTTATTAAACATAGGCAAATAAATATTCACCCTAGAGCCATTTCATTAAGTTGTAAGATATTTAAATTCAAACGATATTAAGGTTTCAAGAAATATACTTTTGATAGGTGTTATGATATTTATTGGAGTTTATCAAAATATTAAAAGCGCTTTCAACATTATCAACGCTAAAGATATTTCTAGTATAAACTGAAAAATTAAAACATCACAACAGAATACTTTGTCTACACACATAAAACACTTCTTAGCCATCAATTAAAGTATGAAACGAAGGGCTATATTTCTAAAACAGCCGATCGAAACGTACTTAAAATGATAACTTTCTCATAACATTTATAAGTACTTATACAAATGGTGTTGTAATGTATTGATGATGTCATTAGATGTAAGCTTAAGTACACTTTGAGAGGCTTTGATTAAAAAAAGCCAAACAGAATCTACTTATGGCCACAACCAAATTAAACAGAGAGCTCATTACCAAAGTAAATAGTACGGTCCGGTCTTCTCATCATCATCATCCACAGCCCAACTTCGCCCATTAGTGGGGATAGGCCTCTCTTTAAAAATGCCAGTCTCTATGCTCCTGCGCCAATCTCATCTAAATTCGACCCCCGATGGCGTCGGGTTATCTTCTAATAAATAAATAAATTCAACTCATTACTGTTCCACTGCTGGGCAAGGGTCTCTTCTCAGAAAAGAAGCCTAACCCTTCTCTTCTGAGAACGATTAGGCCTTAGTCCACCACGCTGGTTCGGTGCAAGTTGGCAGATTATACACACCATCAAGAACTTTATGGAGACCTCTCAAGTATGCAGGTTTCCTCACGATGTTATCCTTCATCATAAACGCAATTCTGATTTGTACATGATTCCGAAAAGTCAGAGGTGCGGGTTGGATTTGAACTCAGACCCTTCTGCATGGAAAGCAAGCGTTCAACTACTAGGCTATCACTTCTTCAAGAAGAAAATCAAAATAAAAATCATTTGCCGTAACATGAGTGCCGTTTTAATATAATTCTGTCGTCATAATTTGACGTAAGTATAAATAGGATTTGTGCGGCTACGCTAACATAGAACTAGCCGGACGAAACCTACTTAAGCTCATATCAAAACTTAACTCCTTCTTTCATTCAGAAAGCAGCAGCACGCTATGTTATTGCTATGCCATAGAAAATATATTCGTGTGTATATGTCTTATTTTTGTAGATTTGTGGAGCTTCTTCTGGAGGATGTAAAGTATTGACGTATTTGAAAACAGATTTTGACGAGCTTTAATGAACAAAAGCTGGACATAATCTACTTATAGTCACGACAATACGGGCTGAATTTGCATGTCCTTGCGTTAAAATGTCTTCGTGGCGTTACTTGTAATGGACATTAAGTAGAAGATGTTCGGGTTTGATAATAAAAAAGCCGGACAAAATCTACTTATACCCAAAACAAGATACACTTATTAATTGCTGTAATTAAAACATAAAATATTAACAAAAAGCTGCAGAGCTTTAACAGTTTTGTGAATAATTTTTGACGTAACTATAAGCAGGATTATTTCGGCTGATATTTCAAAACAAGCCAAAAAAAAAACCTACTTAAAATCACAACAAAAGATTTGGTTAAAAGGGAAAAGCAGGCGATACAAAAAGTGACCATTCTTTAGAAACGGCTGCTACTTTAAAAGTAAATATAACTAGGCTTTGTAGGGCTTTCAAATAGGAACCAAGCCAAACAGAACCTACTTAAATCTACTTTAAAGGTTGTGGAACGATTCTGTGAAGAGTACCTATAAGTGATGACTGATTTTGACGTAAGTTAAAGCAGACGTTGTACAACTTGAAATGAAAACAAGTGGAACGACATCTACTTAATCTCACATCAAAATAATAAAAAGTAAATGAGAAATGATAGGTCTGGAAACATTATGTAGAGAAAATGAGGACATACATACTACTATAGGTATATCATTAGATAATAGTGAGATATAAAATAGACATTTAAAGTAATATAAAAAGTTACTACCATTCTACAAGTAGTTTTAAACTCTGAAGAAAATAACTTCTGTCTTCAGTCCTGAAACTCTTGATTAGGGAAGCTTAATCCAGCTCGTAAAATCTTACTCTTAGAATTATGTTATTCTAAATTTCACAAAATTTTAATTTCGTCACCGTCACAAAATCTTCTATTACACTATGGAACTACTATCACATTTTAGATGAAACTCCAGTTTCTGATCACTTATTTAACTCACTACGATTAACTTAGTTTACACAACAGAAGGTTGGAGATAACTGATAGATATTTTAGTGAAACAGAATTATTTATACTTAAAGCAATGTAATTAGTGGCAGGAGTAATGAGTAATTGTTTTCATCCTAGTGCAATAAACATTGTTCTTAAATCGTTCAGTGATTTGTTATTGTTGTCACTAGTTTTAGTTATAAAAAGATCCTTATCTCTGGAAACATTATGAGTGTCATTTACTAATGAGCTTTCATTTCTTTTATGCAGATTGTTTACTGTAACATTTATTGCTTTTATTATTAATTTAATGGATAATTTCAAAACATTAACATTACTGACTCTGTGTACTTTAAAAATACTTTAATTGTTTATAAATGTTTCTATTTTTGGGTGTTTATGCTTTAAAAATCCTATATCCTAAAAAAAAAATCTTACTGCCTGTCTTAAATACTTATCATGATATACATTAGGTGTCTATCCCCAATAGATTAGCTGTCTATCAGATACGATTCCAAACTTCAGTGTGCTACTGAGCATTTTGTAACAGAAAAACCCGTTATCACCATATATGATCGAACCTAGGACCGCACGCTCATCAAACACACTTGCGACAGCTAAACCAAAAACGCAGTCAAAACTAGGTTAATTCGGAAATAATTAATTGTCAGATCAAATTTTCTTGGTACAATCATTTTTAGTTGATGATTTCATGGAAAATATAATAAAAAATGAAGACACTTCATTCAGATAAAAAATTTAAGTTTGGTAGGTATACATATTACGTTTCCATACATCACCCCCCCAACCGAAGGTTTTATTCCGGATAAGCAGTAAATACTCAAACTCTACTAAAAAAAGAACTGCAAGACACTATATAAAAAAAAAATACCCTACTAGCGTTTCTTCTCTGACACAACTATCAGTAGACTATACAAATATTTTACCGTGCGTTGCGGGAATTGAACCCGCGACTCTTTCATTCATTATAACTCATAAAGCCAATCGCTAATCCACTGCGATGTGTCAATTGAACGGCAATTAAATGTATTTTGACCAAAATCAACTATGTATATACGTATAGTAGGTAGGTATAATAAAGGATCGACACAGATCATAATTATAAAGATCGCCGACCGGCACTGTTCAATTAAGTTTCCTGTTAAAATTATTTCTTCGTAACTTGCCATATTAAGTTTCCTGTGCTTGTTATTCCCTTCAATGAAGGTGTAATTTTTTTTACATATTTTTCAGTTCAGCTCGGCCCATCGCAGTCCCCTAATGGACATAGGGGCTCTCCCAACTTCAGTGAAGTATCTCAGTTTACTTAATAGCGGATAATAAAATCAAGACGCAGACAATTTCCTTTTATTTTGGGACCAAAGCAGAGACTAAGAAAAGGCGTCGGGAAGAATAAAATAACTACATACTTTTACATAATATTTTAATAAACACACACAATTTAAGTCAATTATAGAAATGTACTTCGCCTATCTTTTAAATCTAAAAGGACCAATCACAGAAATACATGTGTAACTGAAAAATCAATGATTTAGATTTAATCGCTCGGATCAAATATATTTTTTTCCTATTAATTAGGAGTATTTCAACATGAGACTGTATAAAACATACAAATAAAAGTCAAATATTATTTGGATACCTGTGTATCCAATCGTCACTCATAAGGGTCAAACAAAGTCATAAAAAACAATCATTAATGTTATTGAATTTAATTACAATACATCAGAAATAAACTTGTCGGTAAATGAAACATTTGATCAAAACAGGGTTGTTTGTATTAGAAGAGTGAAAAGTGAAAATACCAAACGTCGTATTTTATCCATATACATCATTATTTACGTAACCAACTCGACAAAGATAATTTAAGACCAACTAATTGAAAGATTTATCAATCAACCCGGTTTATTGCTGACCATGGCAGGATGAGGTCACTGTATCACCATAACGATCTGGAACGTCTTTCTGAACATATCCAAAATTGTAAGTCATTGAAGCACTAATAATAATTTATACAATTAAACTTAATTTTATTAATCTATCAAAAAAGCGAAGAATAGGATTCGTCTCATCTGACTTGTCAGTTACTAATATTTTTTTACTTTTGTTCTACAATAAGTTCGTTTACGCCACATATTGTGGTTGTACCCAAACTCTAATATATAGGTCATAGGCCCATCCAGCACAGCGGCGAACATAAACTGATGGCTATTATAGGTACTATTTGAGGATTACAGGGAGAAAAGAATATCCCTTCAAAACCCTTTACACTTTTTTTTGTCAGACTGTAAGATACATTAAACTGTAGACACGGTACGGAATCAATTACATCGTAAAACAGTATAACATTTAAGTACTCTTAGTTAACTTTTTCAATACCCTCTCCCGTCCTGTTCCCTGGTCCTTCGAAACAGTCTTGAGTGAGCTAACATCTTCCAGAAGCCCGTAGAAAGTAGAATATAGTCAAGCGAGTT
The DNA here is from genome assembly GCA_947562105.1 of Shargacucullia verbasci. Taxonomy (NCBI): domain Eukaryota; kingdom Metazoa; phylum Arthropoda; class Insecta; order Lepidoptera; family Noctuidae; genus Shargacucullia; species Shargacucullia verbasci. Next base: position 6,347,689 of record OX387302.1, on the reverse strand, counting down.
CATTTTGCGATCGTCAAAACGAGCAAACTGTTACATCACTGCCCGTTAGTGACGGTCACAAACCAACTTCGCTTAACAAATCATTGTATTCTTCTTTTACATTTTCTTCTGTAAATCGTCTTCCACGTAATCTTCTTTTTCCATATCTTCAAAAACATTTAAACTATTCATAGAACTTTTAGCAGCTCAAAAAGGAAGTTCTTCGTGTTTTTTTTTCTCTGCCACATCTTGTCCCCTGTCTTGAGCCTTCTCCCGATGCTTTTGTTTTCCTAAAAACTAGAACAGGTATTTTAATAAAAAATAGGGATTGTTATGGAAACTAAACTGCAAACACCCACAATGGGTATCACAATATTAAGTATAATTAAATATAGTTATTGGAAAAGGTGTGTTCTGCTGTATCTAGACGCGATTTTAAATATACGATCAAAGAATGCCGTAGCCACTTGGCAATTTTTTTTTATTTCCTGCACCCTACCAAAATTCTTATCAGTCAATTAACAAACCTTTCGTCATTTCAGTTCTAGACATAGGTCTCGCAAGCTGCTTATCTAGATATTTTAATAAACTTATTTTTAACTAGCTGTTGTCCGCCATTTCGTCTGTGTGTATTTTGTATTAATTATGTAATTAGTATTTTACTGCAATAGTTATAATAAGTTTATATCGTTCTCCAGATCCTAGGCTACCTTTGAATAAATTTTAATTTTATTACAATCGGTTCAGTTTAGTCTTGATGAGGTAACAAACGGACAGACAGAGTTACTTTCGCATTAATACTTAGTGTGGATAGTTGTTTGTTTTCCAATTCTTCAATCCCTTAAAGACGTGCTTCTAAAAAAAGAAACAAAATAAATCGGTTATTATTCTTAATTTTAGATTTCAAAAATGTGCTAAATAATCATGTTTGTTCAACTTTGAAAAATACATTCATTTTCTTAATAATTCACCTAATGGTTGCCCATTAGATATGATATGCTTAGGGAATATAATTCTTAAGCTTGGTCATTTAGTATTATCAGTACTAGTTGTGTAAACAAAGTAATTTTACTAATAGTTTCAGAGGGAAAAAAAGTCTTGGTACTGATTAGGGATGTTACGGAGGTGGATTTATCGGAGGCGGAATCGGAGTCGGAGGTTCTCGTAGTGACCTCCGCGGAGTCGGAGGTGAATCGGAGTCGGAGTCGGAGCAAATCTACGAATGTAAAATGTAAATAAATAAGAAAGAAGAAAATTGTCGCAAAGAACACATGTACTCCGTAAGTTGTCAGTGTCACGTAGAAAGCACTGCAGCGATAGCAAGTCATAACTTGTAACTCCGATATATACCTCCGTTTTGATATATCGGAACCGGAGCCGGATTCGGAGGTGTAATTTTAATCGGAGGTTCCGACATATCGGATTCGGAGTCGAAGCTCCGCAACATCCCTAGTACTGATTAAGGTAATTGTTTACGGATGTCCCTAGGTTAAATCAGGTGAGGATTATAGCAATAGGATTGGTCGAAGCATCATCCTGTGTCCTATTAAAAGCGATACGATGACCAATCTCAAATGAACCTTTTTTCTGTTAATTAAATGATTGGAAGAAAAAATAAAATAAATATAGCGGTAGAGTTAAATGCACACAAAAAGTGCTTTCTTTTCAAATTAGATTGGTAGTAAAGATTGCCTGTATTGTTTGATTACTATGAAGTAGATATTTACATTATTTTTATTTAAAATGTTATTAGAGTTAAATTAAAGTTAGCAAACCTTAGCAAATTGAGATTAATTCACCAATCAATAAGTCTGGTTTCTAGAAAAGAAGTAAACTTAAAATCTGATAAAAATTCATGATGAACAATTTTATACATTTCCAAGTTACAATAAAAATTAAATAGGTACCTATAGTGGCCATATGGCCCAATGATCGTTTAGGCACACAGCCCCCAGACGACGTTACCACACAATACAAGTCTGCCGCACTTGAACAAATATTATCAGCCTTTAGTTTGACTCAAATGTTCGATTTCGTGTAATTTCACATTGCGACAGTTGAAAATATAAAAAAAATTGCGATTAAACGCTGAACAGACTTAAAATAAGGTTAGAATGATGATGAGTAAGTAAATATAGAATTTAGAAAATGACGTGCTTTTAGATACATCGAAAGGACGGCAAAAACTTTAGCACATGAATGTCTTACTGCGGAGCACGGGTGATGGTGCGAGCTCGGATCGAACTCAGATCCTGCAGCATGGAAAACAAGCGTTCAAGAGGTAGACTATCACTGTTAGAAGTCAGGTTAATAATGGTAAATAGATTGAACGAATTAGTCTGATTCTCCCGACATTCATGTCTGTAGGTTATTTATATAGTTGAATGCTACCTACTGACAACATTCAAAAAGATCTTGCATTGCTCGTTCTAACTAGCCTTTTCTCACATAACGATAAGGAAAACTAAGGCACCATCAACTCAAAGTCTTAGTTAGAGAGAAAGCTAGATGGAGTATGTATATTAAACACATAGCTCGAGAAAATCGCCCACACGTCTTCATTTTCCACCCTGTATTATGCCGCGCAGGCGCACTCAATTCGTGAACTCGTCACCACGTGCATCCGGAACAATGTGGATCATACATGTCTAGTGGTCGCAAGCGCATGTACTGAAGGTGGATTCTAGGTTCAATGCCTGAATCGAGCTGTTTTATTGGCCTTTTCTGTAAAGAAATTCTCAGTCAGCACCCTGAATTAGAAATATAGTGGTATTGGTTAAATATATATAACTATATATAATACAGCTCTGCCAACTCTTCAAGAAATACAAAAGCGATACTATGTACCTAGTTTTAGTAATTAGGTGAAGGTATTAGATAGACTGGATGCCGAAATCGAAGAACCAGCTCTTGTCCCAACATGTGGGTAACATGTGTATCACAGAGCATAATGATAGAGTGAGCTAATTGATTAATTAAAATCTATGAGCCCCATAATGTAAGAAATTACTCTTAATCACCTCATAGAATTTAATCCTGGAATGACAAGCTAGATGACCAAATAGGTAGCAGCGCCTTATCAAGACGTATGGAGAGACATAGTACGGCTTGTTCCACTATTAGACCGTTAAGCTGTTGTGATTACTACCAGAAAGTGAGTCCCCAAAGAATAATTATTCAACGGTAGCACCTTAAAAACCACGTGCTACAAAAGTATCAATACTAAAATACAACTGAGTCATGGAGCTACAAAAATACAGAGAAAACATTATACGACAGAAAATCTTACCTCTATAAGTTTACTAGCTCCCATTGTCTTCGTAGATTCCACCATGATTATTGGTTTAATAAAGCTATTAACAAGAGATGTGATTCAGAAGGTGATCTGGAGTAGACTGAGTCGGATATCGGCTGTGGTTCGACAATGTAGGTCTTGAGAGCTATACCATACAGCCTTCGAGACGCAGGGCTGTATTTAGGCTATATTGACCGATTACTGAAATAGATATTATGTTCAGGTCTGTCTTTGGTAAGGTGGTAAAAAAAAAAACAAAGATTTTTGTATTGGTGTTCGCTAAAATAGCTAGTCCGATAGGCGTGAAAATTTATCAATCGCATATTTCTAACAGGAAAGCGAATCACAATATTTATTTTATTTATGAACCCAGTATTTCGCAATTCTGAAAGATTTAAAGATTTTTAAGGGAAACGTATACATTTATACCACATACACGAAAGAATATACAAATATCTAATGTCCGAAGTGGAAGTAACCGTAGAAGTAAAACATATTATTGTTTTGAACCGAACAAACCTAATTTCGGAATATATCTGAAGGCACTTCAAACATTTTCTTTTTTTTATTCTTTAAAAGGACACATTCTACAACACTTTTCATTATCAGTTTTTAATCGTATAAATGAATGGAGTACAGCCCTGCTCTCGTGTGGTTTCATGTGTGTTCAAGTGTCTCCTATATTTGTTCTAATTCCTGCGTAAGAGTAACTTGCACAGTCACATAATTTCTGTATTCAGCACATGTATATCGGTATCTTGAATTCTCCAACAACGTGCTGATCCCTTGCAGGGTAAACAGGACTAAAGCTGCAAAGCACCCTTTACCCCAATGACTTGGCACCCAAATAAGACATCATACTACTAGTAGCAGTTTAAGTGCTTCGGTAATAAACCGAAGTACTTAAACTGCTACTAGTAGGTAGGTACCAAGTTAAGTGAAAAAGCGTTTTACAAAGTTGATTGATAATCTCTATAATATTCTTTCTTCTGCTGGAACCAACATTTAAAGCTTCCGCTTGATAAGACCTAACACACATTTTTATTAGCTAGTTTCAATTCGGAAAAGAGATTAATTAATCTGTAGTGGTCACATGCTAGGCTGCTGAACATGAGGTCTTGAGCACGAATCTTTGTTAGCTGATGGTGGTAGAGGTGCTGATGGAGGAGATATCAGCTCGATCCTTTTCTGTAACTCTCAATACCAGCCCGAAGTTTATAATTATGTCCTTAAATGGAACGTAATATCGCCAATCGGTATCGGTGAAATGTGTGTGGTACCTCTGCCAAACCCCTTGAGGGATACAGGCATAACTAATGGTATGTTATGTAATATTACGTAAATAACGTGTTCACATTATAAATAACGTGATATTTTTTGACATGCCAGCATAGATGGGGTGGCCTCAGTTATTGTATAAAAACTAACTTTAGGATAGAAATTAACTTTTAGAAAGTAAGGATCTTACTGTTAACATTCAACAGAATGGTTTGTTAGCTTAGCAGTTAGTCGTTACATAAGTAACAGAGACATAATATTTTAAAAGAATGCAGTGACATATTTAGGTCACTCATAATAAAAATTCACGCGATCGAGTATTTCCACATGCAAATAGTATAAAATAAGGAGAAGGTCAACTCTTAGCCACGCTCGCTAAGGTGCTGTCTTTGCAGATACCACGTTGGGTCTCGGAGCCTCATCAATTAGCTGCAGTGTGCTCCGTGTTTTCATTATACGATACTGAAGCCTACTTTCCCCTCTCGTTGACGACTGGACTTGAGAAAACGCGCGTGGTCGGTCTGTCGCTAGCATGAAGCTAGCATCTCAGCATGAGAACTGCCATTGGCAGAATGTAGAGCTTATGAGTTTAAAGATGCGCATGCGCATACAGCAAATGTGTATAGTGTTTGCTGTAGGCGGCTTGTCGTGACTACCTACAACTACATCCAGCACGGCGTAGTGTAGGTTTGTTGTCATGTACTGTACAGAGTGAAACTTTTGCTCCTATCTGTTATGTAGGTACAAATAGCACTATGTGTGATACATTTGTACAAATATTTCACTATGTTTGCATTCGACCCGTCCTCCTTCTCCCACCAAGGTTCGCTTTTGTATTAATTAATTACAAATATAACTTCGTACAATAGTCTATAATTTTTTATTGTTATCAGTGATAGGCAAATGTTATCAGTGATAGGACAGTTTTCTCTTTTTAGATTATACATTATCATGCAAACGTAGCGTGGTACATCCCTTATATACTTACGATGCAAAAATGTGGTCTGTGAGTGTGGCGTGTCCCCCAGGATGGACTGAAAATCTCATGGTCCATCGCGAAACTACGGTGGTAAAGGATAAAGCTGCAGCAAAATGCATTGAATTGACATCAGCTGACGGATTGTCACGTTCGTAAAAATATATATTCCATACATTTTACTGGCATTTTTATTCTCTCTAAGCTGTGGTAGCCTAGCGGATGAATGTTTGAACCCGTACCTCTGACTTTTCTTGCGTGAACGATGACAATGATGAAATCTGCTCATTTGAGAGGGCTTCATAAATTTTTCGTAGGTTTGTTCCGCCAATCCGAACGAGGCCAGCGCGGTGAACTAAGGTTTTACCATGAACTTGCCAAGGGGAACTAAACCTGGTGCTTTTTCTTCGCGTGTCGACGGCATATTAAATATGTTTAGCCCAGTAAAACATGCAGATAGAAAATGGGAGAAACGCCTAGACCTGGCAGCTAAGTAGACTGAATGGATACGAATACTGAGGACCAGCTACCAAATAATAAGGACCTGCTACCAGCGACACTTTTATGGCACAGTGAGAAGCTTAAGTCCAGCAGTGAATTGCGATAAGCTTGGAGAAAATGTACATCCCATAATCCTCACTGGATAGGGTTCGGGCAGGATTATCATCGTAGATTCAAGCTGCGGATGATGATTAAAGTCACATAAGAGGATGCCGTAATTATCAATTCTATCTTCCTGTTTGGATATTACAACAATCTATTAATGGTTTTTTTCAGACGAGAATAAAATGTACTTATGCTATGTTTGTAGAGTGTAAACTGTATTCAGTTGGAGCATATTATTAATGCAGGTACCTAACATGTGAAGGTAGTAAATACATAAATTACAATACTTAGGAGAATTTATGGACAGATAAAATGTTTTAATTCTTCCCCATCGGTTTAGTAGACCTATTTATGTCAGTTTGCCAATGCCAATATGCAAATTAGATGCCCACGTCTGACAGAAGTCGGGAAATCTCGGTAGCAGAGATTAGAAGCTAGACCGGCAGATGACAATTAGATTGACTCCTCATCATCATCTTCAAAATTTTACTCTTTTAGGTGTCTTGGATATTTCTCTTGTATCGTAAACGTACAGTTTGCAGACATAAATCTCATATTAACAAACACCGAAATATTTCTACCTTATGGGGATCTAACCCGTAACATGTAGCGCAGAAACCCACTGCGTCCACCGTACTGGGGTTATCGTTTTTGAATTAGGCGTGAAAAAAAAATAATTAAATAAATTTCTGCATACAAAGTCTTTATTAGGTATATTTATTGTAAGGTCCTACAAACACAATTTTACTCATAATACTTATAACGAATTGGCACATGGCTGCTTCTTGCGTTACGCGGTTTTATTGGCGACCGCAACTGGATATGAATTACTGCCTTAGTGAGATAGGTATATCATTGGATATTTATTATCTAGTGTAGGTCCTGTATATTAAAAAAAATGGATGATAAAATTTTGCCCCTGCTTTAGAAGAGTACATGCTACTAGGTATACTCCAAAAATAACGTACCATCACCTCTGCATTCCCTGAAGGGTAAAGCAGAATTGTATATATTGTTGGGCACCCACATTCCGCCGATGCCATTATTAAGTCTCATGTCCGGCTCTGGTGACCGCTACAACCAATGAGGTACCTACATAATCATAAAATTTCGTTCTATACACTACACCACTACATTAGTTAATGTTACTAATATAAAAACTTTTTCTACTCTGGTCAAAACAATGGGTTTCAATTGAGACTCAGGGAGAGAATTCCACAAATTGAGCCCTTGTATCCTTGCGCCTGGAAGAGTATCCATTATTAACACATTAAGACCTCTTCGTGATAGGTTGCAGCGATATAATGGCAGGCGCTCAGCGCTTTATAATCTGATGCCGTGAGTCCCATGTAATAGGGAACGAGCCTATTATCATCTATCGGACACAGTTCCGCACTCCGTGTTGTTACTGGGAATTTCCGTACAGAAAAACCCGATAACACTTTACTCGACCCATAAATCCAACCTACAACTGGCGACAACTAGGCCAAAGAGGTAGTCACTAATTTTGGAGGTGTGACACCATATTAACCGAAGAGCCAAAACACGTTATTACTCAAACTTGAGGCGGCAATTGAGTGACCACGCACGAGTTTCTAATTAAAATATCGACATCGTTGAATTATAATTAAACATTACCGCTTCAGTAATTAGAATCTATTTCTAACGTTCCGTGACGTCATGTTTTGTTTTTAACATCAACACAATGTAGGAAACCCGTAGAACGTTAACGGGAATAGGTAATTATACTGTCTATAATTAATTTGTTTGTCACTGTGATATTATAATTTATTATATCAGTACTATAATGGTCTCTACGTGTTAGACTCATAACGAAAGTTCATACCTATGTAGGTATCTTGTTTTGCATAGAATATCATCTGTTCTGACGATGCCCAACTTTTGTCTTTGAAAAAAACATTCCGGTGGGCTCAAGAACACAAATATTCACTTTGCAAATATGAATATCTGTTCAAGGGCATTGAACGCGCGACATTGTAACACAGTAGTCCACCAAATGTGCCGTCAACGTACCCAACGGTCAGCACAACGTCGGCATTTAGCCATTTTACAACTCTTGCTTACTAGCTAATCTTTCCACCACGCCAGTCCTTAGATACGAACAACAACGACAAAAAAAAACTGAATAAGATGCATAATGCTCGAGATACAAATAATAAAATTTCCTCAAAGGTTAAATAATCATTACTATATCATTGGGATCATAAACTTAGGATTTCGCTTAGCTAGGATGTCATTCGATTATGAATACTGCAGGCTTGCAGTACCCACTCAATGTTCGAACTGTTCTAGAAATGTTTATATTATATAACTGAAAAGAAATTCAAACTTTTTTTCCTTGATCGGCAACTGATCCGATACCGATTATTCTGCCAGTGTCTTATAAACTTATTATTGGCTGGTTTTGAACGAAAGCGCTTGTGTCGTTTTGACTGATGACGTTTTGTTTTTGCTTGTCATAGGTCAAACCGTCAAACAAACGTCACTAACGTCAGTCAGTGTTCAACAAGTGGTAATGTGAAGTGGTTGTGTTATTGACCTGAAAGTGCCCAGTTACGTAGTTTTATGATACAAAAATGTATATTTACGAGCTGCCGTTTGAAATAAACAAGGAGTTATGCACACTGCTTGATGTAGAGGACTATTGGAAGGAGTTGGCTGGAAACTACATGAAATATTCGGCGTTTGACGTAAACGTAAGTACATCTTTGCGAACGTATTATGCGAAGTTTGGGTATTTCCTCGCGGCATTATATCTTTATAACAAGCTTTCTTGGAATTCCCGATTATTTTTATGTTTTTTACGTCATGTGATTATATTGGAGATGAGCTACGAGGAAACTTGTGCAGATAATGATTGTTTTAAGAGTTTACATCCACATTATTATAATCGAGTCATGGCTTTCAGCCAATATAATGTTATTATGATATGTCCAGTATATGAAGCTGTTTTACTTTATAAGGCCTACTTTTACCAGCCTCTCAATCAACTTTCACATCTTTACCTTAACATTAATGCAATTTTTTTGTAAGTATAATTAAGAAATTAAGTACTGACATTATCTTTTAGGACATGGAACAAACAGCCCGCCGTCTGGCTATGTCGCCTACAAACCAGTTGTTCACAAGATGGGGACAGCTGAACCATAGAGTAGAAGAACTTTTTATTTTACTGTACAAAATGAAGCACATACCAGCACTAAACTGCCTAAAACCAGTTGTGAATACAGATTTTCATAAATTGTTAAGTAAACATAGAAATTCTAGCAACGGAAACTGTGGGAAGGACAGGAATACTGCTGTTGTACATGGTAGGTTTATCAGAGTATCACATAATGTGTGGACCCACATTTTATGTTTAGCCTCACTTGCACTGCTGTCAGTCTCAATTCTGTTGCACATTGTACCTATAAAAATTAATGACAACATTAATTAAGGACAAAAAAAGAGAAAAAATTAATATCAAATTTGTCTCACTAAAGTGCTAAAAACATTCGTGATTTCTGAATGATTAACTCTGAGCACTGCAGCAGACACAATAGATTGTCTATTGTCTATTCAGTGGCAATCAATGTGTTAATCCTGAAAGAATTTGATCAAAACTAGACCTCAAAAAAATCTGCAATCAAGCAGTTTAAAAAAAATCTTGTTGTTTATTATTTACACAAACAAAAAGGTGTTAACACAGTTCAACAAACCTTAAAAAAATTGGTAACTAAAAAATGGCTGTGTGAACAACAAAATAAACAGATAATGTTTGCAATAGCTTCATAAGACGTAATATGGATAACATGATGTTTTTGTTGCTTCTTGCAGTTATACCATACCTCATAATATGATATAGAATCTGTATATTTTATGTGTCAGATACATTTATTTTTTAATGCATCATAATATATGCCTGTATTCCCTGAAGGTTTAGGCAGAGATGTACTATTGAGTGCCATGTAATAGGGGGTAAGCCTATTGCCATCTTCTTTTCATTCCTTTAGCATTCACGCTTGACCAATGAAGCCGTTTAATACATTAATGCATTAATCCAACTAACTACATATGATATTAGAGTTTGTTAGTTGTTCCTTTGGCACAAGTGAAGGAATACTCTCAATCTCAGCATCATATATTTCTAATAGGAATTTAATATAATATAAATATAAAAACATTATGTTAAACATAATTATACAGAATACTCTCTGGGTTTAAATCCTAGTCTCACTTAACTATTAATTCTATTTTAAAACTTGTTTTCAGGTTTTAACCATTCATTATATTCATTAAAATGGCAATAATAGTCACATAATTTATAATAAGAAGACTATATAATTATTCAGTGTATTATTAGTGGGTTTTTACATTGTATATTTATATAATCAAGTTCACATGCTTACTATCATTTTGTCATATGTTAAAGTGCTTAGGTAAAACTTTTTAGAAAGGCTGATTGAATTACATTATCGCTGAAGAACATCAAAAATCATTTAAAATTATTATTAGTAAGTAGCTTATTGGTCTAGTGGTCGCAAGCACAACTGCTGATTGTGAGGTCCAAGAGTTCGATCCTCGGGATGGGCATTGTTATTGGGTTTTCTGTAAAGTAATTCTGATCAATCAGATGTACTTACAACTGGTAAACATAAGGTGGAAATTCAAAGTAATTCTGTAGATGACAATGGGCTTATCTTTTTCATGTGACTTAATAACGGCATGGACGACATGCGAGTATATAATAAAGCAGCGTAACCCTTCGGAAAAACAGACTTGCTACTATGTGTAATTGTTTTATTATTACAGATAAATCATATAAGAAAAGCTCACAAAAGACTGATGGCAACTTTGGCTCTATACCTTTGCCTGTCATGTTAATTGAAAAGGTATGTCTGATTATATTTATTACATAATATTAGCCTACGTTGTCCCAACGTTTGTCGCCTACTGTTTTAGTACTCCTGCTATAGAACAAAAAAGTCCTTGTAATTATATTTATAAGGCGCACTGCACAACCAGATCTTTTATCGAACACAGATCTTAAATTAAACCATGCATTGACTCTTCCAGTAGTAAAAATGTTCCTATACTTTAAATATTTTCTTGCATTTGTATGTCAAGACATGCATGCGCAAGGCCTGTGTTCTAGTATCAAAAATAAAACGTAAATATGTCATTGTTTTCATAGAATTATAACAGGAAATAAAGGTCTTCTCTTTGGAATTCCATATAAAAGTTATAGGTTAGCCATATGTAGCCTTTTATTTTTAAACAAAAAATATTAAAAAGACACATCAAGATTGTTTACCTTTAGTTAAATACCTAAACAAAACAAGTATAGCTGATAAATTAATTCTCTTATTCCTTAACTGTATATTGCCTGTCATTTTTTTTATATCCCTGATATATTACCTGTTTGATAAATGTCGGAGACTTTATCAGCTAAGTAGTGATACCGCCCCTTAGTATTGATTTGATTACAAAATAATTCGATTATTTTCCTGTTTGTGTCATGAGACTGTCTAAGGAAACCTATTCTGATGAAGTTTAGCTCTGGTTACAAGCCAGTTATTGTGACTTTTCATCTATACCTAGTTATTGCTAGACAAATATTGTTCAGTCTTTGTTACAACACGTTAAAATTCAGTTTTGAATAGCACGATATCTCTGCAGAAGTAAATTTTGTTTTCTTCAATGACTTCATTTTAATAAGCCTGATTATAGGCCCATTAGCTTGTATCAGAAAAACACATTAAACAGTCCTATTTCAATAGTTATTCATTCTAGTCTTCACTGTTTTGAACCCAAGCAATTATCATCTCATTATTGTTTGGGATTAATACAATGACTAAAGTTGTAACGGTAGGTTTATCAAAATCGGAACCGACAAAAACCCCGAGCAATAAAAAGATACATAATATAGGTTTATATATTAGGTAACCTCATTATATTTTATCAGAGGATATTACTAACCAGATAGGTTAGTAGGAAAGAGGGTGGTAGAGAGGGTCGTAGTAATACCGTGCAGATCGGTCGAAATTGCGAGGTTAAGCATTACTTGCTGCGTGCCCCTCCGTGCCTCGGAAAGCACGTTAAGCAGTTTCTCGTTACGGGTGTCAGCAGCCCAAAAAGTGTGACTCCAGCAGTCCCACTTTTTTTCTAAGCGTAGATTATTGGTAGTGTTTGCTAGTAATTGGGTGATGGAGGTCAGACGGCAATCGCTACACGTCAAACATTGATATACCTACTTTGCCCATCGATAAGCCGACCCTAACATAGTTGGGAATAGACTACGCAGTTGAGCTCCTACAAATAAATAAATAAATTCAACCTCTTACTGTCTCACTGCTGGGCAAGCTCTTCTCAGAATGAAAGAGAAAAAGAGCGTTGGTTGAGTCATTAGACTCATCCCTGCATTATCCTACTTCCTACTAATATTATAAATGTGAAAGTTTGTGAGGATGGATGGATGGATGGATGTATAGATGTTTGTTTGTTACTCTTTCACGCAAAAACTACTCAAAGGATCTGGATGAAATTTGGCAGAGAGATAGATTATAGTCTGGAATAGCAAATAGGCTTTTTATCCCGGAAAAATGTACGGGTTCGTAAACCACGTGGACGAAGCCGCAGGCGGAAGCTAGTCTTCTATATTCCTAATAAAGGTGTTCAAAGCCAAAGTTTGACTTTTGAGTTTTGTTCCTTCTGACAAACAATTAACCCTTCGGCGAAAATATGAAAAGGTTTAATGTCTACAAATACAGAAAAAAATACTTTTAACGTCACAGCAGCCAAGAATTTAGCTTTCTGCTCTACGTATCACGGATTCGTGCACGGAACAAATATTTGGATGATCTACATGATGGTTGTTTCGGGTCTGGGTGTGTGCATGTGGCATGTAAGTTTGTAAACTATACAGGAGAAATTTTAAATCCTATCCTTATCGAAATTCTAAATCGTATCATTTAAAAACGTTGTCCTTAAGTTTACAAAAAAACAATAACCTATTATTTTGGGTTATTTTTTTATGTCATAGGCGGCAAACGAGCAGACGGATCGCCTGATGGTAAGCGATTAACGTCGCCCATGGACACCCGCAACACCGGAGGAGTCACGAGTGCGTTGCCGGCCTTTTAAAAAGGAGTACGCTCTTTTCTTGTCGCGATACTATACATCCAGGACACCCTGGGAAATCAGCCACAGCCACTTCCTAGTGGCTAATCTTTTCACCGCGACATAATCCGTTCTTACGAGTACGTGAGAGCTCAAGACATGACACTTGTTTTGGACGACAAAGATAACGTAAGACTGTTTAACGCTAAAAAGAGAGCAAATGTTGCCACGCAGCCGCCTGTCCGTCATCTGTCTGTGCCATTACTAGTTAATGTACCTAATATTCGACACTGACATTTTGTCATCTGTCCGCCCTTCAGAACAATAACGTCGACCCATTTCCTACACCATATAAATGATAAGATTAACAACACATTTCAATTATTAGAGGTTTAAATAATGTCCTCCTGACCGAATTTCGGTCACGGCGGCCAATCTCACCGGAGATTAGCCAACTACGCAGGAGATATTATAGAGCACAAGTGTGTGCGCAAACACAGGTGCTCCTTCTATTCCTTCACTCTCATAGTCCGATGGGACGGCAATCCGACACGACCGCAGAGAGATCAGGCGCAGCACCAACGGCTTTACGTGCTTTTCGAGGCACGGTGCGTATTCACATACACAAAGAACCAGACCCGAAACAACTATCTGTAGATCATACAAATATTTGTTACGTGCGGAAATCGAACCCGCGACACGTAGCGCAGCAGTCGATCTCTCAAACACTGCGCCAACCGTGCCGTCAAAAACTCGATTATAAATAAGAGGGTTTGAATTTACTGACTGTACTCGAACGTTGTATTTGTTTTGTAACTGCTACTGCCAAATTAGCGGCCTACGTAATAGATTAAAGTTGTCACGATTTGTGTGATGAACATATTTTCGTTGCAAAGCTAATATTCACCCGTTTATTCCTAGGCACTACATAGAAATAAATAATAATTTAGCCCATTACTATACCACTGGTGAGGGTTTCAGCTATCACCGTGGCCTGTTTTGGTTTAGCTTAGGTATTACACACCATTGAAAACTTTTGGAGCACACTTTGATGTTACTGCATCTAAAGCCTTAGTGTACGTTACTTTTGACAAACTCTATTCACAACGGGAACATGTTTTAATTATTTTATTCAAGTCCCGCTGTCCCCATTAACGGTTACAGAACAATGGGGACAACGGGAACAATAATTTTTATTCAAGTCCCGCTTTCCCTATTAATGGGGCACGGGCGGTGGGGACAACGAGAATAGTCCATCGGAGCGCCGAACGCGTTCGATGCGTTAAATCAAGCTTGTCAAAAGAAACTTACACTCGAGCCCCTCTCGTCAAATTCTCCGCACATCCGAATTAGAAAATGGCCGGCTGTGATCCAAATATGATCCTCGTCCAAATGGTCGGTTATCATTGTTGCCAGAGAGAAATGCGAGTGCTTGCTTTAGAAAGCCCCATAAGTAAATATTGTTTTTATATTAGATCTAGGCAAACGAGATTGCGTGACACCTGATGGTAACGGATCACCGCCACCCATCTGCAACCTAATAATTATAGATGCTTTTCCGCACTGAGACTTCACTTTGGTTACACATCGTTATTATGAGGGGTTCATAGCTACATCTACCGCGTAGATCAGTCGATCTACAAGGGTAAGCAGCGCTTCCTGCGATCAGTCCTTGGATAGGTGAACATTCTTCACACATCGAGATTCCTCCGTGCCTCGGAAAGGACACTAAGTAATTAGCCCCACGTGTTATGCGAATACGTATAACAGTCGTTACAAGTGTCAGCAACCCAAAAAGTCTAATCTGACAACCAGTCTAACCTTGGTTAGAGTATCAGTGTCTACAAGCAATTCACGACACGGTTGGCGCAGTGGCTAATTTGCTTTCTGCGCTGGACGCTGCAGGTTCGCATCCCGCACGAAAAAAAAAAAAAACTATGATCTACACATAGTTGTTTCTTGTCTTGTTGTGTGTGTATGTGCCATGTATGTTTGTAAATTTTATCCACGATACAGGAGAAATCAAAGTGTGGTGCAACGTTTTTTTTAAAAAGAATAAAATTTGGTTGCACTCTTTCCAATTCAGCCGCATCTGATTAGACTGGGAGTCGCTCCCAACTTTGTTAGGAAAAGCAAGGCAGTTAATATATGTAACACAGTTATTATGATGGATGATAAATTAGTATGTAACTCTACTATCACTAAATTAATTTGTTTCTCTTTCAGGGTGTACATCTACCAACCACAAGTAGGATACAGAATGGGAACTCGCCTTCGCCGAACTATGAATCAAGTACAGACATTAGTAATAGTAAGGTGAGCGATCCTTTGTGGTTACCGATACTCCGATATCATTGTTCTTTGCGTTAGAATTATTCAAATGTAGATGTGTGATTCACTGGTGGCTTAAAGGATATGCGCATTCTTAGTATTGTCAGTATAAATCAGCACTTAATGGCGTTTATTTTAATTTACCTGTAATTACAAGCTACGGTAGTTCATTCATAAATAAATGATTGAATATACAGTACATCATTGGTTTATTGGTCGCAAACGCAACTGCTAAGCGTAAAGTCTAGGTTCGATTCCCGGATCGGGCAGTGTTATTGAGATTTTCTGTATAGAAATTCTCAGTAGCAGCACGGAGTTTGGAACTGCGCTCAATTGATGGCAATAAGCTCATCCTCCATTACATGGGACTTAATAGCAGCATCGGATAAATGTGTGTGAATAAATCACAATCAATAGTAGGTACACCTCTGCCTAACCCTACGGGGATACAGGCGTGATGCTATATTAATGTATGTTTATTTAAATAACAAAGTTGCACTTACATTTTTTCCATTCACAGACATCTTCCTCACATGGAGACAAAGGCACTGAAGACGACGAGATCATGAGAAACGTATCAGCTATTCCTAAGATGAGCTATGAGGAACTAAGGGTGGCAACTGGCAACTGGGCTGATTCCAATCTGTTGGGCCGAGGAGGTTTTGGACAAGTTTTCAAAGGTATGATAACTTTATAAGTACATTTGAGACGTATCCATAAAGTTCTCAAAGGTGTGTATATAATAGAATATAATTATCTTTATTTCATATAAACCAAATTCAGGCACTTATTGAATGTCGAGACTCCAAATAGTAGGTCCTATAGAGAAGAACGGGCGAGAAACTATGGAAACTCTTTTAACATAAATCGATCTTACAATCGTGTTTGGTACACTGTTGTGGTAAGAGAATGCGAGACTAATGTCGTTCAATGTGTAAAAACAACAAAAAAAAATACTAGGAAAAACAAAACATAATAAGATTGCCTCTGAATAAGATTGCCATGGCAGTTACAAGCTGACCAGTCTCGGCAGACGGCACCCGTTCACGAGCATGACGCATGCGTCAGCATCGCTACGCTCAACCACTATTTAGGGAACTCAGCGACCCAACACACCACGCCACCATCAGCGAGATATTTTAGTGAGCATGACAGTGAACAAAGACCAGACCAGCCAGCGTAGTGGACTAAAGCTTAACCCATCCCATTCTGAGAAGAGGCTCTTGCCCAGCAGTGGGACAGTAATCGACTGATATTATTTATTTATTAAGTAAAAAATACCTCATCGGTTTTTATGAAGGCTAGGTTCGATTATCAAGGCAGGGGAAAGTTATTTTTTAACTTTTTAATAATTTAGTATCGTAATATCCATAGGTGAATGGAAACATCTCCCTGTAGCCGTGAAGCGTCTTCGAGATAACAACGACAGGAATAAGGAACTAATCAGAGAGATGTGTCTCAACCAGTACCGACACGACAATATACTGCCCTTGTATGGATACTCTTTGGGAGGTAAGAAAGCAGTCTTGCAAGCCAAAACAGACTCTACAACACTGTATTAAAGTTGATTGAAGATTTTTCGAAAGTTGGTAAATAAAGCGAACGAGAAAACTTAAAATTTGCAAACTAGATAGAATAGAACAGTCCAAAATAAGATGTGACTGGCAATAAAGAAATGAAATGAAATTATTTATTTTGCAATTCGGATTTTTCAATCACTTTTACACGTATTTTTAAACTAGATGGCGTCGACATTTTCTATGACTATCCCTGAGAAGAAATGCCGAAACAAACTCAGGGGTCAAGGCCCATATTAAAATCGACAGATTTTTCATTTCGAAATTCTGGACTCGCACCTGAAGTCTTACGTACTTACTTTTATATGTATACAATAGTTAGAATTGGACCCATAAATGTGATATGTTTCACACGACACTGTCAATGGCGTTAAGCCATTTATGGGTCCAATTCGTGTTCATCTCATCCAGTGGCGTAGCTACCGGAGGGCTAGACGGGGCAGTGCACCGGGGCCCCCAAGCTCAGCGGCCCCCCGGACTCTGACTTACAAACTATAAATTGAACTAGTGAAAATTTCTCCCACATTCGGAATATAAATAAACGAGATTCCAGGAACGCGACTTTAATAATAGCAACTTATTTGAAAAATACAGGGGAATTCCCAACAAGTCTCGAACATCTTTGTTTGAAACTTGGTACCCAAAGGGTGTTCAACGGGACCCTATTAACGTGCCTCCGCTGTCTGTGACAGGACCGTATTTTTTGAACGGTAACAGGTAGATATTTTCTTTTATTTTCATAAAATAATTTTAATTAGTTAATTAAGATAAGTTACAATTTGTATTTGGTTTTTAATTTTATTATGCAGTCGACTGTATTACGACAAATCTGGAGGTACGACGAATTCGGAACACGACGAATACGGAACAAACGATTTTAAATAGTTTAGTTCGGGCCCTAGTTTATTTTTTGCCCCAGGGCCTTTAGTTACCTAGCTACGACACTGATATCATCATACTTACTAAAGTACTGTACTGTTTCATTCATTGACTAATTTGACGGTTCTAAACAATCATTTCTTCTTCTTCAGGTCCAGAAGCGTGTCTAGTATACCAACTAATGGCCGGAGGATCTTTAGAACAAAGATTAAGAGGCAAGACTCACCACCCGCCACTGACGTGGTCGCAACGATACAACATAGTGCACGGTGTTGCAAGGTCAGTCCCATGTACACCTGTATCACACACACATTTCAAACAACATGGACAACGGCAATTAAACTGTATGAACATAATTATTTATTTATAACAAATGAAGCCAATTGTAGATTTTATACACGATATCCAACTAGATTGTTATTGCTTAGTATAAAAAGTAGTTATTATCAGAGTAATTGTTATCCAATGGCTATCTAGACACGCGGCAGCGTGTCAAGCCAAGTTCAAGCTTAGAATATACTATAAATTACCAGCAGATGTAAGAAGTCTTCCACTAAAAATATTAAAACGCAGTTTATATACATGGCTAATAGGGAAATGCTTAAATATTCTGTTAAGCAGTATTTAGATGTACGTAAATTTTAAATTAACTTAATTTTGCATACTAATTTTGGTTAAATGTGTAGCTACTTATTGTGACGTCGTAAAAACTGTCTTAACCCATATTTATTGTAAATAAATATTTTGATTTTGATTTTTGAATTGATTTGAAATGTATACAGTTAATTCTCAGTAGCTCCTAGAGTTTGAAATTGTGCCAGGTTGATGGCCGTAGGTGTGCACTCTACTAGGCGGCGTGGGACTAATCTAATCGGCGAAATATGTTTTTAAACCAGTACACCTTTGCATATCCCTTCGGGGATACAGGCGTGATGCTATGTTATGTTGTTTGTTAAGGACAATAGCTAGAAAGATTCTATAAACTTTTATATACCTCAATGTCGTAAGGGCGACTGCTGGGCGTGAGGTCTTGGGTCGATTCCCGGGTCGGGCAATGTGTTATTGGGTTTTTCTTTATGGAAATTTTCAGTAGCAGCACGGAGTTTGGAAATGTGCCCGGTAGATGACAATAGTATCGCTCCCTATTACATGCGGCTCAATAACAGCATTGGCGAAATATGGGTGTAAATAGTACACCTCTGCCTCTCTCTCTCTGCTGTCTCTTCGGGGAATACTGGCGTGATGCTATATATACAACTTTTTCCAGAGGTCTTCAATTCCTTCACACAATGGCAGGCACACCACTTATTCACGGTGACATAAAACCAGCCAACATTCTACTGGACACGTGCCTCATGCCCAAGATAGGAGACTTCGGCCTCGCCAGGAAAGGACCGTACGGCGAAGATAGGACGCATGTGAAAGTTTCAAGGTATGTTCGAGTTTATTCAAATTATATATAGGTATAATTATGATATTATAGTACCTACCATATAGGATTGTCCAGTAATAGACTTACAATAGATTAGATTAGAGAAGGCGGCGGCTTGGGGATGGCAGTGGCTCACCAATTAGTGAGAGGACGCTGCTGCCCGTCCTCCAGTGTCTAGCCGCAGTTTTAAGACGTACCCGGGTCAAATGTATAAGAAGTTATTATTTATTTTAGAAAAGCTTAGATCCCCCAACCATTTAGGCAAGTTAATAATTTTAGAATGCCACCTTTGTTTATATTTTGAGAGAATAACCCTTCTGCAGCGGATCTAATAAAACTGGGTAATGGAACACCATTCTGGCAATGAATTTCAAGATAAAGTTTGAAAAGCCTTAAGTTTGAATTACCCTATACTTTTTTCCTGGATCATGCGTTGGGAGAGATCGCAACTATCAGAAAAATTACACGGTAATTCTAATTCAAGGCTCTTAATTATTCAATATCTAGGCGACAGAGCGCCCACTCGGGTCAAAATCATTTTTTTAGCGGTATCGAATATCTTCTAGAGACGCGTCTTAGCGAGATCGATTCTTCGCTCCCGAAATCCCTATATGTACTATAAATTTCATCGAAATCGTTATAGCCGTTTTCGAGAATGGAATTACAAACATATTAATGTATTAATATTTCTCGTATAATAGTTTAGGATTACCACCGCCGTTTTTGCATCACTTTGTTTTACTTTGCAGAGTGTACGGTACAAAACCTTACCTCCCTGATGAGTATCTCCGCTCCCGCTGCCTCTCCCCAGCAGTAGACGTATACAGCTACGGCGTGGTCATGGTGGAGATGGCCACCGCTCTAGCGGCAATAGACAAGTCCAGACCGGAGCAGCTGCTCAGCATGTATATTCATCAGCAATATAATCAAGGACTTGATATGGGTAAGTTGCGATTTTTTTCTGTTTCTAATAATACCGCTTTTGATTCAAATTACAAATATCAAAATATTCTCTTAATAACGGCATTAGACTAATATGGGTGTAAAACAGCACACGTTTGCCTAATCCTTCGAGAAATATAGGCCATATATTATTATACCGATCCATATACTTAAGATAGTGACTTGCTCCTGACCGAAACACTTGATCCTTTTAGGTTACTACTAAAGACTTTTATCATATATTAATGACTACATGAGACTGTAATGTAACAATACAATGTTTGTTACAGCAACATTAGAAGACCCAGTACTCCGCGGCACGGTGCATTCAAACCCGGCTATGTGCCGCGCATTCGTCGCCATTGGCCTTCACTGTACCAAGTTCCTGAGGCACCAGAGACCCACAATGTTAGATGTTTACAAGAAACTAAACGATATGGAAGTGCCCGGCCAGAACTTTACTTGATGAAGTTTTGTTCGCGGATTAGTGAATAAATGGAGTGCTAATAAGTATAGAAGCAAATTAACCTTTTTGCGTAAGAGTGATGAACCTGTTTTTTCAGTAATGTCAGTACTGTTAAGGAAAGATGAACATTTTATCATTTTAACGTGGGAATAAAACAAAAGAGAATTAATGGTACTTTGAATGTCATGCCTAGGAAATTTAATAACTCTGATAATTGTGGAGCAGCGAACGTCAAATTCATAAGCCACGATTACAGTGGTTCAAAGCGTTGTTGTCGCAGCAACACGCAATCTGAGTTTGTTCTCAATGTAAGCCGCGTGTTAGCACTCCATGTGTTTACTGCTCTGTGGTTTCATTTAACTTAATTAATATAGCACCAACTTATGCGTCCCACCTGTGATCTCACACATGTTCGTCGCCTATGCCATAGAGGATATCCGGCTTCTTTATGGTTAGACCTCAGTCAACTGTTGATTTATGGGCAAAATATCCTTTCATCTTTAGTACTCACCGCGCATTGCACATGGATTGTCAGCAACAATTGCCATGCCCAGGATGTAGAGTGCCGCCGATCAATCTGGTGCTATCTCTTTAGGTGTCAGTAGACAGCCGCTAGTCGTTTAGGCGTAATAAAAAAAATCGAAAATAGATTTGGCTTCATGTGCGCGTTCACAGCAGGCTGTTGCTCACGAATTTAAGATTCAAGACCGTTTTGTGTCCATATTAATCCATAAAAATTGCTTACAACAGTAATTATGGTTCAACGAGCCTTGTTCGAGAGTCAACGCCATCTAGTTTTAAAAAAGACGTGTAAAAGTGTTTGAAAAATCCTAATTGCAAAATAAATAATTTCATTTCATTTCATTTCAACTTTTTAAACATTGTATATCGAATATGAAAAAACGTAACTAATGATAGAAAAGGTAACAGAAGTACAGCTATTGTTATACATAGTTATTAAAATCATATAAGTAGGTAAGTATAGATAATGCCATTCACGAAGACGCGCCCTACTATTTTTTGGCCGAGGCTTTCCAGCTGACCGTAACGCTCGTAGTGTGCGTGTGAACTCTTAGGTAATTAGTGTGTATCAACAGAACTAAAACACTGGCGGAAGGTTGCACACTTGTACTGTAAGCGATTAAGAAGAAGAGTGGGGTGCGTCTTCGTGGATGGCATTATCTGTACTCTGTACTGCACTTTGGTCACATTATTTTTATGAAAATAAATATATTTATTTCTTGGCACTTGAATAAAAATGAATTGTTAAATAATGTACTTATACTTATAAATGTATGTAGTCAATGATATATTTTTAAACATAATTTAATTATTTTACTTCAATCGATATTTTGACAAGTCCTTGAATTTATGTTGTTAAGGAATTAAATGAAAATGACTGAAATATTGTTATTAAGGGCATTTGTTAACTTTGATATAGAATTAAATGAAGACGTGATTTGATGCGAAGTAAATATTATATAATAAATGGGCAAAAATAAGACTTTATTTAAATGGTATTCCAGCAATATTGAAGAATCCTCGAAAGTGTGGTTAATTCTAATCGTTAAGTAGGTAATAAAGTCCAAACGACTTATGGCTCGAAATCAAAATATATATTTTAAATACCTTATTTATATTCTAAAGAAGCGTTATAGACTAAATTGGAAAATCGACTAAAATTTGTCGTCTAAAACCTTCATTAGAAGTGCATTTTCAATAAATAAAATCTATTTTTGATATAACTAGTGTATTTTATTTTTAAACATATCATTAGAACACGATTTCTTCTAGTTGAGGTTCATCGGTGGGGTCTAACGTTCTCGAGGCTATCAGATTCCTGTACCATAAAGCCGATGTTCTTGCTCTGCGGGTCCTCTTCTCATCTTTGTAGTCCACTTCGAAAAGGCCGAACTTGGCACTGAAAAGTTCAATATTAATTAAATGATAAACTTTTTCAAATAATTTTTTTTATGATTTAAATTTTAATATGTAGCACATAGCACCAAAGCATCACGCCTGTATTCCCCAAAGGGTTCGGCAGAGGTGTACTATTTTCCAGACTCCGTGCCGCTACTGAGAATTTCTATATAGAAAATCCTCATAACTCTGCCCACACCGGTAATCGAACCCAGGACGTCATGCTTAGCGGTCGCGCTTGCTACCGGTAGACCAATGAGGCAATAGAACATAGCATCAGGCCATTTTCCCCGTAGGGTTAAGCAGAGTTAACCTATTGCACACACACATTTAGGAGATGTTGTAATTTAGTCCCACTTTATCTATAGGGAGCAAACCTTACCTTACCTAACCATATACTGGAACCAATTCCCAACTCCGAACTACTACTAAATTTCAGAAAAAAAAAAACAGTGATTCTGTACCGGGGATCGAACCAGGACCTCATGTCCAGCAGTCAAGATCAATAAGGCAGTCTACTATGTATATTTATGTCTATATTTACCTCAGACCAGAATTCCACTCAAAATTATCCATAAGACTCCAGGCGGTGTAAGTGCTAACATTACACCCATCCACCTCGATAGCATCCAACACGGAATCAATGTATTTCTTGTAGTAGTCAATTCTGTCGACATCGTTGTTACCGCCTAATGTTCCATATCCATTCTCCGTGATCAAGACCAGAGGATTGTTGTAGTTAACCCTTATAAAGTTCAGAGCTTTTCGAATGCCTTCGGGTATTTTCTGAAAGTTGATGTTGGTCTGTCAGTATTCATGGGATGGTACAAGTACAAATTGCCCTAGGTGAGTAGAAATTTTAAGCATATGTAGGTAAATAATTAACCAACATAGTATAAAAGACTAAACCCTTAGGAGTGGCAGGCGACGTTCAGAGGAAGTAGCTGCCCCTGCTTACCAGGACATTAAATGGGTGCCTCTCGGTGTGTCCCAACCGATTCTGTACCTATGTCCTTGGACTCCCAACCAAATTCAATAGAAAAGATCAAACATTAATGGTACAGATAAACTTACTGTTGTATGAATAACAGGCGCAGGCTCGTAATCCCCGTATGTGCTCACGGCCCCAATATCGTCATCATACGAAGGTACTGTGTACATTCCCGGTTCATACGAATTTATAGTGTAGAACTTGGTAGAGTAGTAATTGAAACCGAAGAAGTCACTGGTACCTATATAAGATATAAAAATTATTGAACGTATAGTAAAATTGGAGGTAGGTACCTACATAGTAAGCCGAGGGACTTGCGTAATGCGGATGTTATGGGTGTGTACCTTATTTTCTTTTAATGTATATTATAGAAACGACAAATGAGCATCTCATCAATGATGGTAAACGATCACCGTGGCCCCGCTACCTAGTGTTTATGGATGCTTTGGTAAACTAAAGCTAAACTTACGACTGTCTTATGTTCCAATAATTTCACTGGCTGTTCTTACTCTTGACTCAAAACAAAACGATTACACATAGCAGTACAGTAGTAGAACCCCGATGGAGCTTGTAACGTTGAACTAACTTAACCCACCTTTTATATATTCAATCTCCTCTTTCGATAATTCCGGCAGTCTACTTTTACGGAAGCCCTGTTCGGCACTCTTTTCAGCGACACGTTTCACCATCCTCTCTGGAAATCCGCCAGTCTCTGAGAATATAGGGTGACTGTAGAAACCAACTTCGAAATCATACGCTAATTTGCCTGCTTCTACATCCGCTGGCGAATCTGTTAAGCCTTCCCGGAAGTCTGTCGCTATAGTTATGCCGCAAGATCCTGGAAACCCAAAAAAAAAAAAAAACAATTTTAGAGCGTGTGCTCTTTTAAGTGTAAGATAGAGGTGTAGGTAACCTACCCGAGGATACTAGTGCCTAACGGGTGGGATCTCAGGGAGATATCTCAAATGTTTGAAGTTATGTGTCTGGATTAAAAATAAAACTAACCTTTCTGCGTTCTTCTGTATTCTTTATCGTATAGATGCCAAGCCCTAGCATGAGCCAACAACATGTTCTTTACCGCCATGTAGTCACCAATTCCAGATGTAACGATGTTAGGAGCAAAACGACGCGTTCCATAACCAAATATCAAGAACTGCTTCGGTTCATTCATAGTAATCCAAGTTTTAACTCGATCACCTAACGCATCATACAACACCCGAGCGTAGTCTTCAAACCAATCGGCGATAAGAGGGTTGGTCCAACCTCCCAAGTCTTGCAAACTTTGTGGTAAATCCCAATGATACATAGTAACTATTGGCTCAATACCATTTGCCAACAGTTCGTTAACTAATTTACTGTAGTAACCAATACCGTCTTTGCTAATCTTATTTGAAAATCCAGTCGGTAGAACCCTTGGCCATGAGATGGAAAATCGGTAGAAGTCAACCCCTAAGAACTTAAGCATTTGTATGTCTCGCTGGTAATATTCATATGACTTGCACGTGTCGTTTCCATCTGAACCATCTACGATAGTTCCTGGGATTTGGGAAAAAGTGTCCCAAATACTTGGAGATTTGTCTGAAAATTAGTTTTGTAATGTAATATAATACATACATACATTCAGTAATGTGTACATTACGGCTTGACTAAACAAAGGATCCAACATGAGAGTGCGAACAGCAAAAAATTTACCGATTTTACCAGGATGTCCTACCCGTTTTCTTCTGAATCATAGATACAGTTTACAGTTTACTCTATTAATGCTGCTACAAGAGCTGGGACCTAGCCTGCGCGAGCACCCTATCCTACCTACCGCCTGGTTTGCAGCAAGCCCCGCAAGCCAGGCCCGTGAGGGGCCCGCGTAGGATGGAGCCCGGCTGGCAAACGCAACCTCGACTATATGGCCAGTCCGACGCTGGGTTTCGCACTCGTGATCGTGAAGCCTCTTTGAATATCAATTCCACTCATATTGCGTAGGAAAGTATTCCGGCCATCATCTTGAATTTGTTTAGAATTTGGAAATATAGAAGAGAGTTAGAGCTACACAAACAAAAGTAAGTACCCACCTGA
The DNA here is from genome assembly GCA_947562105.1 of Shargacucullia verbasci. Taxonomy (NCBI): domain Eukaryota; kingdom Metazoa; phylum Arthropoda; class Insecta; order Lepidoptera; family Noctuidae; genus Shargacucullia; species Shargacucullia verbasci. The sequence continues at coordinate 6,321,828 of OX387302.1, read as the reverse complement.
AGCATTCCAAGCGCCTTCGATTTGGAAAGCGGCTGTTGCCACTCCCAACCTCAATCCTTCTGGTAATTTTCTCATGTTCGCTTTTGTACTTATATTTGGATTTTTCGAAGCTGTTACTAATGATACAACAAATGCTGCAGCCAACTGCTTGTATAAGATTCTGAAAATTACAAAAATACTTAACAATATAACGTCGAGCAGTCTTCAATAAACTGTGTCTAAATAGAGTATGTAAGAACACCTATGTAAAATTGTAAAGTTTATTTCACATTAAGTAAGTAAGTACATAATATTTATTTAGTAGAAGATCGTTCGTGATTAGATAAGTTAAAATGTACAAGTTAATGCATGTTGTTTGTTTTGCGAATGTTAGAGGAGAGCAGCTCAAAGCGGCCATCTTAAATTAAAGTAAAAAAAAATACTGGCAATACGATTTAAAGAAAATTTTATATATAGATAGATAATTTAATTATTTATCATAATACGTAAGTATTAATTCCATGTAAAAACATTACACTACTTTTTTGGGCAGTCGTGTAAAAATTGCGACGGCCCACCGGACACTATCTCAGATTCTATTACCTATTACTATATCTACTTTTATAGGCTCTACCTATCCCCTACTTTACTTAGGTACCCTACAATCTCATCTCCATAATAAATTCTAGTTACATGAAATTCTGAGCCTATATTGAATGGGATGCGAACCAAAAACGTTAAATGAGTTTTCTTTCCACAAAAAATAAATAGATTATTCCTCTATATTCCAAAAACATTTTTTTAAGAATATAGACAAAGAAAAAAGCCGGTAAATAATTTAATGTTTAAAAACTTACCTCATGTCGATGTTGTATTGATGAAAGAAGGTAAGTCAGTTAATTTAAATAACACGATCTATTATATAAATTCACTAACCGACGACCCACATAAAATGTTTGCTAAATAAATTGGCATACTAAGTCACCCGTCTGTCTATCTACTTGTATATTTATCTTATAAAAAGAACATGTTACAGCTAATGTCGAACATTTCGTCAGAATGCGCGCTTACCAGTATATTTCTAAGAGTTGCCTACTAGGATTCACTCATACTACATTCATATTATTTTTAAAATTTCTTATACATATATTTAACCATTTGTAAGATCTATGTTCATATTTACCATCAATTTCTATTTTATTAGTTTCGTAAGAGCAGTTTACAAACAGTTCACATGTACCCTGACCCAGAACAAATAGGCAGCTGCTATGCAAGCCATATCTACATATTTGTGGCGTACAGGAATCGGAATTATAATTTGAATACTTACTTCAAGATAGACATTACGCTAATAGTGCCATCAAATAGTACCTAAAATACTAACATAAAGCTTTACACATTCATACTTATGTAGAAATTCTATATAAGAGCATTTTACAGTGAGAAAAAAATAAAGAAATTTATAAGACCGCTCAAATGGTGGCGAGATAAACACAGTACCTTCAAGAAGCAATGATAACAAGCGGTTAACAACAGTGATCAGTGAAAGACTCGGACTAGGATGCTTAGGGCTAAATATAATAAAAAAATATCCTTGTCATAGAAGTAAGAGTGGGTCAATGTCATTTTTGCATCAGGTGCTTTTCACCGTGATTCGTTTTCACCAGCTGGCCTGGTCTGAGGATCCTCCCCATTCAATGGAGGAAGGAACATAATTCCTTATGCATTGAAAGAACTCAGTACCGATAAGGATACCAGCATACCAGTTCAATAGTAAATTTTTAACCGACCGATCGTTTCCCGATAAATCTACATAAAACTATCGAGATATTACATAAGTGTAATTTCATACTTTAAACGCGACATCTAAGATAAAGTTATTGTTTTTCTCGTTTTTTCGAGCCCATAAGATATCACGAATTACCATCTTTGTATTGATATAATCTATGGAATAATAACAGATACCACAAGTGGTTTCCTTTCATATCAACTGACAAAGTAATATTACCTTATCTAAAGCGCCAAATCCGCGGAGTGTAGTTGTTAGCTGTGGGGTCCACGTGTTGGATATTTTCTAAACAGCAAAAATAGGACTTATTGAATAAATTACCAACGACATTCTCAATGTCCTAGAGGTCGATAGCGGCAGCTGAGAGGAACGTCCGGTTCCGAGACGGACAAAATGATAGATCGGTAGGTATTGGATTTTCTGTAAATGCTGTGTGGGTCACCCCTAACATAACAAACTAACATTAATTTTAACGTTACTTATTATTGTATTTTTTTATTACTACACGGCTGTATCTTATCTATACATAGATTTAATGATATCGTATAGAAGAAAAAACTGTACATTGTTGTTTTTTTAAAGTCATTGATTACAGTGTGTACCTACCTACTTAGTTTTTATACAATATCGATGCCAAAAATAATTTTCTGTTTCTATATCCGAGGTTGGCGCCTAAATCAAAACGAAAAATTCGGGGTAATTACAGACGGTTTGATAAAAATAACGCTTACAGTTTTAAGATGTGAGCAGAGAAGCATTATTGTCAATCAATAGTCATAATATGATTGTATTTCACAGATTTTTACGAAATTTTGCAGTCTAGGAGCTTGGCAGCTCCTGTTATCAGCTCCTCCAAATATCGTTTCGTTATGCCTTCAGTTCAGGAGACTGAGTTACAAAATAAATATTTGGCACCGACAGCTTCGGCTCTGGGATAGAGCGAGTGGAGCGGTCGCTCTAGGGGCAAGAGGCGCCAAAATATCAAATGGGAAAACCATTTCAAATAAATTTTGAATGGCGCCTTTTGAGAGGAGGGCGACAGCGCGACTGCGCGACTGCTTATGTTAATGAAGCAGCCGTATAATAATTTGAGCTCCTTAATTTAAATTCAATATGTGATGACTTTGCAATAGAGTTGAATTTTGAAAAAAGTTGGTAATTATTATTGAAATAAACAGAAATACAATTTTTGTGATGTGAATGCGTCGATCAAAGGGCGCCGAAAGAGGATTTCCCTCTAATCAAGGGCTAGGATTGGCGCTGGGCACCGACTTCAAGATTCTTCAATTACTATATTTTAAGATAAGTAATTAAGTATAACATTTATTTTGACTGACATACGTTATGCGTAGAAGTCCCTTTAAATAAAGCTAGAATAAAAAAAATAAAAATAAACATTTATTTTTTACTTTTTTGTTAGTGTTGCTTTTGAGTTTTGTTTTTTTGCATTTTTAGTGTAAATATAGGTAATTATTGTAGTGTTTAGTTAAGTACCTACCTATACTAATTCAATTGTCGCTAACTTAGTATCATGGGCAGGCCTACTAAATGTGCCGCCCGCATGAAGGCAATAAAGAATAGAGAAAGTATTCAGGAGAATAAGGAACGATTATCAAAGAATTCTAAACGAAATATCATATCGCGTTCCCAAGAAACACCAATAGTTCGTGAAGCGAGATTATCTAAGATGAGAAATTACATTCGAGTGATACCAAACGCAGAAGTTTCATTCCCTAACTCCTTACCGTTGAAGAGTACTATGGCTTCCATCATCAGCTCAGCAACATGAAATGATGATTTTCATACGCCAACTCCTGACTTATTAGGAAAAAAAGCTGAAACGCGCTTTATATCCTACAATATTTGAGCGTATCCATCGATATCCCTGGGTTCCCATCAGCAGAACCTGACTTGGGGACAATGGGACCAATTTGGGAGAATACCCATTCAAACAAAAAAAAAGCAAAATCTGTCCATTATTGACGGAATATCGATAAACATACATAAATTAAATTTTTTAACAAAAAAAAAAAACCGACTCCAAAAACCTCAAAAACAAAACTAATAACTAAAAAGCAAAAAATAAATCTTTTATTATACAATATAGTAGTTGAAGAATATTGAAATCGGTGCCAAGTAAAACATAAAAGTAATATACCTTGCTGCTATAATAGCGACATTGAAACAACGAGTTCACGTAGAAATTGTCGAGTGCGGAGCGGATTATGCGTCGGACACGACAAATGCACTTCGCCAATCGTGTCGGTTTATCATTGCATGTTTTACTTGGCACCGACTTCAATATTCTTCAACTACTATATTGTATAATAAAAGATTTATTTTTTGCTTTTTAGTTATTAGTTTTGTTTTTGAGTTTTTTGGAGCCGGTTTTTTTTTTGTTAAAAAATTTAATTATTTTACAATTTTGAGTGATGGGTAGACCTAGTAAAGACGATTCTCTTGAAAACTTTACAAAGGTCAAATGTATGTTGCCCCAAGTCGAGTGAAAACCTTAGACGGTATTGCACTATGAGATTTTAAAATCAAATAAATTACTTAGCCGACCACATGATGAAAACGCATTACGAGAAATAAAAAGATTAAGACGACTATTGTAACTAATACTGTGATAGTTTTGACTTTTAGAGGTTTAAAATGAGCCCAAACTCGAGGGGTTTACAAGTAGCTACTGAAGAGTTCCACCATCTATCTCCTGGCTCCATCATCAGACCCTCTATACCAAATGTTTTATACGGGACTCATCAAAATATATCGAGTGATCCCAAACTCGGAAGTTTTATTCCCTTAACTCTTTACCGTTGAGGAATACTATGACATCCATCATCAGCTCAGCATCATTAAATGATGATTTTCAGACGCCAATACCTAACTTATTAAGAAAAAAAGCTCAAACGGGCTATTTGTCTTACAATATTTGAGGATATCCCTCGATTTCCCTAGGATCCCATCATCAGATCCTGACTTGGTGATAATGGGACCAAATGGGAAGCATACTCTTTCAAACAAAACAAGAATTTTTAAAATCGGTCCGTAATTGACGGAATAATCGCCCAAACACTATGTAGCTGCTATCAACCATTAAGGAGTTCCCTTAACTGTACTGCACCTGCATCACGGACCTTACAGTGGCAGTCATTACCCATTTCGGTGTAAAGATCTTGTCAACACGAATAAAATAAGCCCAAACACGAGGTAGTTAAGATGTACCGTTGAGGTGTTCCCTCGATCCTCTGTCGTCTCCATCATCAGATCTGCCCTAAACCTCCATAGTATTGCAGTCTCATCAGATATACACATAAATATCAAGTTTTTACCCCATGCTCGCCTACAATTTTCAAGAGATGCCCTCGATTTCTCAGGGTTTCCACCATCAGGTCCTGACCTGATGACAATGGGACCAAATGACAAGCATACCCTTTCAAATAAAAAAAGAATTTTTGAAATCGGTCCAGGCGCCTTCGAGAAATCGAGTAACAAACATAAAAAAAAAAAAAAAAAAAAAAAAAAAATACAGCCGAATTGAGAACCTCCTCCTTTTTTTGAAGTCGGTTGAAAAAGCAAAAAATACATACCTACATCTAAACATAGAACCTCCTCCTCTTTTGAAGTCTGTGAAAATTTTCAATTTTCAGGAATTTTGACTATATGTATATTTTATTTATTAACGAGTTTCTGGAATCAGTGGTTTGCACAGCGTTCAAACTAAAAGTGATTTTGTTATTTTCAAGGCACCCGGAAGAAGAGTTTGTAGAAATATAATCGAATGCTAAGTCATGATATTTTATCTACTATTATTATTGTTTGACATCGTGAATTTAATTCTTCCATTTGTTTGATAATGCAGTAGTTGATTACCATAACTTTATTAGCAATAAAATACGATGCATGCAAAACAAAGCTGTTTTATCTTTGTATGGTATAAATATCTGAAGGTGCAAGAAATTAAAAACGAAATCTATTGAGAAAAACACAATTTTAATAACAAAATCCTCATGGCATGACGCGATTACCAGCAGTAGGATTAGGATGATTAATGACATGGTATATTTGAAGCCCTAAGATTGCAAGTCACGGTTCACATAGGTAGGTACCTACCTTCAGTTTGAACCATATCTAAAGAGAAAAACGAATGGTACAGCGGCGCGGCGTCCAAGCTAATCTCTTGCCTTAGTGATTTTCTTACTTAATTACTGCAGAGTAATTTATCTAAACTTTCCTATAGGAGTGGTAGTCCGAAGCCTGACGACGACGACATTCGTATACAACCATTCCATTGTTGTAAAGTCTCATGCAATTCAGGATTTTCTGTTGTCACTTCACTCCGATAGATGGCGCGTACTTTTTGCCATGTTCCTAATAACCGCTACGGACGAACTCCAAGAGAAGCACACTCTAAATACACAAATCGTGCTCTAGGTTGTGCTTTTCTTATTAATGAGGGCACGTTTTACAAACATTTCCTCTCCTAGACTACTACTTGCAACATGGCTAAAAGTACGCGCCATCTGATTCACTGCTGGGCAAAAGGCTCCTCCAAGTTCTTCCACACATCTTTTGTGTTCCATTTCGAAACAGAACTAATTCGTGTCTAGTTAATCTTATCATCTCATTCTAGGCTTTGGTGATGTAGCAATTTTTTAGGCACCCGCACAAGATCGCATTCCCAGCTGATTCTGGATTTGATTCAAGGATCTGGTGGTTACCAAGTTTTTCCATTAGAAAGAATTTCAGTAGTGACCTGGAGTTTTGAATTTTGCCTGGTAGATGGCAATAAAAATGCTGCTAAATGCTTCAGAGGTAACAGGTTATTTGAGCTTGTGTGATCCATCCTCGGCAGCATTGTCACTCACCATAAGGTGAAGTGCTGCCAAACGCACTCAATTTAGTAGTCAAACAAAAAAAAAGGTGCAATGCTATGATCTAATAAAATTGTACCTCTAATATTTGTCATTTGTAGAATTCTGTAGTTACGAAGAGTTATATTAGTCACAAAAGGCCTTTCTATGACAATGTTCTGTTTTTTTTTTCTATGTCAATTTAGCTAAATAAATAAAAATTCTGATAATAATATTCAATTAAATAACAATTACATATATTTTATACTGTTGGTAGTTGGTTCAAAAAAGCTTCTAAGATCCCGGCTTGAGATGAATAGTAGCAATTTATTCATGGAATACATGTAAATACTTAAATGTTGAATAATAACATATAAAACATTCTAAATAATATTTATTCTATTTTTTTTGGAAACTACACTAATTTTTGAATAAAGGTTTCTTTCTTGTTAAGCTGAACTCTTCTCTAGTATGGTATGGTGCATAAGGATCTTCAACATAATACTTGGGTTTCTTCCAAAACTTGGTGACCATTTTATCCAATAATGTATTCTGAGTAGCATTACAGAAGACATGTTGCCTCAGGCGCCTTTTCTGTGCCGAAGATTTTTCCCACATTTTCTTATGCTTGCCAACTTTAGTTCTAATCCAACCTCCCCAGTGTAATCTGAGGAACCTTCGCACTACTGCTTTTACTGTCTTCCTTTTTCCTCTTTTCAAGCTGAACTTTGTCACAGTTCTTACAGGTGAAACGCGTAAATTGTTAGATATATCCAAGATTTGTTTATTATTAATCAGAGAGTTATGTTTGAACCCTATATTGGAAGAATGGGTGCATCCATTTTTAAGAGTCGTAAAATTCTTTGTGTTGTTACATATGATCTTGGCAGCATTGAAATAAGGAACTGTTAGAGGCCGTATACGACGAACAGCTGAAAAAGAAAAAGTAACCTCAAAACAAGCCGTCACAAACAAGTTGGTAAAATTGTTACACAACAAAATAGAGGCAATAAATTATATAAATAATAGTTAGACGTTTCAGAGTAATTAGTGTTCATTCAATACAAAAATAGTATTTACCTGAAATCGCGACACGAAACATCTTCAGAAAAATACAAAACCATCGGCCGAATTTATTTTTCGTGAGTGTTGTTACTTCAATTGTCAAATTGACAGCTTTATTTATTTGTGATAAATATGGATATTATGCAATATTCGTGTTGTTTTTGAAGAAACTCTTGTGATTTTTATGTTTTGAATGAGTTTTATTAATTTTGTTTATCTTTATATTGTTTCAGGTATAATCGACTAATGTGGCTAAATTATAAGAAATGAGTATGACTATGAAACTGACCTACGAAAAACAGTCTATACTCCGTGGTCGCTTTTCTGTAGTCTCTGAATTTTGACAGCCCAAGTGGAAAGGGATTCGTGCCGAAAAATGTATAAATTTACGAACCATTTAACTAATGCTAAATTAGTTTTGGTATGTAAAAGCTTATGTTTTTTATGATTATTAGAACTATGTAATTTTTTGCTCTATATATTTTTCGTAAAAGTATTTCACCAGACTCGGTAGTTCCGATTTCGCTAATGTTTTGATTGTTTTTCAATGTTTTTTCACATCTATTCATAGTGAAATTACTCTGAATCTTTTGTCGTTATTTGAGTTAACTTCTGTTATCCAAAACATAAACACAGACCGTGATATTGTTGTCCCTTACATAACAATCTTTGGACGTCATTTTCATAAATAACCTACAAATAGTTGCTAAGGCTGTGTTCAGACTTGCCTATGATAATTTGGTAGGCTGTGTTTTTTTTATCATTAACACGTATTTTTTTGTATATACCAGCTTAAAAGATGTTAACAAATATGTAATAATGTGAAAATGACCATAAATTTGATGAATGATAAATATATACCTGACTATTATCAATATCTCAATCTCTCAGCCCTCTCCAAGTTTTTCCATATATCTTGAATAAATTTAAATTCATCTTTTATCATGTAGGCACGAGTTACCACATGGGAATCGCTCATGCTAGTGAAAAGATTAGCCATTCAGGAAAAGTGGAAATGAAGCTGACTGCCTGGGGTGTACCAATCTCATATTTCTTCACTTGTGGAGGCTCTCCTTACACCACAATTTAAATGATATAATCTTACAATGCAATTTATGCCTTTGACTTACCATGGACCAGTTTCACTGTTAGTACAGTGTTTAAACATATAAGGCATTAAAAACATACAGTAGGCCATACAAGATACACATATTAATTATTTATTGTGTTAAGTTTATCACATAGCCTAGCATAGCTTAGCTAATGTGCCTGCCATGCTATCAAAATGTAATGGTTTCAATACACAGTAACAGAAGTTTTGTGATTGAATATTACAAAAACTTATCCCATCATCATTTATTAACCATCAGAATTTGCATATGTAATGTTTACACACAGGTATTATTTGTATCTCCCCATTCCAACTAAATATTTGCTAAATTACAATATGATTAATAGAAAAGAAAATTATGATTTAAAGCATATAAAGATTTTATTATTATTTCTTTATTTATATTACTTACATATTTTATTTTTTAAATTTATAAATAAAATAAAATAGTGACCAAGCAATTTTATTATTATATCCTTTATTCATGTTAACACATATTTTTTTAAATTTATAAACATAATTAGTAATTAAAAAAAATATATTATAAATATAAAAAAAAATAGGGAACAACTGGTATCGGGAATAGGGTCCAAGCTACTGGTGGTTAGGGCTCCAGAGAAAGGAACCTCCTCACAATGCAAGCCATATCGAGGAGTACGGCCTTCTGTATCAAGCCCTTGATCCAGTCCCTTAACGAGAGCCTCTTAAGGTGTTCGTCAAGGCTCTTTGCTATTAACCCATTAGCCGAGACGACTATCGGCACTATGCACATTTATGCCTGAATGGAAAGATTAAATATTCAAGAAGATTAGCATCAAGGCTCATTTGCCCAGCGTGCTTCAGGTATCCAGTATTCAGGCTCCTGTAATAAGTAAGGAATTTTATTTTTACTTTCCTCAGGTAAGGCGGCATATGAGCGATGGCAGCTGCGCCGCCTTGGTAGTAATGCGCGCGCCCCACCGGCAATATGCGACGCAAGATGGCAAAGACAAATGTAAGGCAGGCCCAGCACGGCCCAAAAGTAACAAGTTCTTTTGGGGTGCAGTCGGAGCTACTGTACTTACGGGGGCTGCTGTGGTTTATGCAAAGTAAGTCATATTTTTTCAATACTAATACTGATACAATAAACATACTTTTATTCATGTAGTAGAACATTTACAGGCCCTTATGAATAGTCACTTTAGTTGCCACATTTGAAAGTATGGAATGAAATTCAATTTTTATTTCAGAATTTTGCCTCATTGGTCTAGTGATCGCAATCGCGACTGCGCAGCGTGAGGTCCTAGTTCGATTCCCGGGTTGGGCAGTGTCATTGGGTTTTTCTGTATGGAAATTCTTAGTAGCAGCATGGAGTCTGGAACCGTGCCTGGTAAATGGCCATAGGTTTGTCCCCCATTACATGGGACTCAACAACAGCATCGGGGAATACGCGTGATGCTATGTTATGTAATTTCATAAACCGATTCCTGAAAAATGTGAGAAGTCTTAAAAAAGTCGAGACAACAACATATTAATCGGAGATTTTTCACGTCTGCAGAAACAGTCCAGACGCCCGCAACTGGCTAGAGTCTAACGTCCCTTGGGCTAACGACTTCGTGGCTCTAGTGTACCAGGAGAATACGACTTACTGGAAGGCTGCCGTCAACCAATTCAATAGGACCACCACTTATCTGAGTCACTTCATGTTTGGAAAGGTAAATTTTATACTATAGAAATCGATAAATGCTTTGAACTACGGTTACTATTTAAACATTTATTTATTTAAACTTTCATTAAATATAATTATGCCTAATGGTAAACGAAGTTCAACAGAATAAATGTAAACAAAGAAGTGGCAACATTTTTCGTAGTTATTGCCATAAATGAACGATCGAAATAATTTGCATTAGAAAATTAAGTAATTTTATACAGATCATTTTTTTTTACTGTAACTAAATTTATGTTTCATCTACTATCCTGTCTTGCAGGAGGGTGTCTCCCCCATGGAACTCACAACCAGGCCAGAGCAGGACATTGAGAAAGATGCTGAGATTGTCTTCGCTAAGAAGGACTATCAGCGTGAGTTACACACTAGAAAAATTATATTGTGCGATGTTAATAATGGTTTTACTAAATAATAGGTCATGTTATGTTATAAAGCCTCTGCAACCGCTACGCGGGCGTGTACGTCTTCTGAATGTCCACACAATGGTCAAAATAAACGAGACAAATAATATGTGGCGTGATTATAGCAAAGTTCTAGAAGCGCACACGCTCGCAATATACTTAATATTTTTATAACGATAATAATACATTACAGAAACAGTGGAATAATTGTGTAGTATGACTTCTGCTTGTGTTTTTGGGTTTTATACAATGATAATCACACACCATTTTAAAATTGAATTCAGTTTTTCTCTCATATCAAAGCAAATGTTTTTTTCTTTTCTCTTTAAATAAAATAACTTAGATACGTTAGGTTGGGACAAAAAAAATATACATATAAATAAAAAATAACACCCCCATTTTTTTTTTTTTTTACGAACTTGTCACCCATATGTTATGTTATACTGGGCATTGTGAAAAGTTAAGACTGAAGTCATACGCGATATTTTTCTTATTCTTTCGATAGGGATAAAACCTCAGTATAATAATATAAAACGTCAGTATAATAGTATTTATTTATAATATGAAAAAATATAACATTTATTCTGACCTGATTCTAAAACAACACAGATGCAAACCGACCTTGCGAACTTCTATCACCTACAGGTGACACTGGGAATTGAAAAGTTAAATAATAAATTAAATAAGATTAACAATCATTCTGTTTGATACAATGACAGCACTATCATTACACAAAAGAATAAAACATACACAAGAAAAAACATATCTAATTACGTAGGTCCATTGTTTATTATCATTTTGACATTACATTATTCAATAGGATTTTGCTATGCATAATGTATGTTGGTGAATCACAATAGTTTTGTGAACGAAATATTCAGTGCCTAATAAGTTGCATGAGACCAGATTTTGAATACATTCCCACTTATTTACCCTTTATGTGTATACACAATGTGTAATTGAATATACGCAGAACTTGAAATAGTTTGTTCGTAATTGAAAATTCGCCAAACGGTAATGAGTAAAAGGTAATAAGACTCAATTTTAAATGCTATTTATAAAGCACACCACAATAATTTTAAAGGTTAATTTAAAAATCGAAATTTTTGCTTATTGTATAATGCTTTTAACTCAGTATTCTAATGGACCCCCATTAGAGTGTGAGGTTTTGCGTTAATTTACACATTGTATATTAAACATAATTACCGTACCGTATGACTACATTGAGCCAAGTCAAGTCAAGTACGTTAGATCGTGACCATCATACTTTACCTACTAATCAGGTCCCTGTACATAACCATGACTAATAAATAATATGTAGATGTGTGTTTGTATAACAGTGCCACCGCCGTCATTGGAACCTCTGTATGTTGAAGAAAAGGTATTGGGAACACCAGAAGTTGAAACTAAAGGTTAGCATGTGTCTTTACTTCATCATTTCTGTACAGTATTTACATTAATATTTTTTTATGAGTTGGGGTGTTTATGATAGACGGTTTCTTTTTGAATCTATGAATGCAGATTAAATATAGAGAAGTATCTTTTTAAGATTTAACAGTCCTACTCAACGTAAAGAATCTATTTTATTGAGGCGTCTATTGGTGGGTAGGATTCAGGGGCCTTTGCATCAAGGCATAATATTTGATTTTTTTTTTGTGTATAGTAAGTTTTTTTTTAAGTAAAACCTTATTAATAGTGATCCTACACTGAGGCAGATACTGTTAATTTGAATAACAATTGCATTCTCTTTTTATAAGTATATGAAATTACATAACAAAAAATAAAAACCGACTCCAAAAAAACTCAAAAACTATTATTATATAATATAGTAGTTGAAGAATATTGAAGTCGGTGCCAAGTAAAACATGCAATGATAAACCGACACGATTGGCGAAATGCATTTGTCGTGTCCGACGCATAATTCGCTCCGCACTCGACAATTTCTACGTGAACCCGTTGTTTCAATGTCGCTAGCAGCAAGATATATTACTTTTATGTTTTACTTGGCACCGATTTCAATATTCTTCAACTACTATATTATATAATAAAAGATTTATTTTTTGCTTTTTAGTTATTAGTTTTGTTTTTGAGTTTTTTTGGAGTCGGTTTTTATTTTTTGTTAAAAAATTTAATTATTTTACAATTTTGAGTGATGGGTAGACCTAGTAAAGACGATTCTCTTGAAAAGCTTTACAAAGGTCAAATATATGTTGCCCCAAGTCGAGTGAAAACCTTAGACGGTATTGCACTATGTGATTTTAAAATCAAATAAATTACTTAGCCGACCATCGAATCTGCAATATTACCCACCTCGGCTTAAAGTACGTATCAATACGAATAAAATAAGCCCAAACACTATGTAGCTGCTATCAACCATTAAGGAGTTCCCTAAACTGTACTGCACCTGCATCACGGACCTTGCAGTGGCAGTCATTACCCATCTCGGTGTAAAGATCTTGTCAACACGCATAAAATAAGCCCAAACACGAGGTAGTTAAGATGTACCGTTGAGGAGTTCCCTCGATCCTCTGTCGTCTCCATCATCAGATCTGCCCTAAACCTCCATAATATTGTAGTCTCTTCAGATATACACATAAATATCTAGTTTTTACGCCATGCTCGCCTACAATTTTCAAGAGATGCCCTCGATTTCTCAGGGATTCCACCATCAGGTCCTGACCTGATGACAATGGGACCAAATGACAAGCATACCGTTTCAAATAAAAAAAGAATTTTTGAAATCGGTCCGGGCGTCTTCGAGAAATCGAGTAAAAAACATAAAAAAAAAAAAAAAAATACAGCCGAATTGAGAACCTCCTCCTTTTTTTGAAGTCGGTTGAAAATGTAATCTTACGTAACTGATTGTTATCTACAATAATCTTGAAGGATAATGCATTACATATTTATGATGTAAATATTACATATTTATGTAAGTAAATACGAACATAACAATGGCGGCAAAACGGCGACTATTCAACTAAATGATATATTAAAATTAAACTAAGAGCCTGATTCACCGCTTGTTGATAAAGCAGCTGATTGTATATCCACCACTTATTCAACGAAAATTTCTGTTTCACCAGCGTCTGATAAAAACTCTGATTCATTAACCACTATATCTGGTTGCTGTAATTTTAACTTAACTAGCAGATATTTTATCAGTTCGATTACTACTGTACCATATCAGCAAGTGTTAAATCAGGTCCTCAGGGTATTGTTTATATGTTTTTCTGTTCGGTGGAAAAGACAGTTGAAAGACGTGAATTGGACGACGGATACTCGACTAGACGTCCGTTACAACTGTCATAGATATTTGTATTAAAATAAGGGGGACAATTTTTGCGCGTCATAAATCTCTTTTAGACATACTCTCTCGGCATTTCAATCTTTTAATGTCAAGATATCGTTTACTTACATGATATTATGAGAATTTGGAAAAGTTAAGCGAGTGATAGTATTGTTTCGTCGATATATCTCGAATTGGACAAGATCTCTATTTATTCGACAATTCCCATCTTTATAATGAAAGTGACCTATCTCAAAATTCTGATTTTGCTAAACTGACCTCAAAAAGTATACTTTTTTGAAGACTTTCTTGTACTTACATTTCCCACAAATTGCGTTTTGACTTAGGTCACTTTCGTTCTGAGGGTGCGATTTGTGTTTCTCTACCCGCGCGTTTCGACAAAAATCTCTATCAAAGATAGTTTCTTCAACTACAGAAAAAAATTATATCTCGACTGCGCCCAATCATTGTTGCACTTCTAATCTTTAAAGTACTAGTACCTCGCAGTGTAATACTATAAAAATTTAGCAAAAGGCAGATGAGCTATATTTGGCATGTCTTTTTTATATAGCGATTGTAATAGCCCGAGAATCACGCCCCTGTAACTTTGAAGACTGATTAAACATTATCACAGCAACTAAACTTTAAACTGATGGTTGTATATAACTTGTTATATTTCCAGCGACACTGGTCCAAACTGACAAATGTGAGCCTCAACCCCCTCAGACCATAAAGATCACTAAAGACATGGTGGAGTTAGAACATGATATGCACGAGAACACTAAGATCGCCATAGACAACTATAAGGCGGCCACTTCGTTCTTCTCGGAATACAACAAGGCTTTGTCCAAGGTAAGGATGAGGTTTATACAGCACCGCCTAATTGATTTTATTTCCGGGTTGGGCAGTGTTTTTTTTTTTCTGCATTCAAGTTCGATTTTTGAAACGGTGTAGTAAGGCCAGTCACCTTAACTGTTGAAGCTACATGAAAACGTTCGTAGAAGACTGTTCTGGCTTATTGGAAATATTTGGAAAATGAACAATCGGCAAGAAAATTTGCAATTTTAGCAATCGATTGTTTCATATTATGATCAAAAGATTCTAGCGGACCAATTGAATTTAGATTACATGAAATGTCAGAAAACGCTAACAAATTTTGCCCTACAATTATTTTTCTTTATGTTTTTAAAGCATTGTCCCACACTAGAGATCGTGTATCGTGGGTACAGTTTACAAACATACATGTCACATGCACACACAACCAGACCCGAAACAAACATCAGTAGATCATATAAATATGAACCCGAGACATGTAGCGCAGAAAGCTAATTGTTTAGCCTTCAATAATTCACCCGGTATAAATTTCCTTTAGAAGCCCGAATTTTAAAATCTCATTATATTTATTTATTATTTACTTCAACTTGAATGACAACCAACCAGTATGAAGAATCCTCTTCTCATGGTCTTTGTTCGGTTACCTAACGTCACATCATAGTATCAGGCAGCAAATGATCTATGATCCATGATACATTTTTGATTTTGCTAATATATACTAATTTCAGATCATAGAGGCATCCCTAGAGGACTTAGACAAGAAATACTTCACGACTTTGAATGGATCGCTGGCGCAGAAAGAAGCCAGCCATAAAAAAGCTAAAGATGCCTCAGCTAAAGCCAAATGTGCTATTGGTATGCGTTCAATAATAATTATTATTATCTAGCTTTATGCCCGCAACATTCTAACCTTGTTCCCCATTTAGCCCCCAAGGGTTATCTCGGGGGCTGAACTTTGAATTACTCTGTTGATCCTTCGATTTGATAAATCAGAAAAATGTCATTACATGGCGACATTAGGCTCAATATACCTATTTTGTTTTTGATTGTGCCCCCCTAATTTTTCTCTTGTGTTTGGAAAATAGTTTTAAAACATATGTTACGTAAGAAAAATGTGACATTTGCTGTCTCTAATAAACATGTTATTTAGTATCCACTCACGAAAAAAAAAAAAACATGTAAGCGAAAAAGAGATACACTGTTTGTGGCTCTTACGTAATCCAGAACTATTTGCAGGCTATAGAATATTTGTTACCGTGACTCGCAGCGTAGGAATCAATTCGCTTTGAGACTGCCTTCTTCATCGCTGCTTGTGTTCCAGAGACCCTGGACCGCATGATCAAGGCGGGTGTGCAGGCGCCGCCGGAGAGCGTCGCCATGACCAAGCGGTACATCAAGCAGTTCCGCGCAGACCTCTCTGCCGCTGAAGACAACTTCAAGCGCGAAGCTGAGAAGGCAGTCATCAGCGAGAAGTATTGGAATAAGGTGAAAAATATATAATTTTCATATTCATTGAATGACTGCCTCGTTGGTTTAGGAGTCGCAAGCATGACTGTTGCGACTGTAGCGTGAGGCTCCTGGGCTCGATTCTCGGCACGGGCAGTGTTATTGGATTTTTCTGCATGGAAATTCTCAGTAGGAGCACGGAGTCGCCCCCTATTACATGGAACTCGATAACGGCATCGGCAAAATGTGGGTGTCCATTGTACACCTCTGCCTTCGCAGTTAATCATAAAGGGGTCACACGACACAAACAGAAAGGGGTCACATTGCCTACAAATTTTTTAGTTTCCGAGTCCAAATTACTTACAAATATGGCTCCGAATTTATAGGCTAGAGGCATAATATTTAGACGATTTGTTAATTTTAAATTTTAAGAAATATATTTTTAATGCGGTTAGGCTTACTTTTGACTATTATCTCAATACACGACATTATGAATATTGTTACGATATTTTATATTTGACAGGTGGAGGCAGCCCGCAACATGTTCAAGGACGAGTTACAGGCGCTATTCCCCGGCATCGACCTGTGTGCGCGCAAACTGGACATCCGGGGGGACACCGACCTATTGCTGATGTATGCACTCAAACGGGTATGTCTCATCTACGTACTTCGTAAAAAAGTTTTGTTTTCAAAATTCTGTATAAGAGTCGATAGCTGACATCAATACAAACAGAAATATTCTTTGACAAATCAAGTGATTTTGGCGATATTAATATATTTTAAATTCGTTTCAGATTCAATTCTTGCAGAACCAAATAGCCGAGTTACAGACTGTGCGAGAGCTTAAGATCAACAGGGCTATTGAATGTAAGTTATTTAGGGAATCAAATAACTTTGCTATTTTGCCGTATATTTGGGTCTGGATTATTATGGCTCTGGGGCTAACCTAATGGGAATTACCTTAATCAGTGACATGTGCAATGTACAATACAATCTGCTACTGCGTACCCGCTTGCAAGATTCAAGCACACTCATATCGTGTGACTATCATTGTACTATAGAACTCGTGTCAACAAAGAAACTAATGTAAAATAGCGGCGCCATTTATGCTTCTCACTCGCACACTATTTCCGTCTTTTCTCAGTTATCTTGTTATGTACTTGTTGTCATGTGGTAAAAAATATAATAAAATATTCAAGAACATTTTTTGCTGACTACGAATTCGGGACCATGTAGTATTAAAAAAAAAAGACTTGTAAAAGATATTGAAAAAAACAATTACAAAGTAAACAATTTCATTTCAATCGCCGATACAAGTTAAGTACATGCCGCTATTTTAGATTCATTTATTCATGGGTACTTATACAATTATACTGTGCCGTTCGCTGATAAAGTTTTGTTATTTCAGGCCGCGATGAAAAAGCACTGATAGAGGCTAAAGCAGAGGATATCATCAGGAATGAGAGAATGGCCAGAGAAATTGAGTTCATGAAGAAGGTAAATAATTTTTTCCAGTCTTGTTGGCGAGTTGACACAATGAGTGCGTCACGATTTGACAATTAAAATTATCCCCGAATTTTTTGCTTGATCAATAATTAAAGGTAATTTTTTCAACGTCAAAAAAACATGGATTAAAAATTAAAATAGTCTTCAAAATATACTTAAACCTTATATTGGTTCTAAAATGTTTTGAAACATCTTACAGAGCTTGGAAATTCAGGCGGAAGCTAGTAGAAACACGAAGGAACAACTTAAGAAGCAGTACGAGATTCAACAGGAGGTACTGCAGGACAGGCTGTCCAAGAAAGAGAAAGAGGTTTGTATGCGTTATATTTTGTATTTTATTTTAGACTCGTTTGTATAATTATTTTTTGATTTTTTACACTCATTAGACGAAGTTTTAGGAAACATTAGTGGTAGAGGCTCCTATACTGATATAGAGTGTTATTTAATATTGGTAATTGTATTTTTTTATGACTTGTATAATTTTTCTGAATTTAATGTGAAAATGTGACAGACTTTTGCTGTCATTTTTTTCGAATGAACTGTCAACGAGTTACTATTTTGTTTGGTTACAGATTATGGGCAACTTCAACCGGGCCGTGTCCGAAAAAGTTGAAGCCGAGCGAGTGTTGTTCAAGAAGGAGTTAGCCGCTATGGCAGGAAAGCTTCAGGCCATCGAGCAGACGTTGAAACGTAAGTTAAATAAAGTTGTTCTTATATTTACGATTTATAAACATCTGAGAAACATATCCGAAATATGCGTTCTATACAAATAGTTAATTATTTATATTATTACGTGATTCACTAACATAATTATTAGTATAATGCCTAATCTGGTCCAGGAACTTAAAAAATGTTAGTCTCTTTATGTAATGTAGCCAAGCACCAAAAAAGGATTTTTGAAAATTTAACCCTTATAAAAAGGACAGTTGTATTAATTTCCTCTTTGATATGTTTATTTAATAAAATGTTTGTTATTAAAGAGCGAGCGGCTGCAGAGGCAGAAGCTCGTCGTTCTCAATCGCTGTGGGCGGCCGCTGAAGCTTTACTGGCTGCCACCAGGCGAGCTGTGCCTGAGACCAAGGTCGACAACGAGCTGAAAGCGCTCGAGAAGGCCGGTGAGAGGATATCCTGGAACTTTTCCTACATAATAAAAAAACTTCGACCTATTTTGTTAAACTACAGTGTAGTTAAAAATTGCCTGTCTGTCTAAACACTTGATAACTCAAAAACTAGTGGAACAATTTTGGTGGAACTTAAAATATTTTTATGACTAAAAATAGTTGCTTCGGGTTTGGGTGTATATCCATGTGAATATTTGTGTTTGTAAACGAAATCAGGATGAATGGGCAACAAATAAAAAAAATGAATGGACAGTATATCACTTTCTAGTTTATATATTTTTCATAAAAAGATACATAATCGCATGTACAGTCAACGTCATAAATATATACGTAGCGAAATTAAACGCTCATATCTTGGAAAGGTATTGGTTAAAATCATTAAAGGTTAAATGACCATGTATCCGCAGATACTATGTATGAAAATGGTTTAGATTTCTATTTCTTCTAATACTCGCTTTTAAATTTCGCTACCAGTATACATCTTGTTGAGGCTGATTTTCTCACATAATACGGGGTTCGCAGGAAATATGTGGGCCGGGATCCAACTCAGACCCGCCTGCATCCAAAACGAGCGTTTAAGTGCTAAGCTATCATTGCTGTAACTGTGTCTGTGAATGAAAAACAGTATCGATAGTGAAATGGAAAATACATTTGTAAATAACTAATATTTTTTGTTGTTGGAGTTGGCGGAGTGGTTGAGAGATCGACTGCTGAGCTACGTGTCACGGGTTCGATTCCCGCACGGTACAAATATTTGTATGATCTACAGATAGTTGTTTCGGGTCTGGGTCTTTGTGTATGTGAATACACACCGTGCCTCGGAAAGCAAGTAAAGCCGTTGGTCCTGTTCCTGATCCCTCTCCGGTCGTGTCGGATTGCTGTCCCATCGGACTATGAGAGTGAAGGAATAGAGAGAGCAACTGTGTTTGCGCACACACTTGTGTTCTATAATATCTCCTGCGTAGTTGGCTAATCTCCCGTGAGATTGGCCGTCGTGACCGAAATCGGTCAGGAGGACATTATTAATATTTTCTCCCCAGGCAAGGATGACAAACTGGTGGAGACAATACTGAAGGGTATTCCCGCTGAAGTGCGCGAGAAGGGCATCATCACCGAGAAGTCGCTGCGAGACAGGTTCGAAAAGGTATCCCCGTTATTTCCTTACTAATTTTAACCGTTGTACGCTGTGTAGCGGCTAAATCCATATTCACCGGCACCATAAAATATGTTTAAAATTAAAACGACCAATTATTCATACAAAATTCCCTGTTACACGTTATGTCGTTGGTGAAATTGGGCCTTGAGAGGGGCAATTCTCGCGCGTATAATTATTACTTAAGAGAAATTTTAATTCCTATCGCTAAAAGTCATGCTATTGCATATCCTCTAATAAAAAAAATACAAAATATAGCATCACGCCTATCTCTGAAGGGTTAGGCAGAGTTTGGCTGTCAGATATATCTTGTAATTAAGGCGTGGGTTATATATAAATTAATGATCAAATCTGACTATGTTATCTTTCAGATGGAGAAAACAGCGGTGCAGGTAGCTCTAGTGGGGCGCGAAGGCGCCTCACTGCCGGTCTACTTCATATCCTGGCTGCAGTCCAAACTTATGTTCTCCAAAGTGAGTTCAAATTATACTTACTTAACATTCAAATGGCATTAAGCCAAAAGGGGATCAAACTTAGTATAATATAATAGTATACATATGTATATTGAAATTAAAAAGGGGCAGAATTTTTATGATTTTATGTTATAGAAAAAATTGGATTCCGCCCGCGGCTTTGCTCGTTTGGATCACAAACCCATGCATTTTTTTGGGTCAAAAAGCAGCCTACAAACTTCTCAATAAATAGGCTATAACATGCAAAAATACTTCCCTATTTAAATCCAATTTTGTTCGGAATGTCATGGGTTTTAATTTTTTGCGCGGAACCCATATCTTTTGCTATCTGTCAATGAAAGTCTCGTCAAAATCGGTCCAGCCGTTTCGGAGATTAGCCAGAACAAACAGGCAGACAAATTTTTTAAAAAACATTTTGATTTTTAATGCTTATTAATGCAGTTAGTAAAAATCTGTTATTTTGACATTACAAAAAGACACTGCAATTTTATTTATTTGTATAGATAAA
Organism: Shargacucullia verbasci; assembly: GCA_947562105.1. NCBI lineage: Eukaryota > Metazoa > Arthropoda > Insecta > Lepidoptera > Noctuidae > Shargacucullia > Shargacucullia verbasci. Next base: position 6,300,595 of record OX387302.1, on the reverse strand, counting down.
AATAACACCATCACACATAACATTATGTACGACAACATTTCGTCTATGCTTTTCTTAAGTCCCATGTAATATGGTAAGAGCTTATTGACATATATGAGACACAATTTCAAACTCCGGGCTGTTACTGAAAACTTTCTAAGAAAACTCCTATAATACTGTCTGACCCGGGCTTGAACCCTAGTAAGCTAGTTCAAGAAAATTATGGAGTCATAATCAGGAAACAACGTTGCGCAAGTCAATTACAAAGATGTACCGTATTTACGTCACACGTATCTCAAAATTATGCAATTGTTTAGACATGCGCATCGTGCTAATTTGGCTAGAAGATAATTATTTTGGTACATTATAAAATAAAATGAATAATAATAAATTTCCATTATATTTTGTTTGCAGTTTTCTGAAATCCCTCAGGAAGAATTGGACAACATGCCCATAGACTTCACTAAGTTAGACACTTTCGACATCATGCATAGGGCGAGGTATGCATTGTACATTCATTATTTAAAAATATAACATTACAAGTATAGTAGAGTATCTATAGAGTTTTTTTAGGACCTATCTCCACTTTGGAACTGTGCATTTAGAATCGTTTTAAGAGAGCCTGCAAAGGCTTACTTGAAATAAAAATACTTTACTTTTGTGACTCTTGAGTTTAAAATATTTCGAGTGTTGAGTTAAACAAAAAATTATGTGAAGAAGGATATTTTAATTGATAACATTTCAGACTAGGATTACCTACATACAGTACGAATACTATAACTTTGCCCATGTGAAGTACGCAACAAGGCGCTGCGCAGTTGTCACTTTTTCGGTCTAAATGGTGACGAGTATGATAGCGGGGGTCGCGGAAGACGAGCGCTTACGGAAACACCCGAAGCACCCGAATGAGAGCTAGTGATGCCAATTTAGGGTAGTTTACCCTATATTTAAAGTAAAACTTAAAGAAGATAATACCAAATATATTTTAAATATCTTTCATAAATCATGTGCATACTTCAACCAATGAAAAACGCTGTCAAATAAATTCAATAATAGCATTTATGGGGAAAAAGACAGCGAGGTGGGAAGAAACATGAATTATTTAAGTGCCAATAGTAAGTACTTAAAAAATAACTCACTAATAATAATTCTAATTGTTTTCCTTATACAATTACCAAACAGAGACTTAAGGGTATTTTATTCAAAATAATGCACAACATAGGGAAAATTAGATCAAGGGTGAGGTATAGCGGAAACAAGACATCAGTTCATCTTTGTTCCGTCTATATGCGCGTCTTTCTCTCTGGTTAGTTGCTGCAAAAAGTGTTTCGTTAATTTTGTGTTGTTGTTTTTTTGTTATCGTTATTTCGTTTTTGTTTGTTTATTGTTATTCTTGTTTAGTTCTTGGCTATTCATTAGCTTTCATTTGATATTCATAATGTTATTTTATACTTATATTTCTTTTTAAATAATCGCTCTAATTATTTTTTCGCTGGCGCCGTCTTGACACTCTATGTCACTCCCACAACTGAGACGAATCTAATGACACCTCATATTTTGAAACCGTTCCGTCAAACGGTTTAGGTTGTAGAGCGTACATATATACATACGGTCTAAAAACACCACCTATTTTATGCGTTACATCATGGCGGAAATAAACAAATTTTCTTTCTTTCTTTCTTTGGCAGTCGGGTAAAAATTAAACATTATTGTGACTATCAAGTTATTTTTATATGCGTATAATTTTCTTTTCGACTGTACTTGCGCGAACTTCACCGATGGCTAACTTCGGATGGCCAAAGTTATGATATTCGTACTGTACCTGGAGCGCATTCTCGCTAGAGATCATGTCAAAATCGAGATATATCGAATGAATATGGCGTATACCGCTCACGTAGCATTTTCAGATGAGATATGATCGTGCGCAGGTACCACATGGAGCACAACAACGTGGGCGCGGCGCTGCGCTACGTGAACCTGCTGCAGGGCGCGGCGCGCGCGGCGGCGCGGCCGTGGGCGGAGGCGGCGCGGCGCCACCTGGAGCTGCGCCAGGCCGCCGAGGCCGTCATGGCGCACGCCTCCGTCTCCGGCCTGCTCTACCTCTAGACTGACGGCTTGTGAGTGAATTTTGTTCCCGGATTACGGACTCGAACCTACCTGAAGGACTCGCAGCACTCGAGTAAATAATTAAATTGAAAGGTTCCACGGTTTGCCCCCGCGGGCTGTGCCCGGATGTCCGGTAGTAGTCTTTGAGTCGTATATTGTGCTCTGTTCCACTAAGAATAAAGACCTTTTTCATGTAATTTCGATATCTTGTCCGTAATTAATGTGATTGAAAGTTGTAACCGGTGTCGTGAACGTCATTTTTGTTTTGTTACGTTGGCGCAAACTAATAGTTACATTAAAACGTTTCTTACCCCAACACTATATGTCTTGTTTATCTGACGTTGGCATCTGTTACAATTAATTGAAAGCATTAGCGGTTCGAAGAGAAATGGCCAAACAAAATTCACTTACGAAAATATCGATGGAATAAACGCGTATGTCGATGGACTGTCGTCAATGACCGATACATCTTTAGCACATTATCTCGCAATATAAACAATATACCCAAATTGCTAACACATTGCTAAAGTAAATCGGGACTCATCACTAATACATGAATATAAATTTGGTCAAAGTTACTTAAAAACAGACATGTATTAGACTCTTTGTAAACAATATCCCAAAATTAGTTTTGTATCGTCGTCTTAATGTGCTAAATACGTAAAAACGACTAGACAATTTATTGCTAACTTAAGGCAATTTAAGTAGTATTGTACTTTATTATAGTACATACAACATGTTGACTTAACAATAAGAACATAGCCTGTTTTTAGTCAACTTACGTATAGATGTAGGTAATAATGTCGCAATGTATCGCCATTTTGCCGACCGGCTTATATTCGAACAATACGTCGAAGTAATGAATGTAGCAAACTACCAATCCTTGACCCTGGCTGTTATGTGGCGTAACTGCCTTTACAATATAGACAATATTGTACGATACAATAACATATTGTGGCATATAACCTTATATCAAAAGTAGGTGAAAACACGATTTTTTTGACAAGCTTAGTCGATTATTTATTTCATTCAAATAAACTTAGATTTACTGCACCTGTTTTTTGAGGAAAATATAGTATCAATGAAGGTACCTAAAAATTGAAAAATTGAATATTTTAATATTATAAATATTAGGACTTCTAAATATAAAGTTTCTTCGAAACAGTACGATTTTATATATATATATTTTTTTTGTTAGCACAAAAAGTGTCTGCATTTATTCCAAACGGATCAAAATGGTTAGATTCAGTAAATTACGGTGCCAGCGAAGTGGATATGTGGAGGTTTCTTTAATTTTAGTAATTTATGTAAATATAAAAATATTGTATGTAATAAATTAAAAGATGATTTTTATGTCATTTTGTTGTTTCATTGTGTATTTTGAATCCCATTATTTTAAACTATGCATTATTTCCAAAGTTTTTTGTTAGAGTTTGTGGTTCTTTATTATACCTAATTATATAGTGATGATATCTAATCTAACTATCAACAAAGTCAACTAATTTTGATAGTTTTTAACTTCTTAAAGCTATGAGAAAGCCCATTTTACTATCAACTGTTAATAATTCCTCATTCTGAAAGAAATTTGGGGCTAGATCAGACTATAGTTCTGTTCCCTAGCACATTGAAACATCTCACGTACTTACTCATTATCCGTCTCAGCAAAAAGTATTCAGTTATGATGGAACAATGTCATAATCGTATTAGCCGTTACAAAAAATAAACCTTATTTCGTAAAAAATAAGATAAGATATAACGTGACAGCGCTAAATCGGAACTTTCGTCATCGAAATGAGGTTTATTTTCAGATCTCAATCTCATGATAACACAAATGGTCTCCAAGGCCAAAAATAAACGTTCAAACTGACCCTGAATGTTAATATGTCGTAATATGACCGATATTTGAATAAATTTATATTGGTATTCTGCTAAAATTGTCAAGACAATTCACCCAAATTGGTATTCTCTCTCCAAATTGGTAGTAGGGTATTCTGGTCTTATTGGTATGTGTGTACATGGGCGACCTGGGATCATTCTTTTGTTTTTTTTTTAAAGTATAAACTTATTTCAATCTTTATCATCACTGGCAGACTGGCTGACAGGGACAATACAAGCATTAGAGAACACAATAACGTTTAATCAGAATGAGAACTGTCAAAAGAAATTAAAATATTATAGCTAAAAACGAAAACAAATTAAAATTTCTTAGACATCAAACCTTAAACAATATCTAAGTAAAATAATGTTCAGAGCCGTGTCCTGCATACTATCAGTAAGGACACTTTTTGTAAGTATTTGAAATCTTCGTGCTGAAAACTGACATTCAATATTCATATCAGTTCTTTCAATAACGTAACTTTACAGCATGTTCCACAGAAAATCGGTGGTAGCTTTTCGGTTGAACGCCACCTCAATGCAGGAGGGACTGAGATCGATACAAGACCAAACCTGATTTTTCCAATTTATTTGCGGTCATAATTGATTATCATTCCTTATAACGAATGCGAAGGAACATATCAAGAGGACTCCTACACGTCCGAAAGGGCCTTATAAACGTCTCCATGCTCATGGGGTGTCAACTCGAACAAATTATAATTTGTCTTTAAAAAAATCTCATTGATGGTAGCATAGGTAACAATAGTGAAATTATGGATCACTAAAAACCGTTAAACGGCAGATTTTGGCTAAAATATAATCAGTAACGAAACTCTTATTTATATTTATTTATTTTGGCTAAAATATAATCAGTAACGAAACTCTTATTTAATGTGAATTTATTTACACTCATAAATCACGTATTTTCGACAAAAAAGATAAATTAAGCTTTTAACTATAATTCGAACCATTTCAATGATAAACTAACCATTGTTATTTCATTTTGTTTTTATTTTAACTCTACAATAGATGGCGGTTTATTCAATTTGCCCTGTCACCACCTTTACTACAACCACATTAGTTTATCAATCACCTACTAATTAACGTTTCATCATCATCATCTCCACCGAAAGACATCCACTGCTAGTTATTTCATCTTAAGAATAAGTCATAATCTGACAACAGATATTTCGAAATCTGTCACTTAGAAATATAAGAATTGAAATTAATTCTAATATAACATCTAGCATCTTTGCCGTCTAGAGGCAGCTTATAGATGGCTGTATAAAAGTACAGTCTCTGGCTATCTATTGCCCACATGATGGTCTAATTCTAAGAACAGGTCAGTGCCCAGCCGTGGGACTATTTATAGCAAGATCCCGCGGCGCCATCTGGCCTTTTGCTGGACCGTTTTCTTGCGAGATTTCAGTGGCAGAAGAGTTTCTACGAGCATTCTGTAAATAACCGAAACATCTGCTGATTGTTTCTTTCTCTTCTGTGGCTCACCAATTACTTTCTTAATGAAACTAAACATTTCAGCTGAACAGCAAATCACTCAAAATGTGCCGAATTTTAGTTAAACCAAATCTCAAAGCTCATCCAATCCTTTTTCTTCAGTGCCGCCGCCATCCATTAGACTACCAGATAGCGTCAATATCCCGTTTTCCTACAAACTTTAAATATAAGAAATCATCACATAAAGAGCGAGAGACATGCCCCCCGCCCCCACCACCGCCACCGCCGCCACCTAAGGATGACAAGTTGTTTTGGGGAGCTTTGACCTTGCTGTTCATAGCTGGAGGCTGCGTTGTTTATGCAAAGTGAGCAATTTATATGTAATGTGAGGTTTGACGACACGGTTGGCGCAGTGACTAAGTGATTAGCTTTCTGCGCTACGTGTCGCGGGTTCGATCCCCGCACGGAACAAATATTTGTGTAAACTACGGATAATTGTTTCGGGTCTGGGTGTTTGTGAATGTGAATATGTGTTTGTAAACGCACCCACGATACAGGAATTATTCAAAGTGAGGGGCAAAATTAAAAAAAAAAAAAACATTTCCGCAAACTTCTATTGAAAAATCAGTTTGGAATATTTAATTACTAACCTATTTCTGGGTCAAACTGGGATAACACTGCAACAGTCTCGTGAAAGGAGAATGGGCGTTTTGTTCCCGGTGTTGTCTCAAGTTGTCGTGTACAGCTTTCTTTTATTTATTCTACTGAGAGAAGCTACTTTAACTGTCTTCCTTTGCGGGGCTGCTGATAGTGAGGATCTGGGCCCATGGGGCTTTTGTTAATACCTTTTTAGTAGCAGCATTTGGATATACATATATTCGGTACTTAAATGTAGTGTAGATCTCTCAGGTGCACCTGATGTTCCTAGCCTTTGAGAAATAAATACAGGCGCAGGCGTGATAATATGTAAAATCTACTTTGCAGGAGTTCACCAGAAATCAGAGATTGGTTGACAATAAATGCACCATGGATCGACGATTTAATAGCTATATTGTACCAGGAGAATATGACGTACGCAGAATTCGCCATTACATCTATCGAGGACACGAAGAGATTCATCGCCAGTCTAAGCAGCGAAAACAAACCGAAGAAGTGTTCGCTTGAGGGCGGACCTGTGCCTAATTACGGTAAACGAAACAACATTAAGTCGGCAACAAAAACGAGAACTGAACATTAGTTTTATTTGTCTCATATTCCTTGTTCCTCCATTGAAAAGGGAGAATCCGACTAAGGTTAGACTTGTGGACCATTGGACCCAAGCCCTACTGCGTGCGCTGTAGGATTTATATTCTCGCTTGACTTCGATAGATGTAGTTTTTGCATGCAGCTAGCTGGTTGTCGTTTCAAGCCTGATGCACTAGACGTAGATACTTAATTATCGTCACCCGAGAAGATTTCGTGCTTCTTGATACGACAATAAAGCGAGACGGAGCGACTGTCATCTAACCCTTGCCACCCAATAACTGGGAGACACTGATACTCTAAGGTTCAATCGTTGTCAGACTTTTTGGAATTCTGATCATAAGTAGTTCCAGAACAGTTATCTATCGAAGGACTGTACTGCGAAGTACAAATGTAGCTACGAGCCCCTCACCAACCAATTATTTCAATTCTCTTCTCCAGACGTTCCCGAGGAACCCAAAGAGCAAGAGCCTGAAGGAGAGGGTAAGAGAAGTCACCGTTCTTATTTACAAAATATTTTACAAACTCTTCTTGACAAACGCTAATATTCTATAATTAATTACGAGGTATTTAATATATTTGTATTTTTATTTTTAAGCACCTGTTAAGAATTATTAGATTTATTGTATGTCATGTAATTATATTATTTTTGTTTAACTACCTTTAACTGAATATTATTTGTAAGTTGAATGAACGAAGCTTCTTCGGGGCTGTATGGTGAGTACTTACCTTTAACACCTACTCAATCTTGATGTCTATAAAAGTACTATATCATGTTAATATTATTTGTTTACAATACTCGGTCCATATCAAGAGATATATAAGATTTTTGTTAGACCCCTAGATTAGGGGAATAAATACTAGGTCCACGGTTACGACAAGCAAAAAACGCTGTTGTACAAGTAACGTTTTATTTTAAAATCATTTGATTGCGTTTGCCAGCACCTCATCTGACGGTATGTGACGATGCTGCCGAGGATGGATCCAGCTCCATTACTGCCTATTCACTCTCGCTTGAACTCATAGACATAAGACAAATCTTCTTTTATGTGGTCACAAATGCGTGAATCGTTTTGTTTCCACGTAGAGATATGTAGAGATATGTACCTGTAGGTTCTTGTAGGTAGGGTTACCATCCCCAAATTTTGAAAACCAGTGTTCGAAAGTAGAAATACCAGGACATTTCGGATTAAAAACAGGACGCAGTATAAGAAAACAGTATCAATTAAACTCAATGAATAGCAATTAGATACAATGTTTTATGAAATTATCTTCAATTAAATTATATAATATAAGAAATGGAATGAAGGATTAAATTATAACATAGCACCGATGCAGATGATTAAACGAAAGGTTCGAGGCAGTAGTGGCGCGCGAATAATAAAACAGGACCTTACGAGGATTCTTTAAAACCCAGGACGCTCTTTAATAACTATACAGGACAACCTAGGACACTCCAAAAATCAGGACATGTCCTGGGAAATCAGGACGGTTGGCAACCCTATTGGTAGGTGATGTCGAAATAGATTTTAATCGAATACGAACCTTACCCGAGTGATATTAAAGGTCGTCAATTAAGTGGATATTTTTACATTTGTAATGTCAATCATGTTGAGGTTCATCAAAAGCGGCCTTTGACTAGCTGTTCTTTCAGACCTCGTTGTGTGCAACCCGGTAACGCCTCCGGTGGTGACGCAGGACATCTGCGACATCGAGAAGTGCATGAAAGAACTTGGTGAAAGCGCGCTCAATAACTACTACACTGCTATGGAAGCGTGCAAATGTTATAACTTGGTAATTATTTTTATTCTTCTGTAAGGCTAAAGAGGGGAGGAAATGTTGGCGTTCATATGTATAGTTGACCTAAAAATGCGATGTAAGGCAGACAGGATGCGAAAGGTAAGGCGAGAACTAGATATTGCGGCACAATCAAGGAGAAACTGATATCCAGTTATGCTAACATGAACGTCGCATCGGAATTTTGTCGTCTTGACTGGACGAAATAATTGCTTTAGTATCTGTTACCGCACGAAAAAATTGTGTCGCTGGCGCTCATGTTGGCCCGCCAACAGGAGACTGTGATGCTGATGGCTGATCCAAGGAGTAATGTCATTTATTTCTTCCTTTTATAAACTTGCGACTTGTGACTCCTCCGGTGTTGCGGGTGTCCATGGGCGACGTTAATCGCTTACCATCAGGCGATCCGTCTGTACGTTTGCCGCCTATGCCATAAAAAATAATAATTATAAAGTGAATAGCTCTGTTTATTTTACAGTTGGTAGAAGAGACGATGCAGAAGTTTTCTTTCCGACGTATGAAAGCGTTGCGGCCAGCCATGGTGGAGCGAATGGATCTTGTTAAAGAACATCTGAAAAATGCTACGAACTGCAGCAATAAACTTAGTAGGTATACTTCATCTTAAAACCTAGTTTGGATGAAGAAATCCATATACATACAATACCCTTATTGGTCTCACATAAATCTTTACTATAATCTGTCTGAATTAAAATAGACCTTTACCGCTAACTTTGTTTCGGCGTTCCTTCTCAGGAATAGTCATAGGAAATGCCGAAGCCATCTTGTTAAAAAAAATACTGTAAAAGTAATTGCAAAATAAACAATTTAATTTCATAGCGCCGCCGCCGATGTGATATACCGACTGTTACATTGAATGCGTTGTTTATGCTTCGAAACAACAGTACACGAAATATTCAAATATGTTCTTCTTGCACCCAAATTGTCAGTTTGACTTTTATTTATAGTAGTACTAGCTTCCGCCCGCGAAATGAAATGAAATGAAATGAAATGAAATGAAATTATTTATTTTGCAATTAGGATTTTTCAATCACTTTTACACGTCTTGTTAAAACTAGATGGGGTCGGCATTTCCTATGACTATCCCTGAGAAGAAACACCGAAACAAACTCAGGGGTCAAAGTCTATTTTAAAGTCCAGACAGATTGTAATGATGTAAGGGTTTATGTGAGACAAATATAGGATGGAATAGCCTTTTGAAGAAAGTGCCATAACTATTTGAGCTAACCTGTCGCAACAGAGTGCAAGCATGCATCAGTTATCGTGAGAATTAATGAAATTAAGAGCGTTCAGCCTAGATCTCACTCACATTTACAATGTATAACGGTTATATATAAGAAATAATTTCAATTTAAACGACATTACAATATCAAAATAATGAAGTAAATAATATAATAATTAATGGCAAAAATTTTATATAAAAAAAAGGAAAGGCTAAAGAGCGGTTCAATCCCAAGCGTTTTTGTCATCTAAATAGTCCGAAATTTTATAGTATCCTTTTTTACAAAGTTTAGATTTAATTACAATTTTGAACTTCTTTAATGTTAAATTACGTATATCATTGGGAAGTTTATTGTAAAAGCGTATACATTGTCCCATGAACGAGTTGCTAATTCTGTGGAGGCGCGTAGCATGCACAGCAAGGTTGTGTTTATTCCTAGTATTCAAAGAATGAGTATCAGAGAGCTTGACAAAGTTAGAGATATTTTTATAAACATAAATTAAATTTTCAAATATATATTGTGACGCTACAGTTAGAATATTAATTTCCTTAAATCTGTGTCTCAGCGACACCGCGACTGCGCCCGCATTGATTATGAACCCGTGCATTTTTTCGGGTCGCACGTAGCGCCATCTAGCGTCTTAAAGCAATTGTGACCGTTTTTTTCTGGATGAAAGGTACCCTATGTCCTTTCCTGTTCTGTTTCTGACAATATATTTGCAAAATTTCATGATGATCGGTTCAGTGGTTTAGGCGTGAAAAGGTAAAAAACAAACAAACTTACTTTAGCATTTATAATATTAGTTAGAAAGTTAGAATTCATATAAGTTCATTATACTTTTTGTTTTGAAGAAACCTACTCTTTATAACATGAGACTCCCAAAATGATCTGACGTCTTTTTCTTCTTTGTCGTTCCCTCACTAATGAGGATCGTGACCATATATGATTTGTCTCCATTTGCTTCTGTCCTGCGCCAGTTCAATAGATCGTTGTAGAGTTTCTCTTGTTGCCTCTACAATACTTTTACACCAGCGTGTTGGAATTCTGCCCCTGAAGCGCTTTCCCTGCATCTGTCCCACGATTAATTGCTTCTCCAACTCATGCATATGTGATCGCATTATATGTCCAAAGAAACTTAGTTGACGTTCTCGGCATAGAGAGGTAAGTCGTTTTTTGATGTGGAGCTCTTGTAAAATCGATTCGTTTGTCCTCATGGCTGTCCATGGTATCTTTAGCATTCGTCTCCAGCACCACATTTCAAAAGCGCTTATTTTGCTTATGTCCCGTTTTTTGAGGCACCAGGTTTCAGCTCCGTAGGTACAGAAAAATAGAAAATACTAAGGAATGCACTAGACGTATTTTGGTAGCTCGAAAATGATCTGACGTAGGTACTTAAAAATAAAAACTTAATCCAAGGTCATTTGTAACAGATGAAATGGTTCGCTACCTTGACTGCGGGGTCCAAGCTACAAAGGAGCAGATCGAGAACTCCAAGCAACTCCATCGGGACTACAACGAGCGGTTCAAGGCGGCGTATATAGAGTACCAGTGGGAAAATGACAAGTCTGTCGCGATGGACAGGCAGTGGCAGCTGGTAAATGCTCTTCAAAACACATTGGATTACGCCGGTATTCCTCGAATGGTTAGGCCTAGGTGTACCTACTATTGTATAGGTACCTATGTTTTGCTGATGACGTTATTTAGTCCCATGTGATAGAGGTCGAGTCTATTGTCATCTACTGGGCATTAAGAAGGCACGGAGGGGTCTCGCTGTTTAAAGAACGATCACTCATCCGAAAAATGGCCGCAGTAAGCGCTGCTGAACCTCGCAGATTGAGTCCTTCAAATAATTACAGGTGGAAGAATTAGTAGACAAATACTCATCAGAGAATGAGTCTATGTACCCTGGATTGAAGTATGGGTCTAAGAAACCAGCTGTTAGCGGTGACGTAGACGTTTTGCTGTATAACAGTTTTAGATACGTGAGTATACTTTCTTTTCCTTTCTTTCTTTCTCGGAAAAAACATGGAGGAATGAAAATACTTATTATAGCGTCAGTAGCCCAATAGTTGTAGCTCTTACTGAAGGACTAGAGTTCCAACTCGTCGTAAGTAGTGGCCCTATTGACGTGGTTACAACATATTTAGCTTTGTTGGAGTGATTAAAATTGCTGCAGATAAGTGTACAATCTACAAAATAACAACGCTTACAAAACGGGGTATTCTCTAAAAAAAAATTCAATGTCAATCCAGTTGCAATATCTTTTAGTTTTTAAAATATCCGCTAATCTCAAATGTACCAAATGTGGCGCTAGTGAGGCTTCTTTCGTCCGAACGATTGGAATTATTTTTGATAGTAAAGGCCCAAAGCTGTTTAACAGACAAATGGTTTGTAAACGTTAATATCATACCTACTCGTTAGTGCTGTAACAGTGTTTAATTTTGTAGGTTAATCAACTGGCTAGTATTCTGAAGGATTATTCCACAGGAATGACTGAGAGAGTGGACCGTGCACTCGAAAGTAAGTAAATGTGAAGAAAATAAAAAAAATGTCTCAAAAGTCATCATCTAGCCTTTATTCCCAACTATATTGGGGTCGGCTGAATATCAGTATTTTATACAGAGCGACTGCTATCAGACCTCCGCCACCCAATTACTGGGAGACACTGATACTCTAAAGTTAGATCGGTTGTCAGACATTTTGGGCTGCTGACACCCGTAAAGACTGTCATAGGTATTCATATGACAGCTGTTGCCAACAGATGTACATGTTTTCCCTGGCATGGAAGGAGGGGTCTTTAATGAAAAATGGAGGACTCATTCAAGGACTAATCGCGGCAAGCGCTGCTTAACCTCGCAAATCGATCGATCTGTGCGGTAGCTATGTAATTACGAGCCGATGTTAATATTAACAATTATTATAGCTTTGCCGCATTGCGAGAAGAAACAGAAAGCAAGAGACGCTGAACTGCAAAATGTTCTTAAGACGAAGAGAGCAGACGTCGATAAGGAGTTTAAAAAAAGGGTAAATGTTAGAAATAGCGGCCTGTACTAAAATAGTTGTAAACAATCGATCAAACGAGTGAATTATGCCGTTCGTTGCCGATGAGGTGCGAAAGCGTTTCGGTACTTGTTTGGTAATTCATCAAGGGACAATAGATTATTGTGCAACGAACGGATAAAGGTCGGTATCGCTATAGGCGGTTCTCACACTGATCTGCGCCACCCGACGATGTGCGGGTCGACGGAGCCACGCGCACTGCAGTGGAGCCGCAAATCCGCGATTTGCGGCGCGTCCCCGAGCAAAGCAGCAGTATACGAAGGCTCTTTGCGCAATAAAGACAAATATTCGCTTCACAGTCCATCGCCGTGGTATAGAAAAGCCCGCGCGGTACTGCGGAACTTTGCCATATCCTGCGTCTCGCCGCGCTCCTCCGCGCAGAGGCGCGTGAGGCGTTGTCAGTGTGGTTTTTTTTTTACGAGTTGTCTCTCTCAGTTAGCTCAGGGAGCTTTTACTGCTTAACCGGGCAAATGGCGAGACCAGAAGGGTCTCCAGCCGAACAAATTAAATAATATTAAGCAACACTGCTAAGGGTGTCCCATACTGGGACTCGAACCTCGGTTTAGGGCGTTGATGGGGGACAGGCAAGAGAGAACTTGCTGGATCTGATTGTGATTATTAAGGGACATTTGATTTATTACTACTGGCTCAGCGCGGGCTGGCTCGAGCAAGGGTCGGGGTGGAGAAATTGTCAGTGTGTTGTACCGCGCCCGGTTTCTATACAAACTGAGATACACCAGTTCAACGTAAAACGCGGTCCCGCGCACCGTCGTCGCGAGGCGTGCAGTAGTGTGAGAACCCCCATAGTATTACCCCCTCATTTATTATCATGTTGAAAACTTGTAATAACAAAATTACCTTTCAAATATGTTGTAATTTCATTTATATGAAAGTGACAGGTATAATTTTATAGAAAATCGAATTAGTTTGGACTCACCATAACAGTATTCAATAAACCTTGACGTTTTTGCAGGAGGATGACCAAAGAGCGGCTAACGATAGAAAATTGAAGTATTTGACTAAAAAACAACTCGACAGACATGAAGAGACATTAGCTATTCGACTGAAACAAAAGGAGGAAGAGGTTTGTTAAAAATTGTGTTACTTGTCTGATACTGGTTTTTTTTTAATTCTTTATAATAAGGGTTCACGAGTGAGGATATAGAAAAAATATATATACATATATACAGGATGAAATTTTCAAGTGGGCGTGGATGGCTAAATCCGGAACTACAAGGAATATAGAAAAATACTCAAAGGAGTTTCGAGCCCGATTTTGATAAAAACTAAAACTGCATCATTGGATTTTTGAAAAAGCATTATTCGTAGCCAGGAATTGAATCAGTTGATTTTGGAAAAAAACACGCTGTATTATTACACCATCCAATAGTGTCGCTAAAATTAGTGTTTAGTATATCAAAATACGAAATTCAAATTCTAAATAACTGATAATTTCTGAGTAAAATATTGTTATTAGAAAGTCAAATGCAATTCGATTTTTCGTTGCAGATTGCAAGGTTATTATTATATTATGTTAGTTATCAGATATTTTCTTTTTAACACTGATGCTTTTATTTGAACACGTTATTCAAAGACAACTCATCAAGAATTTAAACCTATTTCACCTTATTACAAAACAAGGTTTATCATGAGACCAGCTTTGTCTTATAAATTACTAGCTTCCGCCCGCGGCTTCGCCCGCGTGGTTTACGAACCTGTACATTTTTCCGGGATAAAAAGCCTATGTGGTGTTCCAGACTATAATCTATCTCTGTGCCAAATTTCATCCAGATCCGTTCAGCCGTTCTGGCGTGATTGAGTAACAAATATCCATCCATCCATCCATCCATCCTCACAAACTTTCACATTTTTAATATTAGTAGGATTTTTGAATTAAAAACCTTAGTGTTGTCGAAATACAGTTTTTTTTTGTACTAAAATGGATAGTATTTAATTACGAACTTTACTGTAGTTAGAATAAAATTAATAATACGATAACTGGCTCGAAGGTTTAACTCTGGTCTAAAGATAAACCTTGTTTTATAATAAAGCCGATTAATTTGACTACAGGTCTTGGCCAAGTTCGAGAAAATGGTTGCCGAGAAAGTGGCATATGAGAAGAGGATTTTCGCTACTCAGCTTGAAGAGATGGCTGTGAAATTGCAAATGGTTGAGGCACAACTAAATGGTATTCAGTTAATTTTAAATAGTACCAATCTAGATCTACGGTGAAACGCCTGTAGTAATGTATGTCCATTCTGGCACTGAATTGAAAGACCAACATTATAGAGGTATCTTGTAAACAGCTCTACAGCCAGTGAAATCAGTGAAATACTCGGTGTTTCAACTTTAGCCTTGGGCAGGCAAAGCATCCGCAATTATGCAAGTTTCATCGGTGATCGCTTACCATTAAATTACACCTAACTCAAAAAAGTGGGCATTAAGTCCGCCTCTGTACATAAATAATAAATACACAGTGAAATACTCTTCTCTTTTTACCTGCTTCTCTATCCATCCTAAGGTTGTCTGGCAGAAATCACCAAGTGCGATAAAACCGCCCCTTGTACGCCTGATTTTTTTTGTTTCTGGTGTGCATTAAAGTGTATAATATTGTAGGGTATAAATAAAACGGATGGCAGTGAATTTTGTATGAAGAATTTCACACAGTTTCCATGCTTCTACTTACATTCTACATACTTTCTCCAGCTCGTTTGAAGGCGGAGCGTGAGACCCGACGTTCTCAGGAGCTCTGGTCAGCAGGTGCGTCACTCCTTGAGGCCACAAAGAAAGGAGACCCCTACGTCAAAGTAGATAAAGAGCTCAGAGCCATCGAGAAAGCTTCGGGTTCGTACATAGTTTAGAATATTGCTATTCTTTATTCTGCTGTTCAGATTCTTTGAGGGATAGTCGGTAGAGAAACTGCTTTATCATTCTTTGAAATTTTCATTTTGGATAGGTATATCTTATATCATAATTCTATGTAACTAGAAATCATAGTTAGTCTTGGTCTTGTGAGCTAAAATAGACCTTATATGATTCTCAAACTTAGGGAGGTAAAGGAATGTCTTGGATAACTTTACCTACATCTGGTTGAAAAATAATCAAACCGTTGATAAGTTAAGTAATCTGAACATAAGATACGATAAACATGTAGAAAATAAACAAAGTATATTTATTTATTTTTCTTTGGTTCTGAATTTGATTATCACTTGCGTTAGCGGTGAAGGACGATCGTGCACACACCTCGAGAACATCAGTTCTCGTGGTGTGTATTGTCCTACGACCCGCACCCGAGTGGTTAATTCAAAGCCTTTCTACCTTTCTCACTCTGTGAAGAAGCCAGTACCCAGCAATGCTGTAATGGACTGAATTATTTGCTAATTATTTGCTTTATTACAAAAGGTTTATCTTTAGACCAGATTTAAACCTTTGAGCCGGTTTTTGTATTATGAATATTAGTGTGTTCTAAATACAGTTAATACAAAACTTGATATGGACGGTTTTGCAATAATCATCGAATTCAAGCACTGCTACGAGGTACGTCGTTCTAGCACTTTCGGCAATCACTCACAAAAAGGCAAACCACACGCGCCTTACTAAGACTAACTATATAAAGTTCTGCTTCCTAGGCGACGAGGACCAATTAGTTCTGACAGTTCTGAAGTCGATCCCAACGTCAGTCCGCGAAAAGGGAATCGTTCCTGAAAGTGTGCTGCGGGATGGTTTTCGTGTAGTAAGTTTACTTATACTGAAGATTTATGAAGATAGTTTAATAATTTAGAGATAACTCTAAAGACCAAGGCTTTTGAAGCAATCGAATACCTGAATTTCATCGACAAATTGGTGCATTATCATCCATCTTGCCAAGCCTCAAGCCGGTGATGGGCTGCAAACGAAAATAGGTCTTCTGAACTGAATTGTCATCAATGGTTGTCGCAGTGGCTTAGCGATTGGTGATTGCCTAATTGAATAAAATTGAGTTTCAGGTCCCAGACCTGTAACTCAATTTTGTTTTTGTTATAATAAGATTTCTGTGTAAACGCACCCAATGACTCGACATACAGGGGAAATTCTTGTTCTTCAACATGTTTTAAAGAAAACATGCAATTAGGTGATAAGAGGACATAGCTATGAAGAGGGGTGGAGCCTTTGCGAAGAGTCATAGGGCCACTTCTAACTGACATAATAGCAGTGAAGTTGTATGTATGTGTAGATGGAGAGAACTGCCCGAAGTGTTGCTTTAGTCGAGCAAGACGGAGCGCCGATGCCAGTTTACATGCTGTCCTGGCTTCAGGGATTAATGCTATTTATGAGAGTACGTTTTTATTTTCATAAATCTATAAATTGTACTGTGTCAATAAATGGTCATGGTTTCGATTTTCGGGTCGCGCGAAGTGTTATTCGAGATTTTTGTAAACAAGTTTACAGTTTGGGCCCCTACCTATTACATTGGACAAAATAACGGTATTGGTAAAATATGGATGTACAATAGTACTGTTACACACACAACAAGTACATAAGCTTTATGGTACAAAATAGCTGTTTGCATTAATTTTACTCCAGATATATTTCGATTGAGCGCAATGTGATGTGATGTGAATTTGATGACTGCTTCATTGGTCTAGTGGTTGCAATCAATAAGTGCGACTGCTGAACGTGAGATCCTGGGTTCGATTCCCGGAGTGGGCAAAGTATTTGGTTTTTATGTATAGAAATTCTCAGTAGCAGCACAGAGTCTAGAACTGTGTTCGGTAGATGGCAGTAGGCTCGCCCCATTTATATATGACTCAATGATATACATACACTAAGAAGAATATATATTCTTTTATGTTAGCTGCACGCCAGTTAATGTATTATAATGATGTTACAAAATACTAATTTCCTATACAGATATCAGGAATACCACAAGCTGAGTTTGATAAGCCACCGATGGAGCCTCCAGAAAATTTAGACACGTTTGATTTATTACAGAGGGCAAGGCAAGTGTCAAGCCATTTACTTTTATTCGCAGACAAACTGGATTGTACCTATAAATGACAACTTTCTTGTCTCGGAAAGCACATTAAGCAGGTGGTCCCGAGTGTCATATATACCTACGACAGACGTTACGGGAATCAGCAGTCCATAGAGTCTGACAATCAGTCTAACCTTAGAGGATCAGTGTCTCCCAGTAATTGGGTGGCAGAGGTCAGATGGCATTCGCTCCGTCTGTACGTGATTTAGAAAATGAGTCAGCCCACACTCTCGCATTTGTATATACTAGTGGTTCCCTAATGGCCGAAATTCGTCCGATTATTGAGGTTCTTTTGTCAAAGAGTATATAATACCTCTTTAGTCATTGCATATACTTATTTTATTTTTAATTTTTTTCTATTACGTCGGTTGCAAGCGACATTGATATGACATTTGACATTGGCAGTATGAACATAAACAATGAACATTTAATTTAATTTAATTTATAACAAATATTACTTATATATAAATTTTTGCTTTCTGCACTCCGCCTCCATATAAACTTTAATTATGCCAAATCTCACACCGCTCCGTGCGCGCAATATGCTTAAAAAGGGGTACCTACAAAATTTTCTTTTTACGTATTAATATATACCTAGATACAGATAAGAACACACTTTGAGGCTGGACACTAGTTTGCCTCTATTACAGTAAGATGTGTGCACTTAGCTAATGACCCTCGATTGATGACAGATTTTGGATGGACCGAGGTAATTTAGCAGCGGCCGTCCGCTACGTTAGCTCGCTGCAAGGCGCTTCGCGAGCAGCGGCCGCTAAGTGGTTCGAAGCTGCGCGTGCGCACCTTGAAGTGCGACAGGCGGCAGAAGCAGTCCTCGCCCATGCTGCTGCTTTAGGGCTGCAGTATATCTGAACTACGTAAGTTACTTTTAACATAACCGGTATTTTCTATTTCAAAGGCACCTTATAGTATTTACTTGCAATAAATTCGTTTTTGTTCTAAGACAATATTTTTGTTGGCGAAATGTTAACATTGGGAAGATCATATTGAACAGTGGCTGTTTACTGGCTGATACAATGTATCATATTCTGTGGACTGTGGACATTAACGTCTTATGAGTTTATCCGATCTGTTCGCGGATGAACGGTCGAAGATTTTATCGGTATGTCAGAAGTACTGTGAAAAGGATTCATGAAAGTGATGCTAACTTTGTTACGTTTGAATAAAGTTGCCGTTGTATTTTTATGTTTTCTTTTCTATTATTTCTATTTTGTACTTGTTTTTAATTATTGTAATTGGTTGTTAACCGTCATAATTAAAGTAAAATATATAAATAAATAAATGAGATACTGATATTTTTCACTCTCCTTTTCATCTAGCTAGAGGATGCTGAGCATAAGTTCCTGTGCTTAATCTCCGGAAGTCAGAATTAGGTTTTTCTGTTAGACTTTGGAACCCGAAGTTTGGTATTCTGTCCGGTGGATAAGGCAATAGGGTCACCCTTTTACTTGGGACATATTAGCCGCATCGGTGAAATGTGGGTGCATCTATATAAAAAAGGCGTGATCAGTGGCGTGCACAGAGTTTTTAAACAGGGTAGGCAGAAACTTTTAAAAGCTTACTTACCAAAAATACCTACTGCATGTTGGTATTGGTTCGTCGTCTTGTCGATTAAGTAATGATGTATGTGATTTGCCACCTCAAATATCTTATAGTGAGTATTTATCTGTGTTATGTAGGGTAGGCAGTGTCTTGTCTTTATGAACCGCACGCCACTGGGCGTGAATTATTTTTAAAGCGTTTTTTAAAACCTTTGTCCCAGTCTCGGAATGCACATATACAAAATATATGTATTCATGTAATTTTTAATAATTTCTTTTGAACTCTCTAGATTTGAAGTAAACATTGGGAGTGAAGTATGAAGTATCTCGTTGTTGCTGTCAAGAGGAAAATTAATGTGATATTATTTTGTAATCTAACCTTATTTATTTATTTTGAAATTGCAATTGTTATGGTTTAATTAAAAAAATAGTAAACAGTCTTAAAGTTTTAATTTCGCCGTCGGTTTTTCTTTTAGATAATTTCTTGTCAAACAACATCAATGTAACGTTTAACTTTTTATTTTGGATTCAGTTGCGATCTTGTCATATTTGAAAACCCAAAGGCTATATTATATTATAAATATATGATATTATTAAAGGCGATAAACCTTACAATAGATTAAAGTCCGACACAAAATCAATTGACTTCGGTGAAAGCTTCTGAAATAAACGGCCAGTAATCAAATATAAATTTGATATATTTAATATATCTGCCTCGCAGTCTAGTGGTTACAAGAGGGACTGTTAAGTGTGAGGTACCTATTGAGTTCGATTCCCGGGTCGGGCAAAATGAAATTTTGATTTTTGTATGGACATTTTCATCAGCCGCACGGATTCTAGAACTGTGCCCAGTAGATGGTAATAGGCTCGTTCCGTATTACATGGGACTCAATAACGGCATTGGCGAAATGTGGATGTAAACTTCTGCCAAACCCTTTTGGGGAATACAGGCGTGAGCATAGGATCACGCCTGTATTCCCCAAAACCTAGACATAGGTCTAGGTTCGATCTAAATGATCGGCAAAATTAAATTATTGAACGGGGTTAATTATAGTATAACATACATACATACGGCTGGTGATTCCTTTATATTGTTTACGTAGTCCTTATATAGAAAATTAGTACTGACTATTAATTGAGTTAAATATTAATATATGTACATATACTAAAGTAAAATGTATGTGTCTTAGTAAAGTTTTGATTTACTATTTACTATATTATAGAGATGTAGGACTCTAATCCCTAATGTAATCAAGTTAAGAATTAAAATCGCTTGCATGAAAATTAACATTTACTATGAGAGTAAATAGTAAAAAACTCATTATAAAGGTACTGATTGTGATGGAATTAGCCAATGGAATGTCTGGCTAGAAAGAACACAATGAGATTTTTTATTTTATTTTTTATTATAAAAATTGATAGCTACCTACCTAGTTATAATATAAAACATAACCTAACCACAGCCATTATGATAGATAGCAATTCCCATAAAAAATGTGTAGGCACAAACAGCGTTATACATATATCTATACATATAATAAAATTATAACAGGCCGATGTCTTTACATTATAGATATTGGAGAAAAACTAATATGAGGGGTCTTTATTAGAGCAACAGAAGCCAAAACTACTGCATGGAATTGAATGCAGTTTTTACCGATGTATTGCTAGAGCTCTAACTTAAAATATAGGCTCCATTTTACCGAAGGAAAATATCCGATTCTAAATTCCACGTGTACAAAATCGCGAGTAAAAGCTAGTAGGTAAATAAAAGTAAAGTAGGTATTAGTAAAGTAAATGAACATGTTTGTAACTTAAAATCTTAACTGTAACTTAAAATTACCAAAGATAGTTTGAACTCACGCTATTTCATAATACAAGTGTATACAAAAATAATACCTATATAGGATGATGTTCTTACATTGAAATCTCGTTCAATCTATAAAATCTTCAGCTACTTTCATCATCAGACAAATAACGTCCTTTTTAGTCAACTTCTAGTTTTCTGAATGAACCAGGTAGGAAATCTTCAGAGTTCTCATCTCGAGGCCGCAAGCTCTCGTTAGATACCATTTTGGAACACTCCCAACAGATATTTTTTTGTCTTCGGACTTTTGTATACACTATCTCCGATTTCTGGAACAAAAAATGTACATGCTTGGGAATCGGATCGTAAACTGAGGCGACCAAAGAAAACGTCAACATAAATTACGGCGTGGTACAGTGGCTAAGCAGTTGACTTTCTGCACTACGTCGCGGGTTCGACCCAATTACCAAACGGAACAAATCGACGATCCCTACGTATAAATAGTCATGTCCAAAATTGCATTTTTTTTTTTATTTCATAATCAGCTTCTGTTTATCGATACGCATAGAACCATATACATATACGCATAGAATCATAATATATATTATTTTAAAATAAGCAGTATTTCCGCAGATACAAAAATTTATAAGAGAACAAGTATCACGAATCTAGTATTAATTTCACATCGGTTAGAAGCTTTAAACGCTCTCCTGTGAACTTCGACTTTTTATATGTCGCTTTGTACGTAGGGACCGTCGAAAGTGTGTGCGGGTGCGCAAGCAGGATCTCGCATGGCAACTTTCAAGTTACTGGCTCGCGCAGGATCCGATGAACCGCTACACGTCTTACAGCGGATGAGCCTCTTCCCACGGTTCGTCAGTACGAGCTCGTCTATGCTCATCCATGATATCAGGCATCGTAAGAAGTCCCCTTTATGAACGAATCTTGCTGACTGGATAAACTGAAAAGTTTATCCAGTCACGTCACGGGATGAAAAATTACTGTGTGAAGCTTACGTTAGGACAAAAGAATCTGTATCCTTACAATTTGTCCCACTCTGGAGTCAGTCAATAGTACTTATACGATGACAAAACTGACCTGCAAGTTTCTGCAAGTTCGGCGACTTGCCACCATAGTCTTCGGGAAGAAATTCCTTCGGAATAAACTTGTACAGATCTTCCAGAGTATCGTGAATAACAACTCGGTTCATGATCTGTGAGGTGACGAATTGCTTGAAGAAGTCTATTACATGTTGCACTATTGAGGCAGGAGCTGTTATGTTTATCACGTGGATGCCAAATATTCTCCAGTTAAGGCCTTTCTGGAAATTATATGACGTGAATTAGTAGGAGAAAAGACTCGACCCGAGCTAGTCGCATCGGGTTAGATAGTTCTTTATTACGTTCATGTGTTACATAGGAGATGTTACATTTATAATAAGGTTAATCATGAAACCCGGTTAGGTCAACATAATAATTATATATAATTATGTAGGTAATACAATGTACCTTTATTTATATAATTCTTCTGTAAGTGTATATGTCACTGAACTCCTCCTAAGGGGCCGGACTGATTGAGTTTTTTTTTGTTTGTGTTTGAGTGGATCTTTTGATGGTTTAGATTCACAATTGGACCCGGGAGGTTGCGCTGCGATGGAGTTCAAGGAGTTTTTTTTTTTAGATTCTGTGCAACGTCTGTCGGGTCCACCAGTATAGATATTTAAATGCATTTATTTTATACGTATCTTGTACAAGGGGGGGGGTCTAGGGGGGGGTCATTGGGGTCATTACCCCCCTGGGCTGGGTCTAGGTCGACCACTAATAATTTTTCTAATCGCATTAATAAATTTAATAAAATAAATACTTTGTATGATGGCAAACACATACGCGAATAACACACATAATACGACTATTGTGCTGTTTTTATAATTATATGATGCACCACATCGTAAATTGTGAATAACTTTTTATAAACATTTCATAAACCTGAACCTAATATATTGACCAAATGAGTAGTCAAAGAATGACGCAGATTAATGAAAACAGGGAACGCTTGCTACCAATTGTCAAAACGATAATTTTTTGTGGTCATCAAAATATATCGCTACGTGGCCATCGCGACGGTCGTAAATTGTTGGATAAAGATGCAGGTAATGACAGCGTGGTAGCTGACGAAGGAAATTTTAGAGCTCTTTTGAAATTCCGTATAGAATCTGGTGACTTTCTGTGATAGTTACGATACCCTTAGATGTAATGAACTAGATAACAATACAGGCGATATAGAGCCTCGGTTGACAGTTGTAGAACTGGCGAATTCATTATATCATCTATCTGCTTGAGTGATGTTTTAGGTAGGTACCCAAATATTTTGTTTCTTATTCTTAGGTACTTATGCATGAACGCAAGAACTGAATAATTTATTTTATTAGTAACTTCTGTGTATTTCAATAAAGGTAATTTAAATTACAATTTATATCACGTTAAGACCCGAACTATAGTTTTAAAAATAACTTTATATTTTTCAGGTACAACTGTATCTTAAGCAGAGTATTGCAAACGAGCTCAATTGACTTAAAAAGGGCTACGGACGCAATTAGTGACACAATGGCAGTCCTACGAAAAAACAGAGAAAAGGCGAACTCAGTTTTCCGACAGCTTTTTGAAGAGTAGATAATCAACCTGCGCAATCTGCTGAAGAATATTTTCGCAGGGCTGTATACATCCCTCTTCTAGATTCTGTAATAAATGACCTAGCGGCGTCTTTATTCCAAAAGTGGATTATACTTACAGTACTGAAGATGAAGACATTGAAAGTGTTAAACAACTCGCAAACGACTATCTGCTACTAATACGAATATCGGCTGTGGAATGTAAAATGGCAGCGGAATCAGAATATTCCGCCGTCGATTTTTAATCTAATAGAAAATTGTGATACTGAAATGTTAATTAATGGAATCAGGCGTTACTTTGCGGAAATCCATGATGAATTCGCGTCCAAGCGGTCGACGAGTCAACATCTCCTGAGGATGCTCCGTGGAGGGGCGAAACACGTGTCGAGGATCGGTTTGGTTGCATGTTACATTATTTCTATCACACCTTCTGCATGTGCATATATTTGCGGGCGGGAGGGCGGTGCTGTGCATGCACCCAAACTTGCAGTAGTTTAGCGGAATTTATACCAAATATTCTAGTTGTATATCTTATATACTGAAAAACGTTATTAAAAAAAAAAAAAAAAATGTATCCCAATATAAGAAAATTTTTATGTATTCCCGCTACACTACCAGTTAGTGTAGCGACGGCAGAAAGGTGTTTTTCTACTCTCAGGCGGCTCAAAACTTGGCTTATAACTTCAATGGCAGAAGACCGCCTAACTGGATTGGCACTTCTCCACGTACACAAAATTATACCTATTCAAGTGGACGAAGTCATACCGCGTTTCGCGAGAAGACAAAAAAGAAAAATTGATTTTGTCTTTTGATTAAAATTATTTTGACGTATAACAATAAAATAATATTTCATTTTAATTAGATTTATTATTGTAATCAAATAGGACCCTGTCCAGACTAGACTTCAAACATGTGACCCCCACCTGACTTGAAAGCTGGATCCGTCCTTGATCTTGTACGTATCAACTTAAGTATAAACATAAGTAGTGCAACTAGTTCTACAATTAGCTCCACGTTTGAACAATTTGGACAAAAAATAAAACAAAAAAGCTATGGGCTCATAATTATAAAGCAAGTTTTTGTAGAACTTGTTCGTTTACCGTATGAAATTCTGTTTTATTTTCGCCAACAATATAATCGGTTACCGATTGTCTGACGTGGATCGTCTTAGTCGGAAAACAGGTGTAACGTTTCACGTTTTTGTGACATCACATAAATTCAATATACCACGTCTTAATAAGTTTCACTCAAAAAATTACGCAGAAGCGGAGGTATTTGGATGTGCGGGGCCCCTTTTTGCGCGGGGCCCAAAGCAATTGCTACTCTTGCTACGTGGTTAATCCGCACTGAATATAAGAAAGACAAATCCTTCAAATAATAATTATTGCTATTAAGAAATCTTACATAGTATAAGATCAAAGACCATGATTAAATTGCAGATGTTGATGTTATCAGTGGCTAACGTAGGCACTAATTATATTAATTATGGGGCTCAAGGCTAAAAAATTATTAAAAAAAAAAAAAATAAATATAAAGTCAATGTCAATGGGTTCTTAACACATCGCAAGTACCTGTTTATCTACGAATAGTTTAAACGCTCGGTCTGTCTAGTTTGAATTTAAGTAGACAAAAGTCGTTTCGGGTTGTCACTATTTGCAAAAGTCTATTATTTTTACCGTAAATAGTTGGGCCACTTTCTTCAAGACCAATGGGTTCTGACTGAAGATTTGCGCCCAGCCTACGTGCTTCACGTCTAGGACCCAAATGTCCCCCACCATGTAATCGTATCTCATTTTCAAATCCAGGACCTGAAAAAATAATATTTATGAAAAAATTAAATTAGAAAATAATACATACATACGTCATAAGTATCCTAGTGTCATTTTTAAACGTCCAGGATTTGTTTAGTAATATGGGTAAAGTTTAAAGACATACTTATCATAAGTGCATGTATTCTGACGTGAAATATAAATATATAAAAATATATATAAATAGACCATATAAAAATTTGTTCCGTACGGGGATCGAACCTTTGACACACAGCACAGAAACCAAATTGCTAATCCAGTGCGCCAATCGTGTCATCAATTAATAATAAAGCTAATTGAATATGTATGTACCTACGTAAGTAATGCACCAATTAATAAATAATATATTCTTCCTTTTTTCGAATAAGGCTGAAAATACTAAGCGTTTGATATTTTATCTACTTACAAGAAATGCCCTTTTGTAGAAGTCCAAAATGTCGAACTTGGTCAGGTCTGGCCCAAACTTTACGATGAAAACTCTTCTGTTGTTGAGAAGTTTAGGTAGGGGCGCTACGACACTAAAAATATAAAAATAGAATAATGTCGTCCTGACCGAATTTCGGTCATGGCGGCCAATCTCACCGTAGATTAGCCAACTACGCAGGAGATATTATAGAGTGCGCAAACATAGGTGCTCTCTATATTCCTTCACTCTCTTATTCCGATGGAACGGCAATGGCGCAGGACCAACGTCACAAACGGACAACCAAAGGCTTTACGTGCTTTCCGAGGCACGGTGTGTATTCACATACACAAAAACTAAGACACGAAGCAAATTTTTTTTTTACTATTTGTTCTGTCATACAAATATTTGTTACGTGCGGGAATCGAACCCGCGACACGTAGCGTAGCAGTCGATCTCTCAACGACTGCGCCAACCGTGCCGTCATATAAATATATATATTAAATACCTAAAAAATTTAAAGCTTTTTAACTTCCATCGAAAGGACATAATATATGTATTTTTATTTGTTTAGCTTAGATTAAGAGAAATACATTTAATTTATCCGTTGAAATAGTATCTATTACTATGGTATCATTAACGGGAAAGCCTGGCCACGGTAAACGAACTCGTCGAGGCCGATAAAATAGCTTATCTAGACAAATATAAACAAATCAGAGTCATAAAAGAATTGCGAACATTCTCAAAAATATTTTGGTACCAATAAATAACTTGTTTGGTATCTTACTAATAAGTAAGGGATTTTTTTTTTACTTTATTTATTCATGAATACGAAACGGCAATCTGTTGCTAATAAATTTATTTATACCGAATAGATACGTATCTCTTTCTTATAAACATCATAAAAAACGTACGTAGAAAATATTTAGGATCATAAATTTCATCATCATTTGCGGATAAATAATAGACATAACATAAATAGAGATTGTGACAAATATCACATTGATAACAAGTATATGGACTAAGGACTATGGACATTTTGGTAGATATGGGGTCTTTCAACAGAACTTCCAACATTTTCTCATGTTTTTTTAGACTAAAACCATTAAAATTCGTTTTCAAAACATCATAAAAAAAGATAATTAAGATGTTAAATACATATAATGACGCATTAAAAAAACCAGTTATTGTTTGTTACAAAAGAAAATCGGGTTTACACCGAGTCGGTCCAGTGCGACTGTGAGCGCTTATTGTTCTATCGAGTCAGCACGAGCTATCGCATGGGAATCACTCATGCCGTATAGAAAAGATTATTTAGTCAGCAATGATGGTATCGATGCTGACTGCCTAGGGTGCGCCAGATGATCTCACATTTCGTTTCCTTGCCCCTGGTGAGCGCTGCCACGTCAATCCTGACTTATGTATATCTGAAGTCAGCTCTTGCCAGTACTGACGTGACGTCAGAAACTTATTCAATGAAAATCTGCCTTTAAACAAATAACGTACAAGAGCGTCACCAGTATAAAACAAACGGCCGTATCTTTTTTTACGTTAACTTAGAAGTTTGATTTTTTCACAGCTTCAAGGGATTGTAGACCTGAGTATATGGTTTTAATTTCAACTCGATACCTCCACGCGTTCCGAGATAAAGGGTCTTGACAGACAGACAGACAAACGGACAACAAAGTGATCCTATAAGGGTTCCGTTTTTTCCTTTTGAGGTACGGAACCCTAAAAATGGTAAGAACCGAGGCTCTAGTTCCGCTGTGGGACGCCTTAAGCATCGCAAATAAAGGGTAAGAACTAAGTCTCGAACATATGCTAAATATATTCGTAAAATATAAATGCTTTATAAAATTCATATGCTTAGCTCAAAATAAAAAAATATTGTGTGTGTTTTCAATACAAGTTCACTCGCTGCGCGCGCACGTTGATATCATATTACTTAGTTTTGTTCAACTGTACGATCGCTGAGGCTGACGAGGGACCGGTGGCTTCTGGAGAAGGAGGTGCAGAGATCAAGGGAGTCACGTGCTGCTGCAAAAACTGCAAGGATAGGATAGAGACCATTTTACCCGGAAACGAACTGCGCCTTTGTAGTGTAGATACCATGATTCACGGGTGTTAAAGATGACGACGGAGGTGATTTTAGTGGGTAAAAAATCCTTGGAAAGAATGGCTGCGTGTAAAAAGCTACCGTTTCCCCGAAACAAACAAAAAATGGTTACTCACTACATGTCCCAAATATTATCAGAGCTGTCCAAAATTGATTGTCTGTCGTTAAACATTTCTGGCATCAAATATCTATATTTGTAATAGTTATCTATCTTCTCTTTTGCTCTCTCTGTGGATCCCTTCGAAATTATCAGCATCATTTCCACAATTACACGACCTGGTGAGAAAATAAATAACATCGCATCACATGTACCAAACGTGCCAAGTGGTTCAATTAAGGGCACGCTCCTATTTTCATCGGGTCGTTAGTGTTGATGATGATGAGTTATAGCATTTTCCTGAACACTGATAAAGTGAAAGTCTCGCCTCGTATGAAATGGGACTCAATGACGGAATCGGCGACATGTGGGTATATAATAGTACCTACACCTCTGCGTAACCCTTGTTTATTTCAAATGATTTCATTCATTCACTCATTCATTCACTTTAATAATAAAAAATTAAAGCTTCATAAACATATAGGTATTATTTCACTGATCTGAGAAGTATCAAGGAAACCTATTAAAAACGCTAATTAATTAAAATTGCCAAGTTCGTTAGGTAATGTCCGGTTTATTTATAAGAATACATCAGATTTTCTCACCAATGTACTTGTTATTCTATTCTTACGACTCGTACGGCAATTAAGACGTTTACGGTGTGATGGAAAACATCGTGAGATGCCGGACGAATAAAAACAAAAATAAAACCCAAAAAATTAAATAACAATCAGAGGCCCTAGTGTAAGTTTCTTTCGACAAACTCGATTTACTACATCGAACGCGTTCGGCGCTCCGATTGGTCCGTTTCGTGCTCTCCACCAATCGGAGCGCCGAACGCGTTCGATGTAGTAAATCGAATTAGTCGAAAGAAACTTACACTAGGCGTCCTCAGATGGGGAAAGTAATATGTAGGTATGTCTCATCTACGTAAAACGGCCACCGCTCAGCGTAATGCTGTGACATTTGTATGGAGTAGAGGATCACGACCTGACCCTGTTTAAAAAATTAACGATTTTCACATAATATGTGTTTATAATATGTTAATTCTCTCTGGTCCGTCTAGATCAGAGTTTCCAAGACATTTTTTCTCATAGACCATTTTCAAAATTTAGCTGGTTCTGGTGGACGCCCTGCAGCTACATTTCTACCATATTTTAAATTGAATTGTAAAACCCCATTTTTTGTCACGCCTACGTAGACCCCCGTCGAGTCTCTCGGTGACCCCTGGGGTCCATCTGGACCACTTTGGGAACTAATGGTCTAGATAAAGGGAGTTAAAGGTGGAAATGTACCTTATCTATATTTTAGAACACGGCCCTGTGAAGGAAACGCTTCGTGCTTGATTCTGATCTGCACATGAATTCGACAGGTTTTGAGGCAAGGATCGAACTCAGACCCGCTAGACAATGGACCCAGAAGGCAAGCCTTCACCAGCCATGTAGGCTATTAGTACCCAATAAATAGTTAAATGGTAACCAGGTTACGACTTACTGATTCCAGCTTCAACTAAATGCGGCTGCTTGGCGAACCACTCCATAATGGAGTCAATACCTTCTCTAATACTGCTCTCGGTAAATCCAAAGGCTGTTCGTATCTCTGCTTTCTCTTCTGCAGTG
This sequence comes from Shargacucullia verbasci, assembly GCA_947562105.1. Taxonomy (NCBI): domain Eukaryota; kingdom Metazoa; phylum Arthropoda; class Insecta; order Lepidoptera; family Noctuidae; genus Shargacucullia; species Shargacucullia verbasci. The sequence goes on along the minus strand of OX387302.1, from coordinate 6,270,749 downwards.
CACAAAAACAGGGGATTGTGCTCATCCGAACACATTTTTATAATATTCTGAAAAAGGTAATTGTTGTGACTGGATATTTTGAAAGCTTTTTTTCCATTTCCAGGTATTATAAAGAATGAAACCATTGTTTATACATGAACACTCGCCCAACCTGGAATAACTGTAGACCATATTTTGTTCCGGGAATCGAACCCGAAATCCAAGTTGTTAATTCAAACTTTACTTCACCAAAACGGATACCCACCGGAATAAGAAAATCCAGTAAACAAAAAAGAAAATTAAGATATCTTCACTATATATCTAAGAATGAGAACGATAAATCATTCTATGTAAGACATAATACAATTAAAAAAAAAAAAACAATCAAAACACCAAATAAATTATAAAATTTTATCACTCGCTAAAAATAAAGCTAAAACAACTTGGGAGATTATAAAGGCTAAATCTGACTGTGTTAAAATAAAAAGTAGTATAGATTCCATTAAAATTAATGATACTGTGTTAAATAAACCAACAAAAATTGCTGAATCATTCAATGATTACTTCATTAATATCGCAAATGATTTATATCAGGATAACGCTCAAACAGATAAACAGACAAAAAAATATATCAAGTATGAGTCAAAGCATCTTCCTACAAATGTGTAGTATAGAGTAAGTAAAAAATACCATCATATCTCTCATCACCATTAATCAGTTCAGCGATTATCCCTGTATAATAAATATTATTCACTATCGATAATCGCTGGGTATGTCACCACAAAATATTCATTAAAACTGTCATGAAGGGCCTCTACTTGTTGACTTAGGCCCCACGCACGCCTTCCAAAAGTCCGGGACTCTGTAGTCCCGTGCAAGGAAAAGACATACAAATAATAATAATACTTATTTGCATAAAACATGGTACAGTAAAAGGTTTTAAATGAAACGAATCGTGGGCAACATGTTTCGCCATGGTCTGGTAGTGGACTGGGTAATGGGGAACTATGGAAACCTATGGCGCCTGCCGAAACAATGTAATAAAAGACGTAAAAATGGCAGGCGGAGGCTTGCCAACTCACTAACTGGTCCCCCCAAAAATAGTTGTCCGGGTCGCAACAAGGGTGCAACAGGGACGTGAGCGGCTGAAGGGTGAAGACGCTTCGCTGGACTTTAAACTCAGATCACTTGCTCCCTGAGTGTCCGGCATCACTGGCCCACTCGCCACTTACGCTCAGCATCCACCCTACAAGCAGAGCTCTGCTCTAACGACTCCACTCTGGGCGGCCAATGAAGGCAACACAGAGGCGGGAGACCTGTTCCTCGTCATTGTTCACTCTATACAGCCAATGAAGGCAAGTTGGAGGTGAGGAACGGTGACTTCTCCCTGGAGCACTCGGGTACCGCGGGGTCGCTACTCCCCGTCACCTCGCCTCAAGGTGCCCTGCGGCTCCATCTATAGCATCATCAATAAATAATTGTGAAATACTGTTAGTTGGTAAGCGCATTACTTGAAAACGGCTGGACCGATTTGGCTAATTTGATTTTGTAAATGTCCGAATACGGTTTTTAGGGGAATAAAAATTGGAAATTGCCCAGAAAATTGAAAAATTTGAGAAATACTGAAAGTGTTTTAGTTTTTCATTGCCATTGACATACTTATTGTGTGATTTTGATAGATTAAAAATTGAAAACGTCAAAGATAAGCAAGAGATTAAGTTAAGTATTTTAAGAAAATAAGAGATTAAGTTAAGAATTTTAAGAAATTTAAGAATTTTTAGAAGTAAATCTAGGTATTTATCTAACAATATTTCAGATTGTATTTTTAATGCAGTCATCTAGCCTCTTTAATAATGGCAACAACGAAATGTGGGCTGATTTATAAAGGCAAAATTTAGGGCATGCGCACAGTATGGTGCAGTGGCTACGAGTCATGGGTTTGATTCTCACTATGGATAAATATTTTGTGATAAATAGCTGTTCCTGTGTGTGTATACAGAGTGGCGTTTTAATCAGCTGCATTACTGTAATGAGGGTGCAAAGTAACAAACTATTAAAAATTAAGTAAATTGTTATTATACTCGTACTTATAAAAAATATGCGATAATGCAATTGCTATTAGTGGATCGTGAAGGTCGATGGTATTTGGTACGTCATGCTACGCCCGAAATACCCATCATAATTATTAATTATGACCGCTAGGGGTCAACAGTCTGCTGAGTGTTAAGGATTAAGACTGCTTTAGAAAATAAAAATAAACTATATTTGGGTCAAAAATAGGTTAGGTTCAATGTGAATTCAAGAGTGGCATGTTATATGACTGCCTCATTGATTTGGTGAATGGTTGGTGAGGTCTTGGGTTCGATTTCCGGGTCGGGCAGTGTTATTGGGTTTCTATGTATGGAAATTTTCATTACCAGCACGCAGTCTGGAAGTGTGCCCGGTAGATGGCAATAGGCTCGCCATTACATGGGACTCAATAGCGGCATCGGCGAAATGTGGGTGTACAATAGTTCACCTCTGCCTAATCCTTCGGGGAATACAGGCGTGATGATGCTACTTATATTATATTTTAAGTGAAACCAAGTGGAGGTCTTCCTCCCCAATACGGACGATAGATTTTTTTACAAGCGTTTATTTAACTTGTAATGTCTGTATGTATGTGTGGTCGGCACGAATCTTGGAAGCTAAATTATAACCATTTCCCGATGTCCGATTGGGCTCAAATTTGGCGTACATATGTATCTTTGGTGACAATACAATAATATGGTCATGGCCATGGAGCCGTTCTGATGATGGAGCCGGAAGACGGCCATAGGAACTTCTCGACTAAACAAGATAAACCCATCGAGTTTGGGCTCATTTGTTTTGTCTTGGTGAGTACTTTAGAGCTACATGATATCCAGGGTCTGATGATGGACTTGGAAGGTGGCCATAGGAACTTCTGAACTAAATAAGATAAACCCATCGAGTTTGGGCTCGATTGATTCATTTCGAGGAGTACTATTTAAAAGCTTTTATTTAACTTGCAATGTTTGTATATATGTAAGTATGTATGTTCAGGTCAAATCTTATAACTGAATTTTAAAGCAGTTATCCTCAAACGATTGAGATGAAATTTTGCATACACGTTTAGTTTGGATGACAATGCATGGTTAGTTATGTGACATCATTTTAAATCCAATATGGCAGACGGCCCAAGATGGCGGACTAGTTATTTTTGCGCACTCCCATGATATAGGTATTAAATTAAAGGGTTTGCTGAGAAGAATATGAATATACAATAATACAGCGATAACTAAAAAATAAAAAATGAATTATTAATAAAAAAATCATTTTTTAAAACTAGCTTTTATTTAAATGCTCTAAAAAGAAGAAAATAAACTTTAAATTGAATCAAACCCATCAATTTATTACATTACACAATCTATATGATATAAAAGCTTGTTGCGAGTTGTTTTATTGTTTATCTACACAAGTAAATCTGAACATTTAACGAGTAGTAGAGCATTTAAATAAAAGCTAGTTGTTAAAAATGTTTTGTTTTTACTATTAATTATATTATAACTAGCGACCCGCCCCGGCTCCGCACGGGTGCCATGAACAAATGAAAATAATATATCTCGACCTGAGACGCATAAGGTCGGATTTCAAGATCGGACCAAATTAACTTTAATAGTCAGCTGAAACCAGTATCTCGCGCTCTTTCTAAGCATAAAACAATCATAATTCTATCTCTTTTTGTTCAGATAGATTTACAAATGCATAAGGTCGGATCTGTCGAGTTTTTGATTTTATATCGTGGATTAAGGCTTAATAAAATATAATATATACCGTGACTAGTCTTAGTACTATATATTATACAAAGGTACCAGACTTATCTAAAACATTAAACTATTTTTGTCAGCCTAATCGAAAATAAACAATAGATTTGACACGATTTTATATTAAAACAAAATTTTGGCTCTCCTCTAAACTTTTCAAATTCCATATCAGACCTAATGCGTCTCAGGTCGTGATATTAATTAAAAATACAGTATATAAATTATAACATTAAATTGTGATTTTATTTGATGGTAAATAAAATTTTGTCATTTCCCTGTTAGTTTAAATGTATTTATATAACCAAGCTGAGCAATAGACTGCTGCAGTACGTGTTACATGTTCGATTCCCGAACTGAACAAATATTTATGTTTGTAAATGCATTTAAGATACCTACAGGAATTATAAAAAGTGCGGGGCACGTTTTATAAAAAAATATTCTCTTTAAGTGAAAAGGTAAACAAAAAATAGGTACCTACTTACCTACCTAACCGATTAAGTACACATTACATTTAAGAATGACACAAAAATATATACATACCTTTTATACCACAAAAGCGTTTTAGAATTTATTAATAGAATAATATCTCAGTTATTTATTGCACCACAAAAAATTAAAACCATTAAAATTATTCGCAAACACGACCGACTCCTACAGATTTTGGATATTAAGTGTCAGGATGTTACTTAAACTTTCACGTTAAGTACATACTGAATTATAACTACGTAATTTTTTAGAGATCTGTGCTTCATTTTGTAAATCTACCTATATAAAAAACATGTGTGTAGGTTACTTACACTAGTAAGTGCAGGCCTTTAAGGATCTTTGTCCATCAAAACACTGCGTAAGCCGTTTTATGTCCAATTTTTAGTAAATTATTATAAAACAAAAAATCTTCTTCTTAATAAAAAACATTGCCCCACACTAGGAATAATTCCTGTATCGTGGGTGCGTTTACAATCACATATATTCACATACACAAAGATCCAAACCCAAATCAATTATCTGTAGATTATACAAATATTTGTACCGTGCGGGAATGGAACCCGCGACACGTAGGCGCAGCAGTCGATCTCTCAACCACTGCGCCAACCGTGCAATAATAGTCTTCACTTTTAGTTTTAATGGAATAATTATTCATTAAATCTCCTTATAAAAGAACCACAATAATGACAAACACTGATTGATTCCATGCATATCTTCTGAAATGACACGTTATTTTAATTAGCGACTCACACCAATGGTTAGGCGTTTTAATAATAAACATTTCGCAAGTTTTATTTTTTTATTGAAACTGAGCATTCTCTGCCGCGCATGACAAAAGATTCAAGGTTATTGCTCGGGACCAAAGTACCTTAGCATTACCATTGTTTTTTTTTTTACCTGAAAACTTGGTTGATCTTAGAAGGCTGTTACTTTGGAAAGAGGGATAAACAAGATAGCCATTCTACTTCAGTTTTATTTAAGCAGTGTTAAGTGTTTACCTGCAGGTTTTCTTGTCAACTAATTTTACTCGCACTTGACAAGCTGGTATAATCGGTTAGCTGCAATTGATTAGTTTAGCGTTAAAATTGCTGTGCTGGCACACACTTTCGCCTACCGCTTTACATTCCCTGAAAGAACTACGAGGGGTCATTAAAAAACGGGACATTCCAGTATTGTATAATTATTTACCTATATACATATTATATTTTTATCAATGCTTTCATGCACACGACACGTACATACGTACAGCCCACTGTTTCACAGCTGGGGACGCAAACAAGGCTCTTCTTAGAATGAGAAGAGTTTGGAGTTATTTTAACTAATACGTATCTTTGTACTCGTCATTAAAACAGGTTAGACTTCAAGGTACAGCTATATTTATGAATATCAATAACTGTTTAGACACTTTCATATTAATTGGGCAACCGTTCGTGAGATTTCAATCAGTCAGTAACAGAAATATGAAAAGCTTTTTAGTGAGTCCGTGAGTTTACGGTAAGGTGCTTTATAGTACGAGTCTTAAAAGTTGATATTATAACCACCGCGTACTGTAATGAAATACTTTGTTATTTTTTCATTGAGTAAAAAATTGACGATACCTAACTGGAATAAAATTAACCGCAAAAAATATCGAAACATCACCTTTTTATTATGATTTCCAGATTACGGTTACATTTAAAATCTTGTTAAATTATTTATTAGTTACCTACGTTTTTAAAACGACTCATAAAAGTTATCACCTACTGGGCTAAAAAAATTGTCTTCTTTCTTCCAAACTCGTTGCGATGATGAAACTATATGAGCATCACGCTTCATATTAATTATGAGGCAATATGTCCCGCAACAGGTGTCGCTAGAGGTGTCGGGCGAAGTCGACCGTCGTCGCAACGCTGGGCTACGTTCGTTGATGGTAACGACGATGCTGATGGATCCATGTCGAAGAATATAGCATCGCACAGCACAGCATCAGCATTACTGGATACAAATCCTGGACTTTCCCGGACGTCTGGCAACACTAGCCGTGGTGCAAGTGCGGATCCAGGGGGGGGTCATTGGGGGTCATGACCCCCCCCCCCCCCTAGGCTGGTTCTAGGTCGACCACTGATAATTTTTATAATTGCATTGATCGTATAGATCGAATTTCCGGCTGATTCGAGCACGTTTTATATGTTGTTCTCCAGGCATTAGAAGCAGTTTTATTAGCTTGTATTTATTATTGTAATCGAATAAGAGCCTGTCCCGACTTGACTACAAACATGTGATCCCCCCCGACTTGAAAGCTGGATCCGCCCTTTCCGTGGTGGAAAGATTGAGTCATCACGTTAAAAATACGGTACGATATTGGGTGTCGGGGAGGCTCTTTCTGGGCACTTTATAATAGGTATGAATAAAAAAAGAACCGCTACATTAATCTACTATATTTTTATTTCTTTCACGTTCTATTTTCTCAGCTCAATTGTGATGTCAGATCCAGAATCCGGCCGTAGGAGGGAGTCCATCTTTAATGTTAGTTTATTGATATCTGCGGTAACTTTGTATCTCCTCAGTAAAAATACCAGGATCACCTTCATCGACATAATCGCGTAGGTCTTGCCTGCAAAATAACATCATCATAAACAATCCATTGTTCTACCGTCTTGCCCTTCGCGTAGGTTTTATTTTGATCAAACGGAACATATTTACATCGTATCATCGTACCAGGAGTTACGAAAGAGCTACTTAATAATTTCAATCCAAACGTAGTTTCGTAAAGTTACTTTAATCAGAATAGGGAAAATAGTAGAATCGGGTAAAGCAACCCCCTTTATGCTGTTAACCCAGTTATCGCGAAACTATGGATTACGTGATCCTATCGAATATATTATCTACAATCTATCTATATAAAATATAAAAATAAATGTGTGTATGTATGTTCCCTATGAACTCCAAAATGGCTGAAGCGATTTTAATTCAATTTTTAGGCATTCTTCAGATTAGCCCAGCGGGTCATCCTGTGAAGTTTGGTGGCGATCGGACCAACAATTTTTTGTGTGCTACCCGTGCGAAGACAGGGCGGTACAGTTTGCTAGTTCTACATAAAGGTATATACTCCATATACACTCAAATACCCGGTTATTATGTATATAGTGTAACTAGCTGCAGCGTAATGAGATTAGATATCTTCGTTTGGGTGAACGACACGTATTTTTTTTGTCATATCGATGGATGAAAAGCAATTTTGAGATAGTTTCAGTTTCTTCTACGTCATATATACTGGTAATATCTTAATGTGGTTTGTGCAGGAGCAGTGGCGTGCGATGCATAAAGACAAAAATACACTGCCTACCCTACATAACTCAGATAAATATTTATTATAACATATTTGCGGTGGTAAATCACATACATCGTTATTTAATCAACAAGACGACGAACCAATACCAGTATGCATTAGGTATTATTGGTAACAAAGCTCTTAAAATTTTCTGCCTACCCTGTCTAAAAACTCTGTGCACGCCGCTATGCAGGAGTAAATAAACACAGTAATGGATGGAAGGCACAAAATGCAGGGTGACTGGATAAACGGCGGACATAGTAGGTGTTCAGATTAATTTCTTAACCGGATTTAACGAGCACGTATGTATATATTAATGGAAGTAAATATAAAATAAGAACTTTATGATTGTATAACGTCTCCAACACGCTAGAGGAAAATGTAAATGATATATTATTTTAATGTAATTACTGTGTACCTATCTCATTTTAAGTGAACCATTGTACTTATGAGAAATAAATTCTTTAAACCTATTTAACGAAAGCTGAAACCGTTTTCCCTGAATTCTATGTTTGCACATAGAATTCAGGGAAAACGGTTTCATGGGAATCGAATCCAGAACCTCACACTTGCGTGTGAGGTTCTGGATTCGATTCCCATGTCCGGAAAATGTTATTTTATGATGACAGCTGTAAACAAATTCCAATTCAGTATATCCATACCAATACACGTCCTCCTGCCCACACCGAAAGGACTGAACGCCTTGTGAACGTCAGGCAAGGTGTTTGGTTCCTGCCACCTCTCTGGCCTAAATTCCTCTGCATCTGGACCCCATATCGCATGCCTGTGAACACTCCACACGTCTATCAGACATGTACTACCTGCTGGTAAAGTGTAGTTCTCTGGAAAAAAGTAAAATTGGTGCTTTAGTTTGGTTCTTTGGGGTCTGAAGACAGCGCGGCAGACCCAAAATGAGATGAGTAGGGCTCCTATGCATAAGATTGGTCCCAAATCGCAAGGGACCGGGATAAAATGAAGGAAAATAAAAGAATAAACTTTATTTTTTGACTTATAAGGAAGTCAAAAAATAAAGTTTATTCTTTTATTTTGCTTCATTTTATCTGGTCTGGTGGTTGCCAGCGAGACTGCTGACTGTGACTGTGACTGTGTGTGTGTCCTGGGTTCGATTCCCGGGACGGGCAAAGTGTTATTGGGTTTTCTGTATAGATTTTTTTAGTACCGGCACAGAGCTTTGAACTGTTCCCGGTTAATGACAATAGGCTCGCCCCCTATTACATGGGGCTTAATAACAGCATCGGCGAAATGTGGGTGCACAATTGTATACCTCTGCCTAACCTTTCGCGGATACAAGCGTGAAGCTATATTGAGAAAATAGGTAAAAAGGGTGCTGACTATTCTGAGACTAGTAGGTAAATACCTAATTTTGTTATGTTTGTATGCCGATTTATTATAACGGTAAAATACGTAAGGTTCCTTTACAAAAGGTGAGAGCAAATCAAATTGCTAGCTTCTAAGTAAGCCTTAATTCGGTAAAGGTAGTTGGTTTAAACAATGCGTAATTATTACATAACCTAAGGTCTTATTCTCTATGACAATACAAGTCATGACACGATTAGGAAACGTCCATTTGCGTGATTACCATAAAACAATTGACAGTTCAAAGCAAGGGTATGGACGTGGTTCAGAAAGAGTCTTCATATGCTCAGCCGTTTCAAAGTATGTTAGAGTCGAGTTCGAAAGTAATCAGATGCGGCTGAATGTCAATATTTTACGCGGATCGACCGCATCTATCCTCCATGAACTCTGTTGAAGTTTAAACTGGTTCAAATGTCTGAGAACGTTCTAGTTAACTTCTTTACTTCACAGAGGAAACAGGCTCTGTTGTCTCTGTTTCTGAGAGTAGGTGCGGCAGCCAGCCTTTCTACCACCATTGCTGACTGGACAAATTTTCCACTGTGACATTAGCAATTGCCTATGATGAAGAAGTAGGTAGAACTTAACGTACTTAGTTTCAAATCTGTCCTCGCAACCCTAGGAAAAATCGGTGCGATGGGATACAATCGCAAACTCTCCTTTATTACGCCTTCTAAGTATACCAGCTTCAGAAGATCTTCCTTTTCAACATCCCTTTGTGAATCCCCCATGACTTCTAAAATCCTGGAATTAAAATCATATTATATTCATTGGATCCCTGCCCACACCTTTTTTCTATACTGATATTCTTACTCACTCCTCATAAACTCTCTCTTGTCGTTCTTGGTCAGACCCCAGTAGCACCAGGGTGTACGTCAGTGAGGTCGCAGTTGTGTCATGGCCTCCAAATATTATGGTGTCTAGATGTTCTCTAACTTGTCTGTCTGTCAACAGTCCTTTCTCAATTGATAGTCCTAAAATTGTATCTATTATAGGTCTGAATTCGTCTGCAAAAAATATATTACAATTAATGAATCCATCTGTATCTCCACGTTCTAATGAAATATTCTCCAATTTGAGAAGCCAAAGAATTATTATTACATGTAATATATAATTATAATTAAATGTATACAATAATAATAATTACAATAATTACAAAAATAGCAGTCAAAGCTTGCGAGTTGACTGCTAATTTTTAAAAAAATGCAAGAATTCTCACCTCTCGTGACATGTAGACATGACTAGTAAATCCTACGTTCAACATCGATATAACTTAAATTCAAAATGTAAGTAAATGGCTGTTCACCTGTACAAAACGTTCATGTTACACAGATGATGTTCTAAATCTTTTCTGAAGTTGTTCGTGAAATTGCAAAGTACTATTAGATATTCTGTGGCCTAAGTCTTTCATAAAATATGCGCAAACAGACGATTAAAAATCTAAAAACTTAGTATGCTTCAACCAGCTTCGATATCGCTATAATTCCTGGCAAATTATGAATTTATCTATAAATACAAAGTTAATTTATATCTTAATTGATTACCAGTTGGGGGTTGTCGATCTTTTGAAGCCATTATTATGGATTTCCGTTTTTGCAGAGCCTGAAAGAAATATTTTTATTACCACATCATCTAGACATGTTAAAGCGCCAGTATAATAATTATGGACAACAGAATGGTCAAATATTCAATATAATATTTGACACAATTTTTACGTAAAGATTGATTGGCTGGTTAGAAGACTAAAATACCTACGTTTTAGTCGATAAGAGTCTGACGTCACCCTTTGTTTTCTCCAGGGGTGTGAGTATGCATGAGGATTTCCACAACGGTGCGGCAGTTTTTTTTCTATCAAGACCGGCCAGGAACGGTGAAGAAGAAACTTACCGTATTTGAAAGCTTGTGCAGTCCTTTTATGATTTTATCTTGTTGGCGTTTGAGACTAGAGAAGTAAAACACGAAGTCACTATGAAGCCAATATTTGCGAAAGCGTTCAAACATTGCATTAAATATTCCCCTCAAAGACTTTACGTATTCGTCGAATAATTCTTTATTTTCAGTGGCATCTAGTGCTATAGAGGTCTCTGAAAAATAAGATATCAGCAAGTAGTTACCAGCAAGTAGGTCTGCTTGTTACCTCATCACGACCAAACTACTGAACTGATCGGTATAAAATTTTACAAAGAGATAGCATAGATCTTGGAGAAGGACAACAATAATTATGCATATAATAAAAACAAAATACATGCAGACGAAAGTTGCAGGCAACAGCTAGTAATATAAGTTTCTGTGTCCCGGTCTGATACTGAACTTGATAACTACGGACCAACCATTTACCACGAAGTTACGTGGCTATATAGAAGAATATGGTTCTTATACCTATTCGTAACGCATCACATCACAATAGTTCAACCCATCTTTTTGTTCAAATCACATACACATATAGATTACAGTACACAATACAAGTTGCACCGCTTCCCTTCTCCCTTGAGCAATAGCATGCAAACAATAATGAATGAACTTACTGCAAATTGTCTCCAAATTTAAATTTAAGAGCACCGGCTCCGGATTAAACTTTTGACCAATATTCTCTTGGAATTGCTTCTGTAACCGACGTGATTGGCTATTGAACACCGATAACATTCCGTTCAACACCTGCTGGCCAAATGCCAAATTTATTATCTTCCGATGAGCCTTCCATGTTGGTACTGAAAGTGCAAAGTCGAAGTCAGTTCCGATGATATATGATAGAGTTTAATGTTTAATGTCAAATTGTGAACTGATATCAAACTGGTATGCGACGGTACGCACCTTGTGAGCTGCTTGGTTGAAGTGTCCCGCGTCACTATCTTTGACGACCGGGCTACCGCCTAGACCGACTAACCAGGGACGGTTCACAATTTTACGGGTGAATAAACCGGACAGATTATGAACCCTGCAGGTTCTTTAACAATGTGATGATTTGACATTGATAGTTTATAAACTATGAAATGAAATGAAATGAAATGAAATTATTTATTTTGCAATTAGGATTTTTCAATCACTTTTACACGTCTTTTTTAAACTAAATGGCGTCGGCATTTCCTATGACTATCCCTGAGAAGAAACGCCGAAACAAACTCAGGGGTCAAAGTCTATTTTAAAGTCCAGACAGATTGTAATGATGTAAAGGTTTATGTGAGACAAATATAGGGTGGAATAGCCTTTTGAAGAAAGTGCCATAACTATTTGAGCTAACCTGTCGCAACAGAGTGCAAGCATGCATCAGTAATCGTGAGAATTAATGAAATGAAGAGCGCTCAGCCTAGATCTCACTCACATTTACAATGTATAGCGGTTATATATAAGAAATCATTTCAATTTAAACGACATTACAATATCAAAATAATGAAGTAAATAATATAATAATTAATGGCAAAAATTGTATATAAAAGAAAAGGAAAGGCTAAAGAGCGGTTCAATCCCAAGCGTTTTTGTCATCTAAATAGTCCGAGATTTTATAGTATCCTTTTTTACAAAGTTTAGATTTAATTACAATTTTGAACTTCTTTAGTGTTAAATTACGTATATCATTGGGAAGTTTATTGTAAAAGCGTATACATTGTCCCATGAACGAGTTGCTTATTCTGTGGAGGCGCGTAGCATGTACAGCAAGGTAGTGTTTATTCCTAGTGTTCAAAGAATGAGTATCAGACAGTTTGACAAAGTTCGAAATATTTTTATAAACATATTAAATTTTCAAATATATATTGTGACGCTCAACTATCAAGAAATAATGCGTTAAATTGTTGATGGTTGGTCACAATTTATCGTCAGTTTATAATATCGCGAGATTGATTATAAAATAAAGGATGTTCACAATCATATGGTGACATATATATTAGGGTGCCCGAAAAAAAAAAATTTGGATTTTCTTAACGCAAGACCTCTTAAAATTTGTGTTTTTGACCATAGATTACAAAACTAATTTAAAAAATAAAATTAAACTATATCTTTAGGGTTCTACCGGTCTTCAAAGTAAAAAAAATATATACAATTTTTGACGATATTTCACTATTCTTAATTAACGCTCCTTAACTACATATTCACAAAATAATTACTTTTTCGTTATTATATATAGGTGTGATAGACCACTAAATTCCGATTTGCATGCACTTACGAGTTCCCGACAACTTTTGATTTGATAGATTTCGACCTGCAAAAACGTTCAAATTTAAACTTGACTCCCGAGTATTTCTTCTTAATCGCAGTATTCTTTTATGCTATAAAAGTACTATTACGGTTGTTATAGTGTTGAAAAACGTGTTAAAAGAGGATTTTGTGATTATTAAATGATGAGTTCGAGGCATAGTGAGACTAACTGTGCTATATTGTGACCATACAAAGAACTTGACGATCGGCAGCTAGCAACTTTAAAGGACGTCATTAAATTTATTTTATTTGTTAGAAATGACCTGAAGTTGAAGTGTAATGAGAAAGATCCATCTAATTCAGAAGTCTTTTCGATTGTTTTTGAAGAGATCAACAAGATTTGGATTAAAGCTTCTATTCCAATAGTAACGAAGGAACGAGTTATTCAATTAAATTAATCCAGTTTCGAAAAGTACCTCAGTTTGAAGAGATATCCTAAAAGCAAGCAAAACAATAAATTTGAAAACAAATTGCAGTATTTGTTAGAGTCATCTGAGAAGCTATTTGACATCGCTGCTTGTAAATGTACTTCATTTGAATCTTGTTCGTGTTTAAAACCTAAAAAAGTTCCCATCAATGAAAGAACTTTTTTGCTGGATCAAAGAAACCACAAGAAAATGGTTATAAGCGGTATTGATAGAAAAGAAACGGGTAGATTAATGGGACGACAGCAGAGGCAAACTGAAGAGTCAATCAGAGCTGCAAAGAAGACGTATTCTTCTCGTAAAAGCGATTCTATCTCAGTAAATTTCGATGAGGATTCAGTACATTAAATTTCCCCAGAAACCCATTCTCTTTTCAATCATCACGGGTTGTAATTTATATTACGTAATTTGTGTTGGATGTGATAGACCTGTAACAAACACTGGTTGGAAGGGTGGCGTGATTCAGTACTTAGAGGATTATTTAGAGAGACCGTTACAATGGTGTGTTTGTTTGCTTCATGCCAATGAATTACCACTTCGCCATTTATTTTTGACCCTAGATGGTTGCACTTCAGGCCCTAGAGAATATTGCGGACCTATTGGAAAATAATAAGCTAGTTGCAAAAATAATAACACGGTTTCCTTTTGTACGGTGGTCGGTAATTGCCCTGACTTGTCGACAAATGTGGTCGATGAACTAAGCACGGATCAAAAATATCTTTATGGTATATGTCAAGCTGTATCAACTGGTTCTTGTACTCCAGAGCTGGCAAACTGTCAATCTGGAAAAATGGCGCACTACAGATGGCTTACTTTGGCTAATGGTATACTGAGACTTTACGTCAGTACTCACACACCATCAGAAAATTTGCTTTTGCTTGTTAACTACGTGGTTAAAGTATACGCCCCGATTTGGTTCCTAATCAAGCAAAAGACGTCTTGTGATGACTTTCCTTGTCATACACAATCTGTGGATAGATGTATTAAAGTAGTAAGAGAGGCCTCCCAAAGTATAACTGATGCTACTTCTAGAGACGGATTTATAAGGAACAGGTTGCAATCTCGAACAGAAATGCCAAATGTTGGGCACAAAAATAAATTAAAATTATAGGTTTTTGCCATATATTATTTATCATCGATATGTTTTCTTGTGCCTTGTTACACAAATTTCAATACTAAAATACCTTTTAAAATTGATTTATGTATTATTTTAGACATACCGTTTAGTTGTGTAAAAAAGTTAAATTTACTAAACTTCAAAGAGTGGTAGAGCCCTGAAGATGAGAAAGAACTGCAGTTTTATTAAATTTTTCGTAATTTGGGTACAATTCCGCAAATTTTGATACCTCTTGTGATATCGTATCTTGAAATTATTATTTTTTTCATATAAGAACGGGACACCCTAATATACATATATCATGAAAGGCAAGCGTTTATTGGCTTTGCTACCAACAGTTAAACAAGTCAGGTTTTATTTTAAGATGGAAGCGCTCGCTTAAAATTTTATTTGGTTTTTCA
This sequence comes from Shargacucullia verbasci, assembly GCA_947562105.1. Taxonomy (NCBI): domain Eukaryota; kingdom Metazoa; phylum Arthropoda; class Insecta; order Lepidoptera; family Noctuidae; genus Shargacucullia; species Shargacucullia verbasci. Next base: position 6,255,642 of record OX387302.1, on the reverse strand, counting down.
CAAATTGTAGATCAATAACACACTGTAGGTTCAGGGCAATAGGAATCGACAATATGAACAATTTTGTACTAGAATTTTATTTTGCAAGTTACGCAGAATTTGGATCTTTATAGCTATTATGACAATTTTTAAGTAAATGTTTAAGTACAAAGTTGCAAATATAGTATAGTATAGTCTATTATTTATCTGTAACTTCCAAAAAACAAAGAACTTGGCGGGCTAAGCGAGCGCCCCCGCCTTAATCTAGCTGCTGTACACGGGACGAAATGACGCTGGCTAAACTTTCTCGAAAAGCCACTAGGTAAATGTAGGAGAAAATCGAAAATTACTATAAACAATAACTAATAAATAAAATAATAGGTACTACGTTGAGCAGGGGACTAAGATATATTGAGTTGAAAAAAAAAAATACGTACCTTCTGCCGTGAGAAGACCGTCACCAAGCCAGGGTTTAGCTATATTATAAGTGTGATGTTTTTCCAAGCAGGCGTGTGCAGTTGTGTAGGCATCGTCAGGGTCTGTTATGACTAAAAAACGAAACAATTAAATGCCAATTATGGGGCACTGGGCGCGTACACATATGCATGTAAACGGTGTAACGAGCAGTCCGGGCAAATATATGAACTGATTTATTTATGTCATACCGACATAGTAATAAGACTTTTTATAAAGTACTAACAAAATATGGGCAGTAGTCTGAAAAAACAGTTTTTTTTTAATGTCTTTATTTAAGATAGAGCCTATTAAATCAATTGGGCATACTTAACTCGAAATCCTTGCGGCTGTTTAAAATTAATTAAATAACACCGCCCGATCTGGGAATAGATTGATCCCATCAAAAGCATAAGTTACAAATAATAATTATTATAACTAAAGATATGCTTATTTGGAATGATTGTGATTATAATAAGTATCAGGTCGGAGCAGAGCTGTGGTTTTGGGGCAGTCCGAAATATAATAAAAATGTTAATAGAAGTGACGGTTTTTTAATTAATGTCCTTGGATGGAGCAAGTCAGACTTCAGGCTCCCAAGCATCTGGTTACACCCCAACATAAAAAATTAATTATATCTTAACTTTGAAAAAAATGATACTATTTATAATTTTGGGCTATATAGATAACAAAAACACTTGAGATTGAGTCGCTCTATAGCTCTTCGTTTTTTTTATATACAAATTTTACCATTGATTATTATATTATTAACTTCATCATTATTATATTATTAACTTCACCACGGTGCCACGCCATTAAAGGCGCTTCCCGGGAAAAGTCATATGCCGCCTACCCTAACAAAACAATACATTCTAAAAGTAGTAAACGATTATAAGCTTTTGGTTAAAGTAGCATACGACCTCGCCTATCCTATAAACCTCTGAATTACAGATTTAGATCAGTCTGTAATAAATTAGTAAATAGTTATGTAACTTTGTTGTGTCCAAACAGATTCCATAATAATACCTACTTATTTTTTACTTGCTAATTTATATTGTGGATCTGCAAATAAAGGATACAAATGATATACATCATTTCTATACTCACAGTATCTATCATCGGGTCCCAAGGAGAAGGTGATAACTCCACCTTTTTTCATGCCCTCTTGACATAATTTCTTGTAAAAATTCCACATTTCTGCAATGAAAACACTTTTGAAAAGCCAAATAGATTATTCTTTATTTACTGCGGTTCCCACTGTTTGGATTCAATCCTCCCCTGACAGGTACTTTATGTGAACTGATACTGGAAATGCGACGAAAAAGCTTTTGTTTGCTTGATAACTGCTTGAATTGGAACACTGGGTGGAGTTTAGGGACATAAATCGCACGTGCACTTCCATCCACACACGGAACAACTATATGTGAGCCATACAAGTATTTGTGCTGTGCGAGGACCGAGCCCATGACACTTAATGCGGAAAACCAATCGCTCAGCCACTGCGCGAATCGTGTCATCCATGTTCAAGTTCAATTAACGTAATTTTACAATTCAATGAACGCAGTCCTTTCCTTTTTGGATTGGATAAGGAGAAGAGAAGTTATTTAAAAATATACTCACTAACTTGATCCAACAGGACAATCAAATGTAGATGACCGATTATAGGCAACCAGCCGGGATAGGTCGGTGGTGTTTTAAACGTATGCGTATATCGCACTCTATATACAACCCAACCTAACACACAAGCTATACACAGAAACAATAGGAACATGGTTACACTTTGAAACATTCAACAAATACAAAAATGGAATTAAGTTAAGTTGTTTTGTTGTGTCGCTTTATACACCCGATGTCGTGTGAAAATAATGTTGAAATAATGATTACCTTAATATTGATGACAGCGTTGTTTTCTTTTTTCTATTAAATCTGAAATAAGTGTCTTTAACTATGTATAAGTACAGAAAATGTGTAGACTGTTTATCATTTCAAGTGATAGAACTTATAGATATTTTCATTCTTCACTGCGCGGCGTGAGGATTGTTATTCCGCGGTAAAAACATTAGCTGGTCCAGAGTTTGGTTATGGGGGTGAATGACCAGGGTGCGTTCATAGACTCAGGTAGGCTGGGTGTACGATTCACCCTGAGTACGAGCTGCATTAATTGTAAGCACGGTTGGCGCAGTAGCTATACGATTTGCTTTGTACGCTACTTACTTACCCCATAAGTCTTTGACGGCATGGTTGGCGTAGTGGTTGAGAGATGGACTGCTGAGTTATGTATTGCGGGTTCGATTCCCGCAAGGAACAAATATTTGTATGATCTACAGATATTTGTTTCGGGTCTGGGTCTTCGTGTATGTGAATACACACCGTGCCTCGGAAAGCACGTAAAGACGTTGGTCCTGCTCTTGATCTCTCTCCGGTCGTGTCGGATTGCCGTCCCTTCGGACTATGAAAGTAAAGGAACAGAGAGAGCACCTGTGTTTGCGCTCACACTTCTGCTCTATAATATCTCCTGCGTAGTAGACTAATCTCCGATGAGATTGACCGCCGTGACGGAAATCGGTCAGGAGGACATTATCATTATTACTTACCTCACAGTTTCGGTTCCCACACGGAATGAATATTTGTGTGGCCTACAGATTAGGTCCTGGTCTGGGTGTTTGCAAAAGAGTTTACAGTAACATCTATAGACCCACTATACAGAAGAAAGTCAAGGCGAAACATAAAAAAATAATACAATCCTTTTCCAAGCAAGGTATTTCGACATCATTTATACAGTGTTCTACAGAGTGATCCTGACCTTTACTTGTGACGAAACGAAGCAAGCGCAAGCGAATCCATGGCCAAAAGATAAGTCTACGTAAAATTACCTTATTCAGGAAATGGTTATAAAATATGGAAATATTTTAAAACTTGTCATCGATTTAAAATCCATTTGCCTGTGAATATAATGGATATAATTAGTTTTATGACTATAAGACATTTTTTTAGAAGAGACCATCCTCATTGACGTATGTTCGCTGAGATAAGGGTTTGACATTTGTTAAGTGTAGAGTAAAACTTAAAAATATGCGTGGACATAACACCAACTCCCATTTTGGGAATTAAAGGCGTGTTGTTATACATACTTATACAAAAGTATTGACAAACGTAATGCAGGACGCCCTCGAGCTAGGTGGAGCGACGACATACGCAGAGAAACTGGTGGCGGTTGGAAGAGGATAGCCGAGGATCGGGCTCAGTGGCGTGCATTGGGAGAGGCCTATATCCAGTAGTGGACTAACACTGGCTGTTGATGTTGATGATGATTGACACAATACTGTAGAACAGAAACAGAACTCGTTGGCTACACTTCGCGCAACCTAGGAATCAAACCTGGGGTCAAGTACAAGTTTTGCGTGAATTCCTATCGTAGGTAATTGCGCTCATATTATTTTCATACATTTTAGTATAACTATTCGTCAAAATTGAGCAAAGTTTGTAAAAGACACCCAGGACATTTCACCTTTGTGAACGGAATACACAACAATGCTAGGAGGTACTCATGCGTCAGGTACAAAAATATTTTTTGCGGTTCACAGAATACTGGATTTTTCCATGGACAACAATACAGCAGCGCATTTTTTAAGATGAAACAAACATTAATCATGTTTGCACGTTTGCAAGTGCCGGAATCAACAAGTGCAAACAAATAATGGGAAAATGTGTTGCCACTTTAATGTTTAAATTCAGTATAAATCGCTCTGGTTTATATTATTTTCTGATAATACAATGAGTTATATATATATTACAATTATTTTCTTATAATATAATATAACGGTTGAGATCGTGGCCTCAAATCGGGAGAGATTGGGCCATATCTCATTACGTGGACCAATTACCAATTACCATGTTCCAGTTCATACCGTAGATGGAACCTTCACGATGTTTTCCTTCGTTACAGCAGTCGTACTAAAAAATATTATACAATATAACATGATGAATACATTTTACCTAATAGTGCGCGCCCTCCATGACCACTAGGCCACTAATATATCTTTGGCACTTAGCCCAGTTTAAGGTTCTGCCTGTCTCGACCGATTGTCAAACGACAATTCGTGACCTATTTGGCAACGAAACAGCAATGTTGCTTTGCCAAATAGCGGAAAGCTTCTTGGAACCCCTTGCATGCATTCCGTGACCTATTTAGTTGGAGCGAGAGAAAGCCTGAAGAGAAAAAAAAAACACGTGTTTTTGCGATACTAATGCACGGCAATTGAATTTTATATACATATATAGAAGAAGATGTAGGTACTTAATATGTAACTCATTCTTATTACAGTGTTTTTTTTTTTAAATTTAAACATACAAGTTGCGACAAAAGTAATGTTATAATTTTATTGGTTTATAATTTTTGCAAATGGCGTCAAATGTTACTGTGCTTTGAAATGTATGTTGTAGACAGATACGGGATTAGTTGACAACAAGCAATAGAGCTATACATACATACCTACAGAACGTGGGATTATTGTTAATGCTTATTTGACCAATATTCGGTCTGTTGTTTAAAGTAGCGTAAATTACCGCCGTCGTTTTCCGTCATCGTGCAAACTGGGTCCACTGGAGATGTCGCAAGGAGTGGCCGGCTTTGTATTGCTCGTATGGTCTAGAATATCACTGCAGTGGCCGACGATCCCCGAGAAAATCCAAAAACATAGACGAGACAATGATGAACACAATTTGGCATCAGCAGACGTTCGTTGCGTCAAACTATGAACAAAAAATAAAAATTATGCCAGCACACAAAACATTCAAAATTTAAGAATGAAGATGGCAACATTCATTTTCACGTAAAGCTAATAAAAAGTGATATAAGGCAGTGTCTGAGTGCAGTGGATTAATTAAGTTCGTGCAGATTAGTTATAGAAGATCCGTTAAAGTTTGTACTTTGGTGGCAAAATTAATGTAGTTCTCGAGATGCGTATATTGTGGTACGTAGGTATTAAGTTGGGTTTTTTGATCGCATAGTCAAAAAATATTTTAGTTGAACATTAACCAGAGTACATACCTATTGTTAATATTTGATTAGATAGGACGTCATCTTTGTTTGCGGCTCGTATGAGATAAAACTGAGATTTTGTATCTACAGTCAGCGTCTGATATACTGGAACACCAAAAAGACCGAAATACGAATAATAGTTTGTATCTTCGGATCAGCTCAACAAAGTTATATTCACACGTTATATACAGTCAAAGTATAGCCACAGTTATAAAAATAAACCTTTTTAAATAATAATTTGCGATTGCCACACAAACCTGCCGTTGTTTATAAATCGTATTTGGTATTTCAGGTTTATATCGTTTTTCTTATGGCACGTAGGATCGTACTGTCAAAAAGTACCATGGATTGAAAAGTATCATTACCCAGGTTATTACTCGACGCCAATTACTCCGTTCATCAACGGTACGGACACAGAAGTTGTGAGTTCACGTTGGACTCCCGAATATCGTGTCGAGGAAAAAATGTTCGTTGTTTACAATGCGAATTTCAAAAAGGAACGAGAAAGACCATATCGGTTGTCACCACATTACAAACAGATTTATTATTGGGAACCACTTGTAAGTTTTTAATGTTTTCATAATTTTTTACACGTACCTGTTTTTTATTTGACAAAATTATTTAATTTTAATATACTTTTGTTATAATATTTCGTGTAATTTAATTTGATTCGTGATTGGCAATATTTGTATTTTTCATTTATTCACCAATGCTTTGTACTGAACCGAGGTAGGTACCGAAAACTGGAGCAAACTAATATTATACTGATAAATGGATATGTATATTGTGTCTGAAATTACACAAACTTTTCTTCTATCGAGTCTTACCTAATGGGAATCGCTCATACTGTAATGAAAAGATTAACCAGTCAGCCATGGTAATATCGTGGCTGACTACTACGTTCTACGTTGCTGCCCTACAGGGTCCATATTGTACTGTAATATTATATTCTGTAACATCTTTGTAACATATGGAGTGCAATAAAGTATTGAGTATTGAGTACAACTGTTCCGTGTTTCACAATTATAAACCAAATGAACGTTTTAAATTCGTTAAAGCGAATAATTTGTGTATTAATTGTTTAAGTAGTGGACATCGTGTATCTGCATGTGGGTTGAACTCTACGTGTAAAAAATGTAGTTCGAAACATCATACTTTGTTGTGTTTCCGCGATGCTTCCGTGACCAATATGCGGCCGCACCGCGCGCGTCTGCCACACCCCCTGCGCCGCCTGCGGGGTACGACGATGCTTCCGCCCTCGCTCGTTCTTCTCGCACTGATGACGTCACTCTCTGCGCCTTATCAGATAACAACGTAAATAAATTCGTATCTCGCACTCTTACCACGGTACTGCTCGCGCGTAGTTGCCATAGATTCTCATGGTAAGGAACGTATCGTACGCGCCTTGTTGGACAGCGCTTCCCAAAGCAATTTTATTACTCATAACTGTTGTCAACTCTTGGGCTTGAGTGGCTTGTTCCGCTGTGAAGGGAACAAGAGGTTCTTCTCAATCCATTCAAGGGTCGGTAAACATTAAATTTTTCTCTCGCTTTGATCGTAATGTGAATTACAGCATGAAATCGCTAGTGATAGATAAAATATCTGAACGCTTGCCGACTGTTTCTGTCGATGTTTCGCATTTACCGAAATTTAAAAACTGCCATACGTAAGTTTACGTAAGTAAAGACGGTACGTACGTACGCTGTCTCTAGTCAGATTGAGGTATTGGTCGGAGCTTCAATCTTCCCGCATCTGCTCTTGTCTCGCAAGGTTCAAGGACAAATGGCGTCGTCACATTGCTCTCCGCTCGCTTTAGAAACTGTCCTTGGCTATGTTATTGTTGGTGACGCTCCGGTTCGCGTTGATGGTTTCGAGACTGCTTCGTTTTGTTGTGTCGGTGATCCCCTTGACATCGCTGTCCGCACATTCTGGGAACTGGAAGAGGTGAACGTTCGAACGATAAACTCTGTGAGGAAATATACACTCGGACAACCTCTCGTGATGATGATGGCCGTTACGTCGCGCGTCGTAGCGCTACCCTTCAAGGGCGACATTCATTCCCTTGGCGACTCTCGACAAGCAAGCGTACGCCGGTTGCTTTGTTTGGAGAGAAAGATGCAGGCATCTCCTAAGTTGAAGGAAGCTTATGATAGTGTCATCAATGAATATATAGAGAAAGGCTATATTTCACTTGCAGTCTCGGATACTTTGGAAACCCAATCGTACATTATACCGCATCACGGTGTTATACGAGAGGATAAGGTCACGTCTAAACTACGCATTGTGCTCGATGGTAGTTGCAAGACTAGTACACGCATTTCGCTGAATGACCTTCTTTATAACGGTCAAAATCTCCAAGGAAATTTGTTCATTATTCTTGTAAATTTTCGTTTATTTTCGATCGCGCTCTCAGCAGACATTCATCAAATGTTTCTCAGTATCGGCATTCGTGAATGCGATCGCCGGTTCCAACGCATTCCATATCGCTTCTCACCGCAGCAGCCTTTGCAGGTTTACGAGTTTAACCGAGTTGTTTTTGGCCTTAAGTCGAGTCCCTTCCATGCGCTGCGAACTATTAAACAGCTTGCAATCGATGAAGGTGACTCTTACCTTAAAGCTAGAGATTATCAAAGAAATGAAGATGAGTGCATATGTACCTCTTCTGAAATGATAGGTCTCATGAAGTCTGGTCAGTTCGAACTCGTCAAATGGACGAGTAATTCACAAACAGCTCTAGATTCCGGATAGTCCACGCCAAGACATATTTACGTCCGGTTGTACATCTCTGCCCCTTACCTAATCAATAGCTTTAGTTTTTTTTTCGCTTAGGTTAGTTTAGGCTTTCGTTCGTTTTTTATTTTGAAGTTATCCCTTCAAGCCCGGGAGTATGGCTGCGCGAATTAATTTTATTAATATGGTATTAAGTTATATTAGGTTTGGTTGGTGCAGTTGCTTCCTTGTTTCCCCGATCCCGCTCCTGCACGAATCTTTCTCGCATACATGTGAGCGAGAACGCAACACTCGTCGACGACATTGCGTCTGCGCCATAGAAAGTGTCGCCCCCTAGTGACGTTTTGGAAGAACTACTTCGACTTCAAAATCGACATGACGGTTATCGTGTTCATCTCCGTGGTTGTGTGATAAAACCTTCATGTTTGAAAAAGTACTTTCGTTGTGACCCGTAAGAATTATTGGGATTCTCGAAGCTGTCGCCTCGCTACACCTCATCCGCAAGGAGTAAAGGTATTGTGCACCTTTCCCTACTAGAACTGCATCGTTCTATTACTTTTCCCTGCAGTTCTAGCATCCATTTCCAACGCGCCAACCAAAATTTGTTAATTTTGTCGAATTTCGCTTATTTCACTTACCCCGCGTATCAGCGGCCTCCTTCTGGAGCATGACTGCTTCACAGAAGGAGACCACTGCCCTCCAGTTTTCCGATTCTGCCAGCATAGCCGATACAATGGCTGGCAGAGAGAGCTCAGGTGGCCAACGGGTCGGTCTACGGTCTAGTTCCCCTTCCGAAACCTCCAGCTCTTCCGACCACTGCGAAGGAGCTGAAGGTGGGGAGGGGCGGTCCCGGACCGCCGGAAAGAGAGTGGTGATCACCCTTTCCAGCAGATCCGGGGCAATGGTTTTGGTCACTGGAGGGACGTAAGGGCGCAACTTCCCTACGACCATCCTGTACGGTCTCCCCAACGGATCTCTGTCCAGCCCCTCCAGCACAGATCTAACCTAACCTAACCTGTTGGAACCTTTGTTTTGGGGTGCCCCAAGTTTCCGTTCCCGAGCTCACTTCGACTATTCTATATGATACCGAGGCATTGCATTCATTGACTAGGCAGGGTATATAAGCGATAGGTAGATATATATATTTTATCAATTTATAGAATCACCAGGTATTGTATACAATGTCTGTATTATATGCTTTGCTTAGTGATAATAATAATGGACCGTAAGTTACTCTTAAACATACATGACATATTTTTTCCTTATGATTTCGCCATAGTTATAGTCTAGAGAGTCGCGGGCGTATGCATGTCCTAGCTGTCTAGGCACAGCTGATTGTACAGTATTTCCAACCGCGAACCCGCACATCTAACAATACTAAGTTGAAAAGACGCTACTGCCACTTGCGCCCGACAATTTTTCGTAATACTATTATAAGATGAAACGGCAGATTTATGCAGAACCGTCTTTTCTTCTAATGACAACTGCAGTAATGTCTTTTCATTTTGTGATCAAGTAAATATTTTGTAAATTAATAAGACACTTCTACTTAAATGCGTTCTTTCAACTTATTATATGTATGTCGAACGTCTTTCCTATTTGGTAAATATTACAATTTAAAGCAGATGCGTCTTATTTAAAAGTAAGATTCATAGAGCTGTGGTCAGTTTAAGACATTTAAACTCAATTTCGAAAAAAATGTTAGGTACGTCTTTTTTCCTTATGGCGGCAGATCTGTAGATCATACAAATATTTGTTCCGTGCGGGAATCGAACCCGCAACACGTAGCGCAGCAGCCGATCTCTCAACCACTGCGCCAACCGTGCCGTCATTATAGATTATGAAATACTGTGCGTAGGTAATGTTGCCACAAATGTGTTAATTTTACCCATAAGCTTTATTTTTCTCGACAATTTTAATTATTGGGTTATTTAAATGATAAACGCAGGTAATGTTCGCCAAATGCATGTTCGTGCAATGCAGTGCATGCAATGTTCGTTTATGCATCTGATAGATAAATAAATACTTCGATTTTGGCAAAAAAATATGGTCAAGTTTCCACGTTTTACGGTACCTATATTGATTCTAAGACGTAATAACGCCTGCAAGCGCAAGCTAATTCTAATGTTTAAATTGTAGAAAGGAACCTGGTCGCGGTGGATTTTTTCTTTCTAATATTTACAACTTTTAAAATTATTAATAATATTGTTAATTTGAATTATAGGAAAAACCGGGTTTGCTCGGATGTTACTGTTGCACAGTGTATAAAAGATTTGATGTACTTGCCGGTTGCGCCGTCGTTACCACCCGTCACATTCTCACGACGGCTACCCCCACTGACTTAGTATTAAGATCTTACGGACACTACGGGTCATTAGAAGGCATCCTCGGTGGCTGGTACGACACCAATGCTAATATTTTTAACAGCTCATTGTATATGTCAGTGTCACGAATCCATATTCATCCATTGGTAAGTAGCACTTTTTTTTTCTCCTACAATATGTCCTTTTCTTCCTTTCATCTCTATTAGGAAGTAATTTCCAAATTCACTTTCATTGCATTTACGTCATGTTTTACACAATCCGTCCATGTTTTTTTGGCTTACCTCTGCCCTCCAAGAGGAGTTTTAAGTATGAATGTTTTTATTCATAGGCATAAACATTCATACTTTAAATTATTCATACTTGTAACATACTTCTCATCTCATTCCTCCGCAATATGAAGCAACAATTTTTTTTTTACCTGCTACTTCGTCCGCTCAGTATTAGGTATCACCACAAAAATAGGAAAGAACCTTTCTTTAAAGATTGATTTCAAAAAATATTTATGCGTGCGTTGGATATGCTGCGGTAAATTTCTAGACCTAGTGATTTGCGCTATAGGATGATAAGTCTATTTGATTAATAGTTTCATATACAATAATAAAGAAATATATAATTTGTTTTGTATTGAAAAGTTTCCTACTACTTATAAAAGAAGAAAAGGCGGGAACATTATAGTCTAGGCTTCGAATACGGATTTGTGATCCCGGTATCCCAGCGTTTCATAAGCACAAAGAAGGGATACGGAGGGCTTTCCGTGGTTCGTGTTAGATTAAGTTTTCTTTTTTTCAGTATAAATATGACTACGAAGTAAATGTATCCCATCCTATACCGTGTATGTACGATCTCTCGATTTGGGCAGCCACATACCGTTTCGATGGATATTGGTTTTCGTATTCGGGAGCTGTTTTGTGTTACCGAGCGGCATCTGGTTGGTAAGCTACTTCGATTATTATTTTAATCATTTAAAAAGTGTCAAGTGCAACACGATTGTGTAAGTATATCGATACTAAGAAATACATACGTACTGTTTAAAATTAATGGAAATGTACGTCTGTTCAAAAACACTTACAGTCCTTCATGTGTACTTCAAAAGGTATAAACCTATAAAGAATGGCTAAAGCAAATTATATCCACCTATTATATTTTATCTTTCAGTATCCACGCATAAAAAAATATAGTAGGTAAGTATCTGTAGATATCACACATGGAACATAATATGTTCTGTAGGCAGGTATATTATACTCACAATACTTGTCTCTCAATTAAGTGCAGATGCACCACGCATCTAGTGTTATACATGTGCATTACTAATCTTGAGCGCGAGGCGCGAGGCGCGAGTTTTATCTGTACCTAGCTAGGTTAGTATATCTTTACTAGCTTAACACTGCACAATTACTAAATCATTTGTAACTCTTGTTCTTGTAGGTTTGAATATGCGTCGAGTATTCCTCGACAATTTGATCTCAGTGTCGTCGTTGGATATCAATTTATGAAGGCATATCATCGTCGGCCGATGCCTTGGTATAAATATGGAGTCAAAACAAAATCTTATGTGTGGCCCTGTCCGAAGGTAAGATATTTTCAATCACTTAAATCCTTTTATTGGGGGAACCGATCACTTTTCCGAAATTTTTTTGTTCGAATTTCATTTTACCGAAAACTATTGACTGACGTCTTTTTTGCATGCATTATTTAATATATTTTTAGATAATCGAAATATCATAATGTCATAGGCATTATTTTACCGAACTATATTTCGCCGATTTACAAAATAACCTTTTGCTATTGGCCGAAGCTTCTTTTGAACTTTTTTCATTTGTGTGTCCCCCGCGCGTTGAAAGCTCGCCTTTCAACAGAAGACATCATTTTCCGGCAATGTACCTACAAATCTTGCTAAAGGATCTTCTAACAACACCGGTATCAAGGTAAACCTTCATAATACGTCCCATCTTCCATGTTAGGGGTGGAATATTATCTGCCTTCAGCAGAACTACAGCATCAGTTTTGAGGAAGTACTTACAGGTTCGCCATTTTACTCGTCATTGGAGTTCTGCTACGTATTCCTTACTCCAGCGTGACTAAAAATGCTGACGTATTTGTTAAATCTGCTGGAAGCGAGTCAGTCTATTCTCAGAGTGATCCTTGTGACCCTTTTCAGGTAAAATTGTGACAGCTGTCGGCCGATGATTGTATGAATGGCGTTAAGTCTCCTGGGTCCGATGACAGAGGAGTGAGTGGCCGAGAGTTGAGTATCGCCTCAATCTGCACCAATGTAGTATTAAGTTCCTCGAACGTTAAATTACAACTGCCCAACACTCTAGTTAAATGATATTTTGTCGACTTAACATCAGCCTCCCAGAGACCTCAAAAATGCGGAAAATAAGCCGTTATAAAATAAAAATTAACACCGTCTAGGGATGAATTAGCAGCCAAAGAATTACACTTAGATTTCATAAACTTCGATAGATCATTATATGCGCCAACCAATGAAAAAAAGAAAGAAAGAAAGAAAAAGCATTTATTGTAATGATTAGAAAAAAAAATATGATTGGCTTTTTCCTACGTTAAATAAGTCGTCGTCATGCTAGGAGATAGCTATTGCTTGTTAAATCACTCACTACTCAATTCTAAATGTAGTTTAGTGGTGAATCATATAAAATTGCAATGTACGATTTAATAATCTTATAACCACGGCGCACAATGAACCATGGTTAATTAACTAACATTAATTAATTAATTAATTAAACATAACCTAAAATAAAAATACCAACAGAATAGAAATATCCAACAGATGAAATAGACCCATCAAGAAAAGCGTAATAACCCATTATAACCATTAAACTAACAAGCACACATTTGAATGCAGTACAAAAACAGTGAAAAAGAAGAAGAAGATATTCACGTGTTATTGTTGGTTTTTCCCTTTGAAACAATTTAATGTCGCGTGTGCGTACGTTTTCGACGGCTTTTTGCCGGCGTATAAGGACAAGGTATTGGTGTGCGGGGCGCGTCCTACCATGCGAATTGCACAACGTGGCAACGTCGCATAGCCTGACTAGATATAGCGGTTCATTGTGTACATCTGGTTCACTGTTGCCACCCCCACCCTACACTATAAGAAGGCCTATTATTCAGTACCACATACATGGCTCACGAGGGTGATGGAGTTGTATAAAATGAATACAACTACGCACTCTTGTTGTCATGTATGGGACGGTGTAGATCAGTCCTTCGTTATCCGGGATATTGGCAGATTCAGTGAAACGTGGAACCTATCAGAATTGAGCGGGGAATATTCCAGGGCGATAGTTTGAGCCCATTGCGGTTTTGTTTAGGCATGAACTCTCACAGCACTCTACTAGAGGAATCAGGGCTAGGCTATCCTTTGCGGAGAAGAGGTCAATATCGCACCTGCTGTACATGGATGACCTAAAATTGTTTACCCCCAATAAATCACACCTGATGGAGCTACTGAAAGTAACTGAAACATTCAGTAATTCTATCAGGAATTCAGGATGGGGTAATTGTGGAATCCGAGGGAACTCAACTCTCGGCTGACATAAACCTAAGATTGCTTTCTGCAGCAACGTAAACCTACAAATACTTGGGTATGTCGGAAGCGTTGGGAATTAGTGAGACTGACATGAATCAATTATTGCGGAAGCGCATCTTTTTTTTGCCCCGCTCTATTAGAAATAATTCCTGTATCGTGGGTGTGTTTACAAATACATATATTCACATGCACAAATACCCAGACCCGAAACAATTATTCAGTAGATCACCCAATTATTTATCCCGTGCGGGAATTGAACCCGCGACACATAGCGCAGCAGGCGATCTGTTAACCACTGCGCCAACCGTGCCGTTAAGCAGCCGGCTGAACAAATTACTGGAATGTCTTTTATCAGTTAGTAACAAGGAGCGCGCCTTCAATGGTTGGGCCATGCCGGTCCTGATGTACTCCTTCGGCATACTTAAATGGATTCAAACTGAACTGGACGCCCTGGACAGAAGGGCGGACACAAACTGTATGCATCACCCACGTTCCTCGGTAATGAGTCTATACACGCCACGGAAATATGGGAGTCGAGGCTTCTTAAACGCCAAAACCCTCCACAACCGTGCGGTGTACAACTTCGAAGAATATTTTCTCCACGCTGAAGTGGGGATGTACCGGGAGGCGGTCGCAGTGGACAAAGGCCTATTCTGGTTCTGAGGTACCATACAACAGGTATGTGCCCGACCCAGTTCTCGAAAATGATCGTGGTCACTTTGTAGGTACTGGGACCGCAGCATCATGTCCTACGGCATTCTGTTGTGGGGATCTGCAGCTGACGTAGATTCAATATTTATTTTACAGAAGAGAGAAATTCGTGCAATCTACAACATCCCCGCGAAATCGGGGCCCCCGCGAATCCTTACGAGACTTCTTTAGTGTTATAGATATTCTAATACTACCGTCACTATACATTCTAGAAAATATTATGTATGTCCGGAAAAACCTGCAATTGTTTGACTTCCACAACTTGAATACTAAGTAGGAATAAATATAAAATAGTGGTACCTACCTAAATTTAAATTGCCTAAAACAAATAAGTCATTTCTAGGTAACGGCGTGCGCGGTAAAAAGTTACCTAAAACTATCACCGATCTGACTGGTAACAAGCTGGTAATCTTATGTTAAATCCGTTCTATTATGGAAAGCCAATGACTACGTTGATGATAGAAACGTATAGCGTTAATTAACTTCTGCAAATGTGGCTTCCCTGGTGACCAGTTGTTTCCAATCCCCACAATCTAGTTGTTGGTGTTTTCTGCATGACTAGACATTTATTTCTTTCTTTTTGTGTACTTTTTTTACTGTATTACTTTTTTTTCCTTTTACATTGTTATGTTGTTTGAGTAATAAAATGTTATATGTATGTAAAGTTTGTTAAATAAAAGTGTATAACAAAACATTGTTAAAGACCTATATATTTGAACATTTTATTATGAAAATGTTAATTTATTTTATTATCTTATATAGTAGCCCTTGTGTGTCATGTAATGTAATATTGCATTGTAAGAGTATTTATTATTTTATTTTAAATTTTCTACATGTTCTTAAAAATAACTTCAACTCATTGTAAACAAACATTTTGAAAAGAGTATCCATGGATTTTCTTGCCGGTCTATTCTCCATAGGGCTACTTTGAACCGTGCGCCTAGATTCTTAACGTTTTAAAAGTGCGTGCAAAGGCCCATTTGAAACAAAAAACTTTGACATTGACTTTGGACCTATCTATCATCACTGTCTTGACTGTTGTTGCCAATAAGTTCGATATAGGGGAGATAAATCGGTCAGCGCGCCGCGAGATTATTGATATCACCGGCCATGACGAAAATCTCGTGAAGCCGAGAAAGATAAAAAAAAGTAAATATCTTGACTTGGCACATGAAATTTTTGACATGGGGGATGTGGATACAGCAGTTATAGTGCCGATAGACGTTTCGGTCAATAGCTTAATAGCAAAGAGCCTCGACGAACACCTTAAGAGGCTCTCGTTGGGGGATTGGATCAAGAGCTTGATACTGAAGGCGGTACTCCTCGACACGGCTCGCATTGTGAGGAGGTTCCTCTCTCTGGAGCTCTAATCACCGGTGACTTGGACCCTGTTCCCAATGTCGGTGGCTCCCTAATTTTAGTCATGCATAAAGGAAATAATATTTAACCTACTGTTTACTAATTGGAATATTTTCTCAGAACAAAAACGGTATTATGTGCCTTAATAGCTGCGTCAAATAGGCCCTATTTCAATCAGTTTTCAACTAGATCTAGACTGAATGCATACTTGGGGAGTTTAAAGTAAAAGAGTCATCACCGTCTACGTTTTTTAATTTTTAATTCACGATGTCCTATCCTATCCTACTTCCTACTAATATAATATTATAAATGTGAAAGTTTGTAAGGATGGATGGATGGATAGATGGATGGATCTTTGTTACTCTTTCACGCCAGAACGGCTGAACGGATCTAGATGAAATTTGGCACAGAGATAGATTATAGTCTGGAATAGCACATAGGCTACTTTTTATCCCGGTGAAATGTACAAGTTCGTAAACCACGTTGGCGATGCCGCGGGCTGAAGCTAGTATATAATGTGCAAAGAAAAATTTTTCACACACTACACTCTAAACTTTATTACGCGCCTACGAGTATACCCGCGCGAAAATCCCATGTACCTACAGGCATAGTTCTAGTAGAGTTTAATAATACTAGATATATATAGGTGTAGAATTTGTCTCATTAGTCTTCAAAACACCTAAAAACAAAATACCTAATTTTAAAATACTTCGTCATTAAGTATTATGAAATGTAACCATCCGTTCTGACGGCCAGTTACCTTGTTTAACAATATAATTTTATTTTCAGA
This sequence comes from Shargacucullia verbasci, assembly GCA_947562105.1. Classification (NCBI taxonomy): domain Eukaryota; kingdom Metazoa; phylum Arthropoda; class Insecta; order Lepidoptera; family Noctuidae; genus Shargacucullia; species Shargacucullia verbasci. Next base: position 6,238,702 of record OX387302.1, on the reverse strand, counting down.
GTGATTGGCATTGGTTCCACTGTATTCAAGGAGAATATTGGGGCAGATTTGGTTTCGATTCGGGGGGTGCGATGCATTTGATGATGGAAAAGAAGTCTTACCGTGTTGACGGGTTAGCTGGCTTATGCGCATTCTCTATGAAACTTCGGTCTGTGCAAACGACTCATTATTTCACCGTTGTCGACACTTACAAAGTTTTAGATTTCATGTATGACGCGTATTTAGGACTCATACCGTGCTCATTTTTGGACGAAAGGTTCCAGGACACGAAATGGGGAGCCCCAATCGTGTGGTCTGATGTAAGGATAACCCCTGACTACACCCGAGGTTTTGGGGAATATGATGTTGAGCCAATTCCTTATTATCGCCGTTGAATTATAATGTAGAACGAACTATTATAATGGTATGATACTTATGTTACTATTAGAATGCGGAAAATGTTGAATATGCGCATTAACTAAGTACCTAATCTGCAGATTACCGGCCACGATCCGTTAAACATTTAAATTTTACTTATAGTAGTAGGTATCTGCACTTTACCTAGTTATTCTGCATTAACGTCTACAACACCGTTAAATTGCAAAAGAGCGATACGTTTTCATTTCTTTTTCTCGAATCTCTTGCGCACATGCCTGCACTCGCTACTCACTGCTTGAAATAATTGGGCAGGTATATGTAACTTATGAATTAAATTGATGACAAGAATATATTACTGGCTTATTCGTCTAGTAGTTGCAAGCGCGGCTGCTGGGTGTGAGGTCTTGAGTCCAAGGTTCCGGCAATGTTACTAATTTTTACTACTGGAAAATTCTCATTCGCAGCCAAGAGATTGGAATTGCGCCCGGTAGATGGCAATAGGATCGCTTCCTATAACACGGAACTTGACATATCATCATACAGCAGCATCTGCATAAATGAATATATAATAGTACACATCCGCCTATCCCATCGGGAAAAACAGGTACGAGAAGGCTATGTACATATATACATATAAAGCTATGAAACAGAATATATATATATATATACTTCCTATTACGTAACAGTCAAATGTTTTAAAATGTTAGGTCACTTGTAAAATATTTTATTCTATACCTTGGAAGTCTGCAGATTAACTAGTTAATATAAGAAACGTATCAATTTTTCGTACATTAACGGATTCAACCAGATTAACAATTTAATCTGATGAATGAACTCTGATTTAAGCACATTAACGGTAACATGATTATATGTAATAGGTACCTACTCGAAATTACTCACACTTTGGCCCAGCTTTCATCTACATCAATGTTTCTTAAACTTTTTGCAGTGACGGACCACTTCCAGAATATTAAAGGAAAAAAAAACCGCTCAACAGTAGCCCGTGAGAGCGGTTTAAAACAAATGATGCGTTAGTTTGCTAAACAATTAATTCGCTATTATTAAGTTATTTGAGCTGCTGCGGACCCCTACCTACCACACATTTTACGAACCCCTAAGGGGTCCGTAGACTCCACTTTAAGAAACCCTGATCTACATGGATAAATTAAAATAAATATGCAGATTTGTAAAGTAAACCTTTACAGGCGGATTTACATTGCGTCAGTTCAAGCCAAGCCATAGCCAATGGATAACTATGCTGACCATGAATTTTAAGAGAACATTAAAAGCCTTAAAGAAGCCACCGTGTATTTTTTTTCTGATTATGAAGATCACACCCGTACGAAATGACCAGAAAAAGAAATGAAAACTAGCTCGAACTTTAAGCAGCCCGGGTATGTGCCTACCTACCTAGGATTTTTCCATAGTATTAAACACAGCTGTGGTATTGACCATGTTAATGTTACAATTAGCTAGAAAAAAAAAAAATAGTTCCAAAGAACTACAATGTATAAGAATAAAATATTAGCACTTAGACACGCTTTATAATCATATTTCTAGAAAGAAAAAGGTGTCGCATTTTGTCGGTTTGGCAACAACACGCGAAAACCTAACGAAATAGCGCCTCTAATGTAGGTATTAGTAGATAAGTAATATAATTATTGTGAGTAGGTACTGCTTTGTAGTAAATCACTTCGCCAATAAATACATTGTCTTAAAATGTATTCTTATTGTTTTATTTCTAGGTGTACCCATAGCTTTATCCACGTTAATAGTTTCAGTCAAGACCCTTAGCATCGACGTAAAAGGGAAGATAATCTTCAGACTTGAGTCTGCTTGAGTCTAATGAAATGCGATAGTTGTTTACTAATAGCCCGAAATATACCTTTATATTGTTAGGTAACAGCGGCAGTGGCGTATTTTAAGATTTAGCGCCCTAGGCCTGTAAGGTTTGCCGCCCCATAAATTAACGGAAAAAGCAAAAACTTTTAATTATAAAATAAAATCCAGCAGTGTGCGCTGAGAATGATGATATTGAATGAAAAAACTTAAAAAGGCCATAACATCATCATCATCAGCCAGAAGACGTCCACTGCTGAACGAAAGCCTCCCCCATGGGAGGTAGGGGGGGGGGGCATTATCCCCACGCTAGGTAGGCGGCTTGGGGATCGCAGTGGCTCACCGATTAGTGAGAGGACGCTGCTGCCCGTCCTCCGGTGTCTGGCCGCAGTTTTAAGACGTACCCGGGTCCATGCTATGGCAACTTAGAACAAACCCCTTTTTAAATCAAAATAGCGCCATCTAGAAGTCAGATACCCAAAACAAAATCGTGAAAATGTTAAGTGTTGCAATACTAAAATATATTATTTTTATGCTGGAAGTTTACCCAAAAATAAATTACACTAATAAAATTTTTTAATCATTGAATCTATAATAGCTACATCAGAAATTAAAAGAATTGATTAATTATAACTTATGAATATGCTCAGTTGCATTAAAAATAAAGAATTCGATGATTAATTCCGATGCCTTTTCAAAGTATGATAAGATTCGAATTTCGTAATGGCATCACTAAAATCACTTAATTGCAAATGGCTGCGCGCGAGTGTTTTCTGCTCGTGTCAGTTTTGTTTTGCTTAAATTGTTTCGCATGTGGATGTACATGTTGAATGTGTTATTTATTTAGAATGTCCTGAATTTTCCTCTAGTTAAAACAAAGAATTTGTTACATTATTTGCTGTTTCTTATGAATAGTAATGTGTTATTTTATCTGCACAAACATTCTTATGTTACATTTATAATTATACTTTGAGATGCATTGATGTACATTATTAATAAGATGTGTAACAAATTTTCTTGCTTTAGCGCCAAAAGAACAATAAAATAATATAATCATACATCATATAACGATAGCAATACCTACGTAAATATAGTATTCTATAGTCGTATAGCTATAGCTACGTAAATGTAGCATTCTATAGATAGCTGTATACCTACCTATAGCTATATGTTATGGAGTAGTTTACCCTATCTGGCGGCCAGAGAGCGCCACTCCTTTAATCATTGATAATACTCGAGTTGCCAGTCTATTTCCAGTATACTATTGTAGTCTTTGCCCGGGTCATAAAAAAGGCCATAACACCATTTATTTAATATTTAATTTTTTTCCTATGGACGGATTGATTAATAAATTCTTCAATTACACTGTTATAATTAACGGATTTTGTCTAGTCACCTTCTATAGTTAGAATGACTAAACTATTTAAACGTTCTTCAGTTAAACGGGAACGTAGATAAGTTTTAATTCTTTTAAGTACGGAAAACGAACGTTCCGCTCTGCAATTTCTTTGTTGTTTTGTTTTAATCCCGAATAGATTCTTTTTGTGTTTGCGAAATTTCGTCAGAATCCGTTTTGCTGTTTGATTGTGTGATTCAGTAAAAAAATACCAAAATTTCACATTTGCATTATTAGTGGGATTAGTAAGATTATCATTTACTAAAAAACCGACTTCAAACGACTAAAACCAACACTAACTAAAAAGCAAAAATTAAATGTTTATTGTTACCATATAGTAGTTGAAGAATATTGAAGTCGGTGCCAAATAAAAAGTGATAAACCGCCGCAATTGGCGAATTGCATTTGTCGTGTAGTCCAATCCACAATTCGCCCAAAATTCGACAATTTTTACGCGAACTCGTTGTTTCAGTGTCGCTATTATAGCAGCAAGGTAAATTACTTTTGTTTTACTTGCCACCGACTTCAATATTCTTCAACTACTATATTGTAACAATAAACATTTTTTTTGAATTTTTTATGTGTTGCTTTTTAGTTTTTTGAAGTCGGTTTTTTTTTGCTAAAATTTTTAATTATTTTTATAATTTTGAGTGATAGGTAGACCTATTAAAGACGCTTCTTTTGAAAAACTTTGCAAGCGTATGTTGCCCTAAGTTGAGTGAAAACCTTAAACCGTATTGCACTTTGTGATTTAGAACCAAATAAATTACTTAGCCGGCCACAGCATGAAAAGGCATTACGAGAAATGGAATGATTAAGACGATTGTAGCTAATACAGTGATAGTCTTGTTATTTAGCGGTTTAAAATGAGATAATTAATGGAATCAGGCGTTACTTTGCGGAAATCCATGATATATAAGATATACAACTAAATATTCTAGTTGTATATCTTATATACGGTTTAAAATGAGTCCAAATTCAAGAGGTTTACTAGTAGCTACTGAAGAGTTCGATTATCTATCTTTTGACTCCAGCATCAGGCCCTCTCCAAATATCATATATGGAACTCATCAAAATATATCGAGTGATTCCAAACAAGTTTCATTCCCTAACTCCTTACCGTTGAGGAGTACTATGACATCCATCATCAACTTAGCATCATGAAATGATGATTTTCAGATGCCAACACCTGACTTATTAAGAAAAACCTTTTGCTGAAAGGAACCACAAACCAAAACGTCATCTGTGAATATATTTTTTGTTCTTGTTGATTTTTCAAAAAGCGCTGTTTTTCAAAAAGTTAATTTCGATGAAATTTATATGGGACCACCTCTGAAGTATGACCTACCAAACAAAAAAATAATCATCAAAATCAATTCATAATTGGCGGAATAATCGCATAACAAACATACAAAAAAACATACAGTCGAATTGAGAACCTCTTGCTTTTTGAAGTCGGTTAAAAATTGACACAAGTGAAGCACGAATTGCGTCACCCCCGCCGCACACGCCGTAAAAATATTTTGTCTGTAAGCCATTTTTTTAAGTTGTAAACCTTACCTCTTATAAATAAGTTAGGTGAGAGTGGGTCGCCCTGCTTTCCACCTCATTCAATTTTAAATTTAGGACCAGAAATATAGAGTTTGATGTTTGCGGCAGCCGACAAATGACGGCAATTTCACCAAACGGTAACTCAAGGAATAAAATCGATTTTTTGCTTTCCTACAAATGCCATATAACAAAAGATGTAAGTGTTTTGAATAAGACCAAATTTAGTTCAGACCATCGCCCTGTAAGATCAAAAATTACCTTAAATGTGAAATTGTACCACAAAGAAATATTTAAAAACCATTTAAAGAAACTGAACAAAGACATGTTAATAAACAACATAGAACAGTTTAATTTAGAGCTACAAAATGCATTTGATTTATTAAAAATAGACACAGACACAAATCCACAGAGTCAGTACAACAACATCATAGAAAATATTACCACAGGAACCAACAAAATTAAATCTAAAAAAAGATAGATAAAATAGTAAAACGAAGCATAAGAAAGGACATTAGAGACTATAATACTAAAACAATTAAATCGGCATTAACTAGAAATACTACACTAAGATTTGCTAAAGAAGGCGTAACTAAAGGCAAATCATGGATTTCTGGCCTCAATGATAAAAAATGGAGTAAAACAAAGCAGTTCTAATGAAATTATCGAAGTATCTACAAATTTCTACCAAGACTTGTATAGCGACAAATTTAAAGAAAATAATCGTTTTGCATATTGGTATATAGACTCGGTATAACCACAGAAATACTGAAGATAGGGAAGAACGTTTTATTACCTTACATCACAACCTTCTTTAATACCATATTACGCACAGGTCAAATGCCCCCCAAAATGTGCCACTCCAACATAATACTACTCCATAAAAAAGGGAGTAAGTTGGACATAACCAATTACCGACCCATCAGCCTAATATCCCATCTTTATAAGTTATTTATAAAAATAATAGAAAATCGCATCGCATCGACACTCGACCTACACCAACCTCCAGGATAAGCTGGCTTCCGGCCCCATTTTTCCACAACAGACCACTTATACGCCGTAAATCTAATAATAGAAAAATACAACGAATTTAACAAGCCTATATATTTGGCGTTTGTTGACTACGCGAAGGCCTTCGACAGTATAGTACCTACATAAAGCAGTTATAAGTGCCCTCGAGAACCAAAATATTTAACACACGTACAGTCAGCATCAAAAATATGTATACATGTAGCGAAATTCAAACGCTTATTATTAGAAAGGTATTGGTTGAAATCATAAAATTTAAATGACTGTATGTATTTTTATGTATCCGCAGATACTATGTGTAAAACTGGTCAAGATTTCAATCACTATTTTCTATAAAAATCGCTTTTGAATTTCACTAAGTGTCTACATCTTATTGATGCTGACTGTACATTGACCTCATCCAAAACATTTACCAGAATAGCACCACAAACATCAAACTCCATATTTCTGGTCCTAAATCTAACATAAGCGAACATCGTGACACAGGATTATTATATATAAAGATTGTTACTTTCCTATGTGCAAGTGGAACTAGAAATAACTATTAAAATGTAGGCAGAGGTGTACTACTACTGACTTCCAATCTCTCGATTTCTATTACGAATTTCAGTTCAGAAATAACACTGCCCAACCACAGGAATCAAAGCCAGGCCCTCACATTCAACAGTCGCATTACACGTAAAATGACCTTCAAACATTAGTAGGTATATTTATTAATGTCCTCCTGACCGATTTCAGTGACGTCGGCCAATCTCATCGGAGATTAGCCAAATACGCAGGAGATATTATAGACCGCAAGTGTGTGCGCAAATACAGGTGTTCTCTCTATTCCTTCACTCTCATAGGCCGATGGGACGGCAATCCGACATGACCGGAGAGACATCAGGCACAGGACCAACGGTTTACGTTCTTTCCGAGGCACGGTGTGTATTCACATACACAAAAACCCAGACCCGAAACAACAAGGTATCTGTAGATCATACAAATATTTGTTCCTTGCGGGAATCGAACCCGCGACACGTAACTCAGCAGTCGATCTCTCAACCACTGCGCCAACCGTGAAATAGTATATTTATCAACCAATTCAAATGAAACAATAAGCAATATCAATCGCCTTAAATTCTTATTTAAATTTAAATTGATTTTTCCTTAGTACATCTCTGCCTTACCCTTGGGGAATACAGGCATGATTAGGGAAGCAACATCGTTCTTAAAAACATCGATTTTTGAAAAGATAGATGCTCCCACGGCTAACATCGATGTTATAAACATCGGTAATAAAAACGATACATCGATGTTTTTCCGATGTTTTAATTATCTCATCCATCACCATCAAACAAATTGTTTGCTATAACTATGACGGACCTAAACAACAAAATATACTAGTCATACCAGTTTTTAACCCAAAACTTTAGCTAACTTCCAATTAACTAGACCAAAAAACAATAAAATTGATCTTTAAAAAAACACATTTTCTCAATTGAACAGATTTATTTATTTGAATGTTACAATTTTGAAACAGAATTTAAGAAGAGACATAATATACATAAAGGAACTCAATTCACATATTTCAAAATAAAATAAGTTACATTACGTAAGTATGGAGCTATAATTACGACGTACTTAAACGTAATAAAATGTACCAAACTTAATATACCACATACATATGAGATTTATTTGTTCGAATGTAACAATTCCGAAATGGAGTTTAAGAATAGAAGCTTGGATAATCTAGTCCCCAGAAGCCTATTTCTGTCCTGAGTGATGGTTGCCCCAGCCTCCGAGAACAAACGCTCTCTTGGCACAGACGTGGCAACGATGGGGAGACATATCATTGCAATCTCGTCGGTTGGCAGAACACGAACATAATGAATGAACGAAGTCGATGTTTAACAGTTTTGTCGTCGATGTATCGTTCATCAAAACATCGATGTTTATGAACGATACATCGATGTTTTGCAAACATCGATGTATCGTTTGCATCCCTAGACATGATATCAAAGACTTCAATAGTATGCTGGAAATAGACGAGTATCATCAATGCTTAAACGAGTGGCGCTCTCTGGCCGCCAGATAGGGTAAACTTCTCCATGACATATAGCTATACATATGTATACCGTAAAATGGGGCTATTTGGGAAACACGGGGCAATTTGGGATTAACATTTCTTTTTAGAAATTTTGACATATTTTCTAAACTAAATCAAAATTTCCTTTGTCATTGAAAGCATCCTACACTACCGCTGTTTAAAAACAGTTACTAATCCATGAGAAGCACACATAATGATCCCTTTACTAAATCTCAATTAGCCCCACGCTTCCGAAATAGCCCCATTTTACGGTACTATAGAAGAATGCTACATTTACGTAGCTATAGCTATACGACTATAGAATACTATATTTTCGTAGCTATTGCTATCTTTATATGATGTATGATTATATTATTGTCGTTTTGGCGCTAAAGCAAGAACATTTATTACCCATCTTATTTATAATGTAAGCTAATGCATCTCAAAGTGTAATTATTTATGTAACTTAAGAATGTTTGTGCAGATAAAATAATGTAACAAATTCTTTGTTTTAGCTAGAGGAAAATTCAGGATATCCTAACTTAATAATACACTCAACGTGGATGTACTTACATGAGAAACAATTTAAGCAAAACATATAGCAAAAACAAAACCGACACGAGTAGAAAACACTCGCGCGCAGCATTTTGAAATTAAGTGATTTAGTGATGCCATTACGAAATTAGAATCTTATCATACTTTGAATTTTGAAAAGGCATCGGAATTAATCAACGAATTCTTTATTTTAACGCAACTGAGCATATTCATAAGCTATAATTAATAAATTCTTTTAATTTCTGATGTAGATATTTTAGATTCAATGATTAAAAAATTAATTGGTATAATTTCTTTTTGCATAAATTTCCAGCACAGGAATCATATATTTTAATATTGCAACACTTAACATTTTCACGATTTTGTTTTAGATATCTAACGGCTAGATAGACCTATTTTGATTTAAAAAGGGGTTTGTTCTAAGTTGCCATAGCATGGATGCTATGTTACTTTATCAATTTTTCTTTGCTATTATTATAGTTTTCCCTTATCACCCCACTTTGGTCTTGCCCACTAATAATCTGTGCTTTATGTTTACAGTTTTACATAAGAAAACAGCTATTTAATATTTTTTTACCTATTACCTTTAGTTTATATATAAATGTTTATTAAGTTTTAAATCTTAATTTGGATTGTTCTTTTACATATATAAACAGCTCTATTTTCGTATAGATTTAGGTATATCTCATACTCTATATATGACTACAATTTAACTAAATTAAACATTGTAGGAACCTAAACATACCTACATTACAACATATACAATATAATTCATGTTACAAGAATATTTTTTACCACTTGTGTTCTTTTGAATCAATATCGGTATAGTCCAATAGGTCCCCGAACACTTAAGTAGCATTGTCTTTCAATGTGTAAACACTATTTAGTAATATGTTTCAGCTTGTTAATCGGTTCAACTTGGTTCAACAAATCCCATACATAGAAGACATACCTACAATAATGACAGCATATCACTGCAGTTATTGCTTATCATACTTTATCAGTCTTCACTGCATTTAATTCACAAGCCTTTACTTGTTATCTCCTAGGAGCCATGTGATTGTCAGGATGGATCATCATCGGAGTCAAGCTCATCTGAAGAATCATCAGAGGAATCACTGCTATCATCAGTGGAATCACTGCTATCATTGGATGATGAATCTGATTCATCATCACTTTCATCACCAATGTATATTGGATTTGGTTTACGTAAACCAGTGAGCAATGACATTGAAGCCATTCTTACAGCCATCTCATTCTCCATTACACTGTCTACCTCCTCCTGTTTAACTAATTCAGCGGCATCCTCTAATTCTTCTATTTCCAATTCTAGATCCCCTTTCGTTATTTCAATATTTGCTATATTGTTGTAGAGTTCATCTAGTTCCTCATTTCTACATTTCTGTAGGAACACTAAATAATCTTTGATATATAACTGGTTTAACACATATCTTGCATCATTACTTGTATTAAACATTTGGTGTATTTCAATCATGCATTTTACTATAAATTTCTTGCCTCTCCTAAATAGTGACACAAGATCGTTTTTTACTTTATTGCAGAGGTCAAAATTCCTGAATATTGGATAAATCAATGCTCGTCTATAGCAAGCAGTTAGGACTTGTCTCATATCATTAAATGTACAAAACCAACTCAATGTTGATGATAGCTTATTTATAGTCCAGCTTGATTCAACATTGCTTTCGTTGAGTGTAGTTCGCTTATCATAGCAATATCCATAAAGAATGTCAACTAATCCATATAAGACTTGCTTGTATTCACTCTTAGTAAGTAGATAGTGTTTATTAGGCAATTCCTTTAGAACTCCCACTTCTTCTTCAGAAAATTCTATATCTTTGTTGAAATTCGGATCATCCCAGGAGGCTATGGCTGTTAAGTATGGTGCAAGAAGTTCATCATCATAAAAATCCGCCAGGTAGTGGTCTGATGAAAATTTATCATTTTCATGACATATTCTTTTGGTTTGACGGTCTTGAACAGACACATTTTCAGGGACTCTTAATTCAAAAATTTGAGGGAACTCTATACCAATATTGCTGAACTCAGTTGTAATTTTATTTGCAAATCCATATGTATATTTGTTACTAGCATCCTCATTCTCTTCATTCCCATTTTCTAGAGTGATTCCGTCTTCTTCTAACATTTCGACTAGATTTGGATTGATGTCGGGAATGTCCCTGGGAGCTAGTAGACTTGTAATCATGTCAAGATTTTCAAATCGTTCGCCAGGGATCTCTTTATCGAAGGTTAAGTTGAAGTCTCCTGAATCACATACGTAAGAACCTTTTGAGCTCTCACTATCAACGATTCGGCCCGGTAGGCGAAGTCGCAGGAAATATGGACTGGACACAAATAGAAAATTTTCACCATCTACGTCTATTTCAGTATCTGCAATGTTTGTGTACGGAGCGTGTACGTTTATATAAATGCGATTATCATCCTGAGTTAACTTGAAGCGTGGAGTCAACATTTTGCTTTCACATTAAAATAAATAGCATTGAGGACATTCAATAAATTCCAGATAAATAACCGTCGCAGAAATATTCTTAGCTTTTTACAACAAGTAAGAAGCAAACAACCGAGCACATTTTTTCACTGTAGTCACTAGTGGTGGCCGTTGCGCAACATAAACGTTATTGATAGCGGTGGGCTGTAGCATCTTTTTTGGATAACGAAACGCAACTGTCTATCGGATATCAATAACGGTTTTTAAAACGCGCTATCCTGCTATCCTGCTATTGGTCGCTACTTGTTATAGCGACTAATAACGGGATAGCGGGATAGCGCGTTGCATCAATGAGCATGTAAAGATACTACAAAAAAAATACACGTAATGCGATAGTGAGGTTTTGATGACCTTTTTTTTTTAGCTTACTCAAATTTCCCGAAAGCGAGAATTAATGAACGGCCCCGTGAAGTTTTGATGACCTTTGTTTTTTTTTTTAGCTTTCATTATTTAATTAATTCTCAAAATTCCCGAAAGCAAGGATTAATGAACGCCCCCCCCCAAGTTTTGATGAGCTTTTTTTTTTAGCTTTCATTGATGCTCAAAATTCGCAAAACGTCTTTTTTGGATAACGAAACGCAACTGTCTATCACATTGTTTGGATGTTAGCGACTTTAGCGTTAGCATGTTAGCAGAGTAGCAGGTTAGCAGGTTAGCAGGTTATTTCAAATCTATGGGTGTGAATATATCACACCCATAGATTGTAATAGATTGACATGATAGATTGTAATCTATGGGTGTGAATATATCACACCCATAGATTACAAAAATAAATAGCTGATAGTCCAAAATTCGTATTACAAAAAAACGTCCCTTAGTGGATAGTCGAAAGTTCGTATTACAAAAAAAGTTACGTCCCTATTCTACTGTCTCGGAACTTCAGAACGGAACTGTCATTTTATTTTAAATACGTTTAGTTTATGCATGTTTTCCGACACGGAATATTATTTTTAGATTGAAGTACTATTTTCAGCCTGAATAAAAATATTCAGCGACCCTCATCTCATCTCGTCAATATTTTCAAATGTTTGGAAACAAATACAGGAAATCCTTTTATAAAAGTAAAGCTATTTTAGGAGACTGAAAACGTAGTTGGGGTGGGCGGAATATTATGTAGGCGTAGACTACCGAGTCACCAACTTTCTTTTCATTTGTGTTTTGTCTTGCTTAAATAACTGTGAATGTGTAAATTAAAATTTTATCAGTTGAAATGAATACTTGAAAAAAATTGCCTGATTAAGTTTGCCGTAATTTACTTAAATATCACTAACATGTTTATAAAATTGGCGTCAAAAAGTGCATAATTGCAAATAAAAAAAAAGTTTTCATTCATGACATTGACATATTAGCATTAGAATTGACAAATCAAAAGAAAAAAATCCGTGTATCGTTCGTTGTAAATAATCAAAACAAAATTTGATTTGCAATATTAAATTCATTATTTTCTTAACACTTTACCGAAAATAATATTTTATGAACGGATACCGGTTTACAATTTTGTAAGTTATGCCAGTCGGTCGAAAACGCTGGAATCTACATGGTAAGTATAATGTAAAATATATTTGTAATTATATTGCTCTAAAATGATAGTAATTCAGTATCGTTCCATTCGAGAGGATATTGTTTTATTATCAGATCGTTTGACCTTGGCTTCTGACAAAGTTTGATTTCGATCTAATTTTCATACCCAGCTAGAGTGTGAAAATTAGATATTTAACATAAATTATTGGCGTCGTCGGCCTGATGATTTTAAGTACATTGATTGATGTAATGTATGGCCCAGGAAATATCAACCACAAGAGAAACCTGGATAAATGTATTACAAAGTTTCTTATTTATTATGTTATTCTTTATTCATTCGTTATGTCACAGCTGGCATCTGGGAGCCAGACTGGGAGACAGACAGATTTTTTATTGTGTCTATGTTGTGTCACTTGATGCATTAAATGTAATGTGATGTTTCAAATCTGTGAATACATTACTAATTAAGTTGTGAATTATTGCCAGCTGGGGCAAGCAATACATTCTATGTTGCCTCTATCTTGTCCCTATCAGGGTTAGGTTATATTTAGAGTGGAGAGTTTCAATAGCAAACAATAATATTTAGCCCATATGATACTAGGATACTGACCCCAGGCCCAGAATGAGAGTAATACAGTAGTATAGTATACTTTCTAAGGTTTCTCTTGCTCCAGATGGACCACAAGGCTCTCTGAGACGGTTGCGAAACCAGTTGGCTGAGGATGGATGTGCTGAGTCTCAGGTGGTTCTCGCCAAACAACTTTTGGAAGAGAAATGTGGTATGTTATAAATGACTGGTATTCATGTATTACATTATTTGTGTCAATATTTTCTATGAAATTAAACTCTAAATTTACTCTTAGTGCTTAAGTTATTTTAAATTAGAGCTTGGAAAAAGGACTTGCTTATAAAAAATCTGTGCCAAATTTCTCTGTCCTTTTTCATAGGCTCTACGTAGATATGTCAGATTCTACTCCTAAACTTAAATATATAACATTATATTTTAACCTGGCAAGTGATTCATTAAATGTACACATTAGTATTGTTCTGGCCGCAGAAGGCAACTCACTGATTAATGTATTATATTGACAAAAATAATGATAATGTTTGTGACATATGTAAAAGGGGGAGATGAAGGGGGAATGATGAGTTATAGTAGCAGTTTATACAAGGTATGCAATTAGAATATTTAGTTTTTAATTTTGCTAATCTATTGCATCCTAATCGCACCTTCTGCATGTGCATATATTTGCATGTGAGGGTGGTGCTGCATATTGCACCCAAGTCTGAACTAGTTTAGCTGACTTAAAAAGAAAAAAAAAACAAATTGTTTATTTTGGGCTTCCGTATTATATTATAGTAACAGTTGTTGGAGTAATGAGTAATAGTTTTACTGCTTGGCTGTTTAAAGTTCCTGTGCCCAATTATTTATTGCATATATGTATATTTATCATTATAATATTATGAATAGTAAAATTATGTTACTGAAAAATTTGAACAAGTGGTCTGCAAGATAACAATTTAGTTTCCAACTCAAAATTACAGTGTAAACAGGTGTTATTTTTGCAAATAAAATATTTAATTTAATTAGGTGCACAGACATGTATCCTATCCTACTAATATTATAAATGTGAAAGTATGTGAGGATGGATGGATCTTTGTTACTTTTTCACGCCAGAACGGCTGAACGGATCTAGATGAAATTTGGTACAGATTTAGATTATAGTCTGCAATAACACATAGGCTTTTTTATCCCGGGAAAATGTACAGGTTCGTAAACCACGCGGGCGAAGCCGCGAGCGGAAGCTAGTTATTAATAATTAAATATTACATATACACATTATTATTATCTTTCTAAAATTTTGTTATAATATAAAGTAACTGTATGCAACATATCTCCTGATACATGAACATTTGGTTAGTGTTTAGTTTAGATTTAATTCCCCTCATTACAAATCAAGTTTTATGTTTAGACCAGTTTTAAAAATACAAGTCAGTTTTTGTATTAGGAACCTTACTATGGTCGAAACACAGTTCTCAATTCCTAAACCATCAACTTAGTTGTGATCTAAGTTGTAAGTTTTGTTTTGTATGTATAAACTGTACAATACAAATCCATTGTATTGCCATATTATATTATTACTGTATTTCGACCACGGCTGCACAATAAGGATCCTAATACAAAACTGGCTCGAAGGTTTAATACCGAATGTTGTTAGGCTACTTAGTTTGTCATATAACTTTTGATTGTAGTATTTACAATAGTAATATTTTTATTATTTCAGAGTTAGAAGCTGACAAAATATCTAACTTCAAGCAAGCATTGGATTGGTTGATCTGCGCTACTGAGCAAGCGCATCCAGAAGCCAGAAGAATGTTGAGAAGGTATGTTTTTGATGTTATTAATCACGTGAGTACCGCGGGGGTATTAGGGAAGATGATTTCCGTTTTTTCCCTGGACGAGCTGCGTCTACGCACGGATGGGACACTGATGCGGTCAACTGGAGATCCCGATATGTCTCTTGTACTGACTCACCTTGCGCCCGGGGATAGGCAGATTTCGGCTTCTTCGACTCTGCTCCTTCGCACCCGAACCCCTTAGTGGTATCGGCCGCCAATTACACCCCCTCCCGTATATCCAAAATTCGCCGTCCTAGGTACACCCTCACGTACCCAGACGATGTTATCACCCTCCATCAGGAGGCGCTCCGATTGGTTAGGAAAACCGCCAACACTACACACAACCGACCGTCGTACCGTCCTCGCCGGCGCGAGGCCCGTCGCGAAGACCCGTTCATTCTCCACCCCGACCCTTGCTCGAGCCTGCCCGCGCTGAGCTAGTAGTAATAAATCAAATGTCCCGGTAATAATCACAATCAGATCCAGCTAGTCCTCTCTTGTCTGTCCCCCAGTAACGCCCTAAGCCGAGGTTCGAGTCCCACACCCTTAGCAGTATTGCTTAGTATTATTTAATTTGCTCGGCTGGAGGCCCTTCTCGTCTCGCCATTTGCCCGGTTAAGCAGTAAAAGCTGCCTGAGCTAATTGCGAGAGACTGTTAAAAAAAATGTTGTTATTACGTGAATACATCAGACGATCTGTGACCACTCCATGAGCTGAAGGCTAATGACAACCCTAATGACAACTGACTGATCCTGGTCAATATTCTCTATGTCTAATTTACGTAAATATATGACGCGTCGATCAAGTTGCAGTGACGCTGCTGTCACGTTGAAGTTTTAGTGCTAAATGGTAATCTTGAAATTTTTGAACTGCTTGCCAACCTAGCGATTCCTGCATGTCAGCCAAAGAACCCCGCACAAAATATTCGGGTAAAGCCATTTGCTCAAGTTGGTTTTGGGAAAATATAGTCTGTAACACGTTGAAAGTATCTATGGGCGCGAAGTTAAATATGGGCCAGTTTTTGAGAGAGCCATTTCAATGTTGTACCGAGATCACGCCGTATAATATTTAGGTTTTTCCTAAATATTATACGTTCTTTTAACAAAACTATCAGCCCCAACAATCTTGACCCCGATTACCGTTCGAACTTAAAAAATATACAAACTGTAATGTTAATAAATATATTTTTTAAATTTCTATTTCATATTACCCACAGTGACATTTAGTTTATCAAATATATCCTGCCCTGTTTCGTTCATGTACGTAGTTTAGATATCATACCCATATATTTATAATTACTAGGCCATAACGGTGCCCAATGATCTCAGTCACAATAATTGGTTTCTAACCTCCATTTCCCCAGGCCAAACCTTTTTACTATTTTTAAAAGAAAACTATATGTCATATGCGTCGAACGTCATTAAGACAGAATTATAACAAAACGTGTGGAAAAAAAAATCGTTCCGGTAGATCCAATACAATTGATCCATTATACTAATATTCCGCGAAAGGCTATATAGCATCGCATTCCCGATAATGATATGAGGTAACCAAGTATTGTGATGAATTATTGACATACCGGCTAAACAAACACAAACACATAGGTCTACTGACCAGCATTATGTCGGAGCACGCTCGGTGCGACAGCTTTTTGCGTTTTACGATTTTTTTTAACAATTTTAAATGTAACTGTGTTTCAATGAATGGGAATTTAAATGATTTCGCGCTTTGGAAGATTAAATGGGATAGAGTTCGCGATGAGTTGCGTCATTCCATGTAAGATAAATTGTTATACACTAGCCAATATTATTGGACTACTTATACAGTGCACATCGTTTTAGGGGACTTATTATCAGCATCGGTGAATTGTGGTAAGGATAGTACACCTCAGCGTAACTGTGGACAACACAAGCGTGATGGTTATTTTTCTACTTGTGTTTGAAGCGTGTCCGTTGCCTGACAAACGTTTACAAGATGCTAGTGCCGCGTAAAACGGTACGGTTCGGTAAAACGGGTAAAACTCTATATACGACTATTCGACTTCAATATTCTTCAACTACTATGATAAAACATTAATTTTTTGCTTTTTAGTTCGTTTTGTTTTTGAGTTCTTGAAGTCGGTTTTTATTTTATGTTAAAAAAAAATATTATTTTTCAATTTTGAGTGATAGGTAGACCTAGTAAGGACGCTTCTCTTGAAAACCTTTACAAAGGTCAAATGTACATATATTGCCCCAAGTCGAGTGAAAACCTTAGACGGTATTGCACTTTGTGATTTAAAACCAAATAAATGACTTAGCCGACCAAATGATGAAAACGCATTACGAGAAATGAAAAGATTAAGACGACTATTGTAAGTAATACAGTGATAGTTTTGCCTTATAGCGGTTTAAAATGAGCCCAAACTCGAGGGGTTTACTAGTAGCTACTGACGAGTTCCACTATCTCCTGGCTCCATCATCAGATCCTCTATACCAAATGTTATATACGAGTAATCCCAAATTTGGAAGTTTCATTCGCTAACTCCTTACCGTTGAGGAGTACTATGACATCCATCATCAGCTTAGCATCACGAAATTATGATTTTCAGACGCCAACACCTGACTCTTATTAAGAAAAAAAAAGCTCAAACGCGCTATTCGGCTTACAATATTTGAGGGTATCCCTCGATTTCCCTAGGATCCCATCATTAGATACTGAGTTGGTGACAGTGGGACCAACTTGGTAGCATACTTTTTCAAACAAAAAAGAATTTTTAAAATCGGTCCATAATTGACGGAATGATCGCGTAACAAACATAAAAAAATAACATACAGTCGAATTGAGAATCTCCCCCTTTTTTTTTGAAGTCGGTTAAAATTTACTTTGTTCAGGACATTTATTTCAAATCCAAACGCAATTAGCAAAAATTACTTGGAGTAATAATATGTGAATATAGCACCAGATCATTTTAACATGACAATACAAAGTATTACGGTAGGTAACTATCATATCTTGAAGACTTAGAGTAATTGAGAAATGAGGAGCGTAGGCGAGTTCAATTATACAACCAATAGGCATACGTACAGTGAAAATGTAGGTAATACATTATTTACTGCTGGTAATTTTTGACTGATGCTATACTTTAAGCCATGATTAATAAAGCATAGTTCTTTTCATCCAAATTTGAAATTGGTCTTAGGTCGCCAACTCATCCATAATCATTCGGTTGTGTACGAGTATGTTAATAAGCGACGCGGTGATCGTTTACCATCAGTTGTTTTTAGGTTCTATCTCGTTCTTTTTTTTTACAATAGATTCAAACATCAACATGCTATCGAAGACCCAAAAGGCGATATCAGTCTTAACACTCTAGACATGAGGTGAATTATGCGAAAGCAAGTTATTTTCCTTAAATAATTTTAAGTATTAGTCAATACTTTGAAACGTTTTTCCCTAGGTGTATTCGCAGCGGTGTGATTGACGAGGATAGCGCAGCCATAGTTCGCGCCAAGTCGTGCCTCGCTGCCAGTCGTCAGGAGACGGTCGCTAGGAAAGCTGCCAGAGACCTTTTTGCCAGGTGAGACCATAAATTGTCATGTGTTTGCGGATGAATGAATGATCTTGAAGATTCCATCATCATGCTTTCTACTCGCAGTACTTCATAATACTGCGAGAAGAAAGCATGATAGTGGTGTCAGACTGGGTCTTTATAGTTATGGTTTTATTATTATTCTCTTTATTTCCTTAAATACACATATAAATTACATTTTTAAATATTAGTATATAAAATATAAAAACATTTAAAAATATAAAAACATTTAAAAATATAAAAAATAGTAGCCCACCGGTATCTGGAACAGGGTCCAAGCTACCGGCGGTCAGGGCTCCAGAGAGAGGAATCTCCTAACAATGCGAGCCGTGTCAAGACGTACCGCTCTCTGAATCAGGCCCTTGACCCAGCTGCCCAACGAGAGCCTCCTCAGGTGTTGCTCGAGGCTCTTAGCTATCAAGCCATTGGCTGAAACGACTATCGGCACAATGATCGCTGAGTCCACATCCAACATGTCGACAATCTCGCGAGCCAAGTCAAGATACTTGATTTGTTTACCTTTCTCGGCTTTCACGAGGTTCCCGTCATGCGGGACTGTTATGTCAACGATCATTGCGCGCCAATCTAGTCGATCTATTGTTATTATTATTGTAGGCATATTGATTTGTTATACTTGTGGTAATTTATGTTAATATTATATAATAACCGTATACGTAATACATAAATAACAAAAAAATAACTTATCAACAAATATTGTGTGTCTATTAGAACCGTTGTATTAGAGTTTCATGTTACGAGCTTGATTAAGGTACTGACTATCTGTTTCATGCGTTAAAATTGCTATAAATAAGTGTGTGTGAGTGTTCTGAGTGAAAAGTAGGAGCAGCAAGTATAATTTAGCGGAAAACAAGGCATTCCATTTTGAGCCTTAGCCCGGTAAAGCATCCTTGATGATTCGGTTGCGAATGTTCATGGGCGACGGTGATCGCTCACCACCAGGCGACTTACAAGTACTATCTGTTGACCTCTAACATAAAATAATCGTTTTAGCCTCAGTTGTAAAATGAAAAATCAATCAATCAATTTTTTTGACAAGATCTACGAAATACGAAAAAAGGAAATATTATTTTCTTGTATTTTCTTTGATTAACCGCCGCACCGCCTTAACGGTTTTCAGTCTCCGGTTATAGATTATGGCACCTCTTATACTATGATAAGTGTCAAAAATATATATATTTATGACAGTTATAAATATAAATATTGTTGGCGATGCGCGGCCGAGTACGGACGTGTTTGTGCTGCTCTGTACGATTATTTTATTTGCGTATCGCGCGGCGGTAGCTGCTGCCCGTATCATCGCTATGAGTTGGCAACAGCTCATAGCTAACGAGCTATTGACGTTCATCAAACATGCCATCGACTTCATGGACGAGGTCAGCATCGTGCAGGTTTGCAAGTCTTCCTACAAAGAAGAGGAGATTGTGTCTTCCGACAAAGAGAAGGATGCCGTATCCGCCGGATTACTGGATCCGTTTTTCCAGATTGCAATCCCTATTTGTTTGTTTGTTTGTTTGTTTGTTTTTTCTTCTTTTTTTAAAGCGTTGCCCCACACTAGGATTTCTCCTGTATCGTGGGTACAGTTTACAAACATACATGTCACATGCACAGACAACCAGACCCGAAACAACTATCTGTAGATCATACAAATATTTGTACCGTGCGGGGATCGAACCCGCGACACCTAGCGCAGAAAGCTAATCGCTTAGCCACTGCACCAACCATGTCGCCTATATATTACCGAGAAGAGTCTTCAGGACATTATTACCCTGCTGAAGGAGACAGACCCGGATGATGTGCGGTTATCGTAGCGAAAGAGCTGCATAAGCTGCCCCCCGTCACTTTCGACCACGTCGACGTCACCAGGCTGCTGAAGGATATCACATCACTGAAAGCAAGCCTGGCCGAGATGCAGTCCAAGCTAGAGGTGTCGAATAACACCATAGGCGAACTGCATGCCGAAGTAGTGTTGTTGCACAATGATGTTTCGGTAAGTAGGTCATCAGACGCCTTTAACGTGAATACACGTCGTGGAGCGCAAAACGCTTCCATTGACAGTTTTGAGTCGGCGAGCTCAACTGCGTCCCCAATAGCAAAAATTGTATGCGTTGCATCGTGTCCCGCCGCCGTCCCTGCATCGACACCGGTGGAGGTAGCGACTCGTGTAGGTACGTCGACTCCTAAACGTCCCTACGCTGCAATCGTCGCCGACAACAAACCTACTACTTCGCAAAAAAAGCCAATAGTAATAAAATCAAATGGGGGTAAACAGATCCACTGTGAATCATCTCACAATGGTTTGAAACAGCGGGGTCCGGCAGAGGATACGAGTGACAAGGACGGCTTTATAAAAGTGGAGAAGAAAAAGCGGAAGCCTTTTTGTCGGAACCAGTGTGGCACCGCGCTGGCAGGACCCAACATGCTTCTGCGTCCTGCAATACCTACGACGCAGCTGTACGTGTCCAGACTACATCACTGCACGAAGGTTGAGGAGATCGTGGAGTACGTTCGTGTGAAGACCAGTTGGAGTTTGAGGGTCGTGAAGTTGGAGTCGCGCCACAACTCAAACTTCAAGTCGTTCGTAGTGAGGGTTCCGACTCACCAGCTGGAGACCTCCCTTAAAGAAGAGTTTTGGCCAAAGGGTGTGATATATCGACGTTTTCGCGGCCGGCTACATGATAACAGTCAGCGAAAGAGGACGCCGGCGCCGTCACTTTCTGTGCAGTACTTTATAAGTTTTATTTAATATGTATTAGTTTATTTATAGTTATTGTTTTATATTTGTAGGGATGTTACGGAGCTTCGACTCCGAATCCGATATGTCGGAACCTCCGATTAAAATTACACCTCCGAATCCGGCTCCGGTTCCGATATATCAAAACGGAGGTATATATCGGAGTTACAAGTTATGACTTGCTATCGCTGCAGCGCTGCTGAGCGCTTTCTACGTGACACTGACAACTGACGGAGTACATGTGTTCTTTGCAACTGATGAACGAAGAGTGAACGAGTTGCGATAAGTTTCTTCTTTCTTATTTATTTAAATTTTACATTCGTAGCTTTGCTCCGACTCCGACTCCGATTCACCTCCGACTCCGCGGAGGTCACTACGAGAACCTCCGACTCCGATTCCGCCTCCGATAAATCCACTTCCGTAACATCCCTATATATTTGTGATTTTTTTTTGTATGGGCCAAGTTGCCTGACATAAACGAAATAATAATAAAAAATAAAAATAATATGAAATATGTAAGTAATATGAATAAAGGAGATAAAAATAAAATAATAAAGCTTTTTTTTTAATATGGCACCTGTTTATTGATGCAGTCTATCAAACGGCGAACAGTACATAACTACGGCGCAGCTGGAGCGACGCATCCGTGAGATATGCAACACTACCCTCCGGAAAGAGCCCGAAGACAGTGACTCGCCTGACGATGACGCCCCAGGTAAAAATCTTGTTCCTATTAAGGGTCCTTGTATAAAGTAACAGATGAGTTAGAATGATGAACGCTCGTCATCGGAATGTATTTAATTTTGACAGTTTAGCTTTGTTGTAATTATCGTGCGGATTTAAAGTCAATTTTGTTTCAAGTGCAGTCTTAATATGGGGCCCTTGCAGCCCTTAATATGGGTCTTACATAATTTGTAATACATATCTAGGCGACCGACTATCCGCTTGGGATATATCTTTTGTTTTTACTGATTATTATATTTTCCCGAGTTCGCCGTTCGTTCGATTTTTCGCCTCCCAAAACCATATTGTAAATTACATCCAAATGGTAACAGTCGTTTCCGAGAATGCGATTACAAATAAATATAAATAAATATTGTACGTGTAATAAATAGTATAGGATGATACTTTACAGAGGAGGCGCGTGCCCTTGATGACGGACATGCTTTAGAGCCGTCTCAACTACAGGCAGGAGACCAGATTCACAGCAATGGTACCATACGAACTGCTAACACGCCTGATGAAGGTAATTCCGTAGTTGTAACCATAGACTTAGAATTTCGCTTACGCTAAAAGACCAACAAAGCGTGGAAAAGAGATATCATTTTAATATGAACACTACCCGAGAAAGAAAGAGACAGATGTCAATGTCAGTATGATACAATTTTTTTTGAAGGATCGTTACCTATCCTTACCCTTGCTTTAATGTCAAATATATTTTATTAATTTATAAACTAATCGTGCAATTATTGGCGATAAGTGAAATTTAGGCAGTCATAATGTCATGTTCTTTTGCCAATTGTAACATAACAAGGAGAAATAATTCAAATAAGTACACGTTTTACAGGTAAATGTAATTTTTTTGTCGTACGTTTTGAAACCATATTTTGTGTACGTACTAGTATTAATTCGCCGAGAAAACAAATTTTACTATAGTATATTACACTCTCTTTCGATACGTGGTAATATTTTGTAGATAAAACAAGAAATAAATAATATTTAGTGTAAATATTAAAATGTATGTTTACGCTAGGGTTGACTGTAGAAATGACTTCACGAATATCGATAAAAAGTCGATAGATTTATATCTGATTATAAAATAACTAGTTCCGCCCGCTGCTTCGCCTGCGTGTATTACGAACTCGTGCAATTTTTAGCGTGGAGCATAATTCTTTTTCCGAAATAAAAGTAGTCTGCGTTACTCCTTATAACATCAGCTATCTGCCAGTGAAAGCTCCGTCGACATCGGTCTAGCCGTTTCGGAGATTAGCCAGATCAAACAGACAGATAGACAAAAATTAAAAAAATCGTTTTTTTTTGTTGTTTGTTTGTTTGTTGTTTTGTTTTTTAAAAAACGTTGCCCCACATTAAGAATAATTCCTGTATCGTGGGTGCGTTTACAAACACATATATGCACATGCACACAAACACCTAGACCCGAAACAATTATCTGTAGATCATACAAATATTTGTTCCGTGCGGGGATCGAACCCGCGACACTTAGCGCAGAAAGCTATTTGCTTAGCCACTATGCTAACCGTGTCGACAAAACGTGTGACGTGTGTTTTGTGTTAAGTGCCTACCGTATATATTTTCATATGCGTTTAGTAAAAAGCTGTTATTTTGACATTACAAACAGACACTTCAATTTTATTTATTTGTATGAATTGATTTCGCTTCACCGCCCGTGCTAATTAATTATTAAACTAGCTATGGTAATATCATACATTACTTTACCATTATCAGTGCACAAAACTGTGACTAGTAGATAGCACAAGGTTAAATCATTGTACCGTATTTATCTGTACAACATCATCTTAAAATTATTATTATATTTTGTAATACCCATTGTATTTTCACAAATAAAATGATTTTATGTGTTTATTAATTTATAATAAGAGGATTTAATTAATAGCGTATATTAATAGCCTATACTTTAGGGCAAGACTAATCTATCGATACTATACTATATTAACAATGCAAATACACAACCCTATTTTCATCTGACATATCAGTCACTAACACATATGCATATTATTTTTCGGTATCTCCTACAAGCTGTCATTGTTCATCTTTTACATTCTAAATCTATGGTTGTAACTGTGGAAGCTCGAAGTCTAACCGCCAAATACTTAAAGGTTTTTCAATTTTAAGAAACAGTTTTAAGAATAACGTGAACAGAACTTGGCATCACTTGTGTATTCCCCAAAGGATTCTACTGTTATTGGCAGAGGTGTACTAAATTGTATGCCCAAATTTCGCCGATTGATATTAAAGTTGAGAAAATTCAAATTTAATTCACGAAAAAAAAAAAATACTATAAATAAATAAAATCTACCTATTTTTGATTTTATTGTTTAGACGTTTTAAGCAGGATTTTAAAAATTGCTTGATTTTTTCCCAAAATTCTCTATTTTTAGGAGGTTTGTCAATTTTACGTGTTCGATTTTGGGGGATCATGAACCCCACGACCTCCCC
Source organism: Shargacucullia verbasci (assembly GCA_947562105.1). Taxonomy (NCBI): domain Eukaryota; kingdom Metazoa; phylum Arthropoda; class Insecta; order Lepidoptera; family Noctuidae; genus Shargacucullia; species Shargacucullia verbasci. Next base: position 6,213,941 of record OX387302.1, on the reverse strand, counting down.
TCTGACCGCCACTGATCTTTACAGGTCTTAAAGCTAATACGATAGTGTGGCTTAGGTACATTTATAAAAATAACCACTCTAAACGTACAAAGTAAGCTTATATTGCACACTGACTAATTATATAATTACTTGACTACTTTATTTTGAATGCAGGTGACAGCTTGTTTTCCTATTAAGGTTCTAGTGATATATGATTTCATTTGATTGTTTATTATGCAACCTTTTCTTGGGATATTAATTTAGTGAATGAGAACAATAGGGAAATATATATTTCGCCTGAATTACGAAAAACTTACACGTGATTTTTTCATTACAGAATTACCGGAAAGATGTGGCCCTAGCGAGGAAATTCGTAACCTAACCGTCGACAACTTAGTATCGGCTGCAGTCGACTACTGCCAAGGCGAACTGCCCCTAGTCAGCTACGAACTGACCCTAACAGACCCTAGCGTTAAGGCTCTAGACCATATACCACTACTCCACCAAGCATTTTTGCACCCTATCGTTTTTCTACAAGTATTGTATTTAAAACTTCTCTATTATTTCGGAACATTTACATTTAGGCTGTCAAATGTTGAGCTATCTTTACTCCTAATAGCCTATCTATCAGTCAGTGCAGATAGTTTATATCATTTAGTCCCTTTAGCGATGTATTATGCGAGTTTCCTGGCAATGGTCATTTGTACGTTCAAAATGTTGCATGCGAAACGACAATTCATAGACTTTAGGAAGTGGTCTGGTTTGTTTTTGAGATATAGCGATGGGAATCTGCAGCCAGACGAATCTGAGAATCTATTTGTTCGAAATAATCTCGGCCCCTTTGTCCAATTTTTTTCGGCCCTCTTCATAAATCTATTTTTATATCCGTTTATAGCGACTCAGTGGGTCCCCTTCTCCGAATTCTGTGTTTTATCATTTTTATTGATGTTCCTAACATTGCTATCATTTGGAACTAACGGGAATCCATACCCAGATATTCTAGCTCTCTTATCGTTCGGGATAAATGTGTTAGCTAAGTACCCTTATGAGAAAGATACAGTCGTGCATCAAGGCTGGAGATTCCTCGACTTACAAGTATCCAATTATCCGTCTTACATCTTAGGGAATAGCATTGAATTTTGCTTGAATGCTCGCGTATTCTTTTCTCTCCTTATTCCTGTTATTTTGATGGTTATGGCTAGGCGGAGCGGGTGGCAAGGATTCTTCAAGTTTGCGTTGCCTCACTGCGTGAGTTTGAGTTGGTTGCAAATGTTTATAACTTGTTCTCACGGCTGTACTACGTACGGGCTGATAAGGGGCACGTTAGCTCTCGTGTGTTCTTTCTTGTTCTTGCCTCTGATAGGCGTGGTGACTGTAACTCTCCCCATTATTGCATTTCTGCAGTATATTACGATGTCTCGAGTGTTTTACACAGTGTCTGTTGTGGTCGGCTTCGGGCTGAGTTTGGGAGTTACATGCCTGTTGGCGAAGTCTGATGCTACGAAGAAGTTTGTTACTCCATTCCAGGTTTGTACATTAACTGTTTTTGGTTAAAGTTTAAATATCTGAGAATCATTTAGGGAAAACATCACAGCGAACCCGTTTATACTAACTGGTTGCGGCTGAATATCAGTTTTTTACACAGAGCGACTGCCATCAGAGTTCCGCCACTCAATTACTGGGAGACATTGATATTCTAAGGTTAGACTGGTTGTGAGACTTTTTGGGCTGATGACACTCGTAACGACCGTTCTTATGAAACCGCGGATCAAAAGCTTAACGTGCTTTCCAAAGCACAGAGAGGTCTCTGATGTGTGAAAAATGGTTACCCATCCAACGACTGAATCGCGGCAAGCGCTTGACCTCGCAGATCGATCGATCTTCGCGGTAGCTATGTAGCTATGAGTCCCTCCTCCTTTAACTAGAAAGTAATATAGTAATTAAAATCTTTTTGGTCTACAACATATTTTATTATTAATCTGCTTTGCCCATACATAAGTTTTTAATAAGATAATTTTCTTAGTTTAACAAAAGCTGTTTTTTCTTCAGCTCGCAGTCGGCCTAATTACACTAGTGTACTTCGGCAACCAGTTTGTGATCAACCTTCAAGACGATGGCCTCCCCTCTGGACTGATTGAACTTATAGGTGACGAGAAATCCAGTATCAAGAACCTCCTCAAGAACGAATTCATAACCGACTACGAAGACAACACCTACTATATCAACTGGGATGATTATTACAACCAATGTAACTCTCCTTCTTGGTCGGACTATAACATGGCTGCCACACAAATCAAATGCTCTATCCTTGATGGCGCCAACGTAAATTGGGAGGGTTATGTCAAGGACGTTCAACTGAAGAATGTCAGAAATAGATGGAGGGAATTCGCCGCCTGGTTGCCTGGCTTTCTGCAAGAATATTTTAGGTGCTACTATGGAGAAGAATATTTGACCTTATGTCAAGGAGAGGAGAGTCTAAAAACGGTTAAAGAGTGCGAGTTTGTCAGGAGCGTCGCGAGGCAAAGCGGGAAGAGTTGTCATTTAAATAATTTGAATGAGTAAGTGTGTTTGTTATTGTACTTTTTTAATTTTATAGATATCCGGGTCAGGGCCAGGATTTGTTTATGACATCAAGAATATTTTCATTAGAAGTTGGGCAAGTGTTAAAATATAGCATCATATTATCACGCCCTTATTTCCCAAAGGGTTAGGTAGAGGTGTAGTGTTGTACACCCACATTGTGCCGATGCCTCTATCTATTGCTATCTACCGGGCACAGTTCCAGACTCCGTGCTGCTGTTGAGAATTTCCATACAGGTAAACTACTGGGTACTGCAACACAATTTATTTAAATTATTATTGAGTATATCGTCGCTGCTATTAAATAAAACACTGACAATGCAGTATTGAAGACATTTATTGGATACACAACTCTATAATATACTCGTATATCTTAAAAAAATGCGTATATGAAACTTGGCAGGCGCAGCGACGATATTTAAATAATGTCCAAAGATTGCCTCTCTGGCCTAGTGGTCACAAGCGCGTCTTCTGAGCGTCAGGTCCTGGGTTCGATTCTCAGGTCCGGCAACGGGATATTTGGTTTTTCTGTTACAGATATCTCAGTAGCAGCACAGAGTTTGGAATTATTCCTGGTAAATGGCTCGCGATTCTATTTGAGACTAATAACGGCATCGGCGAAATGTTACATTCCTGCTTAATAATGATGCTATGTCATGTTATAAATACGACTACGTAAGAGCGAAGGCTTCATTTTTTTTAATTCTCTTGTTGACAAACTATAATTACCCAAGCCTTATAGTTCTTACAATTAAATTCATTTATTTTCAGATACACATACCAAATAAAACTCGTAATGGAAGCGAGCGGTGGTCTACTAAAGCGTCACGCAGAAATTTCCATACTTTTCGACCATTGTTTTAGCAATTTTACACGTTTGCTGCGCGCTGATGACAAGATTAGATTCAAAGGCGTACTGTCAAACGAAAATATTCCTTATAACATCGGCACTAAGAACCTCAATATCAAAGGATATGAAATAAACTGTTTAGAATGCAAGGAGGCCAGTGGTACTGTTAGGTCGAAAGCGCCATCTGTGTCCAAATTCTCGGAACTATGTAAAACTATAGTAAACGACTGTGTTGTGTCTACTAAGTATATTTTAAATTTCTTGTTGAATCCAGTGGTTGTTTTTAAATAAATGTATTATGCCTGTTTTAATGATTTTTAAGTTTTTCGTGTGATATTTTTATACACATGGCAGTTATAAAATTTAAAGCGTAATTAGGTGTATATTTTTAAACTAAGAGAGTCATGTAACTAATTGATGTTATTCATATTCTCAGTTAAAAAACGATATATTTTTAATTTTTAATCCTTTTTGAATCAGTTTCCAAAGTTAACTAATAATTTAATTTAATTATCTGTGACTGTTTCACTACTTCCTGATAAAATGTCCAGTTTGTAGACAATAAATATCAGTTAAATAAAAAATGACGACTAAATATAAGTAAATAATAATAAATCAGAGAGTTTATCAGACAGACTTACTTAACAGTCACTTGTGAAATAGAATGAACGCATTCTGTTAGTTAACTTAATGATAGGCAATCAGCTAGTTTATCAGTAATTGGTGAAACAGTTCTATACAATCATTAAAAATACACAGGGAACTTTTAGGAGATTTCAAAATCAAATTAGGGTATTATGCAGGGTTAGAAAAGTGTATTTAGTTTGACTCTAGTCTCAAGTAATTGATAACCCTTCCTCTGCCATAGTCGGGAATAAACATGATAATAAAATGATATTCTAACAAAATGTGTGAATGTGAAATTGAACATTAAAGTAAATTAGGCTAAGTTGGTAATATTTATTGAATCTTCCAACAATGAAAACCGATTGTTTATAAATTATGTAGGTATGTAAAAAACGTCGTTTCGTCAAGTGAAGAAACAGTAGACATTACTATTGTGGAAACAAAGAAAGTAATTGCGATTATTGGCACAATAAAAAATAAAACAAAACACATCACATTTAATATACTCTTTTGATGCCAAAAGGGCCTCAGCTCGGCATAATGTCAGATGGCAATATCAGGTGCCCACCACCTGACGCTGATTGTCAGCTGCAACCCACGGGGGTTGCTACTATGGTGCTCTAGCAATTATGGCGGAATTAAACAAATCATGGCAGATGTCGCTTCCCTACTTTAAACTCTCGCAATGGAACTAGTGGTTGGATAGAGTCGAAATCTCGAAATATTTGTGTCTCTTTCTCTAAATGAAGAGAATATCCTCGGCAGCATTGTCCCTCACCATCAGGTGATCATTGTCCCTCGTCACGAATCGCGTGAGAATTGCTCCTACTATTTCAACAATAATTCCGAGCGATCCGTATTGGAAAATGTCAAATTGCAGTCTCACTAGCGCCACTCTCGTCAAATTTTGATGGGATTTGCGGGATTAGTGGATATTTATTGAAGTTCTGAGAGAGAACAGGTGTGCATTCGTAGCTTATTGACAGGGCAGGCAATGAGTGACACCCCATTTTGTCATGTAATATGAACCTTTTTATACCCAAAAAGGTTACATTAATAAGGTTTTTAATTATTCAGTAAAGATCTGTTTGACAATTACCATGGAGATTCGTGCAAGGATGCGCAATGTGGCCTTTATTGTATTGACAAGATTCTCCAAGATTTCATATGAATCCTAAAACTTAGCATGCTTACAAATAGGTACCAATTAGGTGTTCAAGTTAACTTGTTATGAGATAATTAGTTATATCTATAATTTTATTCCACGTGTTTTTGATCTGCAATTTACCTCATATCGTCAAGTGATCGCATATATTAGAAGCTGACACTATACTTCTAAAAATTGTTTCATAAGTAATTGCGTATTATGTATGGACACAGCAAGGCGTGTGAGTTTTCTTGCCTCCCTATCTCCATACGAAATATGGTTCCTATATGGAATAGTAATGGAGTACTTATACTCAAACCGTTTAGTTGGAAAATTCAATAAAAATCAACTAACTACCTACATTTGATATCATGGCCTTTTATTTGTTATTACTATTTCTAAGACTACGTTATAGTAATCTTGTGTGTTTGGTTTTAATATGCATTTAAATATAAAAATTATTTTATGGTGTTTTGAACGAAGATGAGATGTTATTATAAAAAAGATATTATGAATTTATGAATAAAATTATATTATTATAAATATGTAGATTATTGTAGGTACGATACGTGTTGTGTGACAATAGAGCCTATATTTGGAATATCTGTGTTGTCAATAAAAGAATATTTAATTTATTTTTTCCATTTCTCGGACTGGTTAATTTTTTTGTGACGCAAATACCAATCGCCTCTCTGTACACACTACGTTTTGTCAACCTGCCCTGGACAATTAACTCTAACGAGTTAAATACAGAAGACCTGAAATCAGCATCATCTGTCTAGCCTTTTTCCAACTATGTTGAGGCTAGTTTCCGATCTAGCCAGCGGCTACGGCTGAATGCCAATTTCTTATACGGAATGACTGCCTACTCACCTTATCTGACCTTCACACAATGTGATATCTTAAAGTTGACTCAATTAAAGTAAACAGTAGATACAAAAGTCCAATAATAATAATAATAATAAGTATCTCGACTTGGCGCACGAGGTTGTCGACATGTGGAATGTCGATTCGGCTATCGTCGTGCCGATTGTTGTGACGGCCAATGGCCTGATGGCCAAGAGCCTCGACCAACATCTCAAGAGGCTCTCGTTGGGCGGTTGGGTCAAGGGACTGATTCAGAAAGCGGTACTCCTTGATACGGCACGTATTGTGAGGAGGTTTCTGTCTCTGGAGCCCTAACTACCGGTAGTTTGGACCCTGTTCCCAATGCCGGTTGGTCCCTATTTTTTTTTTTATATTTATAAATGTATTTTTTATTATTATTAATTATGTTTATAAATTTAAAAAAAAAGATATGTAATTAAATAAATAAAGGAGAGAATAATAATAATAACCGGCTTGCCTTCATTGGTTGGATGGAGTGAACAATGACGAGGAACAGGTCTCCCGCCTGTGTTGCCTTCATTGGCTGCCCAGAGTGGAGTCGTTAGAGCAGAGCTCTGCTCGTAGGGTGGATGCTGAGCGTAAGTGGCGAGTGGGCCAGTCATGCCGGACCCTCAGGGAGCAAGTCATCCGAGTTTAAAGTACAGTGAAGCCTCTTTACCCTTCAGCCGCTTACATCCCTGTTTCCCCCTTGTTGCGACCGGAGCAACTATTTTTGGGGGGGCCCAGTCAGTGAGTTGGCAAGTCTCCGCCTGCCATTTTTACGTGTTTCATTACATTGTTTTGGCAGGTGCCATAGGTTTCCATAGTTCCCTATTGACCAGTCCACTACCATCCCATCACAATAGCCCAAGTAGTTTTTCTCCACATGTTCTGCAATAGTCCTACAAATCCAGGAATTGTCTTTGGGTGCATTTTTATAGTGCATACCACCACAACATTTATGTCAGCATTTATGTCAACATTATGTCACCACAACATTTTATTAAAGCTGTCTTAAAGGGCCTCTACGTGTTGGCTTCGGCCCCACGTACGCCTTCCAAAAGTCCGGGACTCTGTAGTCCCGTGCATGGAAAAGACATATAAATAATAATAAAAAAAGCAAAGCACTAAATCCCTAGAAAATGACATCTATTCCGTTTTGCTATATACTTCGTTCGATTGATATCAAAAAAATATCTGAAACCAATTTAAGAATTCCCCGAATAAGACAAAACGGACCGATATACATCCGCTGGCTTTAGATTGTAGGTATGGGTTACATACTGTAAATAAGAAGACGTCTATACCCCTTCCTACATATTCTATTTTATGTTATGGGTTCGTTATTTGATGATTTGATTCTGCCATAGTCAAAGTTTTTGATGGTATGGACTAGTATGTGATCATTAATGGATATTAAACATATCAGGTAGGTACATTAAACGTGAACGGCCGTGGTCGAAATTCGATCGTATACAAAATTTAAAATAAACGGCATTTTAGCCTTGACATACAACAAAAATTAAAAAACACGTGAAATTCCCAGCTCATTTAGTTAATCTGTCGCTAATCATTTGTAGGCAACAGTTTAAAACTCTTTGGTGACAATTTAGTTCATTTTCCTCAGTGCCCCGTTTCGTCCAGTTCAACCTTAACATTAACTATGCCAAATCTCATACTAATCCTTGCGCGCAATATATTTAAAAAGGGGTACAGATTTCTCTTCGCATATCTATTTATTAGATAGGTAAATAGATTATTATGACTAGAAAAAACTACAAACTACCTAACCACTGATAAAACAGTAGGTACAAAATAACATGCAGAGGTATTAAGAGCACGGAAGAAACTAATTAACACGTACCTAATAAAGTTATAGGTAGGTAGTATAGAGGGTGAATTTTTCAAGTGGGCGTGGATGGCAAAATCCAAAACTATAAGGAATAGCGAAAAATACTCAAAGGACTCTGGAGTCCGATTTTGATTGATAAAATTGTGTCATTGGATTTTTGTTAAAACAATATTCATTATTTATCCAGGATGCAAAAACGTCGATTTTTGAAAAAAAAAAAAAAAAAACCCCATGTTATTACACTATCCGATAGTGTCGCTGATAACGATCAAATTTTGGGAAGAAATGGCATACGACAAACCACGTGTTGAGGCTTTTTTATTGCTGTTTTGTTTTATTGCTGACTTTTTTTTGTGCGTCGACACTGGGCTGCGATTTTTTTAAGAAAAATTGTGGGTAGGTAGGCATTTCATTTATATTGTTAATTTTGGACAGTCTGCGTTTGGCCCTTGTCAAGGCGCGATTCATCGCTCGTAGTTGTTAACCGGCTGACATCCGCACGATGCAATCTGTGCCCTGGATGGTCGTAATGCGGTTCGTTTGCGATGGACTCTCGTCGTCGAGTTGGTGATGTTTATCTCTAATCACGCACTGTGTTCCGTAGTGTTAACAAAAGTGATAATGATAATACAGTCGGCGATAAAAGTAGCTGATCATTGTACAGTATTGTGTGGTATAATATTTTTTTTTAATGAAAACTTCCTATCTTAATTGTTAGTAAATAAGTATTATAGCGTTTTTATCGAAGGTAAAAAACTTCTTTGATAAATTAATTTCTAAATTAAGTATGAAAAGTTTCTCTACTTATGTCGCCAATTGTACTTACATAGTGGAGTATGTGTTTGTGTAAACAAGTGGAAGCAGAAAAGGGCTGCCGTGAGTACTAGAATGATCACGAGAAAATTCAGGTCAGGTGAGTCCTAGTTATAGTTAACTTTAGCCCCCTTTTAGCATTAGAATCAGATTGCTTTACCTATTTGATAAACATAGGGAAACAGTGTGAGATGTTACAATATTAGGTTGGTAGGTTGCCTATGCTTTGCCATTGCATAAGTACATAGATACTCATCCGATTATAATAATGACTCTAATAACTTGTACAAGCCAATCCTAGTTACTAATATTATAAAACAAAGTCCCCGGTTCGCGATAAACTCAAAACTATTGAACGTATTTTCATGCGGTTTTCACCAATATAGTGATTCACGAGGAAGGTTTACGTGTATAATTTGTTAAGGTTTTGTGTAAATTGGCTGAAATATGACGATAATAGATGAAGATTTCGGAAAAAATCATATCGACTGGGAGCTTTATTGGCGTGCGCTGCGTAAACCTTAATACATTAAAATAATGTACTATAGAATTTTGAGTTCCTCAAAACTTCTACGGAAAAGTCAGCGATGGCATATCTCTATCTCCGACGGTTGACTTACAATAAACCATTGTTATCTTCAAAATATGAATAAAAAATATTACGTTATTTGGGAAGCCGTTTTCTCCAACTTAGTATTGACCCTTATCCAGATTAATACCTTAGTGAGCTTGGGCATTTTATATAGATTAAAATTGTCCTTTACACTATATTATTCGAATGAATACTTTAGAAGATACGATCGATTCAAAATTTCAAGCAAAAAAAAATTAATATAATATAACGACTACAAGTCCGATTTGAAAAATTCTTCTTGCATGTTATAGCCTATTTATTGAAAATGTAGGCTGCTGTTTATCTCGAAAAATGTACGAATTCGTATCCACGCGGGCGAAGCTGCGGGCGGAAGCTAGTTTAAAATAAAACAAATGACGGTTAAATAAGTCAATACTCAGACCGCGGTCGCAGCCAAAGACTTTATCACTTTAGGTCATATTAACAGTAAAATGACTGCTGGGGGGAGGGGGATCATGATCCCTTCGACCTACCGCCACCGAATACACTAGCTATCTGGCCATTTTAATAAATGCATAATTTATGAAAGCTTGCGTAAAACTGTAATTCTCACGCTGTGTGTTGCTGCCATTTTTGCTAATGAACAATAGGGATGTTACGGAGGTGGATTTATCGGAGGCGGAATCGGAGTCGAAGGTTCTCGTAGTGACCTCCGCGGAGTCGGAGGTGAATCGGAGTCGGAGTCGGAGTCGGAGCAAATCTACCAATATAAAATATAAATAAATAAGAAAGAAGAAACTTGTCGCAACTCGTTCACTCTTCGTTCATCAGTTGCAAAGAACACATATACTCCGTCAGTTGTCAGTGTCACGTAGAAAGCGCTCGGTAGCGCTGCAGCGATAGCAAGTCATAACTTGTAACTCCGATATATACCTCCGTTTTGATATATCGGAACCGGAGCCGGATTCGGAGGTGTAATTTTAATCGGAGGTTCCGACATATCGGATTCGGAGTCGAAGCTCCGTAACATCCCTAATGAACAATAAGGGCTGCAATACACTGGTAACTAAGATTCATTAATATGTTTAAACGGGTTTCATTGGTTGTTATCAAACATTGCTTTTAATGTTTGGGATTAATCTTACTTGTTAGGTGTTCCGTACCCGTTGCTCGAAACTGTTTTACCTCTCTAAACGATAGACCATAAAAAAGAACGAAATTTACATATATTATGATTTTTGGTGAAAAATGTTTTTCGCCTTCATAAACGACACCCCTTCGGCGCGGATTTTCGGGCAAACAGTGGGTCGTAGACGAAAATTATTCTGAGGTTTTCTTCTTAATTTTGGTCGATCTATATGATAAAAAGAAGGGAAAAAAATAAATTTTGACTTTTTGGTAAAAAAATTCTAAGTCCTAAAATCCGTGCACACCCTTTGCTTCACCCCAACCAAACTGTTTAGTGGCTACACAGTGGCTATAGCTGGACGTTGTTAGGTCATAATTGTTATTACAAAATGTGGTGTAAAAAAATGCAATTTGGCCCTTGACAAGGCCATTAACATATCGCTTAGCGTTAGGAATTTGTTGGTGATTACGGGAGTTGCGAGTGTCGTTTACGAGACCCACGGGGGAAGCATATTCCATCTTGGAAATCACATGGAAAAGTTCCTCTGGTATTAAAAAGATATATAAAGAAAAATTAACTTCCCTAAGCGATAGCCTTTAAGCCAAAAAACCTTTAACATTAACTTAAACGCTCACCAGGAAACAAGAGAACTTGCTGTCGTTTATCTGAAATCCAATATCAGCCAGCCCCAGTGGTGCAATTAACATATAAATGTTTCATTAACACAATGCTTTCATCTTCAAGACCCCGAGCTCTATTGCAGAGGTCAACCGATTGAATATGCATGTAAATATATGCAGGATTAGCGAAACGTGGTCGGAGAGGAGACTAAGAAATAACAGCATAGTACGCCTGTATCCCCCGAAGGATAAGGCAGAGGTGTAATAGCGTATCACCCACATTGCGCCGATGCCGTTATTAAGTCCTATGTAATATAGAGCCTATTGCCGCCTACCGGGCACAGTTCCAGAATCCGCGCTGTTACTAAGAATTTCCATAAAGAAAATTCCAATAACATTTTGTCCGACATGGAGATCGAACCCACGACCTCACGCTTAGCAGTCGCCCCTGCGACCACTATATTCAATGAGGCAGTCATAACATAGCATGTATTCCTTAAAGTAGGTAGAAGGCAGAGAAGTATTTGTTGCTGAACATCCATATTTAACTGACGTCATTTTTAAGTCCTAATAGGGCGAGCTCAATCTACTGGCACTATTCTGAACTCCAGTCTGCTATAGAGAGACTTTCTTAACAGGAAAACCTACATAGTCCGACCTGGCAAGCTACCACTCAAGCGCATTAGCCGCGTATGCGACTTCCAGACGAATAAGGCAGTCTATAATTATGAAACGTAAAATATTTATTTAATTTATTGTTAAAATTCATTATTTTCATTAGGTACCTTGTAGGTATATTTATACCTTATAGGTATATAGGTATGTTAGGTACCTACCCTTATCTGTACCGCGAGTATACCCATCCATCGCTTGCCGCATTTACTTCACACTTTTGACTTACATACGGATGAAGTACAAATTGTTATTTAGCCGCAACGCAAGAGCAAATAATTACGGTAAATAATCGTGCATTCTAATTGAAATGGGTTCGAGAGTTCAGGCCAACAGTTGGTGTTTTACATACCTAATTATTAAAATATGTAATGTATTGACAATTACCTATGGTAGGGTTGCCATCTCCAAATTTTGAAAACCAGGATTTGAAAGTAGAAATGCCAGGACATTTCGGTTTAAAAACAGGACGCAGTATAAGAAAAGTACAAGAAAACAGTGCCAATGAAACTCAAATAATTACAATGTTTTATGAAATAATCTTCAATTCAGTTCTATAATATAAGAAATGAAATGAAGGATTAAATTACATACTAACGCCGATGATTAAATTTAAGGTTTGAGGCAGTAGTAGCGCGCGAATAATAAAACACAGGACCTTACGAGGACTCTTTAAAAAACCCAGGACGCTACTTAATAACTATCCAGGACAACCTAGGACACTCCAAAAAGCAGGACATGTCCTGGGAAAACAGGACGGTTGGCAACCCTATCCTATGTATCATAATATACTATACATGGATACACACACACTGAAGTTAGTTTGTTAAGAATCGGATTGAATTTGATAAATCAATTAAAGCCATTTTTATTAATATAGATTTTGTTTATCACAAAACAGTAATATGAAGTACAATAATTACAGTCGTCGATTAGAGTGGAAACAACACAATATTGTCTGCTTTTTTCGCCGTTGCTGGCAATTGCGCTCACTGGTCTCCTGTGTGAGACTATGTTCGTGAGTAGATTTGTAATGTATCCATAGTGTCGAATCTCATGTAGAATATATGTATATAACTAAATACCAAGACTCGACAATAGTATTCTCCCACAATGAGTAGATATTATTTATTTTATTTATTTATTTTATCTTAGGAAGACTAGCGGTCACAGTAAAAATCTTAGATAGTTACACAAAGCCATTAAGAAGTCTTCACAGATAGAAATAAAGTAACAAAATAGGTACACATAAACCCTTGTCTAAATATAATATATAAATGAAAATAAAAAATAAACAAAGTAACATAATATATAATAAATGCCGACATATTTTTAGATTCAGTGTTCGTCAACAAACTTTTACTTTCATAAATAATTTGTATATATTTTTTGTCTGTATTTTGTGTGTATTTCATATAAAAATATATGTTACATTTAATATTTTATTAATTAAGTATCTGAGTGTAAACTGTAGTCAAAGTATCTATTTTTTTTTCTAACATTTAAGCGTTTTGGTTTCATACTGTGACTTTATATTGTTACTGAATAAATAAATAAGCATTGTCAAGATTGAAACTTGTGTAAAATCTGCCAAATAGTAAATTGAATCTGCGTAGCGTTTACAATTACAAAAAGTGTTAAAAATGTACTGAGTTAAGTTTCTTTTTTAATGCGCCTTCACTAGTGTTAGTTATATCGAGATCTAGTGAGATATAGTGTTCGTAATCACTAATTTCTTAAATATATGTACCTACCCATCTGCAATATTTAAGCACATGAAAGTAAAATTCAGTGTATGTATTATGCTTAAAACTAAATATTCTAATAGGGTTGTGGAAGTTTATACTTTATATTTTACAAATAAATGATCTTTATCTTTAAGTTAGTGGAAAGCGGCTTAGGAAAGTCTGTCCAAGTTGTCATAGGTACGAATACTTGACATAGTCCTTTGGGCAGTTAGAAACTAGAAAAAGTCTGCAACCAGTCTAAGTTTAGGGTAGCAGTACCTTCCTCCCAGTAATTGGGTGTGAGAGGTCAGACGGTAGTTTCTCCGTGTAAAATTCAGACGCGTCTGGTTATATAGGGTGCTAAAAAGTAAAAAAATGTAAGTTGTACCTTGTTATAAAGTATTCCCATCAGAACATATGGTTTTCTGAAAGAGATCGCCGCGCCGCATTGAGATAAGACCACCAATTGTATTTTATTTTATCATTCTATTTTTATAAAAGACTAGCTTCCGCTCGCGGTTTTGCCCGTGTGGTTTACGTACCCGTATATTTTCCCGGGATAAAAAGTAGCCTATGTGCTATTCCAGACTATGTCTCTGTGCCGAATTTCATCCAGATCCGTTCAGCCGTTCTGGCGTGAAAGAGTAACAAAGATCCATCCATCCATCCTCACAAACTTTCACATTTATAATGTTACTAGGATAGCACTAGGAAGTAGGATTAGTAGGATTTATGTTGGACGTTAATGATTAAGTTAAGTTTACATTGCTCTCTGTGACTTAACAATACTATCATCAGTTATTTGTTGCTGACATTTTGATTCAGTTATAGTTTAGTTAACTGTGGTGTTAGCTACCCAGGGTCCGCATCCTGGCTAGTCTTTCCACCATGACATATTATGGGCGAGTCCCATGTGATAGATTGTGTCGACACGTCAGAAGAAGTTAAATACATCTTCTATACACATACAAATATATAAAATTGAAGTGACTGTAATGAAAAAGTACATACATATATACGGCACCTATTTACAACAACAAAAAACAAAAAAATATATCTGTCTTTCTGTTTGTTCTGGCTAATCTCCGAAACTACTGGACCGATTTTGACGGGACTTTCACTGACAGATAGCTGATGTTATAAAGAGTAACTTAGGCTACTTTTATATTAGAAAAAGTTCGCGGAGGGTTCCGCGCAAAAAAGCGCGTGTTCGTAATCCACGTGGGCGAAGCCGTGGACGGAAGCTAGTCCGTGATAAAGTAAAGTACGTACTTATATATCATTTTATCTTTATGCCAGAAATAGATTAAGTTCTTTAGAAGTTTATTGAGAATTCACTTAAGTTTTGAGTGGCATTTAATTAAAAATTAATAGAACAGTAATAAAAGTTTACCTCTTCGATTAAAATAAAATGGATTACATTAGAGTTTTTAATTGGAACCAATTAGATGTAGAAGTACCTATCTAGAAAAGTTTTCAGTTCTAAATATTGTTTAAATTATTTAAACGCGCTTTTAAACCTTTTTTTATATATCTACATGTTTACACGGGTACTTATCTACTCATCACCATTTTTTGAGTTGCTATTAAATAGCTGTCCGTAATACATTGATTTTTCAATCTTTGACTGCCTCTTGGTCAAGTGGTCGCAAGCGCGTCTGCTAAGCGTGAGGTTCTGGGTTCGATTCCCGGGTCGGGGTTTTTCTGTATGGAAATTCTTAGCAGCAACACGGAGTCTGGAACTGTGCCCAGTAGATACAGGCAATAGGCTCGCCCCCTATGACATCGGACTCAATAACGGCATCGGCGAAATGTTAGTGTACAATAGTACACCTCTGCCTAACCCTCCGGGGAATACAGGCGTGATGCTTTGTTATATTTTCTGTTGTTCTTATTTGATAACAAGGTAGTTGACTAATTTGACAGGAATATATTTAGGTATAATATCTACCCTTTACTCATGTTTTTTTAAAGATGGTGGAAAGATTTAGATTTTAAGATTTTCTGGGCACGCTCGATCCATCATAGACCTCATCAATCGCTTTTCATCAGGCGTGATCGAGGTCAAGATCAGGCCCATATAGTAATAAAAAAAAAATGAGGTCGTTCACTTAGTTTGTAAACAACATGAAGTCGGTTAAAAACTAGCACTAATCGCCGATTGTCGGATAATAGAAACTTCAATGTGAGGATGAAATTTACGACAGCTTATGTAATTAATGTAGAATTTTGGAAGGTTTTACCAAATACCTTCTTCACGTGATTCTGGCAGAATACTCGACAAAGCCTCAGGCAGCGTTCGTGAATAAAAAGTCTAGAATTTATTTATGTGTTTATTCCTTTGAGATCAGAGATTGTCATCTGTCAGCCAATAACACCAATTCAAATTAGGAATACGATTTTATCGAATTCCAATTTCTCATGTACCAGAATTTACCCGCGTTCCCTTAGCAAAGATTCCAAATCTTGACAGATCCATTGATCCCTAAAGACCCGATTGAGTAGCAGGAAAATAATATCTCATTCAATCCCAGGGGGACCACCCGTTCAGAAAAAACGTCTCAACATCTATTTTGTAACGTCGCGTCGGCTTTCTTTGACTAAAGTTTCAACACTTGAGTTAAGGTATTGTTTAATTGATATCTTTAATTTTGTACGCTTTATTAATCACAGGTATTCTCTCGTTCTTTTAAATATATTGGAACAATATTAGTTGGTTCTTAGGTATATAAACTTTACAAAAAAATGTTCCATAGTCATAACCATTTTAGCGTAAGCTAAACGAAGAAAATGATCTACCAAAAAACAAAAATAATTTTACATAGGGTTACACCTGTATTCCCCGAAGGGTAAGGCAGACGGGTACGTACTATTATCCACCCGCATTTCGCCGATGCCGTTATCAACTCCAATGCTACAGGGGGCGAGTCTATTGCCGTCCACCGGGCACAGTTCCAGACTCCATGCTGCTCTTTCCTTGGTCTTCGTATTATAATAATATATTGCATAATACTTATGTGCTCATTTATGTTTCATCCAGACACATAGGAATTCGCTGTATCATTGTGTACTCTATTACCGCCTTACAGGTACGCGTTGTGTTTGTAGTTGCTGCTGATTTCAGAGGTTTTCCTCACAAGACCTAAGAAAGGAATTTCTAGTTGTTGTCCAATTCTCTAATGCCCAATTCTCAAAATAGCTGATGAGTCGACAACTAGAACTAATCCAAAAGACCAATACTTGGTTTTCCTCATTTCTGATGCCCAATTCATAATATTTTAATATTTGATGTTACTTATATAGTACCTACGGGGTAAATTTACGCGAAGACGGTACCGTAATCAAAAGAAACTGTAGATACCTATCCTATTTTATATGTTAATTGATTACGTAATAATGTCTGCAAAATGATCGTTCATATTGCAATATAATTACCAATCAGCGACGGTGGTTAATGTCTCCATTAAACAATTATCTGAACAACGTAATAACGTCATTACACTACCTACTGCGTAGGTAAGTAAACGGGAAATAGGTTAACGAAATCTTAATAGCATAAGACATACCATAGCATCACGCCTGTATTCCCTGAAGGGTTAGGCAGACCTCTGCCTTATGCTGTAGGTACACCTGTACTATTGTACACCTACATTTCGCCGATGCTGTTATTGAGCCCCATGTAATACGGGACGAATCTATTGTCATCTACCGGGCACAGTTCCAGACTCCGTGCTGCCACTGAGAATTTCCATACAGAAAATCAAATAATACTGCTCGACCCGGGAATC
This sequence comes from Shargacucullia verbasci, assembly GCA_947562105.1. Classification (NCBI taxonomy): domain Eukaryota; kingdom Metazoa; phylum Arthropoda; class Insecta; order Lepidoptera; family Noctuidae; genus Shargacucullia; species Shargacucullia verbasci. Next base: position 6,196,716 of record OX387302.1, on the reverse strand, counting down.
GAACCCATGACCTCACGCTCAGCAGTCGCGCTTGCACCCACTAGACCAATGAGGAAGTCAAAAGTCAGAAATCTTTATAGCTAAGCAGATTTATGCGTTTGAATTGTAATGAACATTGCTTATTTTGTGAGAGAACTAATAAATGTCGTTGATCCACGGCACTCTTATTTATGGTTTTCTGAAAATAGAATTGTTTGGTCATTCTATTAGGGTGACGAAGGTTATTGTCACTTTGGTAGGTGCTGTTGATACTGGTACGTGCCTATATCGTGTATATATGTTGCGGCCATGCAATTGCCAAGCAATGCCTACACTTCGTGTAGGTGGTAGGTGTCCGCAATAAATCTTCCTTGTACGTCTGGTACGAGTTTTCCTGGATCTTGATTGTCGTTATCGTTTAGCCAAAAATTTATGAACATATGTACTTGTCGTGCGCGCGAATTTGACTGAATTCATAAAGTAGACGCGCGATTATGTAAATACATTTTTGGCTTACTTTAACTATGGCGGAGATCAAGGAAGTCGCAAGATTGCAGTTATCCAAGATACGAAATTTTGATTTTGTTTTCGTTTCACTTACATGAAAGGCAAGCGTGGAGGTTGAACTCTAGATTGTAGTTGTATTTACCGCTTCACGACGAGTAGTTCACGGTGATTGGAATACTCTGTACCTATTTCAATGTCTTCTCTGCTACAGTGAATCAATATTCTGTTAAAAGCTTAATCTTAGCGACAAAAATGTTGAGCTCACAAGTTTTGCCCAAGTATATAAGACGTAGTGTCAACACAGGATATTGAAAGGAAATAGTGTTCCTGTTTATTATAAAGGGTTAGGCAGAGGTGTCATGTCACACCCACATTTAGTCGACGCTGTTATGAGGTACGTCACCGAACCCAAGAAAACAGTCCGATCATGCGAATATTAGCCCAATGAGGTACTTAGTCGGTGTTCTTAAGGTATTTAGAAATATTCATAATTCCAGGTGACTGGAGTGATGTTGATTGGACGATGGGTGTAAACTAATTAAAATGCTGAATAATTGAGGGAGGTTTGCCTCATTGGTTTAGGGAAGCGTGAGTCCTGGTTTTGATTTCCGGGTCAGACAAAGTGTTATTGGGTTTTTCTGTATGGAAATTCTCAGTAGCAGCTCGGAGTTTGGCATATTGTCCTATTATATATTATATAGGACTCAAGAATGCATCGACGCAATTAAGATGTGCAATAGTGTACCTTTGCCTAATTTTTCTAGGAATACAGGGATGCTGATATGCTAATAAAAAACATACCAGTCAGGTTATTAAAACCATGGTTCTTTACACTTATAATTCTGTTGGTTCCAGGTTTTCTCCCAAATAAAACTTCACTTTAAAAAGTGTAACATTTTTTATTAAACTTCTCATGCGATCAAATTTCAAAGCGCAGTTTTCAGGAAATAAACCGATTTACAGAGTAAAATAATTCCAAGTGTTACAGACACAAGCACCCACTGGTGATTTTAAAAATTCACTGAAAATATTTTTCAATTTTGTTCAACGAATGGAACGGGGACGCTAAGCTTGCAGCGAAATACCGTCAAGATAAAAAAATATGTTGACATTGAGGTTTATCAGTTCATACAAGAATTGGACTGCAATTAAAGTTGGTAAATGTATTTCTTCTACTAACATTATAAAGAGATAAAATTTGATAGTTTAATGATCCGATTCTGAAAATTCTTTCTTTCATAGATAGCTAAGGAAATTATCCCCGAGTGTTATACCCTAACCTAATATTATAAATGTGAATGTTTGTGAGGATAGATGGATGGACGGATGGATGGAACTTTGTTACTCATTCACGCAAAAACTACTGAAAGGATCTAGATGAAATTTGGCACAAAGATAGATTATAGTCTGGAATAGCACATAGGCTACTTTTTATCCCCCAAAAATGTACGTTTTGTAAACCACGCGGGCGAAGCCGCGGCCGGATGCTAGTAATACACATGTATGTGTGGGAGTTCCATATTCTCATTGTTATAAAATTAAGTGTAAAACAGTAGAGCTAATGTTTTTGCTGACCCTCCAGTACATATAACATGTGTGGAACCGTCCCAAAGGAACAAAGAAATATTTGCTGTTTAAGTGAACAAGTTATTGTGGCAAAAATATATGGACCACATTACTTAAGCGACTCTTACAGGATTTAGTAGACTCAAACTGAAACTAAGTATGTAACATTTAAGAGAATGTGGCTGTGAAGGCTGTTTGTAAGTGAGAGATATTGATGATGGGCCTGCGTAGACCAAACATATGAAGGTGTGCATGCTTCGGACAAGCGTCTAAAGGCGCTTACGATTGGGTTTATGTGACGCGACGTTCGTGATGTTATGTCTATAAGCTTTTATGAATATGAAATATCACAATTTAGGAACAAACTTGTTTCATGGTGACCTCCCTGACTCTTTCAATACCCTTTACACGCGATATACCTACGCGTCTTTATCAAAGTCAGTAGGATCGGCTAATGAGATCCCCTCCACGACATACCTACTCGTAATCCGAGTTTTCGTGAAACCGTGCCCTTTTTGTTATTAAAACTACCGCACACGTGATCTGATGCATACGACACATAAGTCTGATTGCAGCTGTCGCCGTTGCCGCTGCTGTTGTATACATAGCATTACGCCTGTATTCCCCGAAGGATTAGGCAGGGGTGTACTGTTTTCCATCCACATTTCGACGATGCCGTTATTAAGTCGCATGTAATATGGGGCGGGTCTTTGCCATCTTCCAGACTCCGCGCTGCTACTCAAAATTTCCATACAGAAAAGTAATAACAATTTGCCGGTCTCGTAAATCGAACCCAGGACCTTACGCTCAACAGTTGCGCTTGCGATCACAGTGATCTCGTTCTTCGCCTATCGTATCTCACGTTATGCCGTACAATGTAATTTAATATCACATATATAAGTTTTGCTTACTCATTAGATAATAGCATTTTTATGGCCTCGTCATATACCCAGGAGAAAAAATTATTTGGGTAATAGGACGAAAAGGAAGGACGAAAAACGAAAAGACAAGTGTAGCTTAGTTTTATATGGAGTGAAACAACAGATTCTTTAATTGTCATCACAGTAAAAAATAATTGTAACATACGAAAAAATATCGCAAAATATTTTCAGTTTTACATTACACAAGTTAAAACTCGCTTCAAAGAGTGTTTTAATCAAATACAACTGTTCGTCCTATTGAAAACCGCCACAGATATGTATAATGGAAAAGTGAAAAAGAAAAGCTTTGCACTGTTTCCAGTATTTTTCAAGTTTCTTTTCGAATTTTTCTTTGCGAAACATTCGATGAAACGTTCCCAGACTCATTTTAAAGTCTATTGTGACTTTAGTGGCTAAACTGATTGAGTTTTACTTTTAAATTGAGAGTATTCAGCGTTTGCTGTTGTGAATTATTTTTGGATTCTAAAATAGAGCGGGACCGAATGAAACCGAATGAAACGCGGTGACGGTTTTTGCCATAGCTATCTGAAGTACGCGAAGTATGTACATATACATGTCATCACGCCTGTATTCCCCGAAGGATTAGGCAGAGGTGTACTATTGTACACTCACATTTCGCCGATGGCGTTATTGAGTCCCATGTAATACGGGACGAGCCTATTGCCATCTACCAGGTCACAGTTCCAAACTCCGTCCTGCTACTGAGAATTTCCATACAGAAAATACCAATAAGATTTTGCCCGCAGTTTAGTCAGACAATCGATAGTAAATTAATAGGTTGAGCGGCCATTAAATCAGTTCCGTTTTGTGCTACCCGGATTTGATTCCACTACTTTTAATACCGAAGACCACTACTTTTCATCAATAGTTTTTCCCTGACCTAAGAATCGACTCCACAAAGCTTGTAAAAATTATATAAATCACAACATCAACACAACGGGTAGTCCTTAAATTATTCTTCAAGCAAAGGTTGTTCCTGGTTACTACGAAAATATCTACAAATTTATTCACAAGTATTCAGTGGACCGCTTCACTTTATTTAATAATAATGTTGACGAAGATCGGTCCAAGTTGTATTTCGAGTTTGATTAATAACTCGTTTTTTATGGTAGGTATTGTATGATGGTAAGCGTTTACCGTAAGATAACGACGCTTGAAATTGCCGATTCTGTAAAATCTTTTGACTCCCTGTTTGAAGAACAAAACCTCCATGGGACCTAATGTCACAACTTGAGCGTGCGTGGTGAGATCAGTGTGGTTCTAGAGTTACCTAAAATCAACTTAGAACTTTTGTATTAATCTTATTGACTGAGTAGTTCTCTTATCGAACAGTGAAGTCGTTCCTAAGTGAATCCATAGCAAACAAACTTACTTCATCGTGAAGTATTCTTTAACAAAATGTATTTACCTACTTTGGTTATGAACACAGAAAGTTGACTTTATACTTTGTGCTTTGTCTTCCTGTTGTCTGAAGCACCAAGCGGGTCTCGGAGATTTTAAATAAAAAGGAAAGACTTGAATGGCCTTATAATAATAATAATTCATTACCTTACGTATACAGATTTAAAAGTAAGGAAAAGGCAAAACAGAGTAAAACTTGACTCCCTCATAGATCTAGTGCGTGAAGTCCTGAGTGCGATTGCCGGATCGGGCAATGTGTTATTAGGTTACCCTTTTAAGAAATTCTCAGTAGCAACATGGAGTCTGTAACTGTATTCAGTAGATGGCAATAGGCTCGTCCTCTATGACATGGTAACTTTTATTTTGATTAGCTTGTTGAGAACCCATCATGGGCTATCGTCCGCCTGGGGGGGCGGAGGGGTTTGCCGGACTCCTACCGGCTAAACTCACCACGGTGATCCGCCTCGACACCACATGGTGGGCCTTGGGAACTCTTAGAAGACCGTACCGAAGCCCACCATGGTGTCATGCCAAACGGCACTTCCCGGAGGGGATGACTGTAAAGAGGCCACCCCCTCGTGCAAGTCCCGGGGAAGACTGTAGAGAGGTTCCCTCGATTACATGATACCTACTCAATAACGATATGGTCGAAATCTGAGTATATAATAACTAAAAAGCAAAAAATAAATATTTTATTAAACAATACAGTAGTTGAAGAATATTGAAATCGGTGCCAAGTAAAACATAAAAGTAATATACCTTGTTGCTATAATAGCGACATTGAAACAACGAGTTCACGTAAAAATTGTCGAGTGCTAGGCGAATTATGCGTCGGACACGACAAATGCACTTCGCCAATCGTGTCGGTTTATCATTGCATGTTTTACTTGGCATCGACTTCAATATTCTTCAACTACTGTATTGTTTAATAAAATATTTATTTTTTGCTTTTTAGTTATTAGTTTTGTTTTTGAGTTTTTTGGAGTCGGTTTTTATTTTTTGTTAAAAAATTTAATTATTTTACAATTTTGAGTGATGGGTAGACCTAGTAAAGACGCTTCTCTTGAAAAACTTTACAAAGGTCAAATGTATGTTGCCCCAAGTCGAGTGAAAACCTTTTGATTTTAAAATCAAATAAATTACTGAGCCGACCACATGATGAAAACGCATTACAAGAAATGAAAATATTAAGACGACTATTGTAACTAATACTGTGATAGTCTTGACTTTTAGAGGTTTAAAATGAGCCCAAACCTAAAGGGTTTACTAGTAGCTACTGAAGAGTTCCACCATCTATCTCCTGGCTCCATCATCAGACCCTCTATACCAAATGTCCCGTATATTTGGTATAGAGGGTCTGACTCATCAAAATATATTGAGTGATCCCACACTCGGAAGTTTTATTCCCTAACTCCTTACCGTTGAGGAGAAATATGACATCCATCATCAGCTCAGCATCATGAAATTATGATTTTCAGACGCCAACACTTGACTTATTAAGAAATAACGAGGTTAAGAAATCTTCCTTCCAATACTTGAGCGTCGGAAAACATCTCCATTTAGGATATCCTTAAACTGTTTTTTGTCTTCACTATCGAATCTGCATATATTACCCATCTCGGCTTAAAGTGCGCATCAATACGAATAAAATAAGCCCAATCACTATGTAGCTGCTATCAACCATTAAGGAGTTCCCTAAACTGTACTGCACCTGCATCACGGACCTTGCAGTGGCAGTCATTACCCATCTCGGTGTAAAGATCTTGTCAACACGAATAAAATAAGCTCAAACACGAGGTAGTTAAGATGTACCGTTGAGGAGTTCCCTCGATCCTCTGTCGTCTCCATCATCAGATGTGCCCTAAACCTCCATAGTATTGTAGTCTCATCAGATATACACACAAATATCAAGTTTTTACCCCATGCTCGCCTACAATTTTCAAGAGATGCCCTCGATTTCTCAGGGTTTCCACCATCAGGTCCTGACCTGATGACAATGGGACCAAATGACAAGCATACCCTTTCAAATAAAAAAAGAATTTTTGAAATCGGTCTAGGCGTCTTCGAGAAATCGAGTAACAAATATAAAAAAAAAAAAAAAAAATACAGCCGAATTGAGAACCTCCTCCTTTTTTTTGAAGTCGGTTGAAAATAGTATCTCTCTGCCTAAAAAAAAAACAAAACTCTAATGTTTACTCAATAAACAGGTTCATAAAGAGATATACACAGTCTTGCTGTTTAAGTTCTACAATAGTAGTTTAACAGTAGCACCCACACTAGATAACTAAGATGTATCGAGTGGCCTATGCGATTACAATTATTTATATAGTTAACTTTGAGCCGAATTCCTGCCCCCTCACTACGTAGTTGAATTTTAGAACGATTAAAGAACCGCCTTTAAAATTTATAAACTCTATAGATCCTCAGATTTTGATGGTCAAAGCTGTAAATTTTTTAATTCTACAAAAACTAGAATATTCAAATCGCGATCCCTTATAGTAGGCACCACAATGGCAAATAGCAACACGGCGAGAAAGGAAGGTCTGACATGAAAGGGTGTAGGCGAAAAGTTTAATGAAATAACCGTCAAACTTGCCCGCAAATATCGGCGCCCGCCACGGACCATCTAGGTATTACTAAAAAATAACGGTCAGAAAACCTGCTGAATCATGCCCTGAAGGTAGACGTGTAGGTCTACCTTTAGGGGATCATATAGGGGATCATGTGGTTAGGCGAACCACATTATCTGGACTGTGTTTAGGAGATTCCTTTTTTTATAAAAACTCTAGGAGTAATTCTTGTATCGTGGGTGCACTTACAAACACAATTATTCACATGGACATACACCCAAACCAGAAACAACTATCTGTAGATAATACAAATATTTGTTTCGTGCGGGAATCGAACCTGCGACCCGTAGCGTAGCGATCGATCGAAACAACTGCGCCAACCGTGCCGTTGACATTAACCAATCAAATGTGATCTCATCGTGTTGTGTACGCCGAGGCAGCATTACTTCTAAATATCTGTTGATAAGGTACCTCCAATAGTTCGCTAAGGATGATCGTGCAATGCTTTTACGGCAACAGACTGTTTATGATTGCATAAGCTTAATATACCATTTCGTATGGAGTGGAACTTTTGTGCCTATCTTTATTGTGGTACAAATGTATAGACACTGAACAAAGTTTCTTCTGAATGAGTCTCAAAGTTCCTTTTGAGGAATTAGCTTTAATAGTTAAGGCGTCGTATTTCGGATTCGACTCGTACCAGTTTTGTCACAAGTTATTATCTATGGCCAATGCAATAAGTAACAGATAATCAACGCATTATAATTTGTTTTGAGCTCGTTTGTCCTACAGCCGGGCAAATGGGGTCATCTCAGAATGAGAAGGGTTAGGCCCTAGGGCAGCATGTTGGCCTGGTGCGAAAAACGAAACTATGATAACTTTACTATTGAAATTATGCTATTGTAAATAATAAAGTTTATTTCTCTCTTCACAAAGGTTTGCTTATAAAGGTAACTTATAAAAATAATATATTTTAGGCTTTCTATTTGTAGATAGAAGCTCCTTTGTGAGAGACTGGAGTCTGTACTAGGGAAACCCTGTGTTACGGATCACCAGGCCCTCACCCAAGCGTTTAAGTATTGTTGCAATTTATATTACAGAAAATATCTCACAATAGAAACAAGCATGTTATTGAAGAGAAAGAGTAGAATAACCTAAACAGATGATTAGTATTAGTATATGTGTTTATGCGTGTGAGTTATTTGTGTATATGTGACGTGTTACGATACGAAGGTGTGAATGTGTAATTTTGTATGTGAGATTCATAAACGTGTGCATCATGTGTTTCTGTATACTTGTTCAGAGTTGTTTGCATACAAGTTCAACCTGGCGTTTAAGATTAGCTACGTATTAGTAGTAATTGCTCGGTGCTAACATAACCCAGTTTTAGCAACCATTTAAAAGTTTTTCTTTACAGCAATGCTTAGATAAGGGGTACATCGACAATATTTTATTAACACTGTATATTGGCACTGTTCAGTTAATCTACATGAGAAGCACATAATAATACTAACTTTATTAAATCCCAAATAACCCCGCGGCTTATATAATTAACCCGTTTTAGTTAACAAGTCATTCAACCTCCACAATTCATTTTACATTAGCTCTTACAGACTGACTTCCTCAATACTATTCCATTTTATTGACCAATATCCTTGGCCGAGCACCAATTCCTCGCTACCTCTTAATGTCTTGTACTTTTAACTCAAAGCGACTGGCAGAGAATGTCTTATGGCATTAAGTCCGTTTTATGTACCTCTATTGCACATTAAATATAACACAGCATGACGCCTGTTTCCTCAGAGTTAGGTAGAGGTGTACCTAGTATTGTGCACTCACTTTTCGCCGATGCTGCTATTAAGTGTCGTGTAATAGGTGGCGAGCCTATTGCCATCAACAGGCCACAGTACTAAACTCCGTGTCGCTACCGAGAATTTCTTTATCCGACCTCTAAATCGAAGGACTTTACACTCAGCAGTCGCGCTAGACCAAGGAGGCAGTTGTACATTCAAGTATAAATAAATTACCCTCCCAGTGATTTCTTTGATAGACCACACAGGGCGTCTCCATGTGAGCAAAAATTGAACTTTCCAAGTTTTAGAGTACTACTGTCAGCCACGTTTCAACTTCAGACGCTTCGCGTGTCTAACAAAAGTTTAGGAATACCTGGGGATCTTCGCAACCTAAACTTGGCTATAGTGAGACCGGATAACTCAGTCCTCGCCTCGATGTTAGAGGGAAGCGGGAGCGGGATTGTGTTGCAGTGAAATGCATACGTAGTTGCCGCCCGCTCCCCGCGAGATTCCCTTTGTCGTCCCTCGCTCCCCTCTAAACTAAACCCTCGCAGGCGAGGATTGAGTTATCCGGTCGCAATATAATAATTATGAATTGTTTATATGTGTATATTATATATATTCATACACCGACAGTTTATACATAGAGCATTAATTTAAAATCTTACTTATGGTAATTTTTCTAAGTGTACATAGTATTCGCATGTTACGACATTAGGAACTATCGTTTGTTTACAAGAATATAGAAATACCAACATGAGATTTAATGTATGTTAATGCAAAGAAAAAAATGTTTGTGAGGTTTATTATTTAGAATTTTAAGTCAGTATACGTATTTTTACAAAAGAGCACTGTTATTAATGCGGCTAATCAACGAGGCCAATGTCCATCAGTCCAAGAGACCGACTTAATGAACACTAACGATAGGTTTTGTCTTTTTCGTATCCATTCAATAAAATGAGACGGCAATATTGTTTTCAGCAACAATATTCGTTATCGAACGATTTGAATAGGGGCGCGATTGTAAAAACACCAAAATGTACGCTACAGAGAGCATAACCTTTTAGATAAAGTTCCGCGTTTTAACCCTTGTCACAAAAACGAATGATATCAGTAACATGTGGAGTATATAGGTACTCTTCGGTTTTGTTGTTGGACATTCAGATTTCACCGATCTTATTATTGAATCCGATGTAATAGGATGTGAAATAATTCCCACCTATCGGGCACAATCAAAAATCTCAGGCTGAGAATTATTAAGAGATAAACTCAAAAACATCTTTGACTTGCCGTATTTTTATTTTGCGACCATTGGACCAACGAAGCGGTTATTTGGCACTATAGCGACATTTATAGATTAACAAATGTATTGGCCGTCCCTCTTCTCCAAGGGTATGCAGTTCAGTAATCTTATTGACAGAGTTGCCCCAAACCTTCTCTAAGTTGGCCCTTTTAAGGGATCAGGACCGACATACGGCTAGCATTTAAAGTAACACTTCGTGTTGTTTCATATTGGGTTCGAAGTCTGACTGAATTTTGGATCAACTTTAATGGATGTTGGTTTTAATGACGCCAATAAATCTTCCTCATTGGTCTAGAGTCGTAAGCGCGAGTCGTAAGGTGCTAGGTTATATTTACCGATCGGGCAAAGTGTGTTTGATTTTTTCTGTACGGAAATTTTCAGTAGCAACACTGAGTCTGGAACTGTGCCCAGGTGATGATAATAGGTTCGCCCCTATTACCTACAAGGGACTTAAAACATCATCATCATCGGCATCGGCAAAATGTGGGTGTAAAATAATACACCTCTGCCTAACCCTCTGGGGGATACAGGCGTGATAATTTGGGCCAGATGAGATATGGAAAGAACAAAACCATACAACTCGGAAAATAATAAGTTGCATTCTGGTAAACGACGGCAAAGTTTCCAAGACACCTTCCCGAGAGACTAATTCATATTGGTAACAGCCAAACGTGACTGCATAAAGGAGAGGAGAAGCCCTTTTCTACAATGGGAGGGACACTTACATGTTAGAAATTATAATAATGTACATTTAATTATAGTCAAAATAAGATACTATATACAGGATTACGATTTCTTTTTACTTAGGTTTTTATTTAGAATTTCAAGTAAATACAGTTTAACCATGTCTATTATTTAGTATAACTCGAAGTCATCCATAATTTTCTATATGTTTTGACCCTGTTGATACTTAACTCTTTGGTCGACTGTACAAAGTGTTCATAAATTGTAAATTAAACACTATATCACTAGATATTATAAAACAAAGTCCCCCGCCGCGGCTGTCTGTCTGTCTGTTCGTGATAAACTCGACAACTACTAAACGGATTTTCATGCGGTTTTCACCAATAGGCAGAGTGATTTATGAGGATGGTTTTGATATATAATTTTTAAGGTTTTGTTTAAATTGGCTGAAATATGACGATCATAGTTGAAGGTGTCAGATAAAATCGTGCCGACTGAGAGCTTTACTGGCGTGCGCCGAGTCAAAACTCAACGTAACAGGCTAATACGACACTACGACAGAAAAAAAATGAAGGCGCATATACGGGGCGGGTCGCTAGTCCTTCCTACTAATATTATAAATGTGAAAGTTTGTGAGGATGGATGGATGGATTGATAGATCTTTGTTACTTTTTCACGCCAGAACGGCTGAACGGATCTGGATGAAATTTGGCACAGATGTAGATTATACTCTGGAATAGCAGACAGGTTACTTTTTATCCCGGGAAAATATACGGGTTCGTAAACCACGCGGGCGAAGCCGCGAGCGGAAGCTAGTATTTTATATATCGAATAGTCAAGAGGCTTTAAAGAAAGACTATACCGTTATTTAAACCATAAAAAAAATTGTCTTTGATACTTAAGATTTAAGAAGCTTTTTTGGGAGCATTGTTGTAAAAGTCAATGTAAATATTTGGTCATCTTTTGAAACTAGTTAAGCCCAAATATTTCGTGAAGAACAAGATAAAACACGTTTTTAATTTGAATACAAACTTTTTCACTGGCCGAATAAATTATAATGTTGGTTTCATTCATTATTAGTACTTGACTACATTTTTGGTATATTTTTTTAATTTTGCCCCTCACTTGTGTTTTTCATGTATCGTGGGAACGGATTACAATTAATATACCCTGATCCGAAACATCTATCTATAGATCATACACATAAATGTTCCGTGCGGAAATTGAATCCGCGACGCGACGAGATGATGACATTTTGAAAAAGCACTAGACTAGGAACTCCGACTAAAATTGCAAATATTCCATACGGGTATCGAATGTGAGACTTTACGAGCAAAAGCGATAACCCCACTGCGCCAATCGGGTTAATACACTATCCATTAGCAAGTGTTATATTATTAATTTATGTTTAGTCTAGACCTAGCACTACATTTTCCTCACATAATTTTGAGGAAATAATGTATTTATCAATATATTGAATGTTAAATAATCAGAGTTTAGTAGTAGTCAGAGTAACCATGGAGTTTCTTGCCCGTTCCTCTCCATAGGAAAACAACACTTTGGAACGTGGCAACTAGAGTCTGACTATTCATAAGTGCCTTTGACTGGTCTACATGAATAAAAATTTATTTTATTTTATTTTATCTCCTTTATTTATTTTATTACATATTTTATTTTTTAAATTTATTATTTTATTATTATTATTAATCACTCAAAAATCAAAAGGCAATATTCCAAAGTAACTAAAGAAATCATTCGCTTAACATTCTCTGTCGGATGGAGCTTCCAAATCTTTGTTATCTTAATCCTAATGTATTTTGTACAAAATGACTGGTAAGCCGATTTTGTGCTAGACAATACAGGTGCTTTTGTAATATACGATAATGTACCTGTCCTGTGGACATGTGCAGGTCGAGGTCTAGATTGTATTTAGTCTATAGCTTGGAGACAACAATGAACCTACATTGTTGTCTTCAAGCCATAGGCTTACACTTGGAACAAGACGCATAATAGATTAAATTATCTTACGTAACATAATATACTATCACCATGCAAGATTTTTTAATCACCATCCAAATTTTAATATTAAGATCTTTAGTAAAACTAATGAAATACGTCTGTCTTCTTTTAGTATCACTTAGTAATTAAATATTGACGAATGGCGTAGTACTGCCGTTTTTATGAGTAAACACGCTAAATTGATATTTTTTCGGGAAAATTATTTTATTGTGAAACTGGAGCTAGACATTTTTTTTTTCAAAAATGAATACTTTGAATGATGCCTACGGAAATAAATTGGATGGCGATTAAAAAATCTGTTTATGAATATTATGTAACAAACAAGGACAAGCATTTCCATCTATCGGACATAAATCCAAACTCCAGGCTGCTTTAATAATAATTTCTTAGCAAGAAATCCCAATAAAATTGTAACCAACCTGTGATCGAAGACAAGACTCCACGCTTCGCAACAGCGCTTGCGACCAAAGCAATGACGTAAATTGTCTTGCGTTAATGCATAACTGTCTCAAGTGTGTGGCATTTGGTAGTTGGTATCTATTAGAGATAGGCCTGATTTTTCTATGCCTGGATAAAAGCTATTATAGCTGTTTGAAATTGGAACAGTTACTGTTTGGACTTATCAGAGGTATAACCTATTTGAGGTTTCTCCAGCTATTGAAAAATCAGTTAGTTTTTGTAAGAATAATCCGTGCGCTGTAAAGTGCACAAATTCACTGACATCAATAACACTGAAACTTATTGAAAACGAACACAACTTTAAGAGTCAATTAACCTGTAAAAGCACGTGTAAAACGAAAAGTGCACATGTAGGTGTTTGGTACCCGGAAAACATTCGGTAACCGTGGACAATGTTGGAGGGAATTTAGGGCACGCTAAGTGCCTTTGAACCTTCAAACCCTTTTACACCCGCAAAGAATTTAACCTAGTAATTATATAGCACGTTGTAGGTACAGTCAGCGACATACTTGTAAGAAGGTAGTTGAACTTTTTACATTTTCAAAGGAAATATTTTTTTGTTCTCAACGTCGAAATTCAATACAGGTTGTAGTTTTTACTGTTTTTGTGGTGTTTAATAAAATAACAAAATAAAGTAATGAGACATGCAAGAAACGCAAGTTTAATAAAAAAAAAACTTTCAAAATTTTATACAATGATCAGCTACTTTTGTCACTGACACTACAGAATATATTGTTTCATGTATTCAGCTAGTTTTTGAATCCCTGGGAAATTCGTATAAAGAAATGCTCGTATTTTTGCAGTGCCAAACATTAGGCAACTAGGTGTTAAGCTTAAAAAGGTTAGATTATAAAAAATTCACCATACCATCTTTATATAAGACGATTAAATATTTTATGTAAAAGAAGCATTCGGCATAGCAAGCAGAGACAGCGGTAGACGGCAATAGGTCATATGACACGGGAATCAATACAAGCATAGGTGTAAACACTGCCTAACCTAGCTATGTAGAAAAAAATAAAAATCGTGAAAAATTCTGTTTGTGAAGAGGAAATTGAAAATAGTGAAACGTATTTCTTTTGCTACCCACTCCCGTTCGGTCCTATTTTCTATAACAAAGTTCTGGACAGTTCTTCCGTAAAAAAATCAATTTATACCAATATTAAGCCGTCGGCATCCGGTCATCTATCAAATTTTCTGTCCCAAGATGTGTTGGTACGGTATTCTTGTAAATGTCAGTGCGTTGGATGATTAATTTCTGTAACGGTAAAATTAGACGTCGTTGTTTTATTTTTATTTATTTGGACGTTTTCTATATATCCAGTATTTTTTTTTTACTTTACCGTAGCCGCCTACTAAGTAGCCGGGCGGCGTAGCAGAAAATTACATTTTTTTTTTACTTTTATTTGTAACTAGCTTTTGCCCGCGACTTCGTCCGCGTTTCAGTCGTTTTTCGTAAAAAAGTAGTGTATGCCCTTCCTCACGGTTCAATGGCTTTGATGTAACAGACAGATTAACTTTCGTATATGATTTCTATGTAGCTTTAACCATTAAGACTGCACACGCGACGGAAGCTTAAAAAATGCGTAACTTCTCCCGTTTTCCCATCATTTCCCTTCACTGCTCTGCTCCTATTGATTGTAGCGTAATGAAAAGTATACTATAACCTGCCCAGGAATATGAAGAATAATTGTACCAAGTTTCGTTAAAATCCGTCGAGTAGTTTTTGTTTCTATAAGGAACACACAGACAGACAGACTGACAGACAGACAGACAAAAATTTTACAGATTGCATTTTTGGCATCAGTATCGATCACTAATCACCCTGATGGTTATTTTGAAAATATATTTCATGTACAGAATTGACCTCTCTACAGATTTATTATAATTTGTAACTATACAAAATGTTAAAAAAATATTGTGAGAATCAAAATTCATTGAAAGTAACTCGAGAAGAATAATGGTTAAACATATAAATTAACTGAACATTAAAGACTTATATTGAAAGACTTTTGATCAAAATAATGTTGTACAAACATTTAAACTAATTTCATTCACTTTGACCAATCTTATAAATAATTACTACGAATAAGATGAAATAGAATGATTTTTTTTTTATTATGTGTCTTTATTTTTGATTCTTTCACCAAAATCGGTCTTGTAAACTGGTTTTTAAACTCCTGAAGTTGACGAATTTTTTATTTTAAATACCGCTCGTATTTAAAATAAAAAGTCGTTAACTTCAGGAGCTTCAATAGCGAGAAGTATATTGCTTAAACAATTTGCGATTATGCCCTTGACACAAACCTGCTGTGTTTATACAGTATGGAATATCTTGTCCTTTACAAGAATTCGACTAGTAACTAGTTTATCATTCTAGATCAGAATATGACATGTTTTTTTACGCAGGATATTTTTTTCATGATCGTTATTTGGGACAAGAGATGTGGTTAAAAAATGGTTGACTTCGCATCAATAAAAATCTTTAAATTTTCTTACTGTTTATGTATTTTTTTCTACTTTCGCAATATTTTTGGCGCCATTTGGCTTTTAATTAACATATTTTGTTTCTAATATTGGTTAAAGTTAACTGCCTCATTGGTTTAGTGGATGCATGCGCGGATGCTGAGCGTGAGGTCCCGTGCTTGATTCCCAGGTCAAACATAGTGCTATTGGGACTTTCTAAAATTCTCAACAGTAGCAATAGCTGCTCGTAGTTTTGAAATTTAGCCCGGTTAGGCTCGTCTTTTATTACATGGAGTTTAATGATAGCATTGGTGATGGATGTACAAAAATATAACTCTGGCTAACCCTTTCGGGAATACAGGCTGATGATATGTTGAGGAAAAGATGGAACTAGGAATTTGTAATGTAATGTTGAGAACTGGAAAACACATATACCGTAAATTTCAGCGACGCCAAATTCTGAAAAATAAATCAAAAAGCAGATCTTGTATGCAGACATAACCAGATTTGGAATTTTGTTAGTACAAGGGTCGGTCTTCGATCAGGGTTCTTTGCGTCATATTCGTGGTAATTTTTTTAAAAATATTTTTCTGATATTAACTTCTTAATATTAAAATTTACAAGAAAAAAAAACATAGCTACTGCGCAGATCTTCTGACCTGCGAGGTTAAACAGCGCCTGACACGGTCAGTCCTTAAATGGGTGACCACTTTTCACATATCGAGAACCCTCCGTGCCTCGAAAAGCACGTTAAGCAGTTGGTCCCTAGTGTCATACGAAGACCTATGAAAGTCGTTACGGGTCTCAGTTGCCCAAAAAGTCTGACAACCAGTCTAACCATAGAGTATCAGTGTCTCCCAGTAATTGGGTGGAGGAGGTCAGAAGGCAGTCGCTCCGTGTAAAATACCGATATTCAGCCGCAACTGGTTCGATTGGAACCTGTCCCCAATTTAGTTGGAAAAAGGCTAGGCAGATGATGATAATGACGCAAAGAATTCTCCTCGAAGAACGATCCACAAACAGTTGCAAGTCGGTAGCGAATTATCGATGCGTTGAAAGATTCAAGGATCGAAATTCCTTCTTTAGCGTCGCCAGTGTTCAATATGTAACGTTTACCGAGCTGTCAAACGTGCGCACATGCGCGGTTACTGTCCGGCCCGGTACGTTCGCTTCGGATACATGAATAAATGCCAATTAGCCAAGCTAATGTGTTTCGGCTAGTTCCTATTATCTAGTTAACTGTATAATTAATACGCTTTCAAAAGCATTTGTTTAAATATATGACTTTGGAGTGTTAATTTAATGTATTAAGTACCGTATTAGCACAGACTGGCTTATTGGTCCAGTGGTCGCAAGCGTGACTGATAAGTATGAGGCTCTGGGTTAATTTTTTTGTATGGAAATTATCAGTAACAGCATGGAGTCTGGAACTGTGCCGGGTAGATGGTAATAGGCTCGCCCTTTATTACTAGGCATGTTCACAACGGCTATAAAATATAAACGCGTTATAACGAAATGCTATAAATAAAGCGCAGAATATTTTTTATGCTATATGCTAAATGCAGTTGTAATGCTGTAATGCTATATGCATTATGGCATTACAACTGCATTTGATAAATCTTACTCGCATTCCGCAGCGCAGATCGCGATTCGCGTTCCGTGTTCCACGTTGGAACAAAACGCTGTGTGATATATTTTATAGTAATAAATAAGCGATCTTGTTGTTTCGTTGTGTGTTGTATCTAACATATTGATAGTAAAATATTAGGTATACGTACAATAATTTTATATACCTACCTATTTTTTCAAATAATCACTTAATTGTTTAGAAAAAGTGATGATGTTATTTTGCCATTTTGAATATTTGATAGAAATTGTATAGATTTGGCGAATTATGTTCCTAGATTTGCGGTAAAAACCCAATTAATGTACAAAGATCTATGCAAAAAAACGTAGAGTTGGCAACGCTGCGCTAAGCGCAGATAGCAAACAGCGGTAAAAATATATAGCAGGCTGCTATTGCTATATTTTTTTAACGATTATTTTTATGTGCTGTGTAATATAACGAACACCCCTATTCATTATATGTGACTCAACGACGACATCGGCAAAATGTGGGTGTACAGTACACCTCTGGTTAACCCTTCGGGGGAATACATGCGTGATGCTGCCGTATTGGCTATTGGCAGCAATCGTGGGTCCTGTATTCGATAAAGAAGATTGGTAGGTAGTATAGATATTTAGAACGAGTATTGAATACTGAATAAACTCTTTCAATATGTATATTATAAAAATCTCGTTTCATAAAATTTCTATTCAATAAAATATACCAGTATTTTAAAGAAACCCGTTATCCATTGATGTTATAATAATACGTCATGGTGGGCAGGGGGTTGCGTGCGGCTAAATATAGTGTCGACGGGCCGCCGCGGCTTAGTCAGATGACTGAGCAACCGGGTCGGGGGTTCTCTGCCCGTGCGGTGTAGTTTAACAATATTAATACACGAGGTGGAGTATAAAATGTGTTTGTATGAGCTTGATAAGTCGATATTTTTTTTTGTGGTTGAATCTTTCAAATATACAGTAGGACGCAGAAACGGAGGCCATTCGTAATCTACTTGATAACTTATTGATTGGTAAGAATAAGAATCATTTATTTTGTCTGATAATGAGTATTACATTAAGATGGTATAATAAATATTTGTCCGTCATTACCAACCAGAAACCTGGCACACAAATTTTTTAACGAGAGTTTATCAAAAATTATAATATATAATAGGTATATATATATAGGTATATAATAGGTAATAATCAGTTAATTTATAAATTAAATGCCGATATCATTGTACGTGCGTTTATAAGAACCAGAATTTCTAATACAGAATAACATTTAAATAGAAGACTCAAATCATTAATAAAACAAAATAATCAAAGAAAATTAAAACATAACACTGCAGAAAACAAATGCTGTCAAATTCTTATGAATGGATTACTTCGAACCAGTCTTTTGTTCTGTTTAACAAAACAAATGAGGAACTGCCAGAAATTCTTCCGTCCAAATCCCAAGGAAGGTTAATGAACTACGTCATTTCGTGAATTAGAAAAGGCAAAGAAGGAAAGGAAAAGCGATTTCATTGTGTTTGAATTATTAAGATTTATGATACCTGAAGACTATTTGTTAAAAGCGACAGAATTTTCTCTGGGTGGATGATTTATTTGATTGTTTGAATCGTAATAAATAATCATCTATACATATTTTTTGAACCTATAATGATCGATGGATCTATATTATAAAACAGAAATAAAATAATACAAATTAGAAAATGGATTTTGATGAGCATCATATTGATTTTGGATACGTATTCAATTTTGTAGTAGAATATATGTGAAAAAACTGCGTCACACATGATCTTAATTCCGATTTTTAGATACCTAGGAACCAGATGAGATGTGGACACGACGTGATCTCTCAAAGGGCACATTTGAGTCCCGTTCTGGTGTTGTCTCACGTCGCGTCTTCACATTAATGACGCATTTACTTTTTACATCACCAACTGGTTCAAGTATTGGACAAATGTCTGCACCACATCCATGGCCGTTGTCCTTCTCGTGCTCTCAATGTGATAGTTTTCCTTTTACTATCTCATGATCAAATCCTCTCAGGAATCGGAAAAGAATCATTAAAGCAGCTGTTGTATGTACGCCTTTGAACTTTCTACCTTTATGTCATGTTAATAAACAATTAATTATTCTTTCTGTTTGACAGTGAGATCTTTCGACAGCAGATAATCTTGTCCGAATGGGCTTTGTTCGGCCCTTAAGATAATTAAGGCGAAATCCCTCATTAGTCCAATTAATTCTTTGATAACAAACAAATGGTACCTATTGTTTGTTTGTTTGGATTAAGTAAACAAAACTTTTACAATCTATACATATAAGTAAAATTGGAGTGTTTGTAATATTGAAATAACCGTTTTTTACTACATGCATATGAATATATATACGGTACATACACCAAATTAACATTTTTTACAATTTTTGTCTGTCTGTCTGTTTCTATAGGCTAATCTCTGAAATGGCTGGACCGATTTTGACGGGACTTTTATTGGCAGGTAGCTGATGTAATAAGGAGTAACTGAGGCTTCTATTATTTTAAAAATTCTTTTATTTTAGAAAAAAATAGGGTTAAGTGCATTTGGTCTCCCTAAAAAATACATTGTTAAGTTCCGACATCCACGCGAACGAAGTCGCGGGCACAGCTAGTATCTTTATATGATGAACTTGGTTGTCACACTAACTAATGAGTTCTAGGTCGGGAGTTCTGACCCAGTAGACCTAGCACGAATATTTTGACGTGTGGTATCGTAACCGTATCGTTAACGTGCGTGAATTTTGAATTAGAAATACTCATTTCAAACGTAATATTTTCTTAAATTGAAGACTTCATTCATGTCTAAGTACGGTACAAATTGTATGTCACGTGTAAAATTAAAACAAAATCTTATAGGACAATTACTTTTTTTTTAATCAAACATTGTCCCACACTAGGATTTCTCCTGTGTCGAAGGTACATTTTTACAAATATACATGTCACATGCACACACAACCAGACCCGAGACAACTAACTGTAGATCATACAAATATTTGTTCCGTGCGGGAATCGTACCCGCGACACTAAGCGCAGAAAGCTGATCACTTAGCCACTGCGCCAACCGTGTCGTCAAATTGTATTTTAAACTAAAAACTCACTGATATTAACGATTAGGTTATGTTTCTATACATCAAAATATTTGTGTTAGGCTGTAGTATGAGTAGCATCAACTTTTCAGGATCGTTCTCAGTCACGTTAATTGTGAAAATGCGCGAAAAAAATCTATGTCTCTAATTTAATCATCATTTTGATTTTGTCTTTTTTACAGAAGTAAAGAAGAAATCAATATTGAAATTATTATCATATACTCGTAAAATTTAATATCTGTTAAGCATAAACCTTTAATATTAAGTAGATTTGCAACTGGGAAGCTCATATTTACTTTTTTCACACCACAATTTCGGTGAAATGTGTTATTACTGCCTACCTTTTTGCTAAATAAAGGCATATAGGTACAAGTATATTTATACCAACATTTGTTAAGTTCTACTCCCCTTCAATTCTCCGAGATCAATTATAAGTTTCCAATGGTTAAAGTGCCCTAGAATAAACCTCCGTATGCTGAAAATATAATATTTCTTCATTCCTTTCGGTATGCCGAAGGACCTAGAATTTCATGGCAAAAGGAAAATAAGTATTGGAAGTAGGTAACTCACTGAAAAAGCTTCTTGAATCGCGATTAATTAGACGTTTATAAATTGTGGAGTTTTGGGGCAGAACTTTATTTGGGAAACCGCTATATTCCCCAAATAAAGGTTCTTTAGTCATATCAACATAGTTCTCACTAATTGAAGATTTATGTTCATTACTTGTAAACTATTTAAAGTATTTATTTTGAATAAAAATATAAATTAAGTGATCATTAAGTGATCTCGTCGGTTTTGTAGTCACCAAGATTGTGGAAAGTAAAGTGTTGAGTTCGATTCTAAGCTGTAGTAAAGGGTTATTGAAATGAAATGAAATTATTTATTTAGCAATTAGGATTTTTCAATCACTTTTACATGTCTTTTTAAACTAGATGGCGTCGACATTTCCTATGACTATCCCGAAATAAACGCCGAAACAAACTCAGGAATCAAAGTCTATTTTAAAGTCCAGACCGATTGTTATGATGTAAAGATTTATGTGAGACAAATATATAATATATTCCACACTGGAAGAGCCTTTTAAAGAAAGTGCCATAACTATTTGAGCTGACCTGTCGCAACAGAGGGCAAAAATGGATCAGTTATCGTGAGAATTAATGAAATTAAGAGCGTTCAGCCAACATCTGACTCACATTTACAATGTATAGCGGTTACATATAAGAAACCATTTAAATTTAAACGACATTACAATATCAAAATAATGAAGTAAATAATATAATAATGAATGGCAAAACTGTATATAAAAAGAAGGAAAGGCTATAGATTGTAAGTATAGATACTTATATAATTTACGTTGACATTTTGCGGTTGACTTTTTATTTATATGATATGCTAGTGTTCTCTATTGCAATTGAGTATTGTCATCCTAAAATCTTATGTTAAACAGCTACTACTTCCATAAAAATGTATCCATAGAAATTGGTTTTATAAACATATAGAGCCTAAACTTGTAGAAATAATTGTATTTCTTTATGTATTGTCATAAACATGAAATTATTTGGCGAGAGCAGAATTTAAAACAATGACTTACTGACTAGCGTACCGTGCCATGGCACCACACGTTTTACCTACATAAGTTTAAAAGCGTAAGTGTATTTATTATGAATCTCAAAATGAATTTAATAGATGTCACCACCGTTTCAAAGGGGGACGTTAAAATAAAGAACGCTTGAATTTGGTTGATTAGGGTAGAACAATATGTTCAAAAAAATCGAGCCTATAGAAGAGCAGGTGGCGTGAAAATAGAGTTGCCTCAACCTCTTTTTAAAGTAGGTACCTACATAGAAATAAAGTGGCGTAGAAATTGAATCTATTTGTAGAGTAGTTGTTGTTGTATGAAGAAAGGGACTTGTAATTTACGTTGAAAGACTTTCATAGACAATGTACTTACATTACCAGTACCAGCTCTGGTATAGCTAGAAATTTATATGTTTGACTCGTTAAAAACATAGCGCTGCATAATGTACTATTTCTTTTTTTTCTATGGACCTGTACGCAAGTAGAAAATTGTTATTTTTTATTGAGAATGTTCGGTTGTACTTTTTTCTTTCTATCATTACTTCTAAATAGGACCTCCGTCCAAATCGTTTTTTTTATTCACTATTCAGTAACGAGTTCAACTTTCGCATATATTCTGGAGGAAACAAACAGAGGGAAAATACATCGATGTCGAAATCCAAAATATAGTCTTTTTTATGATTTGGTTCGCTTCTCGAGAGATCAGGGATCATGAAGAAATCGAGATACATCGCAAACGTATCGCGGATATCACTGCCCTCCCAATACCTATATTATTTAATATCACTTATGATATATATATATCTTTTAACGTGGATGCAGTCCATATTGTAATAACTTTTTCTTTAGAGGCATAGACTATCTGTGATACAGAATAGTATATTCGTTTTCAAATTATTTCTTATATCATAGACAATTAAGTAACCTTCAAAATTTCCATTAAAAATTATTTAACTTTCCAAGAAAACCAATTTCGTTTGTTGAATTGAAAACTATTTCTTTTCAAAGTGTAATAATAAAATCTGTAGGAAAGTTCAACAAAACACGATCGGTTTTTAGGGGCTTTTATGGTACGTGGTCATGGGCCACGTAGAAGTCACGTAAGACCTTGAAGTCGCCAAAATGTTACTGTCTGACTTCCTGTTAAAGTGAATAAGTGAATTCTCTATGAAATTGAAAGTAAAAAATATTGGGTATATACATATATTCAACTGTTGTATTAGTAGTTGTTACTACGACTGCTGAGTAAGGTCTTCGGTTCGATTCCCGGGTCAAGAAATTGTAGGGATTTTTCCGA
Source organism: Shargacucullia verbasci (assembly GCA_947562105.1). Classification (NCBI taxonomy): domain Eukaryota; kingdom Metazoa; phylum Arthropoda; class Insecta; order Lepidoptera; family Noctuidae; genus Shargacucullia; species Shargacucullia verbasci. The sequence continues at coordinate 6,173,416 of OX387302.1, read as the reverse complement.
ACCTAAAACTAATTATTACATTACAAACTAACTGTTACCCGCAACTTCATCTGCGTATATTTAATATTTTCTATTGAATTCTTGATTTGCTGCAAGTGTAACAATAAACTTATGTCCTTCTCCTAGTCCTAAACTACCTCTTTGTAAAATTTCATTACGATCGGATCAGTGGTTTAGTCTTGAAGAGATAACAAACAAACAAACAGAGTTACATTCACATTTATAATAGTGTGGACCACAATACGAACTTAATTTGCAAAATTAATCCCCAATTTGAATTGAAAATCTCATTGTATTCTGAATATCTAGTGCAGCGTGTAAATCTGTAGGTACAGAACTTTCTCTCAAAGCCGCAAGCCACCGGACGGCAAATCCTTTGGAGTAGGGTTGTCCATATTTGACGGCACGGTTGGCGCCGTGTGTTGAGAGATCGACTGCTGCGCTAGGTGTCGCGGGTTCGATTCCCGCACGGAACAAATATTTGTATGATCTACAGATAGTTGTTTTGTGTGTGCATGTGACATGTACATATGTTTGTAAACTATACCCACGACACAGAAGAAATACTAGTGTGGGGCAATATTTAAAATAAAAAGAAGATAAAAGAAGTTATTATCAGACAGCTAATAGTTTTTACTGAGGTGTACAGATGAGTATTGTTTCTCGCGGGTGTCATACGACTATCTTAGGTGTCGTACCACGATGTCGATGACATCCATTGCTAACCAAAGAGCCTTTGGGTACCCCGACAGACTAATCATACCCAACGCCACCGGATTGTCATCGGTCATATAGTATAGTTAAAAGTTCTCATACAAAATGCGTTAACGTTTTTACCCCACTAAACATGAATTGATTTTGCTGATTATTTTATAAGTTAGACACAAGTAAAAACTAGGTCATCACGTTTTTGTTTATTTTTGATATTGTTTATAAATTGAGAAATAATAATTAACCCTCAAAATGCGTTTTTTTTAACAAAAATCTTCCTTATCCTTATCTCGGGATAATTATTAAATTTATCAAAATTTAGAAAAAACAAAACCTTTCTATCTAGTTTATAATCTGACAAAACGATAGAGACCAAAATCAAATTAATTAGTTAAGATTTCGATGTAAGAAACGTTAACGCCCTTTGCCATAATCCCCACGCTTGGCAGGCGGCTTGGGGATCGCAGTGCCTCACCGATTAGTGAGAGGACGCTGCTGCCCGTCCTCCGGTGTCTGGTCGCAGTTTTAAGACGTACCCGGGTCTATAATTTTTAAAAGTCACGGCGGGGCTATAGTTCTATAATTTCTAAAATTCCAGCTTAATACTTACCCGCTATTATAACAAAACATACTTTTTAAATAATTGGTACAGAAATAGATTACCAACCCTGATCTAGACTCTACCTATTCAGATATATTTTTAAAGCCTTGTTCTATACATTAATTAACAACGGACAACTCAGTGCTTGTACTGGAGAGCTTTGAAATGTAAAACAAAGTTTAACGAATAATAAAGAGGATTATTGGATGTTTTGTTTTACTACTGAGGTTTAAACAAGGATTAGGGAGAGATTTCAAACGAGAGATTTCAAACGTGAGTGTCAAACAAAAACATTGAATGTGTGTGAATTTGAGAATACATTTCACCTGATTTTTTTTCAATTTCAATTCAGGCTATTTTAAACTATGTTTTACTAGCTTAACGGTTGCTGTTTTTGCAGTCACTTCTTCAAGGATTCTAATGAAA